>CM064917.1:23009696-23609696 GCA_032727855.1 Quercus ilex subsp. ballota | reverse complement strand
TTGAAGTTCAATTTGAATTCAAATATTGCTGAGTTTGGAAAGTTGCATGATAATAGGAAGTCACGTTGGCTAGGGAGAGGGCTGATTGTGGAGGTGAATGAGCTTGGAAAGAGGCGGGTATCCTGGGATGGTGTTAAGGGTGGTAAACAAGTTGGCAAATGGGTAGCAAGGGAGAGTATTAATGCTCAGATTAAATCAGTGGGTCTGGGCCCGTGCAATTAGAAAACCCACACAACTTTGGGTAAAACAATGGGTCTGTTGGGAACTAAAACTTCTAATTTGGGCCTGGGTTGGTCAAGCCCACGTAACTTGGAGACTAAAGAGAGTTCTTTGAGTGGCCCATCTGTTCTAGAGACTTCTAATCAGAATTTTTTCTCAATTCCGAGCTCAGGTAGGAGTAAGCTCACTGCCACGAAGAATCTTGAGAGTTCCATGGTCTTGCCTACAACAGAGGTGCAGCTTGCGATGTCGCCGAAGGGGACCTTGGCCACGATCTCTCCCTTAGCACTGACATAAGTGGCAGGTGAGGGTGATCGAACCAGCCCGAATCGACTGGCACAGCCTCCCATTGTGCCGACAAGACCAAAGGTGGTGGCCCAAGCCTCCGACGAACCGCTATCGGCAATCAATGCTCCGAGTGGGTCTTTGTTGGTGCTGGTGTTGTCTTCGGCCACGATATCATCCATTACAGTATCGGAAGCGACGTGTGTCGATGCTTTGGGTAGTCCGAGAACCCATACTCAGTGCTCTTTTATGACGGTCAAGTCAGTGGGGGTGGCCCAAGCATCCAATGAACCAGTAATGACCTGTACTGATCCGGTAGTGTCGGCGCTGGTGCCTTTGACTTCTCAAGTGGCAACGGAAGATAGGGATGAGGATTTTGTGGGTTTGGAAGGATCGGACACTATAAATGCTGATTCTGATTATGAGGAAGCTCATTTAGCTGGCCCCACTATTAAGGAATTATTTGGAGATTTGGATAAGTCTTGGGGTAATTCCAAAGACTGGTTGCTACAATTGCATGATGGACGGCAGTTAGTGCTCCCATTGTCACTGTATCGTTCTCTGGATAGTTTGTCAGTCAGCTCAAGTTTGGAGGGAAAGTGTGTACCAAGTAATGATTATAGTACTAATGAAGGACAGAGGGTTAGTTGGGCAGATGAGGGTGAGGGGCTAGTAGAGTTTTCGTCTGTGGTTCCTGGGTCAGAGAGTGAGTCGTGGGATTTTGGTGAAAGGTCTTGTGACGGTGGTGATGAGCCATTAGTTGTGGTACCTTTGGCCACTGAAGGTCCGTTGGAGTTGGAGTCTAGTCATGTGAAGGAGAATGGGTGTAAGGAGAGTGTGGATAATTGTCAACTATCACAATAGGTAACCAATAGGATAAAGGCTTTCAAGAAATCTGTGGGCACTTCATTGGAAGGTTTTGAGGAGCAGATTACAGGATTGTTATTAGCCATAGAGGCCAGAAAGAAAGATAAACAGAAACGTGTGGTGGGTAATCAGACAAAGTTGGTCAAGTCAAGCCAGAAAGGTCAACGGGAGTTGAAGAATTTGTTATCTTTGAATGTTGAGTATGATTCAAATAAAGCAAGGAGTGCAAGTTCTAAGCGGGCTGTTGTGCCTTATCAATGAATGTGAAGATTATCTCTTGGAACGTTAGAGAGTTGAATGAGCAAGATAAAAGACTTAGGGTTAGAAACTTGATTAGAAAATGGGGGCCAAATGTGGTTTGTCTACAAGAAACCAAAATGGGGCTGATTAATAGACCGGTGATTCATAGCTTGTGGGGTTGACAACATGTTGACTGGTCTTACTTAGGTTCTTGTGAAGCTTTTGGTGGGGTGGTAGTGATGTGGGACACTCAGGTAGTGAATAAAATGGAGGAAGCAGTGGGGAGATTTTCGGTTTCTTATAAGTTTAAAAGTGTATCAGATCAGTTTGTTTGGGCGTTTTCTGGTGTTTATGGTCCTAATTTACACAAAGACAGGAGGTTTTTATGGGAGGAACTCTGTGGATTGAATAGCTGGTGGAGTGTCCCATGGTGTGTGGGTGGTGATTTTAATGTGGTTAGATTCTAATCCGAACAATTGGGGTCTAATTCTTTCACTACTGCTATGCGGGAGTTCTCCAATTTTATTTCGGAACAGGGTCTCATTGATCTGCCATTGCAAGGGGTTCTTTTACTTGGTCAAATTCTAGAAAAGTTGCTTCGAAGGCTAGGCTGGACAAATTCTTGTTTTTTGCAGATTGGGAGGATAGGTTTCCAATAGTTTCTCAAAAACGGATGTCTAGGTTGTGCTCGGATCATTTTCCAATTGTTCTTGAGGGTGGATCTTTTCAGAGAGGGAGTATGTCGTTTAGATTTGAGAATATGTGACTTAAGGATGAAGGTTTTGTGGATAGGATTCGGTCTTGGTGGGATTCCTATCAGGTTCATGGTGCACTGAGTTCCATTCTGGCCAATAAATTAAAGCTTTTAAAAAATGATTTGAAAAGATGGAATGTGGAAGTGTTTGGTCATGTTGAAGTTCGAATTAAAAAATTGTGGAAGGACCTAAGTGCTCTAGAGAATATGGAGGAGAGTCGGGGTTTATCAGCGGAGGAAAGGGTAGAAATGGGAAGAATTCGTGATAAGCTAGAAAAAGTTACTCTGTTGGGAGAAATAAGTTGGAGGCAAAAATCTAGAGTTCTTTGTGTTAGGGAAGGTGACAGGAATACTAAATTTTTTCACCGCATAGCTAACTCTCATAGGAGCGTTAATTCTATTGATAGGCTTATGGTGGATGAGGTGTTGTCTTTGGACCTGGCTTCTATAGCAGATTGTATCTCTCAGTTTTATAGGAAGCTTTATTTGGAGGATGTGGCTCATAGACCTATATTAGATGATGTGGAGTTTTCTAGTATCACGGTAGAAGATGCAAGTTGGCTAGATAGGCCTTTTGAGGAAGAAGAGGTGTTTGGGGTGATCAATGAATTTAATAGTGACAAGGCACCTTGTTCGGATGGTTTTTCAATGGCATTCTTCCAATCTTGTTGGGGTGTTTTGAAAACAAAAATTATGGTTGTATTCCATAATTTCCATACTCAAGCGGTGTTTGAGAAGAGCCTTAATGCTTCATTCCTTGCCCTCATTCCCAAGAAAGTGGATGCTGTGGAGGTCAAGGATTTTCGGCCTATTAGCTTAGTTGGTGGGATTTATAAGATTATTTCTAAGGTGTTGGCTAGTCGGCTTCGTAGGGTGGCGCATGGGCTTATTTCGGATTCACAAAATGCTTTTGTGAAGGGCAAACAGATTTTGGATTCCCTCTTGATTGCTTCTGAACGTATTGATAGTAGATTGAAGTCAAGAGTTCCAGGTGTGTTATGTAAATTGGATGTGGAGAAGGTGTATGATCATGTGAGCTGGGATTTTTATAATGTATATGCTTCAGCAGTGTGGTTTCTCAAAGAAATGGAGAAATTGGATAAGATATTGCATTTCAACTGTAAAGTTTTCCATTCTGATCAATGGTAGCCCATCTGATTTCTTTGGAATCTCTAGGGGGCCTTTGGCAAGGAGATCCTTTATCTCCTTTGTTGTTTGATATTGTGATGGAGGCTTTAAGTTGTATGTTGGATGTAGCTGCCTCCACCGAGCAATTCTCAGGTTTTTCTGTGGGTAGTACGTCTGGTTCATCAATGATGATGTCTCAGCTTTCATTTGCAGACGACACTCTGATTTTTTGTGATGCTGAACCTTCTCAGGTTGCTAATTTGAAGGCAATTCTTGCTAGATTTGAGGAGGTGTCAAGGTTTCATATTAATTTGGGGAAGTCTAAGGTAGTACCTGTTGGTGGGGTACACAATTTGGAGGCTTTGGTGGGTTTGTTGGGGTGTGGGCAATCTTCTTTGCCCTTGAAATATTTGGGTCTTCCATTAGGTGCAAAATTTAAGGATTTATTTGTTTGGAATCCTATCCTAGAGAGAATGTAGAGGAGATTAGCCATTTGGAAGAGAATGTATTTATCTAAAGGAGGTAAGGTGACACTCATTAAAAGCTCACTCTCGTCTTTACCTACATACTTTCTTTCCCTTCTTCCTTTATCGGGGAAGGTGGCAAAGCGTATGGAGAAATTACAGAGAGATTTTCTGTGGAATGGGATTGGTGGTGAACCTAAAATACATTTAGTTAATTGGGCCAAGGTTTGTAGGCCTTTGCAGGTGGGGGGGTTGGGTATAAGATGGTTGGAGAACTTTAATTCTTCTTTACTAGGAAAATGGTTGTGGAGGTATAGCATGGAGACTGATGCTTTATGGAGGAGGGTTATAGAGACTAAATATGGGAACATGTGGGGTGGTTGGTGTACGAAAAAGGTGACAAGTCCTTATGGGGTCAGCTTGTGGAGATACATTAGAAGTGGCTGGTTGAACTTCTCTAAACTCCTTGTTTATGATGTGGGGGATGGTACTAGAGTGAAATTTTGGAAACATGTGTGGGGTGGGGATTGTACTCTCCAAGAGGCATTTCCGGAGCTTTATTGTCTTAGTAGGTCAAAGGATTCCTCGGTGGCTGAAGTTATGGGTTGGTCTGCTGGGAGGTTTCACTGGAATGTGTAATTTCGTCGTCCACCACAAGATTGGAAAGAAGAAGCCTTTGATCGGTTTATGGGGTTGGTCTATTCTTCGACAGTGCGAAGGTTTGGCCCATATAAGGTTTGTTGGAAACCTGTAAGGAATAGAGGTTTTGAGTTAGAGGTTACTATAGTTCCTTCTACCCTCCTACTCCTGTTTCATTTCCATGGAGAATGATATGGCAATCGAAAGTTCCTCCAAGGGTGGCTTTCTTTTCTTGGTCTGCTTCTTTAGGTAAGATCTTAACTACAAACAACCTTCGTAAAAGACGAGTGATGGTGCTTGACTGGTGCTATATGTGTAAGAGGTGTGGGGAGTCAGTGGATCATCTTCTACTTCATTGCTCCATAGCTTGGGAGTTGTGGTCCTTGGTTTTCTGCTTGTTTGGTATTCAATGGGTTATGCCTCGTACTGTTCTTGAGTTGTTTGAGGCTTGGCAAGGAAAGTTTGCACGACATCGTCATATTGATGTTTGGAGATTAGTGCCTCATTGCTTGATTTGATGCATTTGGCGTGAAAGGAATGCTAGAAGCTTTGAGGGTTGTGAACGCTCTTTGCTGGAGATTAAGTCTTTCTTTTTACACACTCTCTTTGAATGGAGTGTGGTTTTTTCTCACTTTTCTTGTTCTTCCTTTTCTTTTTTTCTTAACCATTGTTCTTTTGTTTCTTGATTTGTGCCCCCATAGTACATCCCCAATGTACTCGGCTTGGCAATCTTTCTATTTTTAATAATATTCTTACGTTATTTATCAAAAAAAAATCATTTGTTAATTTAAAAAATGCGGAATGAGATTTACTGAGTAATGAAAGTGAGAATATAAAGGGCATTTATACATTATGAATAAGATGGGGTTAATGATGTAAAGCATTCAAACAATTACACAGTATAGTGTACAACGTAAATCATAGCAGAGATTGAGTTTCAACCATTCTATGAAATTTTATTTTTCAAACAACAATAGACTCATCACAACAACATACATATCTTACGTGGAGGTGCTCGTGATTTTTGTTCTCATATACAACATAAAGTATCTCACCTGATATAGCAAGCTTCCATTGCTGACAGCCACAAGATTGCTGGCAACCGTAAATTCCAGATCATAGCTGAATATGTAACACAAAACCACAATCAATAAATACCGGAATGAATAGTGAAATGGCCCAAATTACCAAGAAACACCCGAACACACATGTATGGTCATACAATCAAACTGTTCGTACCAGCAGCGCTGTGAACTGTCATCCATACAAGGGAACCAGCACCGTGCACGCCTTATCTGGTTATCAGTATGTACCACATTATCCTTAAAGTGAATCCCCGCCTCTGCTTTCTCAACCCAATATTCAATACGAATCAATCTCACATTCTGCACCCAACATTAACCTACATGAGAAAACACTAGTAAACCTCATCACAACAACCCATCATCGCTCTCATATAACAACGGGTCTTCCATCTCCACTCAAGTTCACATTGGCAATCACACTAATACCATAAATTACTTAACACCCGTAGCCGAAAATAGACACATACATATAGAAATGGAAGCTACTAGCTAAATTTCAAGCATAACTACCGAAACCCTAAACCCCGAGATAGAAACTATAACCTGCTGCTTGGCCTCGCTGGCCGGATGGAACCCGTTCTCGGCTACAACCGGAGGCTGCTCGGGCTGTTCATTCACACTCACACTCTTCAAACCCTTGCAGCAATTAATCAACAAATTGGGGATCAATTCCCTCTCGAGCGCCGATATATACACGGAAGTGGCCACATCGGCAGCAGAGCTCGGCGTGGACACCGCGCTCCACCTCTTGTCGCTCTCCACATTACGAGCGTACGGGTGGGGGTAGTACTCGAACTCGGCGGGCTCTCCGTCGACCAAAACGCTCCCAATCCCCAAATTCTCGGCGTGTAACCCTACAATCCCGATCTCCGGCACCGCAATTTCCAGCTCCGTATGCCTGAAAAAGCAAGAAACGAAAAGGAAATGCGTGATTTGGCAAAGAAATACATGAGAGAGAGAGAGATAGGGTTTGAGATGTGGCGGACCCGTGGATTTGGCGGTGGTCGAGGTCGATGGAGAGGCAGAGCTTTTGGTGGCGGACTAGGGCAGCGGAATTGTTGTCGGACTTAGCAGCGTCGTCGTTTTTGGCCTTGCGAGGCTTCGCCATGGCTATTTGGGAGTGGGGTGCATGTGTGTGAGGGTGTTTTTGCTTAGTACGCTTGGAGGGGGGGAAGGGTGGTATTTGTAAAGGAAATGAAGGCACTCACGGGCTCTCCTTGGTTTTTAGAGCTCATCTAATTGGTCACGTGCCCTAGTGAATTGGGTTTGCCCTTTTGTTCGCAGATGTGACTTTTTTTTCTTTTTGTTTTTTTGGAAAGTTTTTTTTTTTCGAAGTGTATATATATATATATATATATATAGTGTCCGTTTGTTAAAGATTGTTTTTTTCAACTTATTTTATTATTTAGCTTATTTTTACTAGTATTCATGGATCTTACTGCATTTTTTAGTATTTTACCGCATTTTTTAGTATCTTACCATACTAGTTCAGCTAACTTTTACTTCTATATATAGTACTTTCAACAAAAAATTTTCAATTTCAACAAAATTAAGCAGATTTCAAATGGACCCGTAGTATATTTGACTTCTTTTTTTTTTTTACTTGATTGGCCTTGCTAGTAAGTATTTTATGAAACTTATGGTGTGTTTGTATAAACCAGTGAAAATTTATGTTTTGAGTTTAAAATGAGTTTTTGCAAAAAATGTTATGAGGAATTGTGGTTGTAAATCAAAGTTTTGAGTCTTAAAAACTCTATTTTAAACTCTCAAAATAGTTAACAAAATTAATCATTATTAGATTTGATTTGGTTGTATTTTTTATATGCTTTTTTTAGATTTTTTTTTTTTTTTTTGAGGGGGTGATTTTTTTTTTTTTTTTGAGATGCTTTTATTGTAAATATTTGCTTTTTTGAATAGTATAGTTTGTTCATGTTTTTTGAATAGTATGTTAATGTTGTACTTTGGGTTAGTGAAAAATTATTGCCCCAATTTCACTACAACGATTACATAATCAATTACTTTCTCAATAGTATCCGTCACATGCATTTGAATTGTTGTTGTTTTATTTCGTGTTATGTGCAGCCTCATATGCTTGGCCATGTGCTATCTCGCCCACCTTTTTGGTTAGAGAGTTTGTTAACGAACACTTCTCGATCTTATTTATGGCAATACAAAAGATAATGCAAATCCACTCCAAAATCGAGATTTTATGACTTTACTAAATGAGGATGACAAAAAATAAAAAAGAAATAACATCGACCCCAACTAACTTTGGGAAGGGATTTTCATTAACTTCCATTGCCTCATTGGCCAAATTGGAAACAATAATAATTTATTTTTTGATTATTCTCTTGAATCGAAATTCGAAAAATAATACAGTTGTTGGTCAATACTCAAATATGAATAAACATTACGCCATTTATATTAATTTTGCCCATGAATCTCACTTAACAGTGGAATCATATTTTTCCTACCAACTCAACTTGTTTTGCTTCTAATATAACATATAAAATATATGGTTTGCTTTTATTAGAGCATTCACATATAGGGCCCGTTTGGTTACCCTTTTCAAAACATAGTGTTCAGTGTTTAAACACTAAACACTAGTGTCCAAAATTTAAAAACTGTGTTTGGTCACCATTTTTTAGTATCTCAAAAGCTAAAAATGCTATTTTTTAGTATCTCATTCCAAAAAAGCACACTACAACAAAGGTGTTGAGCATTCTCATTAGGTATGCTAAATGTGCCAAATGCCAAATATTTGGCACATTTAGCACACCAAACACAAAAACAACCTCTCATGAAGTGTGCTAAATGTCTCAAAAATATGAGACATGCTACAGTACGCTCTCAAATATGAGAGCGTACGGACAACAATGCCATTTTGCTGTTTGGCATATTTAATTCTTTTTTCTCTCTCCTCCTCTCAGTTCTCTCTCTCTCTCTCTCTCTCTCCTCCTCTCAGTTCTCTCTCTCTCTCTCTCAGGCATTCTGAAACCCATCTCTCTCTCTCTCGCTCTCTCTCTCTAAGGCACTCTCATCGCCGTCTCTGGGGCACTTTCATCGCACTCTCATTGCCACGCCCACGCCGTCTCATCGCCGTCTCGCCACGCCCAGGCTCGCCACTGATCACTGACCCACTTTGCGATGAAGAGGAACTCTAGTGTGAAGGAAACGGTGGCCGGGAGTGAAAACTTCCATCGTCGTCTCGCCACGCCGTCTCGCCATTGCCGATCTCGCCGCGGTGTATGTCCGATTCAATTTATGATTTTAGTGTAAGTTGTAATTAATTTTATAATTGATTTGGTGGATTTGGGATGTGGGTTTGTTTAATTTGGTGGATGTGGGTTTGTGCGCCGGTGGTGGGTTTGGTGGATGTGGGTTTATGCGCAACCGATCTCTCTGGTTGTGTTTTTTTTTTTTTTTTTTTTTTTTTTGAGATGGCGTTGGTGGATGTGGGTTTGTGCCGGTGGTGGCTGTCGGTGTTGTTGTGGCAGTGGTTGTCGGTGGCCGTTGTTGCGGCAATATAAGTTGTGCCGTTGTTGTTGTTGTTGACGATGAGGATGAGAATGAGAATGATAGGGAGAAATTTACCGTTTGAAGTTTTTTTTTTAATGGTATTTTAATGTGATGGATATATTATTTTAATGTATGGGATTGAAAAATAGAACACCTGATAAATGAGATGTTGTAAAATGATGTTGTAAAATAGTAAAGTAGGCTTTTGATGTGTCAAAATGGCATTTTTTATACAACATCTGATGAGAATGCTGTATTAAAAATTTTAGCATCTGAACTATAGTGGACTGCTATGTATGATAATCCACTGTAGCTCAAATATTATAAATATAATAATATTTTAATACTACTTTAATTGAAATATCTTTTATCTCTCTCACTATTCCTCTTTTCTTCTAACCAGACTCTCTCTCACTATCTTTAATTAATGAAGTGGTAAACAATATAAAACGTTTGATGTTAGGTGTATTGTAAAGTGAGTTGTTAAAATAAATAAAATAGGTTTTTGAGATGCTAAATGCTAAATTTGTTGAGATCCTTGATGAGAATGCTCTTAAGACTAAACAAATATGTTCGAACAACAGAGGTAAACCTATATGATTATTACACCTTAATGGTTTTCTTCACCAAGGCTTCATATCGATTTCAAAGTCTGTGGGAATTGATGTGATGATAAACTTCAATGAAATTTAAAATTTTTTACCACCAAAATGAAATCACTCCCAAAAGTTAAGGACCAAAATCATATTTAAAACTTTCGTTTAAAAGAAAGTCTATAGACATAAAATATTTGACACATGCTAATGTGATAGCTAAAAAGTTACGTCAGTAGTGGACTCAAATGAAAATCAGTAGAAGGTTGCCAACTTAATTGGTATAAAAAATGTTTTCAAATTTTTTGTGTATATAGCATTGCTATTCATTTAATGTTGTGTATATGAATATATGGTTTTTTTTTTTTAATTCTAAATATTCGGTTTTGTGAAAATTATTTTGTTAAAAGGCTTGTATCACAGCTTATTTAGTTATGTAACATTTTTTTAACTCGATTTTTTCAAAATCGAATTCAAAGTAAAACTCGATTTCTCTAAAATTGAGTTTTGTGCAATTCAGTCATAGGTGGCAAATGCGAAACTCAAGGCAAAATTTCAGAAAAATTGAGTTATATAACACCGTCTATGTAACTAAATAATTTGCAATAGAAGCTTTGTAACAAAATAATTTTTTAAAAACACAAAATTTATCATAAAAGGCCATGGATAAAGACTACATACAAACAAAACCACCAAGAACGATCAAATAGATTATGTGAGTTATAGTTAGTTTAACTAGTAAAGTCTTTAATAGCTAAATAAAGGGATTTTTGATTTGATGATAAAGAGTAAAAATCACAAAAGCCTGGTTCTAATCTCCCTAGCAACATTAAATTTATTTAAACCCTAAAAAATAAGGAAGAAAATAAAATAGAAGAACAAAAATAATAGGGAATATTTAGAAACAAAAAAGTGTTTTTTTTAATAAAAATTTTAAATTTCATAAAAAATGAGTTTTTTAAAAGAAAAATTCGACCTCTTCGGAATTTGACTTGACATAAACTATTGGATTCCTATGAAAGGGATTTTAAAAAAAATAACAATAAAACCCAAACAATATCATAAGCTAGGCAACGTTTGAAACTATATTGGTTTATAACAATTCGAGTTTAGAGAAATCGATTTCACTGTTCATTCGCCTACTTTACCCGCGGCTGAGGTGGAAAAATCGAGTTCACTAGACTTGTTTCTTATACACAAAAATCGAGTTCACTGGACTTGATATTCATACATGGAAATCGAGTCCAGCGGACTTGATTTTCATACATGGAAAACAAGTCCACTGAACTCGTTTTCCATGTATAAAATCCAAGTCATGCCGTCACAGAAGAACCCAACAAACGAACCCAGCAACACCGACGAGCAAACGAACGTGGTTTCTTGCCGACGAACCCAGGCGCCGATTTCACCAAACCTCGACTAACCCAGCAACACCGACGAGCAAACGAAGAACCCAGACGCCGATTCTGACCAAACACCGACGAACCCCAGCAACACCGACGAGCAAACGAAGAACCCGGGCACCAATTCTGACCAAACCCCGGTGAAAGCTTCAGGCGATGGAAATCGGATCGGACGTGGTTTCTTGTTGCCGCTCCAGTGGAAGAAAGAATCAATGACGCACGCAAAAACCCATCAACCCAGGCGGCGAAGCACGAAGAACAAAGAACGAACCCAGCAAACAAAGAACAAACTCGATTTCAACGAAGAACAACGATGTTTCCCAGCAACTCAGGCGCCGATTCTGACCAAACCCCGGCAAGAGCTTCAGGTGATCAGATCGGATCAGTGGAGGAGAAGAACACGCTTGGGTTTGATTTGTTTTGGATTTGATTTTTTCATGGGTTTTTGGGGCTTGGAAGTGGAGAAACCCAGGCGGCATTTTGGGGAAAAAAAAGGAAAGGGAAGAACACGAAAAAATCGTGTAAGTTTTTTGGCTGGGTATACTGAAATCGAGTTTAGTGGACTCGTTTTCCATGTACAAAAATCGAGTCCACTGGACTCGATTTCCATGTATGAAAATCGAGTCCAGTGAACTCGATTTTTGTGTATAAGAAACGAGTCTAGTGAACTCGATTTTTCCACCTTTGCCACGAGTAAAGTAGGCGAATGAACTGTGAAATCGATTTCTCTGAACTCGAATTGTTATTAACCAATATAGTTTCAAACGTTGCCTAACTTATGATATTGTTTGGTTTTTATTGTTATTTTTTTAAAAATCCCATATAAACTCCCTACCTTTTTTTTTTTTTTTTTTTTGTTGATAAAACTCCATACCTTTTTAACCAGAGAGTAAACAATTTTTTTCCAAAAAATCTCTCTCACTCCTCCCTCTCTCCCTCCCTCTCTCTCTCTCTCTCTCTACCAACTCACCTCAAAGCGGAGAACTCGTCATCGGAGACGCCGCTACTCGTCGTCGGCACCACCACCCGCTATATGACTTTTGAAGTCGTCACCGCCCACAAGTAGATCTCTCTCTCTCTCTCTCTCTCTCATACGAATCAACCAGCAACCTCCAAGAACATGAGCGTCGAGCCTTTCAACAAGTACACTTTCTTGAAATCCCAAAAAATTTTGATTTTTTTTTTCAAAAACTTAGTTTATATAATTTGAAAATTTTTGTTTTTTTTTTTTTGTTTTTTTTTCTGGTGAATTGAATTTTGAAACACAGGTTGGTGAAGCTAGCGGCGAGGGCTTTCTACGATGACATAACGACGAAAGGAGATAATCAACCCAAAACTGGCCGCAGTGACAACAGGGGAATCGCCGTCGTGGTCCTCGATGCCCTAACTAGGTTCGTTGCTTTTGAAAACATGTTTTTTTTTTTGTTTTCACTGTTTTTAGATTTTTTTTTTTTTTTTTTAAAACCTGAACTTTATATTGAATTCATAGACGACAATGGGTAAGGGAAGAGGATTTGGCAAAGGACTTGAAACTGCACTCGAAGCAGCTTCGTCGAACTCTGAGATTCTTCGAGGAAGAAAAACTAGTTACTCGAGATCATAGAAGAGAGGTCTGTGTTGTTCAACTAGTACCTGTTCTGTTTTAGACTTAAATTGAGCATACAGTGTATTAGTTTGTCTGTAAAATTTTGTTCAAATGAAGAATTCAATGATTAAACCAAGTTGTTACAGTGCAATTTAGGCCTTATTTTGTATATGTGTTCTAGTTTGGTAATTATATTTGTGGAAAAGAAGCATAGGTATGAGGGCTAGAATCTTGTTCTCTTCTTTAAGTTTTTGCACTTTTTTACTAATCCTTTTAATCTCGTAACCGGGCCTTGTTAATAATATTCATAGTAGGTGTTAATACTTTCAATACAAACTTTTTTGGTGACAGCCGTGACATCTAGTACAAATTCTTAGCTCAAATTATTTGATAAGTAAAGAAAATTGCATCGAACTAATATGACAAACAATTCAATAGGGGCAACATTAAGTATGCTAGTTGTACCCCCCACATGAATCCCTAGAAATGAACAGTGCAAAGAGTCGATAAAATCACACAAATTCAAAAGCCTCCTCCCACCCAAAGGAATAAGGACGCAATAAATTGGGATTTTAGCTTCTCAATATTATCCCTTCAAGGTCCTATTTGTCTCCCTCTAAATGTGAAACAACACAAGGGAACCATATTCCATACCATATTTTAAAAAGAAATAGGTTTTTGACATATCTCTTGCCTTAATCAAACACATTAAATGAGCTTGAAGTACTCCTTTGGAGCTGTCCTGCCTACATCAAATAAGAGAATTTGATGTAACCCTTTTTGTAGGGCCTAGAAGATGCTTTCTTCTTTTTCTTTAATATTCTCTTTTATTTCCTGCAATACGCCAGCATTAGACCTTAACCCTAGCACTCCTAAAGGTCATACTTAGTGCTCGAAGCTCCCTCTATTGTGAGGTCTGGACAGGTGATTGGTGGGTGGTAGTCTTAACCCCTAGCTTTAATTTGGAGAGGCTAATTTCCGAACTTGAACCCGTGACCTGTCGCTTTGGGTGGAAGACATTTGCCATTACACTAAGGCCCAATCTTTAGCACTCCTAAAGGTCAAGTTTTTAATAAAGTTCCAGGAATTTCAAGCATAGCCACTTTTCTGCCTTCTAATCACAGCCCAACAAAAAACCAATAACTTAGAATGCATAATAAGGCTTTTATAAATGGAATTCATAAAATTTCCAATATCCATAACCTTAGCTTACTGCATAACTAATCAGGAAAAATAATATTCGCATATGCCCCATTTCTAATCAATACCCCCCCACCCCCCTGGGTTCTACATTGTGCAATTCTTACCATTTCTTTGATGAGTGTTCTTTTGTTTCTACTAGAATTATTTAATGTACATGTCATACTTATCCTACTAGAAAGTAACTTTCTTTTGGTTCTTCAATGTTTTCAGTTGCTCTTGTTGTTGCTTGTTCATTTTCTCATGAAGTTCATGCATACTAGCTGTTGGCTCAATTATATAAACCCTTTTATTTAGATATATTCGTCATACGCCATATGTTGTCTGGTTTTACCACAGACAGCTAAGGGTGCGAAGATATATAGTGCTGCTGTAGCTGCCACAGCTGATGGTCATCCTCTAAAAGAGGGGGAAGAAAAGGTTAAGATGCACACTCACTCCTACTGTTGTCTGGATTATGCTCAGGTCTCTCTCTCTCTCTCTCTATATATGTTTGTATATATATATATATATATATTTTTTTTTAATTTTTAATAAGTTCATACCTTCATTTTTTAGTGATTTAATTAGACAGAAGGAAAAATGATCCTTTTCTTTTTCTGGGTTTTTTTTTTTTGGTTCAATCTTGATTATCCATTTCTCCAGTTAATTTGATGTTGACCATATTTTGGCTACTGCTAAAAGGCCTAAATGAAAAATGGTTTTGGTGGGTTGCAGATCTATGATGTCGTCAGGTACAGATTGCACCGTATGAAGAAAAAACTGAAAGATGAATTGGACAACAAGAATACAGTTCAGGAGTATATATGCCCCAACTGTGGGAAAAGGTCTCATTAACTGCTGATTTTTCTTTTTAATTTTCTTTTCTTTTTTGAATGTGTAAGTCACACACACACACACACACACACACACATGCTTGCATGCACACAAGTCTGGATGAATTTTATATTTCTAAAAAATTGAGTTTCAAATGTTCAGGTACACTGCATTGGATGCATTACGGTTGATTTCCTTGGAGGATGAATTTTTTCATTGTGAAAGTTGTAATGGAGAACTTGTGGCTGAGAGTGACAAGTTAGCTGCTCAAGAAGGAGGAGATGGGGATGACAATGCAAGAAGGCGAAGGCGTGAAAAGTTAAAGGACATGCTTCAAAACTTGGAGGTTTACTTTTATCATAACTATATGTGTGTGTGTGTGTTTGTGTGTGTGTGTGTTAATGTGTTCATACTTTTCTCTTGCCTTGGATGTGATGCCTAAATATGAAATGATATGAAGGCTGTAATCTTTTTGTTAAATTGGTTATGGTTTATGATAGTTACTGTTGTTATCCAATTTTCATATTTTTCTATTACTCAATTTGTTATAATTCTTACAAGAATATATTTATCTGTAGTGTGCGTGTGTGATTTGAAATTGGAACGGAATTTCCCTTCAAATTTGCAGTTGTGAAGGAGGGCTAGCTGGGGTAGATAATAGGTATAAATGTTACTAATTGAAAAAAAAAGGTCAGAAAAAGAAATGAAAAGAAAAGAAAATTACCTATGGGTTTAGACAAGTTTATATAGCTATATCTAAGATTTTTATGTTTAGTGACCTCACTGGGTTATGCCTAAGAGGAAGTTGGATTTGTGAGCATGATTACCTACTTGAGAAATCTTATTATAGGTTTTCAGATGTTGGATTTGCATTATGTTTGGCCCACTCTGAAACTGAATTATTGGTCCTTGATAAAACCTTTGAATTGTTGTTAGATATTGCATTTGGAAGATGGTGTGGAAATAAGAATAGTGCTTATATTTCAAAATACACTATTTACTACCTTTCTTGTATACATAAGAAAATGCGCTGCAGTTGCATCATGTATGTAGATTTAAGATTGTCCGTCATACACAATTTCAGTTTCTACAAAATCCATGAAAGGAATTCATAGGTGTTCCCTTTTTTTTGGATAGTTAGGAATCCATAGGTATTTGTGCATCTCCTTCAAGTTCTTCAAACATTTTGCCTGACACTATGTAATGGTGGCATTCATTTCTCTAGCCCTTTTTGTTTTTGTATGTGTATATGTGCATGCATGCGATGGCCTTCAGCATGATGACATATTACTTATGTGTCAGTTGTACTCGTTTTTGCGACAGAAGTCATTCATCAATGGGTTGGCAGTCATTGTCAAGATTAGGTGTTTTTTTTTTTTGGGAGAGCTGGCCTTCATTTTGGTTTGCTTAAAGCAGCTCTTCTCATTTTACATGAAAATTATGCTGGTTACGGTTCTTCTTATGTAAACTACATTGTCATTCCTTCTGAGCTGGCAAAATGGAATGAGTGCAGGTACAGCTTAAGCCATTAATGGACCAACTCACTAGAGTAAAAGACTTACCTGTTCCTGAATTTGGCACGCTTCATGCATGGGAAGCTCGAGCAAGTGCTGCTGTGCGTGCAGCAAATGGTGATTCCGGTGCTATTGATCCTTCCAAATCTTCCCAGGGACTGGGTTATGGTGGAACGTCATTGCCTTTTGTTGGAGACACCAAGGTAACCTTGTTCTCATCTCTCTTGCCCATCTTATCTATTAGCTTTGAGGTTTGAGTTGGAGCAATAAAAGCTTCCTTGTTTCTTAAAATTCTATAATATTGATTTTTTAAAGATAATTCAATGGTTGGGGGAGGGGGGATTTGAATCCTGGACGTCTTTGTTGGAAACACTAGGAGGTTCCAGTTGAACTACAAGTCTTTTGACTATATAATATTAATTTTAAACTTTAATCATGTTCAATGTTTTTGGTCAAGATCCCTAGCTGTATGTAAGTTTCCTTTTTTGATAGGAAACTTACATACAGCTAGGGATCTTGACCAAAAACATTGAACATGATTAAAGTTTAAAATTAATATTAGCTGTATGTAAGTTTTCTAAATTACATGTCTAATTAAATGCCAGTCAGAATTTCTGACCTTATTAATATCTACTTTTAAGGGTCATAGTTCTGATGTGTTCTTTTCTTGAGTAAAAGATTGGTGATAGACCTCCTTCATCCTTCTTGAGGACTTTGTACATGCCATTCAACTGTAGGAATATTCTGATTATTTGTATCATTGGTATCTGATATACATTGGTTGATTTACTTTAATGCTGCATTATCTGTTTTGTCCAAAATAGATTGGGAAGGAACTCTTCATCAAATTATGACTAAATCTTTAGCAATGACTGGTTTATCCAGAAAAGTTTGGTTTGCGGCCAACAAACCGTTTGGGTTCTTAAATTCCCTAAACTGAAGGAGATTTACTTCTTGTATTACCAAAATATGTGATCTTGTTATTAAAAAAAAAAAAGAATGTGAACGTATATTCTATCATTGTAACGTGTAAACACCCGAGATATTCCGCAGAAGAGATTTTCTGGCAATCAAATATTTATAGACCAGAGGTATATCATCATTAATTGTTGGGTGACTCCTTTTTAGGAAATCATTCTATTTTTTCAGTCTATGATTTGATGGATGCTTGTAATTTATGTATTTGATTGTTTTGGTCTCCCCTGTACACTTCCTGTATACTTGGGTGACTCTTTTTTATGACTTTGAATAAAATTTTCTTACTTTTCCCAAAAAAAAAAAAAAAATTGTTGGGTTTGGAATCCCTTATTTACATACTTTCAACATCTCTTTCATTAAATAAATTGGATGATATGAGATATTGCCATGTTCATTAACATCTATGAAATAATCTGCTAAAGTTATGGCAGTTAAACCAACTATCATACGAGCTCCAAGTGGGTCATTCATCTGACCATATACTACAGCCACTTTTGATTATGCAGTATTTTTTTTGTTAATTACTACAGATTATAATCTGTTTATGGCTGGGTCTTGGCAGGTTGAAGTTGACTTTTCTGGGACTGAAGGCAAGGGAGAGAATATTAAATCTGAAACTGAAACTTCATCTCTGAAAGTTTTGCCACCATGGATGATCAAGGAAGGAATGAACCTCACAAAGGAACAACGGGGAGAGGTCAAGCAGGAGTTGAGGATGGATGGCAGCTCAGCAGCTGTAGAATTTTCAGATGACAAAAAGCCAACAGTTGAAAATGATGATAAGAAGAATATACAGGTTCATGCAATAAGAAAATTACAGAGATGAACTATTATTTTATTTCTTGTCTTGATCTGATTCGTATAGTTTTTTTTTTTTCATTTCATTTCCCCCTCTTTTTGTTTCTTGTTTTTATATTTGCCAAAAAGGTTTTTTTCCTCTGTTTATTAGTATATTTTTTTACTAAACAAATATTTTCATTTTTTTCTTTACCCAATATCACTTCATTTCTGCTTCTTAATAATGTGGTAGGATGAGTATATCAAAGCATATTATGCTGCTTTACTCAAGAAACAGCAAGAATTGGACGAAGCTGCTAAGAAAGAACATGAATTGTCAAATACACAATCTTTGAATGGTGTTTCTGACACTACTTCTAATCGCCAAGTTGGGATAAAGTCAAAACGTGATGAGGATGAGGGAGATGATGATGTGGAATGGGAAGAGGCTCCAGTCGCAGGTAAGTACCAATTTTTTCATTTGTGTTAAAGCTTCAAGAATTTTTCTGGATGTTTTGGATTTTCTTATAACCTTTTGATAATCAGTTAACGTCCAAGCTAACAAATGATTAAGATACTTATATGATTTCCAGCTTTTACTAATCGGTAATTATGAAGTTGTCATGTGATAGTTGTTCAGTAAATGACCTGATGTAAATAATGACAAATTACTAATATGTTTGAAAATTTTCCATGCTACGGAAGTTCTTACAATGTCGGAATTGTTGCTGTAGTTATTTTTCCCCCCTTCAAACAATAGAATTGATCTCCTTATCCCATAGATCCCAAAAAATCTTCACATTTATCATAGGTTGAATGTTGTACCTCCTTAATTACAAGGAAGAGAAATATCAAATATTATTAGGCTACAAGGCTATTTGTTGCTTCAGTTGAATTGTTAATTGTCATAGAATGTAAATTTGAACTAGTGATTTTATGCTGCTTGAATCTTGTGCTTTGGATTTCCCTAGAGGTGATGTTCTGTATTGGCAGCTGAAAAAATTAGTAAAGAGTTATTGGAATGGTTAAAAGCCAGTATGGAATTTTATAGTGGCAAATAGGGGTCTGTATATACCCATTCAACCCATGCCACCCACCTGACCTGGACTGACTTGAGGCCGTCTACGATTGGCTTCGAAGGCCTACAAGGTTGGAGGTCGGGTGTTTTCTTTAAATTCTTTTTGGGTTTTGGTCGGGCATTGAGTGTGGAAATTGAAAACACGAGCAACCTATGCTGATCGAAATAGTTAAAATTCTTATAGGTTTAAATGCAGCATGCTTGCATTGTTTATTGAGATTTCATTTCTACCTGATGTTGACACGTGCCTCTGACCTTATCCCTCCCCCCTTTAAATGATAGAATTGGTCCCCTTATCCCTCATTTATTCTCTCTCTCTCTCTCATATTGTTGACAATCCTTTTTCTTCTTCTTCTTCTTCTTCTTCATCTTTTTTTTTTTTTTTTTTTTGGGTAAGTAATAACTTCATTGAAAAAGGAAGAGAAAATACAAAGGGAAAAAAATCACACAGGCTGTGTGCTAGAAACAACAGGGGAAAAAAAATTAACAATGAAAGCACAAAAATCAAGCGTATCTAGTAAAGAAATAAAAGTAAAAACACCCGTAGCATTTGCCCAATCAAACATAGTCTAAAAAAAGAGAAGCTTCAATTCATGAATTGATCTTTCATTCCCGTCAAAGATACGTGTATTCCTTTCCCTTTAAATGACCCACATAAGACAATGAGGGATCATTCTCCAAAGCACCTTAGATCTGAGTTTGTTGAACTTGTTTGACCAACATGCCAAAAGTTACACGACACTACGTGGCATGACCCAATGAACCCCAAATTTTTTTTGATAGGTAACAAAAAATTTTATTAAAAAAGAAGCCAACCCGACCCCAAATAGTGAACACACCATATTCCACAACTCTTGAGATACTAGGCAATGTAGGAGTAAGTGGTCAGTAGTCTCTCCATTCCTCTTGCACATACAACACTAATCCACCACCACCACTTTTCGCCTCCTTAAATTATCAATGTTTAAAATTTTCCCCAAAGCCACTATCCAAATAAAGAAACTAACCTTTGGAGGCACTTTTAGTTTCCATGGAAAAGAATCTGGATTTTGGGGTTGTAAGGCCCTATAATAAGAACGAACATCAAAAACATTCCTAGTAGAGAGTTTCCAACAAATTTTATCCACCCCATTCCTTCTCCAAGATCCAAAATAAATAAGGTCCATAAATGATACAACCGACTCTAGCTCCCAATCTTGAACTGGTCAAGTAAATCTGATATTCCAATGGTAGTTTGCCTCTGAGGACAACAAAAACTCAGCCACTGAAGCATCCTTGTTACTAGCAATATTGTAAAGTTCTGGGAAGATATTTTTCAAAGGAAGCCCCTTACACCATGGATCACGCTAGAATTTAATACAAGAACCATCCCTTGCCTTAAAGATGATAAAAGGATAAAAATCATCCCATCCCTTTCTGATGTAATTCCATAAACCAACCCCGTAAGGCCCCTGTATGCTACAAGAACACCACCCCCCCCCCCCCCCCTCCCCCACATGCTACCATATTTTGTTTCTATCACCCTTCTCCACAAGGCACAGTCCTTTCCATAGCACATCTTTACAACCATTTCCCCAAAAGAGACTTATTAAACAAAACCAGATTACACACACCCAATTCCCCATATTGAACTGGTACACAATAGTCTTCCACTTAACTAAATGATACTTAAAACTCATCTCCTAATCCGCCCCACAGAAAATCTCTTTGTAATTTTTCAATATGTTGGAAGCCTGCAAGGAATAGAGGTTTTGAGGTTAGAGGATATTACAGCTCCTTCTACCCTCCTACTCTTGTATCCTTCTCATGGAGAATGATATGGCAATCGAAGGTTCCTCCAAGGGTAGCTTTCTTCTCTTGGTTTGCTTCTTTAGGTAAGATCTTAACAACAGACAACCTTCGTAAAAGACGTGTGCTAGTGCTTGATTGGTGCTATGTGTAAGAGATGTGGGAAGTCGGTGGATCATCTTCTGTTTCATTGCCCCATAGCTTGGGAGTTGTGGTCTTTGGTTTTCTGCTTGTTTGGTATTCACTGGGTTATGCCTCAATACTGTTTCTTGAGTTGTTTGAGGCTCGGCAAGGAAAGTTTGCGTGACATCGTCACATAGATGTTTGGAGATTAGTGCCTCATTGCTTGATCTGGTGCATTTGGCGTGAAAGGAATGTTAGAAGTTTTGAGGGTTGTGAATGTTCTTTGCTAGAGATTAAGTCTTTTTTCTTGCACACTCTCTTTGAATGGAGTGTGGTCTTTTCTCATTTTTCTTGTTCTTCTCTTCCTATGTTTCTTGATCACTTTACTTTTGGTTCCTGATTTGTGCCCCCATAGTACATCCCTAATGTACTCGACTTGGCACTTTTTCTATTATTAATAATATTTTTACGTTACTTGTCAAAAAAAAAAAAAAAAATTTCAATACGTCTAGCAACACTTACCGGGATAGGAAACATAGATAGGTAGAATGTAGGCAGGCTGGATAAGGTTCTCTTCAATAAAGTGATTCGGCCCCCTTTGGAAAGATACAATCTTTTCCACCCGGCCACCCACCACTCCATTTTCTCCAACACACTAGTCCTAATAGCTTTTGCCTTGAAAGTAGCACCTAAGGGAAGCCCCAGATAAGTCATGGGTAACGATGCCACTTTACATCTTAAAATACTAGCCAAAGTTTCAACATTCTGTACATCTCCAACCAGAACCAGTTTAGATTTCCCCAAATTTAATTTTAAACCAGATACAATCTGAAACCAGACAAACACTGCTTTCAAATGCCAAATTTGCTTTGGATTCACTACACAAAAAATCAACGTATCATCTGCAAGTAAAAGATGAGAGATCTCTAACTGGCCCCTAGAATTTCCACCCACTGAAAACCTGGAACAAAGTTGCCAATTCTAGCTCTCTCAAACATCTGGCTGAGGACCTCCATAACAATCACAAACAAGGGAGGGGATCCTTTTCTCAAATTCTAGCTCTCTCCAACATCCGACTGAGGGCCTCCATAACAAGTGCACAAGTGCAGAAAAAGGAATTGTGGAAATACATGAAAAAATCCACTGCCTCCATCTAGAACCAAACCCGCACCTTTGAAGCACATACAACAGGGAAGTCGAATGCACATGATTATATATTATCAACACTAAAAAATAAATATGCACATGATCAGTGCTGTCTAAACATTCATTTGCAATCAACACTGAATCCAATATTTGCCGCTCTTTGACAAAGGCATTTTGAGGTTTAGACACCACTTTATGAAGTACCTTTTCAAGCCTATTAGCCAAAACTTTTGCCAGGATCTTGTAGACCCCAGAAATCAAACTAATTGGCCGGAAGTCTTTTATCTCCACTGCCCCAGGCTTTTTTGGACTGAGGGTAATGAATGTAGCATTAAGACTTTTTTCACATTAACCGTGAGCATGGAGATAATGAACTACCTTCATAACATCTTCCTTTAGAATACCCCAACAAGATTTAAAAAAAGACATTGTGAACCCATTTGGACCTGGTGCTTTATCCCCATTCATATTGGATACCACCTCAAACACCTCATCCTCTGAAAAACATCTTTCCAGCCAGCAAGACATTTCGTCTTCCAAAACAGAAAATTCCGTTCCATTCAGCAAGGGCCTACGGATGCTTGACTCTGAATAAAGAGCCTTATAAAGCCACTATCTTTTCCTCGATGGTATCCTGATTGTTTATCTCCTCCTCATCCACCACTAATCACCCTATGATGTTGTTGCGGCGATGAGAGTTTGCAAGTCTATGAAAGAACTTTGTATTTTTATCCCCTTCCTTCAAACAAAGTAGCTGAGATTTTTGTCTCCAACTAATTTCCTACATCAACATAATTCTCTCAAGATCTGCTTTAGCCTGATAGCGTTCACGTTGTTCCCCTTCTAGCAAGGTTGTAGTCTCTTCAATCTCATTGACAGCCTAAATGCATCCTAGTAGAGAAACTTTCTGTTGAGCTTTATCACCAAAAACTGTTTCATTCCACTTCTTCAAATCTAATTTGAGGGCGTTGAGCTTATTAGCCAAAACAAAGCTCAGCGTACCATGAAACTGAAGAATCCCACCAATTTTTTACCAAGTCAGTAAACCCATCTGCCTTCAACCATGTACTTTCAAAAAAAAAAAAGGGCTTCGTCCCCTATGTAAGACATCGCACTCCAAAAGAATTGGAAAGTGGTCTGATAATAAACGTGGGGGTCGTCTCTGAGTCATCATGGAAAATTGCTCCTTCATAGTCAAAGATACCGTAAACCTATCAATCCAAGATCTGGATAAACTATTAGACCATGTGAAAGCACCACCCTCCAAAGGGAAATCCACCAGCCCATGTTCGAAAATAAAGTCTGAGAATCCTCACATTGCAGGAGTAATAAACTCTGCACCCATTCTTTCTCTAGGGAAACGAACCACGTTAAAATCTCTCCCCACACACCAAGACACATCCCACCAACTATTCACCGCAGCTAGTTCCTCCCACATCAGTCTCTTATCAGCATTAGAAGTTGAACCATAAACCCCAGTGAATGCCCATTCAAAACCTGAAGAAAAAATCTTGAAACGACCAGGCACAGAATAGTCCCCCACTGCTTCATCCACCTTCTCCATAAATCTTTTATCCCACATTAGCAGGATACCCCCAGAAGCCCCAATTGAACCCACAAATAACCAATCAACAAACTGGCTACCCCACAAGGAACTTAAAATACCCTAGTTACGTACTCCAACTTGGTTTCCTGTAGACAAATTACATCTGCCTTCCATTGCTTAAGTAAATTCTTTACCCTCAACCTTTTTGAGATGTCATTCAGGCCCTTAAATTCCATGAAAGTAGCTTCAAATTCATAATTCTGATCTCACCCTCCCACTGTTGTTTGTTCTTCTTTTGGAACTCCCAACCTCATTGTTAACATTAGTAATCAAATTCTGCAACTCACAATGCCCTCTAGTTTCTGAACTACCTTTTATTTTCTTTGGAGTAAAACCTTCAAGATCATTTTCCACATTAACTTACATAGCACTCATCAACTCCATGATAGCCTCGTCAAAACCGTCGGTCCTCACACCCATATATTTCCCAAACCCATTAAATCTTTTCATCACCCAGCTAGATTGTTGTTGTTGTTGTGATCTGCTTTCATCATCATTAAAGAAAAAATCTTCCCTCTCACTAGCCGCTGGTATCTGACACCATCAATGGCTTCACCCAAATTGGTTCCTCCCCATCAAGCCCAGTCAAAGCCAACTCAGAATTTGGGCCAGCCGTAACATTCTTACCTAGACTTGGAACTGATGAATTGTTATCAGTGTCATATTCTTTGCCCTCCCCCATGTTGTACCAGCCCTCACCAGAGTTTGGCGTCTCTTCCATTGCTATCAAAGCTTTTTCCTTCTCAAAATTATCCCAATCATCACTCGGTGATATATGGAGCCCGATTAAGATGACAGCCCTTTGCGAGAATTTAAAGGGAGAACAAGTTGCCTATCGTTGCTAAATTGCAACATCCAGTTACTAGAGTTGCCGGAGATGTGATGGACAGCAGCTGTGGTGGATGGGTGAAGGTGACAAAGCCCCGATGTGATCGGCTCAACGAGACTATCGCCTTTTGTGTTTGGTGATTCTGTGTGGGAAGAGGTCTGTCCTTTGCAGAGAACTAAATCTCGCATTTGAGGCTCCAAAGGAACGGTGATATTAGTTTCTAACCGATTGGCCTTTGTTGTTGGGCCTGTTGAGTGGTGCTGCTGCTCCTTTGGTCTCCAAAATTTTTTAGATGCTTGGCCCACGGTAGGAAATTTAGGGATAACTCCTCCACAAATGCCCATTTCACCACATATTTCCCATTCGACCCCATTTTAAAAATAAAACGCACATTTAATTCCGGGTGATCTTTGACTTGTGATGTATCCCTAATATCTCGCTCCACACTTTTAGCAGTTTCCTTCCCAGTAGCTGTTGGTGTAAAGGCAGTATTAATTACTACATTTTTGAAAGACTGTGAATCACACGATTTGACCATACTATTGCCCTCCTCTTCTCCTTTTGTAACACTATCAAGGATGGCTGTGTGGATTGTGTTTGTGGTGCTCTTGTGGTGGTGTCTTATTGTTATGCGGCTTCTAGGGTGGGCTGTGGTGCAACATTAGGGTTGGTGTGGCTGTGTGGGTGGTGTTTAGGGTGTTGCTACCATGGATAATGATTTAGAGGGGTTTCATAGTCGTGGGTTGGGTGTATGGTGGATGATAGTGATTGATAGATTTTATGATAGGATTTTGGGTGAGTTGGGTGTATGGTGGATGATAGTATTGATAGATCCTTGGCGATGTCTCATCTCCTCTTTGCAGATGACACCCTAATTTTTTGTGATGCTGATCTAGATTAGATTTTGATTCTACATATGATTTGAGGTGGTGTTTGGTTTAAAGATAAATTTGGGCAAGTCAGAATTGGTTCCTGTTGGAATGGTGCATAATATTGACTTATTGTTGACTGTCCTTGGCTGCAAGCAAGGTACTCTTCCAATGAAGTATTTGGGTCTTCCTTTGGGTGCTAAATTTAAGGACAAGACAATATGGAACCCGATTCTAGAGAAGATGGAAAGGAGATTAGTAGGATAGAAACGTTTGTACTTATCCAAGGGAGGTAGAGTCACTTTAATCAAAAGCATTCTATCTAATTTTCCCACTTATTTTCTATCTCTTTTCCCTATACCTGCTGCTGTGGCTAATCAAATTGAGAAACTTTAGCGGAATTTCTTATGGGGTGGCATTAGTGATGAACCTAAATTTCATCTAGTTAAATGGGCTACTG
Organism: Quercus ilex subsp. ballota; assembly: GCA_032727855.1. Taxonomy (NCBI): domain Eukaryota; kingdom Viridiplantae; phylum Streptophyta; class Magnoliopsida; order Fagales; family Fagaceae; genus Quercus; species Quercus ilex. The sequence continues at coordinate 23,583,731 of CM064917.1, read as the reverse complement.
TTTGTTCCCCCATTTCTTTGGGTGGCATAGGGATAAGGAAGGTAAGACTTTTTAATGAAGCTTTGCTTGGAAAGTGGCTATGGAGATTTGGGATTGAGAAGGATGCCCTTTGAGGCAAGTGATAGAGGTGAAATATGGATGTGTATGGGGGGGGCTGGTGTACCAGATCTGTTAATGGTCCATATGGTGTTGGTTTATGGAAAAATATCAGTCGGGGATAGCCTTCTTTTTCACGCCATATTCTGTATGATATTGGTGACGGTCTAGGGTGAAGTTTTGGCAAGACCGTTGGTGTGGTGAGACATACCTTGCAGTCAGTTATCCTAAGTTATTTAGATTTTGCAGGGATAAGGAGGCTAGTGTGGCTGCGCTTATGAAGTACACCAATGGTGTCTTCGTTTGGGATGTCAGTTTCTTTAGGGGTGTGCATGCTCTGGAATTAGAGGCTATGTCAGGTTTTTTGGATGCCATATATGGTTCTTCAATAAGGGGGTTTGGTGAGGATAAGATGTGTTGGAAACCTAGTAGAGATAAGGGGTTTAAGGTTAATGATTATTAAAGGATTTTAGTGGGCTCTACTGACTTCTGTTTTCCTTGGAAAAGTATTTGGAAATAAAAGATTCCTTCTCGAGTAGCTTTCTTTGTTTGGACTGATGCTTTAGGGAAATGCTTGACAATTGACAATTTATGAAAAAGAAAGGTTTGGATATTGGATTGGTGTTACATGTGCAAGTGTAATGGTGAATCAGTTGACCATCTCTTTCTTCATTGTCTGGTTGCTATGGATCTATGGGCTATGGTTTTGGGTTTGTTTGGAGTAAGGTGGGTTACGCCGCACTCTGTTTTGGGGCTCTTAGCGTGTTGGCAAGGCGGGTTTGGTCATCATCAAAATGGTTATGTTTGGTTAATTGTACCCCATTGCTTAATGTGGTATCTTTGGAGGGAGAGAAATAGTAGGTGTTTTGAGGATATTGAGAGATCCATACCAGACCTCAAGTTATTTTTCTTTAGAACTTTATTGGTTTGGTTGGTTGCTATGCAAAACCAATTATTCCCTTCTTTTTTTGATTTCCTTGATTCTTGTAATTTTTGTTCTTGATTTGTTGAGCCCTTGTACACTCCCTTTGTACTAGGGTGCTCTTTTTTGATATCAATAAAACTTATTACTTATCAAAAAAAAAAAAAAAAAGTATTGATAGATTTTATGAGAGGATTTCAACTGAACTGTCTACCAATTTGAAGGCGGAGGTTGGTCAGAAACTTGATATTTTTCATTTAGAATCAGGTTGAGAGGTGGTTTAACCTGATGCAGGACAAATCAGAACTTTGTAACATGAAAATTAAACAAGAAGATATATAGGGATAGATGACCTAGGAGCAGCACCTAGGCTTGATTGGAGTCAGCATCAAGTAAAGGAGAAACATTAGAAGTTAGCTCATTGGGTTAGTTGTAGTCAGCACCAGACCATGGAGAAAACTTCAATAGAAACTTTACTCATCAAAATAATCTCTCTTTAATAGGAGTACACTACTTAGCTTATGTAGGAGTACTATCCCTACTTATTGAATTATAAAAATAACCCTAACCTAAATAAAAATACTAATAAAACTAATTAATCCTTTAGTTGTCATTGGCATGAATAGTTGGCATGTAACAGACACGAATAAATAGCTGTTGATGTAACTAATCCTTTAGTTGCTATGCTATATGGGAATCACTACAGATTTTCACACGACGGACTCTTTCATTTTTTCTTCCTTCCACAAATATTTAATGTGAAGAAGGACTCTTCAATGACAAGAGAAAATGATGAATAAAAAAAAAGTTTTAAATGTTGAAAATCTTTAAGGGATTTGGAAAACTACGAAATATTGTACTAACTTAATAAGTGGTATCTTATCCTCTCTTAAAAATGGGGATGAGGGGTCAAGTCGTAGGATAAATGGGTGCATGTTCATGTGTCCCTTTGTATACAGCCAGTGTACTTGGGTGACTATTTTTCTTTGATTTTTAATTATTTACTTATAATAAAAAAAATACCCATCGGGTGTATGTGTAATCTATGTGTTGAAAAATAAATTGTTGTAGTAGCATATAAAGTCTCTATATAATGGTGTTTAGCTACTTCTTATTAATAAAGTAGGTGGGGTAAGGCAATCTACTAAAGGTAGTTTTTGGTAATTCTATTGGTGGAATACATTCTCATAGAATGTGTTTGAACAAAATGCATTATGATAGAATGCATCCATTTGAAAAATTTGCGTTTGGAATGATGCTGAAAAATCTAGTGAAAGGTTATTATGTTGAATATATTTAAGTGTGGTTATGAATTCTTGTAGAATGCCTTTTTTTTTTTTTTTTCCAATAACCGGTAAATATTGTTGGATGGGTTACTTCATTTTTTAAAATAAATATTAAATTTTACATCCTAATACATATAAAAAGTCCAAAGGTAATTACATTAGTTTTATATATTTAAATACAATTACCATTAGTATAAATCACCTCTCCCAAACCCCACAAAAAATGGGAGTTTTGTGCACTGGTTAAGACTTTTTTATAATAACACAAAAATACATAATTCTATAATCCTCATTTACACTCCCTAATGAGCTAGTGGAGATGATGTACGTGCTTCATGTGTGTGTGACCAATGCAATGCTGCACATTTCTTGTGACTACTGGTTGTCCTGTGACCCAAATGAAATCATTCTTGTGATTTGTACAACCGTCACCAAAAATAAATATTTAAAAATTAATAAAAAAAAAAAAAATCAGAGATTGGGCATATAGTACCAATCATAATAGTTAACAAAATCTATCATACCAAACACAGTGGACACCGACAAAACCATCTACCATGGTTTTTCCCCCAGTTCTGGCCATGTAAAATATCATGTGTCCACGTCCACACACATAATGGTGCCTTAAGGCATGGGGATACCCATGCGTGATTGCTTTCTCCTCCATCTTTGTTTCCAACTTAGTGGGTTGATCATCCATAAGGAGGAGACTGGAGAGGCCTTTATGTAATAGTGTTGATCCCCAAATGCCTAATCAAGGTAAAGAAGTTCATGGACCAGCTAGGTAGCACCAACCATGAATGTTTCAAAATACCTAACTATCAATAGCAGTTTCCTGGCTGAAACTTAATTGTAACGAAAAGCAGGGTGTTTTGATGGATCATTGGAAAGAAAGATGATCATGAGTAGATTCTTTAGAAGGCATATAGCTCAAATTAAGGAGACGATGGAAATTGTTTAATATAATTTGATTATTTGCAACAGAGACGAACCCATGACCTTGCTTCAGCTTCTTGTTTATGTTGGGAGGTGATGTCACTTAGTCCCAAAATAAAATTATTTAAAATGACCATTTTAAGAAGGGGCCTGTTATCAGGAATTAGTGTAAAACACCTTGTCATGCATCTTATGCAGATAATTTAGGAAACAACGTTCAAGCAATGTCATTGATCCACTCTGCAAATTTAGCTCCAAAAAAGCTTTTCTTTAATCAAAGATCATTGTGAAATCATAATGGTACAAACTGAAGTTTAAATTACCATTTGTTGGACTGAAGCAAAGCCTCCTTTGTTTGAGTTATTTTGCTGAAGGTGCAACCATCATTGTGAAAATTAATGACGGCTGTTGATGAAAATCATGCCTACCATTAGGGTTTTTTTTTTTTTTTTTTTGGGTGTGTTTTTTGTTTTGTTTTTTGGTATTGATTATCCAGTAATGGATGACATAGTTTGGTGGTTATAACGCTGTTTCTCATAAATTATTACAGGCAATTCAAATGAAAATTACAAAGTGAATGACTTGAATGTTCAAGCTGATGCTTCAGGAGATGATGAGGATGATATAGACTGGGAGGAAGGTTAAAGAGCACAGCTTTTCTCTCCTTGTAGATGGATTAGCATGACTTCCTTTTACCAGTACAGTTTTTGGGAAATTGAAGCTGTGATCAGTGCAAATGTTTCTTCTAACTTGGCACTTTTCTGAATGTTGTTATCTTATAGCCATATGTTATGTTTACCCCCGATTCATGAAATACAATGTGTTCTTGATCTTGGTCTTCTTGCAATGCCTTTTATTAATGCGGATGGAGTCTTTGCTAAGCACCAAAGAATGCATGGCATCGTTATAAATTATGATTCAATGGATGTAATACTCATATTTTTGTTTTGTTTTTGCCAGTAATGGCATGTTTTGTGTAGACAGAACTGTAGAAAAGAGCAGCAGTAATAAATAAGCTTAAGTTTTTTTCAAGATCATCTTCATCCTGTGTGTTCTACACTTGTATGGGTAGGCGTTCTGTATTCATTTTTTTTTTTAAAAGAAAGTATTTACTCTATTCAGTTGTGCATTTTTTAAGCATTTCTGGAACTTTATAAATTTTCAAAATTCATTTTCCCATGATTAGTTTATGGAAAATTCCGTATATGTTACAAAGTGAGTCTTATTGTATGGATTTTATAAGTAGAGGCAGGTTGATCAAAACCCAAATCTTGTCTACGTAAATATGCATTCAAGTATTTTTTTTGATAAGCTGCATTCAAGTTATGTATGAAAGCTTTGTTGTCATGTCCCATGTCATTTATGGTCCCTGATGTTGCGCACTTAACTTGAACTAAACCTTTGATTGCTTAAGGCTTTAATTGTAAGATAATCACATGGTTGCAAATTTCCTTCTCTTGAGGTGGTCCAGATTTGATATCAGAGTTCGGTGTTCTTGGTTTGATATCAGTCTTCGATTCACTAATAAACCCCGAGCAAAGTCACTGTTTTAGTCAATCAAATCAAAGACCTCTCCATAGGAAACGAGCTTTAAATTAATTAAGTGATTAGCATTCAAAAAAAAGCATGTGCACCCAGAAAAGCCACGCTAGTCACATTTGGTGGGGTGTGTTTGTAGTTTAGTGGTTGACTTATTAAACCTTTAAACAAAGTTGGTAATCATCGTTTTCCCCTATTAGAGGACGGCCAACCACTCTTTGAAAATTTATGGATCTTAAGTGTTCCCACGTTAAGATGTTTAAAAATCAAATGGTCAAATTTGATCTAATCAGGATTAGCATTGAAATGGTAAAGGTAAACCAATCTTTCCAATATGGTCTACCCGACAAGAGCCTCTCATTTTGCAAAATCCCATTCAAAGTCCTTTTCCACTTCCGAAAGACATGCACACGGAATGAGAGAGAGAGAGAGAGAGAGAGAGAGATGGGGTCATGGGTGTTAAGTTCAACAAACTAGCTTTTGGAGGTCGTGTAAGCACACACAACCATGATGGATCTTTGTTCTAAGCGGGTATATTTATGTATTAGTTGTGCTGCTTAATGTCAGTCAAATGTAGTTCAAGCAGTGTATTTGAGAAGAAGAAAAAAAAAAAAAAAACAGAAGCTTCGTTTGGTTGGCGATAAAAAAAAAAAAAAATTGAGTTCTCTAAGTTTCAAATTTATTTAATTTAGACATTTTGTCAATTTTTTTTAAATTGCCATTAAAATAAAATTATTTTTCACATGAAAAATGTGGGGCCGGTTATCCAAAAAGGTGATGTTGAAATCGTAGGAAATGGGAATAGTATAAGAAGAAGAAATGGAAATCATATATAATGGCCCAAAACGCGTCCGAGGATAAGATCCATCTCAAATACCATGATCCGAGGTAGATGTAACTATCTTACTATTCAGGGTACTCTGCAAAGTTGTATTAGAACTGAAAAGTGAATATAGAACAAAGGAGGAGCAGGCCGAGATAACAAATATCTTCTAAAGCTACTACCTTCACATTAAATGCTTCCCAGCTAACTCTCTGGCCGCATTAATGTGGAGGTGATACTTGAACAGTAATCAAGCAGCCTTATGGCTGCTGATTGAAGGTTCTGGAAGGTGTTAGATGGGACAGGAAGGAGTTCCTTGAAGTTAACTTACACGTGTATGGTGAAAACGATATGAGGGTTATGATATATAAAGGGGGAAAGTGGCCTAAAGGAGAGAGAGGTCGAAAAACAAAGAAAGATAGAAAGAAAGACCAAAATATTGGAACCTTAAGATATAAAAGAGAAATCCCAGAAATTCCTAAAAGGAGAGGTCGAGGATAATATTTTCCCAGCTGGTCGACAGTGAATCTTCTTGACCCAGTTACTGTGACACTTTCTCCTACATAGTATAACTAGTTCTTGCACTTACCATCTACAAATTTATTGTTTGGGCTTATTGGGTTAGAAACTCATCCCTATTCTGGGTCCAATCCAAATTGAGTCCCTACAAAAAAAAAATCTATAAAATTAATAAAAATATTTTATAGATTTTTTATGTGAGAATTTTTTTTTTTCAAATTTTTTTCATTAGTTAATTGCATACTTAACAACATTTTTTTATTGGAATTGGACATAAGGCCTAAATTGAATAATTTTGAAACTTAAAGGACTCAATTGAATGAAAGTAAAATTAGAAGACTGAAATGAATTGTAGTCAAACTTAAAGGGTGAAATTTGCATTTTAGCCATATATAAAAAAAAAAAAAAAAGGCAAAAAAAGAGAGGAAATTAATGTGGAGGGAGGAGAGGGGTAGATGGGTAAATTCCTATTTAAGACCTCTTTCTTCCTAATTTTCTCCTCAATTTAGAGAAAAAATAAAACACGCCAAAGTGGTGGACCCGAAGTGTTTTGGTTTCCATACTCCTATTTTTTCACCCAATGACGCTATTCAATAACCCCATTATTTCCCCCCACTCCTTTTCCATTTCCAAAATCGCCCCAACCAAATGGGGCTTGAAAAAGTATATAAAACTTAATTATGATTATGGGCATATGGTATTTAAATTTGAAATTTATGAGATCTGTGAAAGTAGTCCATTCTCAACCTGTAGCCGACAAAAGATAAACATATAAAAAAAAAGTCATCTTATCTTAACTTATTAAAGTCATTTAAAATACAGCATTCAAAAATACTTTTACACAAATTATTTTTTCAAATAAAGGAGCAGAGTTTGTGTGCAAATCCTGACGTAAACTAAAAGAAACAGGAAAAGTAAATCAGTAGATAAAAACAAAAACAAAAACAAAAACAAAAAATGTAACAAAACAAAAGAGAAGGTTTGAGTCTAATTGAAGGAATTGTTTTCTCCCATGCAAGCTTTAGCTTGTTCCAACATACTTATAAGCGTGTGCATTTACATTTTATATAATTCCACGCAATTGTTTATTGAAACACAGTCAAGGCCATTGTTCCTATGAATTGCTTTGTGATACTAGGGTCAAACTCCTCACATATTCATTATGCTATGAAGATAGTGGACAAATCTATTTCCTAATATAATTATAAAAGGTCGGCTAAAACAAAAATACTTTCTTTCTTGATGTATGACTTTTCCTTTTATTTATTTATTTTTATAATTTCATTCTTCCTGTTATATAATGTGAACTCAAAGTTAGACCAGACTGTGTTGAGACCAGAGAATCCTGCCAACTGTTTCATGCATTGACAATTTACCATGTAACGTATGCTTGGATTAATCATGAAATATTAATTTTCAAGGAAAATACATCTATAAAAATATAGTAGCCTATGATAGGTGTAATAAACTAATAATTGACAAGTTAGCTTGCATGAGCATGACTAAGAATTTGTAAAATGTCTTCTGTAAATTTCACGCATCTATTTGCTTAATTAATAATTTTCAATTCATACATTTCTCGGACTTTTGTGCGATAATGTTCAATTTTCTTCTGCTGTTTACAATGAAAAAACTGAACCATTTCATGCTTTGGGTACATCCGATAAAATTGGATCGATACAAAAAGTCAGGTAATCAACAATTTAAGTACTATCAGTTCTTATTTCAATTAAGTTCACTATGATAGACATTAAGGAACAATCTCAATTCTTAGACATCGAAAAAATTAAATAAAATCTTGTAAATTTTTAATAACAATAATAACAAAGTCTTAATTAGTCACAAAATTATGGGATTGGTTATGAATATCCTCAATAGAATAATTGAATCGTTTATGTGTATTATTCTCCATCATTCTATCATATCTAAAATTATACTTTTTATCATATTCTTAATTACTACTAGTGTTATTTTAGGTCTTTTTGATAATTTTATTCCTTTAACTTCAATCAAATCACTCATTTTTACTAGTGCATTAATCGCTCTATTTTGCATATGGCCAACCCATCTCAAGCAATTCCCTCTCCTTTTTTTTATCAATGGGGAGCCATTCACATCTTGAATTGAATCTCTTCATTTCATATCCTATCTTTCATTGTATTTCTGCTTATCGATCTATCTTTATATTAGTATTTAACAATGCTCAATTTATGAACATATTGTTTATTAATAGACCAACATTCAATACCATTACCATATAGCATGATTGGTCTATATGTAGTAGTTTTGTACAAATTTTCTTTTTAGCTTAATACATATTTTGACTAGACAATATTCTTAATACACATTTTCACTTCATTCACCTTGCTTTTATAATATGATGTTCTTCGATTATAGGATCAATTTATGAAAAGTGACTAAACATTATATTGATTGTCAACCTATCACAAGCTCCTCCTTTGTCCAAGATTGGGACTAGCCTTGAACAAAAAAGATCTTCCAAATTATTAAAAATTAAAAAACTAGGAACATTGATGAAAGTTCACATGTTGATAATAACCCCTAAACTACAAATCTTTTAACTTTTAAAGATATTAATGGGGGCGAGAATATTGAGTTCAAACTTAGTTGAAACCTCTATTGTTTTTTGTGTCACTGTGATTATGCAGATTGAATTAGATAATTGTGTTGTACAGACGAATGTTTACTAGATTGAATTGAGCAATTAAGTGATTAGGGAGAACATTTATTGTAACTTGACTAGTTCTTTTAGGGTATATCGCAAATATTGCTAACTTTTCATGGTATGTGGATTGGATTGAGTAAGTATATTATACGGATGTTTACCAAGTCTAACTAGGCTATATTCGACATGTCTCTATTTTTAATGTTCATGTTGTGAGAAAAATCAGATCATGGATGGGATATGTGTTAGCCTTAAATTAAAAAATTTCTTATGGTCATTATAAACACGTCAAATGGCACGACAGGTAAACTACACTTGGAAGTGATGTGCCAACATACATGGCAGTTCTCATAAACAGCCATTAGCCCATGAAAAGTGCATGCAAAAAGAATGTAGTTTCAAAGCAGCTTTATGCAATTAAAAGCTACCATATGATGACGCAACAAGTGTCATACGAGCCCTAGTAAACAGAGACACTTGAAAAAACTAATTGATAATAACCACGAACATTAAAGAGAGAAAGGCACATGGAAGGAACAACTATCAGAATCAGCTTAGCCTTAAGTATAAATAGAAGGCTTGTTTCCAAGGAAGGACACCACTTAATAATGACAAACCTGCATATACATAAATCATATTTTTGTAAAATTTAGTTCCTTAGGGGATTCTTTCAAAGTTCATAGGGTTTAAGAAGGTGTTCATGCTTGTAAGAATGAATATACATATTGGTAATCTTTTTACTCAGATTAATCTTGTTTATTGAAGTTTAATTCAAGATCTCTGTTGTTATTCTCATTTTATTTGAAATATGTTTACTTCGAATCATTTTGATGTTAGTGTGATAATCTAGGCTTTGATCTATTCACCACAAACCTTCGAATCATTAATTGTTGTTAGACTTTGATTTAATTTGTTAGCCATCTAATTCATTTCAGTGAGATCCAATGGAATTAGAAATGACATATAATTCAGTTTATAATTAAATTAGCATTTCCTTTATTTGCTTTCATCATTTTTCATTGTTACTTGCATTTTCTACAAAAAAATTCCTCTTAATTAAGGCTTCTGAATTTCATCCCTAATCTACAAAGTCAAATCATCCATCGAATGAATACAAATCCTTTAAACCAATTTTTGTGTCTCACCTTATGTTTCACAAATTATAACTTGCCATACATTTATTTTGACTTTCCTTATAAAATAGTCAAAGTTTAAAACGGAAAAAAAAAAAAAAAAAAATTCAAATACATGACATACCATAATTGATGGAACACAAAAACATAAGATTTGCATTCCCATCAGACCACCACTTCAAAGATTGAAATAAGGCATTGAGCCATTTGCAATTAATGCATTTAGTGAGCACACTTAGAAAATATTAATTCGAATCAAAGAAAATGGTTGGGATTGAGATAGAAAAGAAACAAATTAGAAAACAAAAAGGCTAAAATACAAAGTGTACCCTCTAAAGTTTGATTGAAATTTATTTCAGTTTTCTAATTTTACTTTCGTTCAATTAAGTCTTTTAAGTTTCAAATTTATTCAATTAAGGCATTTTGTCCAATTTTATTAGAAAAATTGCTGTTAAGTATGCAATTAACTAATGAAATAAGGTTTTTTGAAAAAAAAAAAATCTTTCATAAAAGACTCAATTGAATTAAAATAAAGTTGGAAAATTGAAATGAATTTCAACTAAATTTAGAAAAAGCAATTTGCATTTTAGCCAAACAAAAATTATAACTATAGATTTATAATGCTCCAATTTCCCCTCAGTTGATTTTTTGGGTCTGATTTGGTTGCTTACCTTTTCGAATCATATATATAATATTATGGCGTCACCTCTACACTGCCCCATCTATATTAATTTTCTTTGTTCTGGTCATCCCAATATATAATTCAAGGTTTGACAATCTGCCTTTAATGGCCCTCTGTTCCTTGAACGCTAAGGAAGTTTCATTGGAAGTAGAATGCTCGACAATTCTGCCCCCTCTCCGCATCAACTGGACCTTACAAAACTCTCTCCCTCTTTCTCTCTCTCTCATATAATAAAATACCCTAAAATTTTTACCAGAGTCTCATGGAAGCAAACACTCTCCCATGTCAACTTTCTGCAACATTTCTTATGCTAGCCTAGCTCATTCAAGCTGTCATCATAGCTTCCAAAACCTCCTTACTTCCTCTAAAATCCCAATCTCTCTCATAATTCACATATTCTCTCTCTCCATGCACTCCCTTCCTTCTCTTCCATTCTCTCCCCCACCATGGCTTTAAAGCTAAATTCTCGTCTCTTTACTCTCATTCTTTGGCTCTCTCTTTTCCTGTTATTCTTTCATGGCATGTGGCTCACTTTCAATACCAAGAATAATAGAAGCATCCACAACAACCAAATACCTCTCTCTCATCAAACTACTACTACTACTACTACTACTACTACTTTGAGTAACAGGAAAGTATTGGTTAGCAAAATCAACTTCTCCCAGTTCCTCCAGCACCAGCACCAGCACCAGCAGCGGCATCACGTGGCTGCGCCACCTGAATCAGCTGGAACAGAGATCGACCCACGTTATGGTGCTGAAAAGCGCCTTGTCCCAACTGGTCCAAACCCCTTGCACCATTGAGGTTTTGTCTCATATATATGCTTGATGTTGTTGTAATATTCTTCTTCATTCTTCCAAAAAGAAAAAGGAAAAATCTGCTAAGAATTATTACATTATTACTTGTATTGTATCATTTGTAAGTTTTTTTTTTTTTTTTTTTTTAAATATATACCTCAAACTAAGAAGTCCTAATTCAGATTTATTCATTCTCCATTTATATGGATAAATGTATGTTTTAGTTCACATATATGTCTATGTCTAAATCTAATATGAATGAGTAATTACTTTGTAGTGCTGAGCATATTATAGTCAGATATTTAATTCACTATCATCTGTTTAATATATGTATGGAATTATATTCATTTTATTATATGTGAAATACATGATCATTAAATTAAACTTGAGGTTTGATAATACAAAGAGATTTTTTTGATCAAGTTGAGTTGATCTATTCTGGTATGACTATGAAAGATGCCAGAGTGGCTGTGACGGCACGGCACGTCATGGGAAGCAGAAATTTAGCTACATTGCGAAAGTAGCTAGGAGACATTTTCATATTGTGAAAGTAACTTATTAGAAAAGTAGTATTTCATTGTATACTCACAAGTTTCGAGGCACGGGGTTGACTAAGATGCAATACGATCATTACAGATTGGTTAGGACAATGACTTGATTAAAATTTTGCGTACTCTACAACTGTAGGATTGTAGAGAGTTGGAACTTGGAACCACTGGGGTTGAAATATATTGAACATTCATGATTCACCACATTGGATCCTAACTTGGGTTTCTAGTATTCTGACCCAAAATGCTTAACATTTATCCTTCAAGGTCAATTCCATTGGTATGTTTGTTGTAGTAATAACCCTTTTTATTCCTTTTGAGCTCCATGACCATTCAAATTTCAACATAGGGTTGGTATTAGTTTTAAAAGGGTAAACCACTCCGTTTCTCTCCTAGGACTTTGTTTTGATTTTAGCTAATCCAATTTTGGCACATGGTCCAAGATCATTGGTGTGAGAATGTCCAATTGCCACTAAAATTTGTTTTGTGGGATTTGGAATTGTGTTTGTGGACTAAAGTTCTGTCACCTGTGTGTTCTATCATGATCTGGTGTGAAACTGTTACTCAGCTTTATCATGGTTGACTTTGATAAAATTAGTGGCAACACCACTTGGTCGTGGAGAATTCTCTTTTTTTAGGCCATGATAAAAGTGCATTTTGACAGAGAGCAACATGTGACAATCCAATTCTCTCTTTAAATCAATGACAGAGAATAGATTTTCATTTACATGTTGCGCATTATTATATACACCATTGGTATTCCGTATTCATTCAAAACCAGAGTGTGTGACATGCCAAGTCAAAGATAGCCTCCCTCCTTCTCCAAAAAAAAAAAAAAAAAAAGTTTGCCCGCCCTTTTTCTCCCTTATGGTAATAAAGCTTATTTATTCGGAAAAAAAAGGGGAAAGAATTAGAAAAGAAATGCCAAGACACCAACTGGATAAACAATAGTAGCCAGCTATGATTGACAGTTCAAAAAAAAAAGAAAAAGAAAAAAAGAATAAATGTGAATTTATTGGGAAAACACAAAAAGGAAGAGAAATTGGCATTATCGCCTTAAGAACTTACTACAAACGTACACAATCCAGATTAATATGATCCTAGAGTTTCATATGGATTAAGTGTAAATTTAAATATGTGTATATATGCTATTAGGCACCCTCCCCTTACAAGCTGATTTTTAAGGGTGAGTTCTGCCTATGGGTTTGTAACATTTGGTATTAGAGCCAACCACCATTTCGAATAATTAGGCATAACTCATTGAATATATGATCAAATGAGTTGCGGTTTTGTGGTCGGATCTTGGAGGGGGTGAAATTTGGGTCAATGTTAATAGAATGAGCCGTCGTGGACATCGGTTGTGAAATCACGTCAAGTAATCGGACATATCCCATTGAGTATGAGATCAAGTGAGCTGCGGTTTTGTGGTCAGATCCCCAAGGGGGCTACTGTCGGGTCAGTGTTGCTAAAGTGAGCCGTCATGGATGTTGGCTGTGGAGCGTGGTGGAATATATGTTATGATCTTAGAGTGCTACATGGATTTAGTGTAAGTTTAAACATATGTATATAAGTTCTTGGGTACCCTTCATTTGCAAGCCGATTTTCAATGATGAGTTCTACTCATAAGTTTGTAACATAGATGAAATAAAGGTATGTGACAAGTGGCATTAGTTTATAACGGATAATTGCGGCAAATTCGGAAATAGACTTTTGGGAAAAGGTATGATGATGTGGCAGTCCAAATAGGATGAAATAAAGTCAGAAACAATGCCTAGATTAATGACAAGTGGCATTGGTTTAATCTGCCTTGAAGTAATAGTGAAGAAAGTAGGGTAGTTACCTTGAGGAAATTAAGGATAGTTATCTTGAGCTGAGACCTGCTGGCTACGTGAAGTTCAACATGGAAGCAACATGTGGAAGGTATAATTGGAAATAACGACTAAAGTCTCAAGTATAAATGGAGGCTCACTCTACAAGTAAAAGACACCACAAACACACTAGAGTTATTGTGATCATTTCTGAGAACAAATGTACTTAGTTTCTTAGGAGATCTTCTGGCTAGTTCTTAGGATTTGCGAATAATCTATGTTTGGTGTTTCCCTTATACTTTGTGAGTAGTTTAATGATTTAATCAAATTTAGTTAAGTTTGATGCAATAATTAATTATTTGTTAGCCCCTGTTTGATTTGAATTAATGATTACTTCGAATTAGTTTGATTTTAGAATAATAAAATTACTTCGGTGACCTATACTTTCATCTGATGTAATTTACTTTGAATTGATTTACTTCGAATTACTCTACTTGGAATATTGCACTTTGAATTAGTTTACTTCAAATCAATGGAATTGAAAATAACTTAGACTTAGGAATTTGAACTAAATGTCTTAGGTATTGTAGTCACTTTAGTTTCTCGTTTTTCCTTGTTAACTTGTGAAAGCTTGAATTTGTGTGAAAACACAAGAGCTAGTTTAAACCCCCAATTAAAAGTTATGGCTAGGTTGTTTTTATTCTAACTTAAACTAAGTGCGGAATAAGAGTAAATGCAAGTGAACAAACGATAAAACTATTCTAAGCCATAATCAATAAATATCAACAATAAATTGAAAGCTAAAAGAGTAGGGAATAAGGATTCAAATACAAGATAATACTGAGACGTGTTATCGAAAAGGAAACCGAAGAACTCGACAAAAAACCTCTCTGCTGCCCTCCAAGCGGTAAATCGATCCACTAGAGAATAAGTTGTACACGAATAACAAAAGACCCTTCAAGCCTAGTTTACCCCATGTACTTGAGCCTTCCAAGCTACTGCTACCAACTAACTTGACGAAGCCTTGTCTTCTCTAGCTTTCCGGATCATGGAATTCAGCCTGATTGCATCCGCCAAACGATTGGCTTCTTCCAATGCTTCCTAGCAGCACCAAAACCTCACTTTACACTCAAATTGGGTGTGGTAAGTGTTTGGGCTATCAACTTCTCAAAGATATGGATATGGAGAGGTAGGAGTAGAGGAAAAACACAAAGGGTTGTGTAGATGATTGTGGATATGACAATCTCTAACTTTCAAGGGTAATATCTGGGGTTTTCTCTTTGAAAAGTACTCCTTACAATATGTGGGTAATAAATGTATAAATAGTGGGGATGAAGACATAGTGGAGCAGATATGCCAAAATAGCAAAACAGAATGTTTCATGGGTATTTCGCGGGAAGGCCTTACTTGCAAATTACTCGCGAAAACTAGCTGTCACGACTCTTCGCATTCCAGTCATGTGCTCTGCACGTGGCTTACTTCGCAGGATAGCTTCTCGCGAATCTTCTTGCAAAATCCACTCAGATTCAATGAGATCTTGAGTTTTTACACTCTCTCTCACACACAACCCTTACAATAAAATCCCACCCCACATCAAATACAAGGTAAATATGATTGAACATAATTACAATAAAATTTTGTATGAAATTAAAGCCAACGCAAAATAGTTGTAAATAACACTTTACAACTTGCATTACCAAAAAAAAAAAAAAAAAACTCTTGATTGAGGCATTTCTCCACCCTGAACCCTAGTTCCTGAAGTCTAATTCATTTTCAAACTGGATTTTCACCTCAAGCTTCACTTAAAGAAACCCATGAACATTAATATATAAGAGACCAAACTTAATAAAAAATTGATGTCTACTCCAACACATGTAATATTAATACACGTACCCACTAAAATCAAGTTTCATACTTATAAGTTTGTTCACAACATATTATTATGTTTAAATTTTTCTCGTTCAATAGTCAAACTTAAACTTAGTTTGGAGTTTGATTTGCCTGCTAAAAAAAAAAGAAAATTACATTTACAACCCTAAGCAACTACCATTAGCATTGCAATTAGGAGATTAGAGATGGTGAAAGGCACAATTAAATTGGTTGTTTTCAAACAGTGACAGAGCTATAAATTTTTTTCAAGGGGTCAAGCTACATTTATAAATAAATTTTAAATTTTTAAAATTTCAAAATAAAATAAATATATGTATAATTTATACTTTAAACACGTCTTTACATAATTTATTCTATATATTATTTTATTGTATAAAAGTTAGTTTTTTGTAATTCAAGAAAAATATTTTCTTTTAACTGGTGTGTAATTATTTCTTAAAATCATATTAATTGCAATAAATATTCTTTAGGATAAGGTTTGAAACCTATGGTGTTTGCTACAAGATAATTGTTCTTTATCATAAGGCCAATATATCAATTGATTTCTTTTTTTGTGTAGAAGTAATTTGAACTCAAGTCCCTTAATGTCCCTTATTTGAGGGCAAGACACATTCTTTAAATAGTGTATAGTGCTTGTGGGGTTTGGAGGGTAAGGGGTGAGATTCAAGTTTTCAGGAGGGAGTTTCATACACATTTACATTTAGATTAAGTTATAATAGAATTTCTATTTTGTATAAAAAAAATCAACGTTCTTTTATTAATTATAATAAAAATACACATTAGTATATAT
Source organism: Quercus ilex subsp. ballota (assembly GCA_032727855.1). NCBI lineage: Eukaryota > Viridiplantae > Streptophyta > Magnoliopsida > Fagales > Fagaceae > Quercus > Quercus ilex. Next base: position 23,567,276 of record CM064917.1, on the reverse strand, counting down.
TTTAAATTAAATTAAAAAAAATATGGAGATGTTTTTATCCGTAAAATACAAATTAAGCTATCCAAAATTTATCCTCAAAACATATTATTTAATATTTTTTTAAATGGTAAGAGAAAAAGAGTTGTGTATTAAAAAACTATATTAATAAAAAGTTAATTTAGTAAAAATAAAATTTATTAAGTTGGCAATTTGCTATGAGCAAGGATATCCACTTTATGCAACCAAAGCTTTCACAACCAAACTTTTATTATATCAGTATGTATTTGTATGTGATATCATATGATTTAGGAACAAAAGATTGTAATTTTTTAAGAAAATATGAATATGGTTCCTCAATATATACCACTAGTCACTAACCCGTGCGATGTACGAAAATTGCACATTTTTCAAATTTTACTTGTCAACCTTAAAGTTGAGCTTAAAGTGTGTTCAAAACTTAATTTCCCAAGCAAAAAATCTGCTTAATTTATTGAATGATTTCATTCTGTCCATATTTATCTATCATCTCATTATGCACTATTTAAAGCCTTTAACGGTCCAACCATCCAATTGTGACATCTTAGAATACCCAAATTCCTGTCATAATTCTACTATACATTGCATAGGTTAGCAAGTAGAGTCGAATGCAAACTTCAATAAATTCGATTCTTATCCATACGTAATCACTATGATAATGAGGAAGCTCTTGACATAAATATTCAATATCTTTGATAGGGCCAATACAAATGCGAGGTACTATACAATTTCGCAGTGGACTACCTTTTCCAAAAATAAACCCTAAAACCGTATATAAAAAAGGATAATGAATTCCAAATCATATGAATCCCAAAAAGCCAATTATTACACAGCCAATTGTAGCAATAAAAGCAGACTAATTTACCAATAAAAATAATCAAACAAAGTAAAGCTCTTAAACTACTAATTCTCTCAAACCCTGAAGTAACAAATCAACTTTTGACACTCTAATAAATAAGGATGAGATACATCAAAATCTATAACATTATTTCCTATCTTGAAACTAAGCTTGAGCATTATAGGTAAAAGTCAGTGGTCGCCTTATCTAAATGATTTATTGTCTCTTTTTCCTTTTACTGCCTTCTCATTTTTTCATGGTGTTAGATGATCAGGTCATCCTATTTGAGTCTCATATTTTCCTCTAAACCTGTATGCAAATCAATTTATTTAGTAAAAACTATTCATTAACCCATCATTAACATTTTAATAAATCTGGAACTTTTTATTAGCATCAAGCAAGCAACCAAAACCCATATTAGCATTTCTACCTAAGTCCTTAATTTTGTTAAGAACCTGTAGTTCTTGATCAATTGGAGTGATGAAGTGTGTGAATTGTGAATTGTAATGGCTGATTCGAGTTAGCTTGGCCTCCTAAGAATTGGGGGGAAAGATTAGAGAACAAGAGAAAGAAAACTTAGATTATTATTCTTCTGATATTCTTTCTTACAATCATTGTAGCCTTTTAAACTAAGCTGCAACTGAAACTGCTTAATTAACTAACTCCTAATCTATCACATGCTCTATAATACATTGAGCACATGCCTAATTAGTCAGGTCATCTATAATAGAATGTGACCTGCCAATAACTACCAAAACATACTAGGACTTCATATCAAGTCCTAGCACAATGCTAACAGCTACCAAGTATCACAATACAGCTAACACTAAGTACAACAGAAGCATAATGCATATAAGCATGTACAATAACATTAACAACGCACAAACAGCACCAGCCCTTATAAGTATAGCAGCAGTCAGTAGTAGCTGCAGCAATGTACCCAGGTAGTAAGACTAGCAGATTGTAATACTTTTGTCATGATACCACTGAGAAAGCATCAAACAGGGGGCCAAAAAAAACCCAACAAAGAGTAGAATCACTCACCAAGAAGATCAGGATTAATGCTATAGCCTTAGATTTTCTAGGTCGTATTCCTTATGCAATACACACAAAATTCTATACCTAACCCAATTTGGAATTGTTTTCACTCTTTAGCCAACGACTTGGCTGGGTTGGGCTTGGAACAAAGTCTGAGATGGGCTGAGGCTGGACCAAACATGGACTTTCTTATTCTAACCTGTATCTACAATTTCGAAGTCATGAGGGTGTATTCAGGAACGGGGGAGCTGCTACACTTCACCAAGTGTTGCTGTAAATGGCGCACGTGTGTCATACCAAAAGGAGCTTGGGTGACTTTGGCTGAGTTGAATCGGACCAGTAGGAGTTTGAGTCTAATTGTGCGGTGGGAGTTTGAAACTGCATGTTGTGAAGAATAATCGAAGGGTTGGGTTATAAAATTAAAACTTTAAAAAATTAAAAAGAAATTAACAGTGACATGTAAATTTGTGAGAGCTCTAATAATACGGCAGACTCTCAAAAAGTCAATAAATAGTCAAATGTTTCGGTTTTATAGTCTATTTAGATAAAAATTATGTAATTCATAATGGACTTGGACTGCCAGTAATTAAATAATATATAATACAAAAATGTGACAGCAAAACAATAATAACAACAAAAATGAATTTTATGATGATAAATTTTATCAATAAAATGGAGATAAATGTGATTAGAATAAAGAGATAAAGAGATAAAGATATGTGTTATAGTTAATTAAGTTGTATCCATTTATCCAATGACATTTTTTTTTTAACAAAAATTTAATTTCTTTTTTAGAAGTATTTTGCTCGTAGGACTAGAATACTAGTAAAAAGTGTAATGTGCATTTCAATTAGTTAGGATATCCATTTGGAAAATTAAAATAAATATTAAAATTTTCAAAATTTTTGTTGGATAGAATTTTAAATTTCTTGAAACTTGGATAAAAGAGTTTATCTTTGAATCTTTGATTCAAGGAAATATATCCAAAAAATTAATTTAATAATTAATGAGTGTGCACGGTTTTGGTCATTCACTTAGAAACAATATTTATATGAATAGTTATTACATAACATACAGACTTTTGTAGCGCCAAATTCAACACACACATATTACATATATATGATAAGTTTTTGAATAAATATTTAAAAACAATCCATTAAACAATTGAATATAGAATCTTTGATTCAATAATAATTTTAAAAAATACAAAATTTTAAACATAAAAAAGGAAAAACAAAAAGTCATGTATTAAAAATCATTGGTAAAAAATTAATAGTAATTTTATAGTAAGTTATTTATTTATTTATATATATAAGATATAAATTCTACTCTAACCCAATCTAAATGTGTATATGTGTGTGAAGCTCCCTTTTGGAGATTTGAACCTCGGCCCTTACCCCTCACACTCCATAAGCACTTATACAGACCATCATTCCAAGGGTGTGCAATGGTAAAATTAATAGTAAGTTAATAGTATTTAAGGGGGAAAAAGGATTAATAGCACCTACATCAAAAATAAAAAACCAATTAATGTATTGACATGATGATAAAGAATAATTAGATGCCATAAGTTGAAATACTATCCTATCTAAAAATAGCAAATAAATAAAATAAAATAAATTGAGAAACAAACACACATACACACAAAGGAGAGAGAAAGTGGTTCTAAAACAAAAAAAAAAAAATTTTGATTAGGAAAAAAATTATGACAATTAGTGTGAATTTGGCTTCAAATTAAAAACCAGCTTATTTTACTATTCAACTTATTTTCGCTACTATTCATGAGACCTATTGTACTTTTTGGTACTATTCATGAATTCCACTATACTATTTCAGCTAACTTTTACATTTTCAGCAAAAAAAATTTCAATTTCAGCAAAATAAGCGGATTCCAAATAGACCCTTAACATATAATAATAATAATAATAATAATAATAATAATAAAAAGTGGCAAAATGAAGAAGTTGTGTATTACCATAGAATAAAATAAGTAAAGGATGTAAAAATAAAAAGTAAAGTAAAGTTGATATCAATAATTAGGCTTTTGTGTCTATCTAAAGAATTGATAAAGCAATAGAGTAAATTTTGATAAGAACAAGTTGTTGTTTCTATTTAAAAGAATGCTGCAATTTAGTGCAGTTATTTGGCTCAATCACAACTTTTAAACCAAGCTTTTGTTTTATTATAATATATAATAATTAGTATTATGCCCGTGCAATGCACCTCTTCATAAGTATAATTATATGTAAATTTAATTGAACATTTCAATAATATAATAATTAAATTAAGCTTGTGAAGAGATTTTAACTCTTGGGATAGTAATCATGCTATACAAAATTGAGGGCATTTTTATTACATTTTGGATAATGATTTAATGAGAATAAAAATAAAAATTACAAAAAGTTCAAAGGAGGTTTGGCAGGAAAGAAAAAGATGAAGAAAAGAAAATATTGATACGATGGTTATTTCTTCTTAATATTATCAAATGACATGGAAATCGTTAAAATTTTATAATAGATTAAAAAACAGAAAAAAAAAATTGAAAATAAAGATTTTCTATCCAAAAATTAAAAGAACTGTTTATTAAAAATTAAGTAATAAAATACAAAAAAAAAAAAAAATGATAAAGCAGAAGAGGTTTATCTGTCCGTCATACCTGAGTAATTTGATAAATCAGAACACACTCCAAAATTTTCCACATAATTTTAATCAAGTACTAAAAACAAGAGTGCAAATTTAGCAATATATATAAGGAGTAAGAAACAAGCTCAATGGGATAATTATATATATTTTTCTTGATATTTATGCATAGATAGACTTTATATATATATATATATATATATATATATCATATTCTATATAATAAATGTTGGATTTAAACGCTGTGGTTACGCTAAGTAGTTTTACCAAATTGCAGATTTTTTTTTTTTTTTTAGATTTTTAGATTTAAAAAATATATAAAATTTTTATTCTCCTATAATCTTTAAGTTGATAAAGATCTTAATTTGATTACAGTCCGTATTCTTCATATAATACATCTAATCCTTATTTAATCTTAATTTGATTACAATCCAAATTTTTCATCTAATCCTTATTTTTTTTACGTGTAGTGTATTATAAAAAAGGCAACAACCTTTTTTTAAAAAAAATTACTACACGGCACGTTCTAATGCATCTTTAATTACAGAATTTTTTTTAGATTAAAAAAAAAATATATATATATATATATATATATATAATTTTCTTCTCCTATAATTTCCAAGTTGATAAAAATTTTAATTTGATTACAATCCAAATTCTTCATCAAATCTATCTAATTCTTATTTAATTTTAATTTGATTACAATACAAATTCTTCATCTAATCCATTTAACAAACAAGTATAAGTTTAAGTAAGACTCTAATTTTATTTGTTCTTATCGACTTATTTGGATAAAGTAACAATAAGTATTGTTTCAATTTTTTTATAAAGTAACAATTTTACTTTTAGCCTAATTTAAACGTTAATTTTTTTTTTGTTTGTATGTGTGTGTGTGTGGATAAAGTATCAAATGATAGTTAATATGTATTAACATTAACGTAAACTTAATTAAAAAAAATCTAATTTAGGTCAAAACAAAAAAAATTAGGATAAAGTAACCCCAAAAAAAAAAAAACTAATATATATATTAAATAATGAAAAATTTTGTAAAAAAATAAATGACAAATTCAAATCTACGTAAGTTTGAAGAAAAGCATACAAATTTTGTTTCATGATATTGACAAAAAATAATATACCCAAAAAAAAAAAAATCCTCTTATGCGTTTTGAAAATAAACATATTTATTGTACTCTTGTGAGTTTTTCTATTACTGAACTTGAAAATGCAATGTAGTTTCAAAATGACTATTTTATTTGAGGTGATGGTAGGAAATATGCGACCCAATCTTATCTCAAACTTGTGTTGTTCATATCTCCACATGAAAATCAACTACTTTCGAAGCCAATTTTTCTCTGTCAAAGCAAAAAATTCTCTTCTTAGAAAGCTAGCTTTGAAAACTGGCGGAAGACTTGCAAAACACCACATAACTTGGGTCCCATGCAAACCCATTTTAAACGGAGGTCTAGTTAGAAATTAATATAGTCTTAGAAGTTGGATCAACTTGCACCAGTTATAATTATACAACATTATCAGACAGAGTTACCTCGAAAAAAACATTATCGGACAGAGAAAAGTCGAATACATCTTGGAGTTTCAATTGATTGATAACAACATGAACGAAAAGTAAATGCCCAGTTTTTTACACCTGAATCTCTTCATTCCGGTAAAACAAGGCACAGAAGAAAATTTAAAATTTCAGTCATCAAAAGGTCTAGTCCATATCCTTGTCAGTCACCCCACTCCAAGAAATTTAATTTCAAGGAATCAAAATGATTAAAATTAATTATAAGGAAAAATTGATGCATAAATTTAAAATATTTCTGCCCATATTTATATATATAATAATAGGTGAAGCAGAGAGAAAATCCAATTAGATTTCAATTGGATTCTTAATTTTGCGCCACTTGTCCTAACCAAAACTTAAAAAAAAAAAAATCTAATTAGATTATAAATTTGACTCCAATTTTGTGTCATGTATGTTATCTAAATTTTCTAATTTTTGTGCCCAAATAAATAATGCGTTAACATTTAACACGGAAGCCAAGAAAACCACAATGATAATGCTCATTAGCCTAAGCAAGAACATCTTACCTGCACACTTTTATGGAGATTATAAATTGGACTCTAATTTTGTGTCATGTATCTTATCTAAATTTTCTAATTTTTGTGCCCAAATAAATGATGCATTAACATTTAACACGGAAGCCAAGAAAACCACAATGATAATCTATATATCTATATATATAATAATAGGTGAAGCAGAGAAAATCTCAAATTACAATTCCAATTAGAGTTCTAATTTTGTGCTAAGTGTCTAAATTTATCCTTCTAATTGTTCAATTCAAATCAGAAATTGGAGTCCAACTTCAACTCCCTTTCTAGAAATCTGTGTTCTACATTTAAATGTTGTGCTCAGAAATTGGAGTCCAATTTCACCTCCCCTTCTAGAAATCTGTGTTCTACGTTTAAATGTTGTGATCTTTTTTTTTTTTTTTTGGGTAAATAAAACCTTTTGCTATTCTTTATATATCAGACACGCCTGTTTTACAGGTTCACCTCCCTTCTGCCAAAGCCAACAACGACAACACCGATCTCTTCACCTCCTTGATCTCAGACATCAAATCCCTCAACAAAAAGCTCGGGCGACGGCAGAGACACACTGGGTAGGAGGCTTATGAGTCTGGCGTACGCAAAACGCAACGCCGTCATCGCCATTCGGAAATGGTAAGAAGAAGGCCACACTATTCGCAAGTACGATCTCAACCGCATCGTCCGTCAGCTCTGCAAGCTCAAGCGTTACAAACACGCCCTCGAGGTCTCTCTCTCTTTTTTCACTCTCTTTATTTGTGGTTTAGATATTTGAATTCTGTAAAGTGAATTTAGATGTTATTGTTGATTTTTTTTGTTAGAAATGGAGTTGGGAGGTTTATATAAAGATGGGTTTTTTATTTATTGGGTTGGGGTTATGGGTAAATTTTTTTGATTTAGAAGTTGTGAAATAGTGAGTGTGAATGTGCATGTGTGGGTATTGGTATGTGGTAATGGGGTTGGGTTTTTTTTTTCTTGTGGATTGTTAATGTTTGAGAATTGAATTCCATGTTTGATGGATGGTAGCATTTGGTTTATTGGTTGAAGGGTTTGATTTAGTGTGGTATTATGAAATATGAATTCGGGTTTAGTTTTGAATTCATAGTTGGATTTTAATTGATGTTTTAGGTTTTCAAAGCTAGAGAGATGATATATGAGGGAGACTCTTTTAGCACATAAGATAATGACAGAGAAATTTATTTTTCTTTTGAAAAAAAGAAATGATCCTATAATTAGCACTACGTTACAGTGTAAATGATATTATTATGGTGCAAATAATATGTAAATGTTGATTAAAAGATCTTGTGAGCATTGGTCCCTTTCCCAGTGACGTGTAATGAAGCATATATATAGGTGCTGTGGACTTTAAGCAGGTAGCACTGCGACTTTTGATTTAAGATTAAGTTAAACATGCATCATGATGGATTGGAACAAAATTTAAAAGCCAGTGATTTGGTAGAGACTGTCAGTTATACAAGATAATCAATTTTTATCACTTACTAGGACTCAGGCAGAGACATGACCAGCCCAAACAAATCTATATATCTATATCTATATATCTATATATATAATAATAATAATAATAATAATAATAATAATAATAGGTGAAGCAGAGAAAAACTCAAATTGCAATTCCAAATTAGAAGTCTAATTTTGTGCCATGTGTCTACAAATTATGTCATCATAATTATCTTTCTAATTGTTCAATTAAAATCTGAAATTGAAGTTCAATTTTGTTTCATTTGGCTAAATGTATGTGGGTCATTCTCATTAAAACCACTCATATGTATCGGGTCAAGCTTTTTTTTCCTTGATTTTGCTATCAAACATGAAAACCAAAGAGCCTATTTTTATACCCGATGAAATCACTTATTTCACAAGAGACAGGGGGAGGGAGAGAGTCATAAGACACTATGAAGGAGAGATTGAGGACCACCACCATGTCAGACCATCTCCCACCTTCAACCTAGCCTCTTGCCACCGATATATACTGCCTGAACCACTACTGATACAGGTATCTTTAAACAATAAAAATTGGTATCAAATATGATTTAGGTTTTGTTATTTTGGGTTGATTTTTATTAATTTAGATATTTAAATGTCAATAGAGCTCAAACTTTCAGATTGAGGACCACCACCATGTCAGACCATCTCCCACCTTTAACCCAGCCTCTTGCCACCGATATATACTGCCTGAACCACTATTGATACAGGTATCTTTAAACAATAAAAATTGGTATCAAATATGATTTAGGTTTTGTTATCTTGGGTTGATTTTTCTTCTCCTGTCTGGTTTACGTCTTTAGTAGCCTTATCTTTTCCACTCTCTTTCAAAGTCATGCTAAATGCATTTTGGTTTTGATCTTTGGTTTAGTTTGTTATTTGTTACAGATTTGTAAAATGCAAATTCTTGTTGTATCCTTTGTAATTTATAATTGTTCATGTATTGTGGCAGATACCATTTTCCATGTTTTTGAGATAGCCAGGAAAAGACAACCTAGAAAGATTTTATGAGACCTTCCATGTAGCCAATATCAGTGCTCATATGAGTGTTTTTGTCTTGATAGAATCTCTGCAGGTTCACATTTGTGTTGAAAGTACCATTTGTGTTTGTCTCTCTTTTTCCTCCCTTATTTAGGCATTGTTTTTCTTATACATTTAAGTGACAGTGGATGATCAACAACACTTTTGATAGTATCTGGTAACTGTAGATATAATAAGAGGATACCTACATAAAACATTATCTGCAACAGTGGTGTTCATAGTCGAAAGTGATAAAGGTATGATTCCGTCTTAGTCTTTCTTTTATGTTATCTAGATAATAAAATTAAATGTTTGTCTTTTTGTTTTTTCATGCATTTAAAAGGCCACATACTTGAATCTACTTTGGCATGATATTATACATATATATATATATATATATGTATGTATGTATGTATGTATGTATTGTATATATATGTATATATGTATATGTATGTATGTATGTATGTACTTTTCTTTCCTTACAAATAGCTCTGTTAAGTGTCTAATCTTAAATAAAAATAATGTGAATAACTAAACTCATGTTCTTTAATTGATGAGCAATACTGCATTTACGTGCATATTGCAAACCAATATATACAATGACAACAAACGTCCTCAGGTAAACAAAGACAATATGAAGCGAAAGAAATTACATAAAATCAGAAAAACACCCTACTAGGCTCCACAAATATTTATAGCAATGTCACCAGATACAATTATTACTTTTGCACAATTTGGATCCCCTTCATCTTTCTACTTTTTTTTTTTTTTTTTTTTTTGAGTCATCATCATTGCTTTCACAGCTCATAGTTCTTGTCAACCACTCAGATCAAAATTTAAATGTAAAACACACATATATAAGACACAAAGATAGAGATGCTGTGCATTACAATATTTGCCCTTGATCCTTAGTAGGGAACGGCTCCTTTTTGTGTGTGTGTGTGTCCTAAGACAGTAGCAACAGTCATTGAAGTAATGTAACTTTGAAAGAGCTTTGCTGTGAAAATGTCTTTTTATTTCATTTTATTTTATTCCTTGAATAGGTAAACAAAAATTTAATTGAAAATGAGCAAAAACCTCAAGTACACGGAGTATAGATTTTCCTAAAACCTTAACAGGAAAAAAAAAAAAAAGACCAATTAAAAAAAAGGATGAAGGATGCTGGCAAAATTAGCAGTCATCTCCCAATCATACAAAACTTAACCCAAATAAAAGACAATACAATATGACCAGAACTCTTGTACTATCCACACACACACACACACACACACACAAAAACCTCGTGTGCTACAAAGCAATGGATTCCAAGATTTTTGTATTTTTTATGGATTTATTATTTTAATTTTTGGTCTAGTGGTTCACCTTTTTCATAATTAATTTTTGTTTAATTTGATTTTTTTTAAATGTTGATGTGTCTTTTTTTGTCATCTTTAGCGCTGACGTGGACACTTAAATTTAGACACAACAACATTATTAGGCATGCCAACAATGCATACTGTTAGCCATATATATGCTTCCGTTATTATTTTAATTTTTGGTCTAGTGGTTCACCTTTTTCATAATTAATTTTTGTTTAATTTGATTTTTTTTAAAATGTTGATGTGTCTTTTTTTTTCATCTTTAGCGCTGACGTGGACACCTAAATTTAGACACAGCAACATTATTTGGCACGCCAACAATGCATACCGTTAGCCACATATGCGCTTTCCGTTGGTTCATAACCTTTTAATTGTGTCAATTTGGTCCCTAACTTTTCTGTGTTGTGCCAATTTAATCTATATTGTTATATTTTGGATGAAAATTAATAACATGTCAAACGGCGGGGAAAATGGGCATTTGTCCTTAATTTATAAACTATGTCGCAAAATGCCCTTGTTTTGAAATAATTTAGCAAAATGTCCATATTTTTTAAACTCGGTTTTAGAAAATCGAGTTATGTGTAAAACTCGATTTTAACAAAATCGAGTTATATATATATATATATATATATATATATATATTTAAGTGGAACTCGACATTAGCAATGTCGAGTTTTACTTAAATTTTCAAAATAATTTAAGTGGTAAAATATGCATAGAACTCGACAGTGCTCCTGTCGAGTTCCACCTGTAACTTTATTTTGTTAAAATTGAGTTTAAAAAATATGAGTATTTTACTAAATAGTTTCAAAACAGGAGTATTTTACTGCATAGTTTATAAATTAAGGGTAAATGCTCATTTTCTCCCAAAATAAAATTTTAGTGTATTGTTACATCAACAAAAACTAATTTTTTATGTTCGCCATTATATGCGTCGTCAATTTTCATTCAAAAAAATAATGGTAAAGATTTAATTAATATAGTGCTGAAAAGTTAAGGACCAAATTGAAACAAAAAGCTCGCAAAAGCAATTACAATAATTTGGGCAAGGCGAATGGCACCAATCTTATGAATCTAGAGGCCCATGTGGGCAGAATAACCTTCCTAGCCTAAGAGCCCACTAATGTAATTAGCGGGCTTGAACAAGTTTTTTACCTGGAACTGGTTAATTGGGCTAAAAGTTTCAGACCTCATGGTGCTGCTGCACGAAGTTCCTGCAATTCAAGCATGGACCGCACTGGCCCAACAAAATTGAGTGTACGTGGTTATTGTTTTCCCACCAACTTAAGCCTTATTCTTATATGATGTAGGATCTCTCAAACAATAATGAGGCTTGCCTCTATTCGAATTCACAGCTCTTAAATTCACAAGTGTGATTAGTCACAATGACTTACTACCACTAAGCCACACCCTTGTATGATGTGAGGTGTAACATTTCACATTATAAAGGTTTGTTTAGATATCGCTTATTGCTGAAAACTGAAAACACTGTAGCAAAATAATTTTTAAATGTATGAATAGTGTCATGAGACTTAGTTTTAAAGAAAAATTTGCTGAAATCTGTACTTGCGGGTCCCATGAACAATGTACGGGACCCACAAAAAAAAGGCAGATGCTAGCTTTTTTTCCTTTTCATCGCAATCCAAACCCAGCCTAAATACTCTTTCAAAATTTCACTCGAAATTTTTATTTTTTATTTTTCTCAAAATTACAAAAATAGATATGAATAATTTTCAAATTAAAGGAATTTCTAAGGATGATAAATAATAATAGATAAACATAAATTTTTTTTATTGAATTCCATATAGCCAGGTTTTTGCTAAAAGATTATTTCATCACAAGTAAATGAATGTAGAAGTAATGTACCAAAGCCTAGCATCAATAAAAATATAATAAATGAATGTCAAAATTATTATTATTATGTGTTAAGGTTGGTGACACATTAGTTCATAAATGTTATGTAATAAAATTTATAGTATCTCTAATATCACTCATACTAAAATTTTGATGTAGAAATAAGCATAAAATGTACAAAAGCCAAGTTTCTCATTTTGAGATTTTCATAAATTGTATTGTATTGTATAACTTTTACAAACTAATGTGATATTAATCACAAAAATGTAATTTTGACATTAATTTATTGCATTGTGAACCATTACTTATATATATTATTGTGGAAGCTCAGGATTTCGGGCTACCCGGAAGTTTTACACCCTCACCCTCGCATCACAGTAGAAGGCTTTGTCCGCTTTGGGGAGCCAAGCCCTCACGGTTTTGTCATGAAGGGGTGGGATTGTCTCACATTGCCTAAGTAACCCTCCCACTCTTGGATTTTGTCACGAAGGGGTGGGATTGTCTCACATTGCCTAAGTAACCCTCCCACTCTTGGAGCTTGCATGAGTGTGAGGGTTACTTAGGCGATATGGGACAATTCCACCTCTTCGTGACAAAACCGTGAGGGCTTGGCTCCCCAAAGCAGACAAAGCCTTCTACTGTGATGCGAGGGTGAGGGTGTAAAACCTCCGAGTAGCCCAAAATCTTGAGCTCCCACATCGGTGAGTAGTGGTACACTAACGCAAGCTCCAAGGGCATATAAAGCGTTAGTGGGAGGGTTACTTAGGCGATGTGGGACAATCCCACTCCTTCGTGACAAAACCGTGAGGGCTTGGCTCCCTCAAAGCGGACAAAGCCTTCTACTGTGATGCGAGGGTGAGGGTGTAAAACCTCCAGGTAGCCCAAAATCCTGAGCTCCCACAATTATCATGTTGTTGACATCCATCAATTACATTCTTTGTTAGATAAGTTTGTAAATGTTTTTTTTTTTTTTTTGAGAATGAAGTTTGTAAATCCTATGTAATCATATTTGTTGTATCTTTAACATTTACAATGTTTTTAATCCGATCAATCACATTCATTATCATATTAATTTGCAATGGTTATATAATAAAGTTTGTACGTAGTAACTTTAGCATTTTTTTTTTTTAATAAATAACTAATAGATGTATAGTTTATTATTATTGTTGTTGTTGTTGTTGTTGTTGTTATTATTATTATTATCATTATTTTGGTTATACGTATTCAAGCTTGGGGTTCCTTCGGACTTCAATCATTAAAGAAAAAAGATGAAAGAAAAACAAAAAAGTATAGTTGGATGCAAACTTTGCTGAACCTTTTTTTTAGGAGGAAACAAGTATAATTGTACCTTCCGGTAAAAAAAAAAAAAGAGTATACTTGAACATTTAAAAAAATGTTAAATTTTATAAAGTTGTAGATAAACAAATAAACTAAAAAATAAAAGAAAAAATTAGTGAAAAATGCAATCATGTTGGACTCGATTCATTTTCATCTGATTGTATTGGTGGTTTTGGTTTTTAATATTAATATTCCTTTATTTTTCAAAGTAAGAGCATTAGTAAGTGGTACTAAATAGCTATATTGCTACTTTTAGCACCACTAATACTTAAAATACATGCTACAGCAATGGTGCTATAACTAAAATTTTTTAGCTACTTGCTATAGTGCACAACCATTTATGGCTGTGCACTGTAGCAAGTAGCTAAAATATATATATATATATATATTATTAAACTCTCTCTCTTCTCTTATTAATTTTTTTTTTAATCTTTTCTTTCTTTTTCTCTCTCTCCGGCTTCTCTTCTTTCTTCCTTTTTCCTTCTCATTTTTTTTCCCTCTCTCCCTTATCGCCGATACCCATCTCGCCGCCGATACCCATCTCGCCCAATCAGCTACAACAACAACAAGTGCCATTGTCTCATCTTCATCTTCATCCTTATCCTCCTACTTCACTCTTTTCCCTCTCACCTCAACCTCACCCAAAACAAAACTCACCACTAAACTCTCCTTCAATTTCTCCAAAACCCAAACCCGCAATCTCACTCTCAAAACAACAGCAACAACAACAATTCGATCTGTAGTTTCCATCGAAAAAGAAATCCCAGAAACCGAACGACCCAACACATTCCTTCGCGAATCTGACAACCATGATTCCCTATCATCATCATCCTCCACTGTCCGATCCTGCTTCGAGAAAATGATAAAGGAAGCACAGGACAGTGTGTGCAAAGCAATCGAAGGCGTCGATGGTGGAGCTAAGTTTAAGGAAGATGTGTGGTCAAGGCTTGGTGGCGGTGGAGGCATAAGTCAAGTTCTTCAAGATGGTGCCATTTGGGAGAAAGCTAGGGTTAATGTTTCTGTCGTTTATGGGGTTATGCCACCGGAGGCTTATCGTGCCGCCACCGCCACTGTCGAGTTGAAGCTAGGCCCCATTCCATTCTTTGCTGCTGGAATTAGCTCTGTAAACCCAATGGTTGTGGGTGGTTGTTCTTGGCTTGTTAGTTGTTGTTGGGTAGTTGTGGGTGGTTGTTCTTGGTTGGCAGTGGTTGTGGATTGTGTCATTGATGGTTTGTGGTGTTTTTTTGGTAGTGGGATATTATTTTATTGTGTTGAAAGCTAAAATAGATCAATTACTGCTGGATGTTTTGTAAAATGAGTAGGTAAAATAGATAAAATAGCTTTTTGTGGTGTCAAATAGCTAAAAAAATAGCTCCACTACTGTGGATGCTCTAATATAACCAATGTAGCTCAATAAAGTATAAGACATCTCAACTCAAACAAATATTCATCAATAATGTCTCTTTGTGACACATTTCTCCTCCCACTATATGTGGTTAACAAAGTTTGTGCCGCATATGTCATTTTCATTGCTTTAAAAAGGGAATGAATCATTTTGCAATCTTTGATATATAACTTTTATGAGAGCCTTGTAGTTTAACTGGTATATTCTAGTATTTTCAACGGAAACATCTAAGACTTAAATTTCTTCATTCTCAACCATTGAATTATAAACAAAGAAAAAAAAAAGAAAAAAGAAGAAGAAGAAGAGGGCTTTTGCATTAAAATATAAGTGACTTTCTGTAGTTATCAAAGATAGTATCTAAGAGCCAGCTCAAGGGATGAGGTTTTGGTATATGAATATGTTATCAATATTCTGGTTTCCCAATAAAATTCCTCTTTTTTTTTTTTTTTTGGGAAGGTCCCAATAAAATTCCATGGCATCTACATGTGATGGGAATGGAATTTTTTTTGAGAGAGTTTCAACCTATGACGTCCGCTCCTGATAATTGCTCTTTATTATCAGACCAAGACATCAATCAGTTTTTGGTGTAGGCGGGGATTGAATCCCAGATCTCTTATACAACCATCAGAGACTTTACCAGCTAAGCTAACTGGAACCCACGATGGGAATGGAATTTGGATAATATATTATTATATCTAAGTTGATTTTTTTTTATATATTTTATATAATATAAAAAAAAAAATCAACTTAGATATAATAATATATTAGTTGATTTTTTTTTTAATATATTATATAAAATATCTAAGTTGATTTCAATACAACTTCTATATACAATCCTTCCCATCCTTTTTAAACAAAATATTTTACCAAAATCATGCAAAATTCTTATATCCATTCCCAAACCCTCTTCTGTTTTCAATTGTTCTACATAAATTGGACCGGCATTTGGATTCCTTTTTTGAGGTTTTTCTTCTTTGTGAATATTCTACTTTTGAATATTTTGATTGATTGTAACCTTGGGTCATCTTTTTTTCTTTTTTCTTTTTTTTTTGAGAAAATGAAATAAACACATTCATTATGTAAAGATATTCCAAATTTTAAGAGTGACCACACATGGAAATTTGGCTTTTGGATTAAGACCAGATTAAGGTTTTGAATTCCTGGATAAAATTGACCCAAATTTGGTCAAAGGGGTTGAAGTATACGACTACACATTTGCATACTAAAGGCCATTGAATGTTTGTGAGAGTTGATTTTGACTGTTGACCTAATTAATAATCAACCAAAGCTTAGCTAAAAAATCCACAGGGGAATGGAAGGTAGCCTAACACTGGATTGCTGCTAATGCTAAGGCTTCTTCTTATTAGTATACTATTGTTAGGTAACCTGCCATTGTTTGTTTCATTAGTATATTGCCATTAGTTTTTCCAGTGGACAATTGCAAACCAGCAAAAATTGCTTCTCTGATCTAGCTGTTTCTGAATCACAACTATCCAATGATATAAAATTCAATTTGATTATTTTATCCTTGGATAATTAAAGTGTCTAAACTGGTAATAAAAAACTAAATAAAAATTACAGTATACCTAATAGGTAAATATTGGAGGACTTACTAGTCTCTGTTTCACATTGAGATAGGAAGAATATTTTTTACTAGTCTCTGTTTCACATTGAATTCTTTTTACCACCAAGTCTAGACACAAATGTGATTTTTTTTTGTTAGATCGGAATAGGGTTTAATTGTGAGGTTTTATATTTAAAAAGAAAAGATAAAATGAAATTTAAAGAATTTCTTGCCAAATATGGAGAGTTGTGGAATTTTATGCAAGAATTAAAAGTTTTATATCCAACCCGACCTAAGTTAAGGATTTTGAAGGGTTTTGGGTGGGTTCAGGTTAACATTTTGAAACCTGTTATGGTTTCATTTTTATTCGTTAAGGATCCAAATCTGACCCGATTATGTATTTAAATTACAAAAATACATTTCTTATTAATTTTCTATTTTTTAAACTAGGATTTCTACAAAAGTAAATGTGCATCTCTCTCTTTCAAAATATTTTTTAATTCAATGTACAAGTGTTTACCTGTTTGATCCGATTTATGGTAAAATAAATATGTATGGATCTTTCAAATATAAATGGGATGAGTTTAGTTTTTCGGTTTTTACTTGTTGCCTCAACTTTTGTCATATAAAATAAAACTAAATTTTAAAAAAATGAATATATTTTTATTTTTTGGTCTCATTTTTAGTAAGTAAATTTCTAAAAACCACGTGATTAATTAGTCTGTAAAATATTTAAAGAGTTTCCAAAACGATTTTCTTCCCAAATTTGACCAGCTGTCCTTCCTAGAACGGCAGAGATAAAGTTCCCTCAAAGCTAGTGGGACTCTTTGGTTATCATCCACACATGTCAGTCAAGAATCAACTGCCAATTTTTGGCTCCATCAACACAATTGCGCCACTAACTTAGCGATAACTAAAAGAATTTAGATTAAACTACTAGCATAAAGTTGTATCATTAAAAAACTGTTTTGCTACAGATACCAAAATTTTCACCCAAAAAAAAAAAAAAAAAACTCTCTCACAAATGATCTCATTGTGACCACACAACACTAAAAAAATTCATAATTTTAGTAAAAATGTCGTTGACAATCTTTGTGCTGCCAAATCATTTTTGAAAAACAAACACATACATACAAGAGAAAGATAGAATGTAAAGTCCTAACTTGTAACACAGAGGCATCACAAACTTCACTTAAACATTCATGATGTCGTATAATTTTTTTGTTAAATAAAAAAAGGTGATAAAAAAAGAAGAGAGAAATGCTTGCAAGACTTATTAGTCACAGCTCACAAATATCGGTGGGCCCAAGAGAAATGTGAAACACAAGAATTTCTAATTGTATTTATGACCTTACGCACTTTCCCCACTAGTCCATTATCAAGACATAGATGGGCTTTAAACATTGCATGAACATCCAAGATTTTATTTATATTTTTATTAAAATGTTAGTTTCACAAAAATTTATACAATTTTTATCATAACTCGCTATCTGGCTAAATAAATTATAAGTGGTTAAAAAAAAAAATAATAGATCCATTTCACACCACATAATATAACAAGTTGTGGTAAAAATTACGTAAATTTTTGTAGTCTTAACCTTTTTGGCTTCTAATCTATTATCTACCATTTGGAGAGAGAGAGAGAGAGAGGGGGGAAGACTTTAGCGCCACCGTCCGCTGACTCAACAATCACTTCTTTGCTGATATGGGTTTTCCACCACTGAGTGGACGACACGTGAAACAAAGTGACCGGTGCTTCACTACTGTCAACCCTTACCCACTACCACTTTTACATTACTATAACCCGTGAATACTCCAGTCTCCATTGTATCATTTTTAATCAAATCAGAAAGACCAACTTTTAGTATTAATATATTTAACTATATAATTATGAGCATAGTGTTTATAGTTTTAGCCTTTTAGGCTTTTAATTGTCACCTTTCGTTAATGAGGACCTTCTTATTCATTCAGCAGGGCAATTTTTACAAACGGTTGAGATCCAAATTATCATCAAAATTTCCTAGATTTCAAAAGCCACCAAAATCCAAATCTTGGGATTTTAGCACTCCAGATTTCCAATGAATAACAGTATACCGGATACAAATATCGGTTCATTTTAATCAAATGTTTTTGAAAAAGCCAAATTACTACTACTACTCATTATATTATATTATTATGATTCCTTTCTAAATATAAGTAGCGAAAAAAGATGGAGTTAATAAGTGAAGTTGATTTTAAATTTACATCTTCTTACTAGTCAACCCATCCTATTTATAAAAAATAAACAAACATAAGTAATCTTAATACAATTATTGAATCTTTGCAAATATATATATATATATATATATATATATATATATATATATTTGTAGGGTCAAGATTTGTAACCCAAGCTCAAAAGAGATGGGATATGAGCCCACTAAACTCAATACAATGAATTTGTAGAGAGTGGGTGAAAAAACTAGGCTGTTTGTGAACTCAACAACAGTTAATCAAGGTTTTATTAAAAGCACAAGTACTAAAACACTGAGAACTTGAATAAATTTAGGTCCGAGGAGACAAATTATAGTTTGAATGGCTAAGGTCACTCTTGGAGCTATAGTAAAATTTTTTTCTTCTTCTTTAGTTCTACATTTATATATTTTTTTTGTTCTGTATGTATTCACAAAATTTAATTAAAAATAAAATTGTTCGGATTTCTTTTTTGAAAAATTCTGGTGCCACATCCAATTACACAACTTTGCCCACAACTCGCCCACGTGGTGAGTTGTGGTTGGTGGAGGGGTGTCTCCACATGAACCCACCATCACCCCTCTACCAGCCACAACTCGCCACATGAGCGAGTTGTGCCAAAATTGTGTAATTAGATGTGGCACCATAATTTTTCAAAAAAGAAATCCGAACAATTTTATTTTTAATTAAATTTTGTTTATTATAAACTAGATGTACTATATTGTATTTTATATTTTATTTTTTATGAATTACGCTAGGACCACATAATTGGATATAACTTTATGTCACAATTCGTCTCATAATAAATTATAATTGGTAAAAATGTGCCAGTCAACTATGTAAAGATACATCTTACTAATCACAATACAAAATTGTGGTACAAAATTGTGCTCAATTATGCACACCTCCTTTTTTTTATTCTGCTATGTCTCTGATTTTCTTTATTGGGTTCATCACAGTAATCTAGTTGTGCTGTTGTTGGTCCCCTAGCCCGAGTTGATGTGACTTGGCCTTGTATTTACAGTTTCCACTTTATCAATACAATTTCTTAACTTTTCAAAAAAAATAAAAATAAAATAAAACTCCCATTTAACATACGGAACAAAAATAATCTAAAAATAAATAAACTTTCTTTATTTTATATATATATATATATATATATATATATTTTGGAGAAACACTCTAGTTAGAACTTAAAAGTATAAAACATGAATTTAATATTTCCTGTATTTTATTTGTACAAAAATACTTTAACTTGGCTAAATTTCAAATCGTTAATATAATTGTTTGTTTTGCAAAGTTGAGTCATAATATATGATTATAAATTTATCAACATAATTATTTTAGTTCCATATTTACTATTTATATTAAAATCAATACTTTCAGATTTTTATTATCTATTATGAATTTTTCTATAATTTGATGGTTAGATCTTATTGTCATATATAATTTGTATGTATGTATGTGTTTATTCTATTTTAAATAAATAAAATAAAAATTTTTTTTTTGATAATATGAGATAATAAATACTTTTTTGTTTTATTTTATTTGGTTAATCAATTGAATGGAAGAATAAATTAAAACATCATATCTTTCATTAACAAGTTTTTATTGTTCCGCAAAACGGAGCTAAAAATTGCACACACATTTAATTTAATAAAATAGATTAATTAACTTATTAAAATGCATACATAGGAGACTAGGAAATGCAACTAAGCAACAAAATTTATAGCTATAATTAACTATCTTTTTTTTAAAAAGTTATAATTAATTAATTAAAACAAACCATCATACACTTTTGGTGCGATGGTCACTCTACAAGTATAAGTGTTTATGAGATGTGGGGGAGTAAGGACCGGGGTTCAAGTTTCTAAGAGTAAGTTTCACACACATATACACTTAGATTATGTTAAAGTAAAATTTCTATCTTGTATTAAAAAAAAAAAAAAAATTAAAACGCATGTATAGAAGATTGACCCTTAAGGCAAGAGCATTGTAGACCAACGACATTGTTTGCTCTCTTTTATTAGCATAACTAGGGTTCAATTCCCTTTCTAATTTTGTAACTACCAATTTTTTTATAATAAAAAAACTAGCCTATACACTAATTATAGGATTTATATACATATTTTTTTAGTTTTTTAAAGAAATATAAACAAAATAAAATTCTAACCTATAGCATTCACTCTATGTTTTTTTTTTTGTTCTTTATCATAAACCAAGACACCAATTGATTCTTGGTAGGCAGGATTTGAACCTAGATATTTTTTTTGCAACAATAGACTTTATGAGTTGAACTAACTAAAACCCATAAAAAAAATAATATAGTTAGGACTATGTGTAATACTATAGATTGATAGTATAATGAATTTGGACTATATTAATACAATGAAATTGGATGTTGATTATAATTTGCAATTTTGTTGATTCTTTTTAATGTTATTTTTCATATCAGCCTCTATATATTTTTTTTATAGTAAATTTAGTAATATTATTAATATGTTTCTTTTTTCTTATCTATAATATAAATATTTTATTGTAAAATTGGTAGCAATTTTAAATATAAATCTTTTATAATCTACCATATAAATCTTTTAGAATTTTATATTAAATTTTTTAGTAAAAGATCACAATCTCTATATGTGTTGATACTTTTTTATTATATTTTCATATAAGTTAATAGATTTTCAATACCAAATTTAGCAATATTATTAATATAAATTCTTTATAATAAAAAAGTGGTAATACTTTAAAAGTTTTCCTTTTAAAATTTTCCACAAACAAACAAGTATTATATTTTACCTTTTTTTTTCTTTCTTAAGGAATAAGATTAGGAGCATTACTATATTTACTATTTTCTATGAATACATAAAAGTTAATGTAAAAAAAGCAGACTAAAATTAAAAACAAAAACAAAATGACAGGAAGTCAACCTAAGAGCCTACTGGCTCTGGCTATAACCGGTCACCAAAACCTGTTTCCTCAGCTGTATGGTGTATATAAATACGCACTCTCCATTCTCACAAGGAGGAAAATAGAAACAAGAAAATCTTATTATACATGTAACAATTAGACACACACAATACAACACAACGGCCACAACCTCGTAGCCAATTTTCTCACACACAGACCCAAAAACCAAAAACCAAAAACATGTTTCTCAAAGCACCAGAACACGGCGGCTCGTGCACGCCGAGGGTATCTTCACATGGCAGCTTGTTCATATCCGTATCAGCTTTCATGGCTCTATGCGCCAAGAAAGCCGGTCGAGTCTCACGCAAGCTCAAACCCAAGTCTGGCAGTTTCAACCGGAGAATCGAGCAGCTGGGGGTGTTGGGATCGTCGACTCCTTTAGTTTCTCGACCGAAGGAGCTCATAACTACGCTAAGCAACAAGGCTATCACGTTCATGAATCGGAAAAAGGTCGGTGAAGAAGAGATGGGTGGTGGTAGTGGTGGTGGTGGTAGGCCCAATAAGGATAGGCACCGTGAGGTGGAGGAGGACGATTGGGGTGACGGCGGAGTCTGGCAGCGGTCGATCTTGATGGGAGACAAGTGTCAGCCGTTGGATTTCTCCGGCGTTATTTATTACGACAACAACGGGAGGCAACTCGACGAAGTTCCTCTCAGGTCCCCACGTGCGAGTCCACTGCCCGGGTATCTCACTCGGGCTGGAAAATCCGAGCTTTGATCACGAAAAATACAATATTTTCGCAACTATTTCATGACTTACAAATTGACAGGTACGACTGAGTTAAGAACTTGCTACTTTCGAAAGACGGTTGTGAAAATTTTTGTGGTCGCTGATTTTGGAGTCGATGTCACCTGCTGCGTCAACGTGAGGAAATAGCATGTACCGATTGCAAGCACCAAACGTCAACTTTTGTTATTTGTATAGTTAATCATCCCATCTTTCTATGGTTTCACACCTGTCGTGTTGTGGTTTTTAATAGTAGTTGGGGAATATTAATAGGACCCAGATGACTGAGTCAATCTCTTTGCAAAAGTAGTTTTGGTTTTTTAGTTTTTGTTTTGTTTTTTTTACTTTTGTGGAGACTATAGTTGGGCATGCGCTTGTTGTATACTTGTAAGAGTTAAATACAGGTTTTGCTTTGTGCTTGTAAATTCTGTTTTCGTTTTTTCTTTATTTTTTTTTCGTTTGTCTTTTTCTTCGCTAAGATCAGAACCAAAAGCACTTTTTTAGCACACAATTTTTTATTTATTTATTTATTTTTTGATAGGTAAATAGTGGAAGAAAATGAGATTGAGATTCAAAACAACAAACATAAAAACACTACCACAAAAAAAAAAAAAAAAAAAAAAAAATTGTCAATACCATATCGCTTGAAGCCTTGAACCCTTTGGAGCATTACTATGGGAAATAACATAAAAGTTGTATTTTACGATCTAAAAATTTGCTTTATTTATTATACCAATTTACTTTCCAATAAAATAATATTAAATAAAAAATATGTTTCTCATCTCTTTCCTCTGTTACCAACCAAGACCACCACTATTCAGTATTCACTCAACAAACCACCACTATTCACGAAGCAAACCACCACAAACCACCATATTCAACTAGTAAACCCAAAATCAATTCATACCAAACACCAGCACATCCATCAACAATACCCACAAAACCCACCACCACCTCCATCAACAAAACCCACCGTGTGAGGTTAAAAAAAAAAAAAACACCGTGTGAGTGAGAAAAATTAGAGAAGAGACAAAAGAGAGAAAGAGGGAAGAGAGTCAGAGATTGAATAGAAAGAGGAGGAAGGCAAAAAGAAAAAGTGAGAGAGAAGATAATATTATTTTATTGGATAAAATACTATTTTGGTTATTAAACTTTACTAAAAGTTTTTTTTTTGGGTCCCTAAACTAGTAAACTTTAAAAAGTTTAGGGATGAAAAATGAAGTTCTTAAAGTTTAGGAATAAAAAACACATTTTTGGTAAAGTTTAGGGACCAAAATAATATTTTACCATATTTTATTTATATATACTAGCTAAGTTCTAAATACCAATTCTTGCTGTAGCTAGGATGAAAAAAAAAAAAAAAAGTTTACATACCCAAATGTGGGGGGTGGGGGGGGGGGGGGGGTTGGTAAAATAGCAACCGAGAGTTTTTACACCTCCAATGTTAATGCTCTTAATACATAAATTATTAGTTAAAAAATTAGCCAAATTTACTATATTTATTGTTATCTACATGCTAACCTTCAAGAGATAAATTGATTTGTATTAAATATTAGTCATCTATCAAAGATATAAGAATTTAGTTAGTCAAGAGGCATGAAAGGTGCTGAACTTGAAATTTCAATTGCTTTTTGATAATATGACAAGATTGGAACTAATCAAAGCCGCTTCCATTCAATTAAATTAATGCCTTATCACTTTAGTTAATTAAAGCCCAGTCTATTATTTTCCCCCACGAAACATGCTCGTGGACCTTGTTTTCCTCTTCCTCCAATGTCTATTTCACAAAATACGTGAGTGAAAAGATTGATTATTTATTTTTTATATTTTATGCAGCTGCCAAACAAGTGAGAATTTTCATGACTGTCAAGGGACTCTAAACGGACATCTCAAACAATAGAGGCAAATCTCTTTTTCTCCAAATTTTGCATAGCTCACAATGCAGAATAAATAAATGCTGCTTGATCCAACAAACTATAACCCTAACTAAGTTTTGTAATTGTTACGATACCTCTTCAAACGTGGAGAGTCACTATAAGTATAACATCTTGCTTAATTTGTACCAATGTTTTTTCAGCAATGGTTAATTAAGTTCTCTCTTCTAGAACCTACACTCGAGTTGAATCGGACGGATTTGACTTGGTTAGGTATGGATTAAAAACTTAGGGTATGTTTGGTTGGGGTGAAAACATGGAGGATGGAAAATAGGGAGAGGAAAATAGGGTGAAAAATGGCATTTTTTACTGTTTGGTTCAGGAGAGAAAACAAGAGAGACAGAAAATATGAAGGAAATTTTTCCCTCCGGGCCCACCTTTTTTTATCCTCCCAATTTGGGAGGAAAAATGGAGAGGAAAAAGTGCTCAATGATGTACTTTACACAAATACCCTCACTTTATTCATCTCACCTACTCCTCACATTTTTGCTGCCCACATTTTTGTTGCCTAGTTAAATTATTAGTGCAAGATTTGATTTATACAAGTTTTAGTGCAAGTTGATTTGCTCAGTTAAATTATTAGTGCAAGTTTTAGTGCAAGTTGATTCGCTCAATTAAATTATTAGTGCAAGTTTTGATTTATAAATTTTGCCCAGTTAAATTGCTTAATTAGCTTTTTTGTTGCCCACGTTATAGGAATATACCTTGGTTACAAAATCTTTTGCCTAGTTAAATTTATATGTACACTATTGTAATTTTTACATTATAATAATAAAAATAACAAAATAAATTTATATGTATGATGTGGTAAATTTTATATTATTTAATGAGTACAAATAAATATATTTTTTACATATTATGTAATAAGGGTATAATAATCAATTTATATAAACTACATTTTCTATCCTCCCACTTTTCTTTTCAAAAAAAAAAAAAAAAGTTTTTCATCCTCCCACTTTTCCATCCCTTCAACCAAACACACATGAGGGAAAACTAAATCTTTTCTATCCCTCCACTTTTCCATCCTCCCACTAATTTTCTATCATTCCACTTTTCTAGAGACCAAAGAGAAACAGAGAAAGAAGTGAAGATAATCTTTTGATTTTACAAAAGTGTAAAGCGTGTTAAAGAGGCAGGAGTTTGAAAATTTTCAAGGGCATTTCTGTACTTTTAATTTAAGTGAGCTAGTATCTTGACCTGTCATTTTTATACAGGTGTCAAGTTTTAATTGGACCATGAAACACCAATTAGATGCTGACTTGGTATTCCAGAAACAACATATACTTTCTCATTCGTATGACGCTTAACCAATATTCGATAGGTTGGGTCAATCATGTATGACTCATAATTTATTTTTTACATTAAAAAAAAAAACATTAACATGCTTCCTAACTTATTTATATTTATTTATTTCAATACAAATAAAATAATAATTAAAAAAACTTTAAATAAATGTTGTACAATACATAAATCCTGCAGTTTATAGTCTTATAGTTAGTTTTAATAGCCTATTAGACCAATAATTTCACAAATGAACATAAGAAAATTCCTACATGCAAAATGAAATAAAATTAAATCACTGATAAAAATAAATAACATAATACTTAAAGAATAAAATATAACATGTTTGGTAAAGAAAAATAATAATTAGGAAAAATAATATATAATGAACTTACCAAAAAAAATACTCAATATTAGTAGTAGAGCTGATATTGAAAATATTTATATTTGAGAATCACATGTCAAGTTGGTGATTAATATTATTAGTATTTTTATTTACAATATAGAAAATCTAATATAACTTTAGTATAAAAACATATAGTAAATATGAGTCAATAAAAAAAAAGGTTAAGGTTACATTTTATAATAAAGACTTGATGGACAAGTTGGGTAAACATTGAGTAAAAGCTAAAAACTTATAAGACTAAAACGAGTTGCTACCCTTGTTACCTATTCTCTTTTTTGTTTGTTTGGGCTTGAGTTAGCAAGTTTAGGTCTAATATTGCCTACTCTACTCTCTTCCCTCTCTTTATTTTGCTATAGATGATGCATTTTAAATAAGCCGGCAAGTACCGTGTGTGGGGTTTTCATATGGTTGTCCAAGACTAATAGACTATAGACACCTTGTTTTGTAACAGTTTATAAACTTAAGTCCTAGGCTCTAATGATAAGATGATATCTTATTTTTTAATGGAAAATCACTTTTGGTGAATCCAAAACAACTATCACTCAAGAAAACACAGGAAATAATATCTATTTTTATAGAAGGGAGAGTTTGCACGTAAGTTGTCACGTCCTAAACCCGATACTTAAATTTGCAACAATGACCAACATTCTAATAGAAAGCCCGAACACCATATTAACACAAATCAACTAAATTTGAAATTAAAAATTTTCTACTCTTACCCATGATATACAGAGCATTTACCATTTTGCTCAGTGGGTTGATATGCATTTCAATTTTTCCTATTTCCTATGATGATTATATTTCGTTATTGATATTTATATGCGAATATTTTGGTAGGATTTTAAGGAAATTTTAAATTAGGCATAATTAGTCAATCATATGTGTTATTCCATGTAAACGTTTGATTGACTATTTGAAAATCAATTGAGTTCGAATGGAATTTGGGTAAATGGCTAAAAACTAGGTTTATGGAGAAAGTATGCATACACATGTATGAAAGATGATTATGAACTTTGTAAGGACCAGATTTGGGTCCCTAGCCCACAAGATAGATGGATTCAGGCCCAAGAAGCCCAAAACAATGAATTTGTATAAAGTGGGTTGGAAAAACTGGGATTTAGTGAATCAGACAACAAATAAGGTAGATCTTGATGACAAAAGAATGGAGATAAACAAGTTTAAACTAAAGAAAATCGTCCTCAGCAAAGTTCGAGGAGACGGGTTCTTATATATTTCCTTTAGGTTTGATTACAAAGTTAGTTCTTGATGCTACAATGTTTTTCTCTTAATTTTTCGATCCCCTTCTTTCACTGCTTCCTCCCCCTCTTATACTCTCTTCTCCCTTTCCTTATTATCCTCCACGTGCAGGCCAAATAGTTGGTGTTGATACTTGTCCCATTAGCATATTCCCAAAGTCTTTGTATAATAACTATAAGGTTGAAAACCACCGTTCAAGTATCATCTCCACATTAATACAGTCAGAGAGTTAGCTGTAGAGTATTTAATAGGGTGGTAGCAGCTTTCTCCTTAGATATTTTAGGACTCCCCCCTGTCGTATGTTTCTGCAATGCTTATCCGTACCAATAGAACTTCCTGGAACGTTCCCCTGGACAGCAGACCACCTATTCGGACCTCGGCTTTGGTTAGCCGATTAGGCATTTATCCTCGGCCCAACCTCTTGGGCCATTATGACCAAAACTAACTTTTTCATCCATCAACATGGACTCCCTTGACAATGTTTACTCATCCTCGGACGACCTTTAGTCCTTCACTTGGGCCTTAGGCCCAATATATACATAGATAATGAGCTCCTAGGCCCAATGCTCCTACAATAGCCTCTCAAGATTCTTCTTTTTGGCTCCTCGGGAAGAAAGGAGGATTTCAATGTCATTGTAGTTGCTCTGTGCTCATCGCATCCCACCTCTGATTGTGAAGAAACCTTTTTAACTGCCCAAGGCATGCTCTTGGTGCTTCGGCATTCGAGTCGTGTCTTCATTAAATTTTACGACTCCTTGTCCCCCACGTTCTACGGCATGATGTAAATCCAACGGCTAATGATTTTATTGGGAACCGAGCAGGAATTTTCCCGCTTCTAACTCCCTCCTTGGTATAAATACCACTCAAATTAATCACTCATCTCACTTTAGCATTCATTTCGTTTTAGCGCACATACTTTGAACCTACAAATCTTTCCAACTCACTCGTGCTCTTACAAATACTAAAAGCCTGTCTGATGACACTTTTATTCTTTCTGTAAGTCTTTCTAGACCTTTACTCTTTATTTCTCTATACACTCTTCTTTTGTTTGTGTCTTTTCCTCCTCGTCTCTTCTTCCTTCTCTTTATCTCCTTAATTCCTACAAACTTTCCTTAGGGATGGGTAGATTCGCCCCTTTAGTAGATTTTGATGAGGGTTTAGAGAACTTTAGGGCTCAGTATAGGATCACTCAAAGAGTAGCCATTAGGTACTGTAAAGAAGGTCAATGGCACGAGGATAGGCAAGGGGGAGAAGTAGTAATCCTGATGATTGCCTTTATAGAAGGAAGGATGAGAATCCCCATGGGTATAGTTACTAGGGACTACCTTAGAGCCCATAGGTTAGCTCCCACCCAGTGCGCACCCAACATGTTCAGAATCTTAGGTTGTGTAGATACCCTTAATGAGAAAATGAGCTTAAACCTCACACACCACGACGTCAATTGGCTTTACAACCTTCATCATTTAAAGGGGCAGAGGTATTACCTAAAATCTAGGTACCCTGAGGTCAGGGTTATCCAATGCCTCCCCGATTCCAATAAAGGCCTAAACAAAGATTTCTTGATCATATTAGGAGAGTGACACGACAACCTCCCCTGTCCGACAAGAAAGGGGAAACCAAGTGAGGCTCTAGGTCTAGGTTTACAATTTCTAAGTTGCTCCCTTTTCTTTTTCTTTTGTTTGTGTTCGTATCTGAAAATTTCTTTTGATTTGAGTTGTCCTTTGCTAATGGTGTTTTTGTTTTTCTTGATGATTTTGCAGATAAGAGAGCTACCATCCCTAACTTCAGTATAGTGAACTAGCAA
Source organism: Quercus ilex subsp. ballota (assembly GCA_032727855.1). Classification (NCBI taxonomy): domain Eukaryota; kingdom Viridiplantae; phylum Streptophyta; class Magnoliopsida; order Fagales; family Fagaceae; genus Quercus; species Quercus ilex. Next base: position 23,538,002 of record CM064917.1, on the reverse strand, counting down.
AGCTTGGATAAAATCTTGAAAGCTAAGGTATTTGTCCACACAGATGGACAATTAAGGGCTGCCCACTTGATCTTGGATTACATTATGATTTCCAAGACCTTCCAGGCGCCGAAGTGTGTAATCAAGGTTAGGGACCTGCGTTTGCAACGGATCAGCGTTGCTGCTCCAGGGTTCCTTCTCACTAGTTCACTCCCAGAGGGCACACTTACCACTAATTCGATACCAGAAGGTATCCCAAAGGTCGCCCTGCCATTATAATCTATAGCTGAGGAGGGAACTTCTTCTCATCCTTCCATCATAAAGGAAGAAGAAGAAAAAGAAGAAGAAGTAGTAGAAGTGTCCGATTCCGAGGACGAGTTCAACGTCTTCAACCAAATTATGTCCCCAGAAGCTTCTCCTAGTGATCTCGGCTCTCCTTCCTCAGCACAATCCAATCCTTACCAAGAAACTGCTGATACATCAGTGATACGGGTATCCAACACAGACAGAGGTCAACTCTCCAGGAGTTGTTGGAGTCTCAACCTGGGAGAGATGCACCTGGGAAGGCATCTCAGACCAGGCTTCCCACTCCTTCACCTACCCAACCCCTCCGAGCTGATCCAGCTGACCATAAAAGAAAAAAGGGAGGAAAAGGGGAAGGAAATGATAGAAGTTAGGAGGACCTAGCCTTCCCAAGAGATTGAGCCCCAAAGGGTGGCCAAGTAGCCTAATGTGACGCAGATGAGGTCAGCCAACGAGGGAGAAATGAGGGGTGACCACCGAGTTGCAGCCCCCGCCTGGCCTCCACGCATGGAGCTGGATGGAACTCCCTTTCTTAGTGATGCTTCCATCCGAGACTTCTAGCGGGGCATAGCTAGGTACGTTGTTGATGCGGTGGAGCAGTCCTTGTTGCTTCCAAAGGACATGGCTAACCTCAGATCCATGAGGCAGCATGAGATCTTTCTCGGCTTGAAGAGGGACCTGACTATGGTAAGCCTTCTTTCTTTCTTTTTTCTTTTTCTCTATTTTTTTTAAAACTGTATTTCTCTTCTCTTCTAGGCCATCCAAGCCACATTTAGGGCCAAGGAGATGGTGAATTACTCCCATCGAAAAATGAAGGAAGAGGTGGAGAGAAGGATAACGGCCGTGGACGCCTTTCAGGTGGCTGAGAAAAGTAACCAAGAGTTAAAGAGCAAGCTACTGGAGGAGGAGAGTGAAAGAAAAAGTGCTGTAGCTACCTTGGACAATGTTGAGGGGCAAGTTGAAGGCCAACAAGTGCTTCTTTGCAATGCCAAGGACCAGCTAGCCGCCTCCAAAGAGTAGATTGTTACCTTGAAAAAAAAATTGGGAGAGGTCCATAAGGCCAAGGACTAGGCAGAGAAGGCCAAGGAGGAGGCAGAGAAAGCCAGGGACGAGGCTGAGTAGCAAGGGTACGATATAGGAGTGGCAGAGACCGAGGAGTCCCTCAGGGCCGAGGTCTCGGGGGTATGTAGAAACTACTGCTCCCAAGTATGACATGAAGCTCTCAACCAAGCCGAGGTTGAGGCTTCTTCTGTACTTAGGAAGCCAGAAAGTGTATACTACCCCTTTGCTATCCGAGCATCTGGCCTGGCTAGCTCAAGCACTGATACTACTCCCAAGGTGGCAGAAGTAGGCAAAGACGGTCCAGCTAAAGTCCTAATCTCTTCTGACAAACCCTCTGAGGTGGCCAAGTAGCCCGGGGCCACTGAAAAGGAAAATAGCGCCAACCAGGGAGTGGCCCTTGATGCCAAGAAGCCCCCAACCAGCACCCAGGACCCTCTTGCCTAGAAAGAAGCTCCCAAAAAGATGGAGATTGTCTTGGCTACTCTTCCTCTGCCTAGCAAGGTTGATCCTACAAGTAAGGGCCCCGAGGCCTCAGAAGCAGCGTCCACTCAGCCTAATAAAGCCCCTCCCCAAGGAAAGATTGTAATAAAAATGAAATAACTTCTAGTATATATATTTTTTTCTTTTTATCTACTGTTTTTATTTTCAAAGTTTGTAATCAATGTTACCCTTTCTGTATTCAATCTGCCTTGCTTTAAGGCTTTAATTAATGAAAGTTGTCCATATTTTCTTTCTTCCTATGATTCTCATACTGGTGTTGATATAATTTCCATCTTATCTAATACTTAATGAATGTAGTAAGGAGGTAACACTCTTCTCATTAATCTGCCTAAGTAGTAGAAAATTTATCCCATCTCATAGGATCAGCAGCAAAACGAGTCAAATTTTCTAAGTCCATCATCTCGACAAAGCATAATTTTGACTTCAAGAACATATAAATTAATGTAGTATGCACACAAGCTTAAACTTACTTTGTTCCTTGCTCATTAGTAAGTTTAAAGGACTAAAGGGATAATCTATCCTTAAACAAATATAAGTATGCCTGCAAATGCTTTAAGCGATGCTTATGAGCATCCACTTGAGCTTGTTACCACAATGAAGATCTTTGCTGTTTAGAGTAGTTAATCATATTTGACATTCAAGTAATTGATAAGAAGCACTAATTTTCCTTAAGTATGTGGTCCGAGGAACCAGGTATAGCTAAGACTTTATTTGACACTTAGATAAATGTCAAGAAGTATTAATTTACTCAAAGCATGTGGTCTGAGGAGCCAGGCATAGCTAAGGTCCTGTTTAATACTTGAAAAAATGATTAAAAGCTATCAATTTACCCAAGGTATGTGGTCCGAAGAGCCAGGCATGACCAATGTTCTGTTTGATACTTAGATAGATGTTAGGAAGTATTAATTTACCCAAAACATATGATCCGAGGAGTCAGGCATAGTTAAAGTTTTGTTTAATACTTGGAAAAATGATTAAAATATATCAATTTACCTAAGGTATGTGGTCCAAGGAGCCAGACATGACTAAGATTCTGTTTGATACTTAGATAGATGTCAGGAAGTATTAATTTACCCAAAACATGTGGTCCGAGGAGTCAGGCATAGCTAAGGTTTTGTTTAATACTTGGAAAAATAATTAAAAGATATCAATTTACCCATGGTATGTGGTCCAAGGAGCCAGACATGACCAAGATTTTGTTTGATACTTAGATAGATGGTAGAGTGCATGACACGCAATATAGCAAACCCAAATATGGTGAAAAAAGCTTTCATTAATAATAATACATTCTTAGGTTATTTACATTCTAAGGGCGAGGTACAGCCTTTTCCTCTAGATTTTCAAGATAATATGCACTTATTCCGGCCATTGATGTTATACGATATGACCCTTCCCAGTTAGGCCCTAATTTTTCCCATGTTGGGTTCTTTGCAGTTCCTAAAACCTTTCTTAAAACCAAGTCTCCAGATGCCAGTGGCCTTAGCTTTACGTTGGCATCATACTCTTACTTTAGCTTATGTTGATAGTAGGCCAATTGGACCATGACATTTTCTCTTCATTCTTCAATTAAGTCTAAGCTCGTTTCCAATAGCCCATCATTGCTGCTCGGAGTGAAAGAACTTGTTCTTAGCGTGGGGAATCTAGTCTCTAGAGGAATAATAGCCTTAGCCCCATGAGTCATTGAAAAGGGCGTCTCCCCAGTGGACCTACGAGGTGTAGTCCGATATGTCCAAAGGACGTGTGACAACTCTTCTACCCATTTTCCCTTTGCATCATACAGCCTTTTCTTGAGTCCACTCACTATGACTTTATTGACAGCCTAGGCCTGTCCATTCCCCTATGGATAAGTCGGAGTGGAATACCTATTTGCAATTTCCAAGTCACAGTAGTATCTCCTGAAGGCTTTACTGTCAAACTGAAGTCCATTGATGAGTGTATGAAGGATTCCAAACTGAGTGACAATATTTTTCCAAACAAATCTTTTGGCATCCACACGTTCCTAATATTTGCCAATGGTTCAACTTCAACTCACTTGGTGAAGTAGTTTGTGCCAACCAATAAATATCTCTTATTCTCTGCTGCCTTAGGGAAAGGCCCTATAATATCTAAGCCCTATTAAGTGAAAGGCTAAGGACTGGACAAAGGATTAAGGACCCCTCCAGGTTGGTGAATGTTTGGGGCAAATCTCTGGCATTGATTGCACTTCTTCACGTACTCTTGTGCTTCCCTCTGCATGTTTGGCCACCAATATCCTTGAGTGAGGGCCCTGGGAGACAAAGATCTGCCCTCTGTATGGCTTCCACAAATCCCTTCGTGTAATTCTTCTAGGAGTAGCTCTACTGCTTTAGGGTGTATGCATAGCAAATATGGTCTAGAAAAAGAACGTTTGTACAACTTTTGGTCCTCAGATAGCCAAAACTGAGGAGTCTTCCTCCGTACCTTGTCAGCCTTAGACTTACTCTCGGGCAAGACATCCTCCTTAAGGAATAGCACAATAGAGTCTATCTAGTTAGGACCCACCCTTATTTGGTGAATGTAAACCATATTTATCCCCACCTCAGTGGGTTTGCATAAGTCTTCCATAAGGATCACCCATGGTAAACTTTGTGCTGGGGAGGTTGCCTGCGTGGTAAGAGAGTTAGCATGTGTATTCCTACTTCTAAGGATTTGTGACAAATTAAAAGACTCAAATTCAGACAGTAAGTGTCTAACCTGGTTCAAATATTTCTACATTTTGAGCTCTCTGGCTTCCATCTCTCCTTGAACTTGGCCCACAACCAGCCTTGAATTAGAGAAGATTTTCACTATTTTTCCACCCATATTCTGAACCATGGTCATCCCTACTAACAGAGCTTCATACTCAGCCTTATTGTTTGTGGCTGAGAAGCCCAATCTCAAGGACTTTTCAATCGTGACACTCTCTAGAGATATCAGAACTAGCCCCACTGCAGATCCCCTGTGGTTCGTTGCATCATCAACGTAGATCTTCCAGGACAAAGGTTCTTGTAAGAACATTACACCAACCGATTTTCCATCCATGTTCTGCTCCTCTAACCTCTCTTTCAGTGGGGTTTCAACAAACTCAGCCACCAGGTTGACAAGGACCTGACCCTTGACAGAGGTACGAGGCATGTACTTGATATCAAAAGCTCCTAAGATCGTATCCCACTTTGCAATTCTCCCTGTGTAATCAGCGCTCCGAAGTAGAGATCTAAGTAGGAGTTGGGTTAAGACAACAACTGTATGTGATTGGAAGTAGTAGGGGAGCTTACACGTAGCATGCACCACTACTAAAATGGCCTTATCCAGTGGTAGGTAATGGACCTCGGCCTCATGCAATGACTTGCTCACATAATAAACCAGTCTCTGTATACCACTATCAACCCGTACAAGTACCAGGCTCACCGCATGGGAAGCCACAACAATATAGGTAAACAAAACTTTATCCACCTTGGGTTTGGACATAATGGATGGCCGAGAAAGATATTTCTTCAATTGTTGGAAAGCCAAGACACATTCCTCGGTCTATTCGAATCCCTTCCACTTGTTTAATAATTGAAAGAAAGGTCTACACCTGTCTGCTGACCGAGAGATGAATGGGTTTAGAGCAACAGTTATCCCTGTTAGCTTCTGGCCCTCTTTGGGATTTCAAGGTGGTTGCAGATTGTTGATTGCTTTGATCTGGTTAGGGTTAATTTCAATTCTGCGGTATGTAACCATGTAGCCCAAGAACTTCCCTGATTCGACACCAAAAGAACACTTGGAAGCATTAAGTCGCAGCTTGTGTCTTTTCAAGATCTCAAAGATATTCTTGAGGTTATTAACATGCCCAGATTCCAACTTGCTCTTGACTACCATGTCGTCTATATAAATCTCAATGTTTTTTCCCAGTTGTGGCTCAAACATCTTGGTCATCATCCTCTAGTAAGTAGCCTTTGCATTCTTTAAACTAAATGGCATTGCTTTGTAATAGTAATTCCCAATAGGAGTGACAAACGCTGTCCTCTCTTGATCGTCCAAGGCTAAAGGTATCTGATGGTACCCTTGAAAGGCATCCAAAAAGCTTATCTGAGGATGGCCTACAGTTGCGTCCACTAGCTAATCAACCCGAGACATGAGGAAGGGGTCCTTTGGGCAGGTTTTGTTCAGGTTCGTGAAATCTACACATACCCGCCACTTCCTATTCTTCTTCTTCACTAACACTGTATTAGCCAACCATTCAGGGTAAAACACTTTTTTAATAGCCCCAACCTGCTTAAGCTTGTTCACCTCCTCCTTGACAGCCTCAGAATGTTCTTTAGATGAGCACCGAGATAGCTGCTTCTTAGGTATGACAGATGGGTTGACGTTTAGATGATGGCAAATGAGGTCTGGATCCACCCTAGGAGCTTCGTAAGCATTCCACGTGAACACGTCAATGTTTCTCCTGAGGAACTCTACAAGCTCTTCCTTCTTTAGAGGAGGTAGCTGAGTTTCGACCTGAAAGAATTTCTTCGGATCATCATCTACAACAATTTTCTCCAAGTCTTCACATTTCGCTTCCTCGGCTGCCCCCCTTACGGATAACACCGGAATCCTTGATTGCTATAAGTTCTTTCCAGCCGAGGCTGAGGACTCCACTTCTGGCTGATGCACTATTGCAGTGATTAGGCACTACCTTGCTACAAATTGGCTCCCAACTAGCTCTTCAATCCGGTCCTCGGATAGAAATTTGACCTTCACATGCAGGGTGAAGGAAACGACTCCCAGGACATGAAGCCAGGGTCTTGCTACAATGGCCGTGTAAGGAGAATAGGCATCCACTACAATGAAATCCACCTCAACCACTTCTGAACTCGCCTGCACGGGCAGTCTAATCTGACCTTTTGGAATGACAGCCTTTCCATTAAAGTTTACCAAGGGTGAATCGTAGGCCTTCAAATCCTCAGGCTTCAGACCTAATCCGTTGTACAAAACGTGGTACATAATCTCTGCCCCACTGTCTTGATCCACCATCACCCTCTTAACATCATACCCTTCTATTCTGAGGGTGACCACCAAAGTATCATCATGTGGTTAGATGGTTCCAATCTTGTCACTGTCTGAAAAACTCAACGCTGGTCGGATCTCCACTCTAGCCCTTTACGACTCAGAATCAGAGTCATTGGCTTGCAGCCGAGCCACATACATCACTTTGGAAGGATGAGAACCAATTCTCCCTGGTGTAGCAAAGATGACATTAATTGTGCTCAAAGAGGGCCTTGAAGAAGCACTCCTTTGAGTCCCTGACCTTGCTTCATCTCCTTACTCGTTGAGCCAATACAAAAACTGCTGTAACCTTCCTTCTTTGACCAATTGCTCTAGATGATTCCATAGAGTTCTACAATCCTCGTTGGTATGTCCCCGTTCCTGGTGGTATTGGCAATAAAGACTTTGATTGCACCTTAAGGGGTTTCCACTCATTTGTTCGGCCATTTGAAATATGGTTCGTTCTTGATCTTCTCCAAGACTTGATGCACTAGTTCTCGAAACACGGTATTAACCATCTAAGGAGTCGTAGACCCAAATTGCCAAGCAAAATCTCTTCGTGGTCTATTATTGTTATAGCGATCTGACTTGAAATCCCTCATCTCCTGAGTGATAACCTTACCATTTCCCTTACCTTTCTATTGGTCCTCCTCAACCCTCTTATACTTATCAATCTTATCCATAAGCTGGCGTACACTGGTAACATAATTCCCAGTTAAAGACCTCCTCAAGCCATGCTCGGTAGGTAGGTTAACCTTGAAAGTCTTGATGGCTACGTCGTCAAAGTCATCATCTATCTCATTGAACATCTCCCAGTATCTGTTCGAATATGTTTTCAGGGTTTCCCCTTCTCTCATGGACAGGGAAAACAAGGAATCTAAGGGCTGAGGAACCCTGTGACACGTGATAAAGCGGGATCCAAACGCCTGAGTGAGTTCCTTAAAAGGAATCAATGGAAGCTGCACCCAGTCCATCAAACCATCTCATCGCCACAGGTCCCAAGCTGGATGGAAATACCTTACACATCAAGGGCGCATTCTTGGAGTGTACAACCATTCTTTGATTGAAATGGCTAACATGTTCTACAGGGTCTGTTCAACCATTGTACATGGTGAACGTGGGCTGAGTGAACCGCCGATGAGGTCTTCCTCCCTCAATCCTAAGCATGAAATGTGATCTGAAAATTTGGTTAAGTGCTCTACTCATAGCATCATTTCCCAAGCCTCTCAAAGATGAATTTTTGTTTCTGCACTCATGATGGCAGTCTTCATCATACGAGAAAGACTCACTAGGAGGAGTCCTTGATTTGCGCCTATAGCTACCATCCTCTTCACCATCGGAAGAGAAGTTAGAATTGGAAGGAGCTCGCTTTCGCCATTCGTGGCGTAAGCTTCTCTTCAAGTGATCAATCTCCAATTGTGTGGTTTTGGTATTTTTCTCATGAAAGAGGTGGCTACCACCCCGAGAGTGGCTCCTACTGGCATGGGTAGTATGCACACTCCCCTCCCAATCCCTTCTTTGTTTAAGATTACAGAAGTGATCTTGACGCTAAGACCCGATAGATTCTGCCTGGTTTGGACCTAAACCTACCATTGTTGAACGTTAAACTCACAATAACCCCAGTAATTCCCACAGACGACACCAATTGTAAGGACCAGATTTGGGTCCCTAACCCACAAGATAGATGGACTTAGGCTCAAGAAGCCTAAAACAATGAATTTGTAGATAGTGGGTTGGAAAATCTGGGCTTTAGTGAATCATACAACAAATAAGGTAGATCTTGACGACAAAAGAATGGAGATAAATAAGTTTAAACTAAAAAAAATCGTCCTCGGCAAAGTCCGAGGAGACGGGTTCTTATATATTTCATTCAGGTTTGATTACAAAGTCAGTTCTTGGTACTACAGTGTTTTTCTTTTAGTTTTTCGATCCTCTTCTCTCACTAATTCCTCCCCCTCTTATACTCTTTTCCCCCTTTCCTCTTTATCATCCACGTGCAGGTCAGATGATTGGTGTTAATACTTGTCTCATTAGCACCTTTCTAAAGTCTTTGTGTAATAACTGTAAGGCTAAAAATCATTGTTCAGGTATCACCTCCACATTAATGCGGTTAGAGAGTTAGCTGTAGAGTATTTAATGCGTTGGTAGTAGCTTTCTCCTTAGATATTTTAGGACTCCCCCCGTCATATGTTTCTGCAATGCTTATCCGTACCAACAAAACTTCCTGGAACGTTCCCCTGGACGGCAAACCACCTATTCGGACCTCGGCTTTGGTTAGCCGAGGAGACATTCATCCTCGGCCCAACCTCCTGGGCCATTATGACCAAAACTAACTTCTTCATCTACTAACACGGACTTTCTTAACAATGTTTACTCATCATCAGACGACCTCTAGTCCTTGGCTTGGGCTTAGGCCCAATATATACATAGATAATGAGATCTTGGGCCCAATGCTCCTACAAACTTCAACTCCAGATTATAGAAATTTCGAATTGTGCTTGGTTTTCATTATCTAGTTATTGCTTAGCCATGATTTGATTGAATTCCTTATATTTGTAGACCTAACAAAAATGGACTCGAACTCATTAACTTGACCTGATCTCGAAGGAAAACACTTAATCCGACTTGAGATTTTTTATTACCCAGAGTAAAAATTTGGGTCAACCTAGTTGACAATTCTTTTTTTTTCTTTTTCTTTTTCAAAACAACATTGAAAAAAAAAATCAGACCAAATGTCCAAATGGAACAATTCATATATATATATATTGAGATAGTTTCAACCTATGGCGTCCGCTCCTAATGATAGCTTTTTATCATCAGACCAAAATATCAATAAGTTTTTGGTGTAGGCGAGGATTGAATCTCAGATCTCGTATTCAACCATCAGAGACTTTACTAGTTGAGCTAACTAGAACTCACAGACAATTCATTGTTCTTTCATATGCTATCCAAATAGTTTAGTACACTGCGCCATTGAAAAAAAAAATCTTAAAGTTAAATCTAAACATTTAGAATGTCATTGTTTTTTATTTTGCCTTTTAGTCTCGCTCTCAAATCTCAATTCACAAGTACGAAGATTCTCAATGTTAGATCTCAAAGCCGGCTTAACAAATTTTGGGGCTTAAGGCAAAAACTTCAAGTGAGGTTTTTTTAAAAAAAAAAAAAATATATATATATATATATATATTATTTTTGTATAATTTTATTATCTTCTAACCCTTTTTGATGGATTTCTTGTTCATTTGTTACATTTTCACTCAAATTTTCTATTGTGTCTTGTTTAATATTAGTAATAAATTTATCTATAGATGCTTTCTAGTAGACATAATTAAAAAATATTTCTAAATAAATGAAACAAAATTTATAATAGAAAATGATAATTTAAATTATAATACAATAGACATGATTTATCAAAAGTAAGGTTGCAACTTTACTAAATGATGTGATCACTTTATACTCTAAACCTACAAACTTTATTTATCATATAATTTAACAAATTAGTACTTTTACAAAGTAAGTTATCCTTAAATTAAGGATATATAATGAAAATATACCTCAACAATACAAATTAAACAAATTACTTGAAATATCAAAAAATAAATAAAAACAATACCAATGAAAATGGGAAAGATCAAACTAATTAAAATATAATACTTTTTAATAAAGTAACAAATGGGTTGATGTGACGTGACAATGGCTACAGGCCTATAAAGGCTATAGATTCTAATACTTGTTGGTTTTAAAAAAAAAGATTTATTAATGTGTGCCTTTATGACATATATTAGAAAACTTTTTATGAAAAAATGAAAAAATAATTAACTGTTATGATAGCTTTTTCAATTCTACGTAAAAATTTTCCAAAAATAGATGGTTAATGTGTGTATAAAGATATGTGCATAAAGACATAAACATGTAACCAGACCCAAAACATTTGCATAAAGACATAAACATGTGTCAATCCAAGAGAAACCTGTCTTGCCTAATTTTAATTTTGTTTCTTTACCTTCTTCTTCTATGTATTGGGATGCAGTGAGCTCCTTTTAATATACAACGCATACTATTAGCCAACAGAAGGGGCCTTAAACTCTTCTTCTTCTTCTTTTTTTTTTTTTTTAATCTGGGTAAATGGGTAAAGAAGACTTAATCAATATATATATATATATATATATATATACACACACACTTAAGAATTTATGTATAATTTAACTTATATTTTTTTCTTATTTTGTTATTTGTTCTCTTATTTGTATTGACAAGAAGAAAAAGTTATTATCATTATTTTATTTATTTTTTTTTTGCATGTGAAAAAGTATTGGTCGACTCATAACTCAATCGACTTGACTTGCTTGCAACACGTTTAGGATCGCCCTTTTTTTTTAACCACAACATATTTTCCATACTTTTTAGTCTTAATTTAAACTATTTTGATTGGTTCCATGATTAGGTCGACTTATTCTAATTTAGCATTTTCTCCTTTTTAATAGAAATGATTTGATTTAGTTTTATATTTCAAATAAGGACAAATTTCCATATTTAATTTGATTATGCTAATTAGCTAAATTTCCTAATTTAACTTGATTTGATTTGACTTGATTTCATATTTTCCTAATTGATTATATTTAATTTGAGATGCGATTTAATGTTAATTTTGAATTTCAAATATATTTCCTTTTATGTTGTAGTATGACTTTTGAAAATAAAATCTTTCCTTGTGTGTATTTGTTCAATATTATAATTGTGTGACTTAACTAAATATGGCTTAGTTACATAAGTGGAGGTTGATCCATTGGACTAGCTAGGCTTGGGTACCTAGCACTTTCTCAATCTCATAATTTGACTTCTGTCTCAACGCCTAGTTAAGTTAAACATTTGCATAGGGGTCAAGTTGGTTCTTGGACCCATGGCCAAATGACACTACTCCCTTCACCCTAACCTTAGAGTTGGTGGCTTATTTCTAGGTTCATTTTTAAGATAGATCCATATCGTTCCCAAAAATTGTCAACCACATGACAGATGGTAACATTCAAGGGTAAAAAACATAGGGCGATCATTTAGAGAGACAATGGAAGTGGGTTGTTAGTGTAACATGGCATTTGGCCTTAGGGCTATTCACGAGTCGGTCTGGGTCAGGTTTGTGCCCAACTCGAAACCAACCCGACAACTTCAGGTGATAGGGAAGCTGACTCACAGCCGACCGTTGGAAACCATGAGTCGGATCGGTTTCATTTCGGGTGGATGGTGTTGGTTTCGGTTGAAATCAATGCAGGAGCAGCAGCGGTGAAATGTCGTCGAGAATTGACCAAATCTCAATGGATCTCATCGAGAACTGGCCGAATCTTGACGGATCTCGACAGATCTCATCAAGATTTGGCCAAATTTCGACCAGATCTCTAAGGATCTCGTCGAGATCTCACCGAATCTGGACAGATCTTGTTGGATTTGCGTTTGAAAGAAAGGGGGAGAGCGATGAAAGGCGATGCTTCGGAGGGGAGGTCGGTCAGGTCAGTTGGAGTCAGTTTTTCATGCGAAGACCCTCTAACCTACTCGTTGGTTTCAGTTTCTGAACTTGGAAATCCGCCGCCGATCATTGCCGATGTCGGGTCAGGTGGTTTTAGGTCCAGGTTGGTTGGCGGGTTAGGATGGACAACCCTACTTGGCCTTACCATAGAGGGGTAATTAGGAGGTTTTGGGTTTTGTGCTAGTATGCATGACCTGGCAAATGAGCGGGGTTAGATCAAGTCGTCTTAATAATAATGTTAAATTTCCTAGAGAGATAATTAAAGAAAATAAGTTTTAAGAATAAAACATAACATATTAGGTAAAGAAAAATAAAAAAATATTTCATATGAATTGCATCTCAATTTGCTCAATGGTAGTGTAGGGACTGGGTTTTTGGTTGCCCAAGCCCAATGGACACGGGTCAAAAGCCCAACGAACCCCGCAATGAATTTATAGAGAGTGGGTCGAAGGTCTAGGCACCGGCCGACGCTCTGGTGGCGTGAACTCCGGTCTCTTTTACTTAAGTAAATAGACTTAACACAGTTTACAAATGGGCCGAGGAGGCTCTTGCCCTGTTTTCTATCTTTTTCTTTATTTCTTTTTTCTTTCTTTTTCTTTGTCTTTGTGTGTCCCCACGCAGGAGGGATTCCCTTACATTATATACCCTTTGCCCAATCAATCCTAGCCCTACACTTGTTGAGTGATCATGACCTTTGCTCAGGTGCTTGTCCCATTAGCCGGCTTCCCAGTCTCTTTGGGAGTTGCGGCGATCGAGGCAACGCTGGCGCAGGGTCTTTTCCTCATTAACGCGGCCAGGGCGATTGTCAGGCACATTTAATGTGGAGGTGACTGCTCGTTACGAGCATGTTCTTCAAACTCTCGGACGTCCGATGATGAGGTCATCCTCGGACTTGGATGTCTCCTCGGCTCGGGCCTTCGGCCCAGGAATGAAGTGGGCTGGGCCGTGGGATTATTTGGCCCCACAATAGCCCCTCAAAATTTTGCTGTCCGCGTCCTCGGGCGGAGAGGAGGATTTTGATGTCCTCGGGTATGCGTCATGTACCGTTGAGTTTGGCCCTCTGGGGGTACTGGAGTCTTTTCGCCTGCTTCAGAAGCGTTACTGATGCCTTGAAGGGCGCGACGTGCCCTTCATTAAATCCAGACGGCTTTGTGCTCCCCACGTGCAACGGGAGGATGTTAATCCCACGGTGGGGATTCGCCTAACGGTTGGGAGTGGGAAAGCCCGCTCTGTTCCTTGATTTTAGGGTATAAATACCCATTTGAAAGTCCGGTTCCTCTGCTTCTTTGCACTCAAGAGTCTACATCTCCAGCATAAAAGGCCTGTCCGATGAGCTTCTACATCTTTCTGTAAGTCACTCTATCTCCCTTTGAACTTTCTCCTTTTCCATCTTTGCCTCTTTTTCGTTTTCTCCCTCTTAGCTCGTTTAGGCTTCATTTGGGATGGGTATTTTTAAGAAGTATGTCTTCACTGAGGAGGCGATGGAGAAATTCATCGCCGACTACAAGATACCGGCCAATGTGGGCTTGAGGTATTGTGCGGAGGGTGAGTGGCGCTTTCGGAGGCAGGAGGGTGAGGTGGTGATTCCCATTGTTGCCTTCGTTGAAGGTGGCATGAGGATACCCATGGGTTCGGTGATGAGGGACTATCTGATGCACTTCCGGCTAGCCCCCACTCAGTGTGCCATCAACGTCTTTAGGGTTCTGGGCTGTGTGGATGCCCTAAATGAAAAGATGGGCCTGAGATTGACCCACCATGACGTCAACTGGTGCTATAATCTCCAGTGCCTGAAGGGCGAAACTTACTATCTGAAGACCAGGGATGACAGAGTCCGGCTCATTCAATGTCTCCCTGAGTCCAGCAAGGGTTTGAACAAAGACTTCCTCATCGTGTCTGGAGAGTGGCATGATGGCCTTCACTGCCCGACGACGGAGGGGACCCCAGGTGGGCAGTGGGAAAATAGAGAGAGAGAGTTCTAGGACCCTGATCAGTTCCATCCTTTCTCTCGTCTCTTTCTCTCGCACTGTTTGGTTTCTAATGTGGATGTGTTTCTTCTTGCAGATCCGCACGCCTTCACGCGCCACTTCAGCCTAATCAACCGGGAAGACTTGCAAAAGGCGCTGAGGGCAGAGGTTTTTGTGAACGACGCCGATAATCAGGTTAGGGCCGCTCACGAAATTTTGAAATACGACCCGGCTCACAAGTCATTTGCGGCGCCGAAGCACGTGATCAGAGCAAAGGATCCTCGGCTTCGGAAGATAACTGTGACCGAGGACGGGTTTCGGTTCCCTAAGGTGCCCTCCTCCACATCAGAAGGCGCAATACCTGCAGGTCCCTCCTCCTCCCTTAGAATCTCGGAACCCGCCGAAGTAGGCCCTGAGAGGGAAGTGGAGGTTGCTGATTTTGGCCCTGCCGAGGACGAATTTGACGTGTTTGATCAAGCTCACCAGTCCGAGGACCCTCCAGGAGATTTGGGCGACCCTCGTCTGACTGAAGCGGATTTCTCAGCGTCCAAGTCCTCTTCTCGGCAGAAAATGGGCTACAAGAAGAAGCCGCAAGTTAGCTTGGCGGAACTGATCGAAGGCCAGCCGGGGAAATCTAAGTCGGAGCTCCCTCCTCCTCCGAGAACTCGTTTTGCCCAGGGCAAGTCGGCTTCTACCCAATCGGGGCTTCCTCCCTCTCTGCCCAAGGCGAGTCTGCCTTCCAGGCGTGAGCCCTCTGATCCCAAGCAGAAGAAGGATAAGGGCAAGAGGCCAGCTGAGGAGAGGTCCGAGTCCCCACGGGAGGAGGGTGATGATCGGCGGCCGTCCAAACAGTTGAAAATAGGCTCCCGAGGCCAGGACAAACAGGTCGAAGACCAGCTCGAGCCTCAGGCCTGGCTTCCTACCCCCATGCTCCGCGGGGCGCCGCTGAGGGAAGACTCCTCCCTCAGAGATTTCAACGAGGGCGAGGGCACATACGTGGCCGACGCGGTGGAAAGGTGCCTGTTACTCCCAGCCGACATGGCAGAGTTGGCGACTATGAGGAGCAGGGAGGTCTTCCTCTGCCTCAAGCGGTACTTGGGGATGGTAAGCCCCTCAATACTTGTGACTTTTCCTAGTTTTAGCTCTTCCTTTCCGCTTCTTGATCTCAGCTGATGGCGTATTTGTTTTGTTGAACAGGCCGTTCAGGCTACTTATAGGTTGGAGGACGTGGCCCATGACCAGGGGAAAGCCATGGGGGTGGAGCGCGAGAAACGTCTGGAGGCCACCCAGGTTCTTAAGCACTCTGAGGCTGATCTATCCAAGGCCCGGGAGGAGCTGAGTGCGATGACCAGTGCCCGGGACGCTGCCCTGTCCGGTCTCGCCGGTTTTCAGAAGCAGGCCGAGGATTACTCGAAGCACCTGGCTGAGGCGGAGGAGCAGCTGAAGACTGTAAAGGGGTTGCTTGCAGATTTGCCCAAGAAGGTGGCTGCCGCCGAGTCGGACAAGAAGGCAGCCGAGTGGTCGAGGGACGAGGCCGTGAGGGCCAAGTTTGAGGCTGTCCAAGGCAGGGAGGAAGCCCTGGCCACTATGAAGGAAGCCGAGGAGGAGGCTTACGCCGCGGGAATGGAAGAGACAGCAGCAACCTTTAGATCTGAAGTCCCCGGGTTGTGCAGGCGCTACTCTGCCGAGGTTTGGAGGGAGGCTCTCAGGCAGGCTGGGATCGAGGCCTCATCCGATTTGTGGAAGGAGGAGAATGTGTACTATCCTCCTGCCATCCGCGAGGCTGCTCCAAGTGGCGCTGAGGCCGAGGAGGCTGCGGAGGAAACCGTCACTGCTACGGGTGAAGACACATCAGCTGTTGAGCCCGTGGCTGAGCCCGCCCAAGGAAGTGACCCTTCCAAGGTGGCAGAATCGGGTGAGGGCCCCGTTGGGGAGGCGCCCCAGAAGGCTGTGAAGTCTAGCGCTGGAGCTGGAGCTCCTGCTGCTGAGGAGGCAGTTATTCCTGCTTCGCCTTCGCAGGCCGTCCCCTCTGGCCAAAGCTCAGAAAGCCTTGATGCTGCTATGGTCCAGCCCCCGGTTGAGGGAGGAGTATAAATGAGTGGGGCAGGCCCTCCGACCCTGTTGTCCTCCTGGTCCTTTGTATTTTCTTCTTTTTTCTTTTGGCTTTGTGACTGTAATGTGGTACTCACCATGTAATATTTGTGAACTTAATGGAATGTGAGTTTTATTCCTTTTCCTGTTTGTTGTGGTTGTTTGCTTACTCGCACGTTGTTCGTTCTTTCTTTACTTGTGTAATTTTATCTTTGATTGCACTTCGGCCAGTCGCGGCACCAATTGTTGCAGCGAGGGCATGTATGCTCGAGTGGGCCCATCTTTCCCTAAGGGCCGGGTAGAAAATTCTTTAGGTTAACACTTAGGTTCCCCTTGATGTGGTTGACTTCCCCATAAGCTTGAGTCCGAGGACCGTACAGCGCTTTGGGTTCCGTCTAACACTTAGAATCCTCTGAAGTAGTTAGTTTCCCCATAGGTCTGAGTCCTGGGACCATGCAGCGCTTTTGGTTCTGTCCAACACCTGGAATCCTCTGAGGGAGTTAGTTTCCCCATAGGCCTGAGTCCTGGGACCATGCAGTGCCTTGGTTCTGTCTAACTCTTAGGATCATCTAAGGTTGTTGGTTTCCCCGTGAGCTTGAGTCCGAGGACCGTGCAGAGCCTTGGTTCTGCCTAACACTTAGGTTCATCCGAAGTATTTAGCTTCCCCGTGAGCCTGAGTCCGAGGATCATGCAGTGCCTTGGTTCATTTGCTAAGTGGTTAGCTCCCCGTAGGCTTGAGTCCTGGTTAGCTCCCCGTAGGCTTGAGTCCGTGGACCATGCAAGACCTAGGTACATTTGCTAAGTGGTTAGCTCCCCGTAGGCTTGAGTCCGAGGACCATGCAAGACCTAGGTACATTTGCTAGGTGGTTAGCTCCCCGTAGGCTTGAGTCCGAGGACCATGCAAGACCTAGGTACATTTGCTAAGTGGTTAGCTCCCCGTAGGCTTGAGTCCGAGGACCATGCAAGACCTAGGTACATTTGCTAAGTGGTTAGCTCCCCGTAGGCTTGAGTCCGAGGACCATGCAAGACCTAGGTACATTTGCTAAGTGGTTAGCTCCCCGTAGGCTTGAGTCCGAGGACCATGCAAGACCTAGGTACATTTGCTAAGTGGTTAGCTCCCCGTAGGCTTGAGTCCGGGGATCATGCAAGACCTAGGTACATTTGCTAAGTGGTTAGCTCCCCGTAGGCTTGAGTCCGAGGACCATGCAAGACCTAGGTACATTTGCTAATTGGCCATGCAGCGCCTTGGTTCTGTCTAACGCTTGGCATCTTGAAATAGGGGTTTGTCCTCGGTTTGCTTTACTGGGGACGATTCCTCCTTCGGAAGGCTCATGATCTTGCACGTGGCATTGATCTCATCTCCATCTCGAGCCCTCATCTCTGTCATTTGCGAAGCGT
Organism: Quercus ilex subsp. ballota; assembly: GCA_032727855.1. Lineage (NCBI taxonomy): Eukaryota > Viridiplantae > Streptophyta > Magnoliopsida > Fagales > Fagaceae > Quercus > Quercus ilex. Next base: position 23,520,179 of record CM064917.1, on the reverse strand, counting down.
CCCTTGGCCGTTCGTATTCCGCGCCTGACGCTTCGGTGCGCGAGACGCGCCTTCATTAATGGCCTCGTGAATTGATGGCTTCATTATTATCCAACGCTTTGGTAACCCTCTTTTTGAGCTCTGCGTGAATTAATTCTCACCAACCCTACTCCTCTATATAAGGCCTTCTGGGGGGATGGTTTCCTCATACTCCATGAGCTTCCCAACACAAACAGAAAGAACACCACCTTTCAGCTCCCCAAGCCCCTTTAATAACCCCGCCAGAATTGTGACCGGAGCTAGTTGGTATGAGGTGGCTTTGGGCGGGTGTGAGGACATCCGTGCCAAGAGCCGTGGTGGCCGCAGCCCCCACCGGGCTTCCGGTGCGGCAGAGTCTAGGCGTAACCCCAATGGCGCCATGCACGCTGGCCCGGAGGGATGTCGTTGAAGTACCTAACATCTCTCCTCCGAGCGCACCCCCGACGGAGGAGACATGCGAACCCACATCATGGGCGGTGCCCGAGTGTTGCCGTCACCGACGGCCAACGCTCGTGGGGGTTGGAGAGAATCAAGGGAACATCATGGGGAGGGCGTCCCGGAGCCCCTGTATCTGCTCCTCGCTTTGTTCAAGCTCCGCCGCTCCGAGAAAGGAGTCGTTGGTGGCCTTGGAACGAGCTAGCCCCAGCCCCCTTCCGCCCGCTTATTGTCAAGTTCTCCCATTCTCTTGATGCCAATAAGAGCACGGGTTGACACTTCCCTCTAGCTAGTTTTAGGACGGGTCCGCCTGAGCCTCTGATTGTAGGACTAGCTGGTAGGAATAGTTGTAAAACATGCCTGCCTGAGCCTCTGATTGTAATCTGTAACCCCTTTTTTTTTTTTATGAAATAATATAAAGTCTCTTTTTTTTTTTTTGCTGTTGAATTTTCTGCCTCGAGCTTTTATCTTTCTGCAACGCTCTTCTTTTTTATAGTTCTTTTTTTTTTGCATCACCGCCGATCTTCCATGGAATGGTTGTTTAGAACAGTCGCCTGTTGCGCCAACCGGTGCATTAATCCTTCCCACAGACGGCGCCAATTGTAGGGACTGGGTTTTTGGTTGCCCAAGCCCAATGGACACGGGTTAAAAGCCCAACGAACCCCGCAATGAATTTATAGAGAGTGGGTCGAAGGTCTAGGTACCGGCCGGCGCTCTGGTGGCGTGAACTCCGGTCTCTTTTACTTAAGTAAATAGACTTAACACAGTTTACAAATGGGATGGGCTCCTCGGCCATGGGCCGAGGAGGCTCTTGCCCTGTTTTCTCTCTTTTTCTTTATTTCTTTTTTCTTTCTTTTTCTTTGTCTTTGTGTGTCCCCACGCAGGAGGGATTCCCTTACATTATATACCCTTTGCCCAATCAATCCTAGCCCTACACTTGTTGAGTGATCATGACCTTTGCTCGGGTGCTTGTCCCATCAGCCGGCTTCCCAGTCTCTTTGGGAGTTGCGGCGATCGAGGCAACGCTAGCGCAGGGTCTTTTCCTCATTAACGCGGCCAGGGCGATTGTCAGGCACATTTAATGTGGAGGTGACTGCTCGTTACGAGCATGTTCTTCAAACTCTCGGACGTCCGATGATGAGGTCATCCTCGGACTTGGATGTCTCCTCGGCTCGGGCCTTCGGCCTAGGAATGAAGTGGGCTGGGCCGTGGGATTATTTGGCCCCACAGGTAGTAATAGATCACACACTGAAAATATGCATACTTTAGAATTGCACCTCAAGTTGGCAAGTGATTTCGTTAGTATTTCCATTTATAATACAAATTAACTTTTAATATAACTTAAGTATACAATGAAATTATTCAATAAAAAATTTAAAATTTATAACTATAAGTCTATAACTATTTTATAAATAAGTTAAATTACCTTCAAATCCATATAACCAAAATCTCAAGTCAAATTGGGTTTTTTCCTTTTGATTCAAGTTGGGTTAACGGTTCTTCGTTTAATTTTGTCAGTTTAGCACGGTGGTTGGGTGCTGGGTCTTTGTGTTAGACTTGTTTAATTTGTGGTGGAGTTTGATGGTTATGAATTCTTATGGTTTAATGATGGTCCTGATAAAGGCAGAAGATTGAATATTTAAATGAAAAAAATATAAATTAATAGAGAAAAATATTTAAACGAAACAGAAAAATTAATAATAGAAAGATTATATACTTGAAAAAAAATTATAAACTTAAATAGAAAAGTGACTTTGTTTTTCATCATATTTGGTTCATTTGTGAGGAGCTGTTCTTCGAGAGATTGGAATTTGGTACAATACCCAAGGTTGTAATCTAAATCTATATATCTATATATCTATATATATATATATATATATAATAATAATAATAATAATAATAATAATAATAATAGGTGAACCTGAGAGAAACTTAAATTAGAATTCCAAATCAAAGTTCCAATTTTGCGCCATGTGTCCTAAATTATTTATTTTTAAAGAGTTTTATTTCTTAATTTTAGAATCAAATGTGAGACCACCTCATAAATATTCATTCAAGTGAATTATTAAGTACAAAAACCAAAGAGTCTAGAATAAATGAATCTTTAAAAAAAAAAAAAAAGTGTTTCACAATAATTTTAAAAAAATGGACAATTTACGTTTGATACCTAATAATATCCATACAAAATTTTTTAAAGATTTAACAAAATATAAAAATGACTATTAATAGTATTTAAATTATATATATAGGAATTATTTTATGCATCTTATTGTATATCTTTAAGTGTATCTATGCATATGCATGAGGTTACAAGCTAGTATATAGTAATAGGTGAAGCTGAGAGAAACTCAAATTAGAATTCCAAATTAGAGTTTCAATTTTGCGCCATGTGTCATAAATTATTTATTCTTAAAGAGTTTTATTTCTTAATTTTAGAATCAAATGTGGGACCACATCATAAATATTCATTCAAGTGAGTTATTAAGTACAAAAACCAAAGAGTCTAAAATAAATAAATCCTAAAAAAAAAAGTGTTTCACAATGATTAAAAAAAAAAAAATGGACAATTTACATTTTATACCTAATAATATCCTTACAAATTTTTTTAAAGAGTTAATAAAATATAAAAATGACTATCAATAGTATTTAAATTATATATTCATGAATTATATTAGGTATCTTATTGTAAATTTTTAAGTGTATCCATACGTATACATGGAGTTACAAGCTAGTATATAATAATAGGTAAAACTGAGAGAAAATCTAATTAGATTTTAAATTTGAATTAAATTAGAGTTTAATTTTATGCCATGTGTCCCATCTAATCTAATTTTTTTAATTTTTGTGTCAAGTTAGTTAATTCAATGTAAAAATTGGATTTCAATTAAAGTTTAATTTTGTGCCATGTGTCACATCTAATCTAAGTTTTTTTTTTTTTTTTTTTTTTTTAATAATTTTGCATCAAATGAGTTAATTTAGTGTAAAAAACGAGGAGTCCAACATATGTACACTATAAAAAATATAATTTTTGAATGATTTTTATATTTATGAGTTTTTTTTTTTTTATAACTAAAAATAATTCAAGTTTATAAGTCACACACACATATATATATATATATATATATATATATTAACAACCAAAGTTAAGAGAAAATCCAATTAAATTCTAAACTGAAGTCTAATTTTGCGTCTCGTGTCTCATTTAATTTTTAAATTTGTGTCAAGTGAATTATTAGGTGCAAAAATTAAAGAGTCTAAATTCAATTATATTCTAAATTGAATTTTAATTGGAGTTCAATTTTGCGCATGTGTTCCATCTAATTTTTTTAATTTTTGTGGCAAGTAAATTATTGAATGCAAAAATAGAAGAGTCTAGATCTAATTAAATTCTAAATTATATATATGTAATTGTGATTATTTTTAAATGTATTCGTATATATGCATGAAGTTACACACTAGTTGATATAATGGCAAAGGTTTTTGTCAACCATTGGACCGTATACAATTATACAAAGTCAAAAAAAGTTAAAAAGTATCTGATCCAATGTTAAAGGAAAAAAGCTTTCTAGTTTTTATTTATAAATTGCCGTTGAATTCAATAGCACCTAATTAGTAAAAAAATTTATAATTCAATTTGTTATAAAATGATGGAAATAAAACAAAGTAAAAGGAACAAGAAAATGATAAACTCTTGTATTCAAGTGGTCATCCACAATTCTTTTGATCTTTCTTAGATGTGTACAATAATAGTAAAGAAATCCCACATATATATAGGACCTTAGAATGCTTGTAGAGTTTATGGGATAAGATTGTAATGATGAATACAATTATGGACATTCATTTCCCTTATAGGCTTTACACATTTCAGCCTTTACACTTCTCAAATAACCTTTTCATTACCCAAACTTTACACATTCCAATTAGACTTTATTTCTAACACTCCCCCTTGGATGACCACTTTCTAAGAATATGCCTCGTTAAAACCTTGCCAAATAAAACCCCGTGGGAAAAAATTTTGGCTAAGGAAAAAGAGTACAATATTCTTGTATATCTTTTAGTGCCTTAGGATTGCCTCATTAAAACCTTGCAAAGGAAAACCCAGTGGGAAAAAACCTTAACGAAGGAAAAAGAGTACAATCAGCACACATCCTTTAGAAACTTTACTCCCCCTCATGAGTATATCGAATATCCTTAAGTCGACGCATACCAATGTTGTGCACCATCTTCTTAAAATTCGCAGTTGGTAATGGCTTAGTGAACATATCGGCCAAATTATCACATGATCGTATCTGCTTGACATCAATATCGCCATTCTTCTGGAGCTCATGTGTATAAAAGAATTTTGGTGCAATATGCTTGTTTCTATCACCCTTGATATATCCTCCCCTAATTTGAGTGATACAAGCGGCATTATCTTTGTATAATATCGTTGGACTTTTTATGATTGATGATAATCCACAGTTCTCACGAATATGTTGAATTACCGATCTCAACCAAATACATTCACGACTCGCTTCATGAATTGCAATAATCTCTGCATGATTTGAGGAAGTAGCAGAAATTGTTTGCTTAACAGATTTCCATGAAATAGCAGTATTCCCATAAGTAAATAAATATCCTGTTTGTGATCGGCCTTTGTGTGGATCAGAAAGATAACCTGCATCAGCATATCCAACTAATTGTGGTTTTGATCCATTTGGATAAAATAATCCCAAATCAGTAGTCCCACGAAGATAACGTAAAATATGTTTAATTCCATTCCAATGTCTTCGAGTTGGTGCAGAACTATACCTTGCTAGTAAGTTAACTGCAAATGCTATATCAGGTCGTGTGTAATTTGCAAGATACATCAAAGCACCAATTGCACTAAGATATGGTACTTCAGGACCAAGAGTTTCTTCATCATCTTCTTGTGGTCGAAACGGATCTTAAGTGACCGACCCACCATTGGAGTGCTCAAAGGATGAGCTTTATCCATGTAAAATTGCTTCAGGACTTTTTCTGTGTATGTTGATTGATGAACAAGAATTCCATTTGGAAGATGTTCAATTTGTAGGCCAAGACAAAATTTTGTCTTACCAAGATCTTTCATCTCAAATTCATTCTTTAAACAATTTGCTGTTTTTGTTAACTCTTCTGGAGTCCCTACAAGATTTAAATCATCAACATATACTGCAACAATAGCAAATCCAGATTCTGATTTTTTTGATAAAAACACATGGACAAATTGGATTATTCTCAAATTCTTCTTTCAAAAGATATTCACTGAGGCGATTATACCACATGCGTCCGGATTGCTTTAACCCATATAAGGATCTTTGTAGTTTGATAGAATACATACTTCGGGATGTAGGATTATATGTTTCAGGAATTTTATATCCTTCAGGGATTTTCATGTAGATATCATTATCTAATGATCCATACAGATATGCTGTAACAACATCCATTAATCGCATATCCAAATTTTCTTTTGCTACCAAACTAATCAAAAATCTGAATGTAATTGCATCCATTACAGGAGCATATGTTTCTTCATAATCAATACCAGGTCTCTGCGAGAAACCTTGTGCTACAATTCGCGCATTGTACCTTATAATTTCATTTTTCTCATTTCGTTTACGTACAAATACCCATTTGTATCCAACAGGCATTACACCTTTAGGTGTTCGGACTACAGGTCCAAAAACTTCACGTTTACTTAGTGAATTTAATTCTGCTTGAATTGCCTCTTTCCACATTGGCCAATCATTTCTACGTTGACATTCATCAACGGTTTGTGGTTCATATTCATTATCATTACTTCTGGTAATATCAAGAGCAACTTTATACGAAAATATGTTGTCGACAACAATTTTATTTCTATCCCATATTTCTCCTGTATGTACATAATGTATCGAGATCTCGTTATTTTCTGGTACCTGATCCTCTTCAGGGGATAACTCTTCAAGATGTTTATTTTCAGGAGATTTTTGTTCATGAGTTTTGGATAGATCAATTATTTCTGTGACCTGTTTTATGGGTATAGCCTCTTTATAGGCTGCAACTTGTTTTTCTTGTGTTTTTCTCTTCCGGGGAATTTTATCTTTAACACCGATAGGTCTTCCACGCTTCAGGTGTGGCTTTGATTCATTTGCTGCTGTATTAACTGATTGTCCTACAGGGACTTCAATTCGTGCTGGAGTATTAGCAGCTGGAATGTGAGATTTCACTATTTTCTTATTGTCGGTGAATACATCCGGTAATTGATTTGCAATTCCTTGCAAATGAATAATTCTTTGAACTTCCAGTTCACATTGATTTGTACGAGGATCAATATGCGATAGCGTCGAAACATTCCAAGTAATCCCACATCGTGCTTCAGGCAACGACTTTTCTCCCCCTAATGGTGGGAAGATTGTTTCATTAAAATGACAATCCTCAAAACGTGCCTTAAAAACATCACCAGTTAGAGGTTCAAGATATCTAATGATAGATGGGGAATCAAAACCCGTATAAATACCAAGTCTACGTTGAGGACCCATCTTAGTGCGTTGTGGGGGTGCAATAGGTACATATACAGCACAACCAAATGTGCGTAAGTGAAAAATATTTGGTTGTTGGCCAAGAACAAGTTGCAATGGTGAAAATTTATGATAAGCAGTTGGCCTAAAACGAACTAATGATGCAGCATGTAAAATAGCATAACCCCAAGCAGAAACTGGTAATTTTGATTTCATAAGCAAAGGTCGAGCAATAATTTGAAGTCTCTTGATAAGTGATTCAGCTAAACCATTCTGAGTATGTGTATGGGCAACAGAATGTTCAACATCAATTCCAATTGACATGCAATAGTCATCAAAAGCTTGAGATGTGAATTCACTAGCATTATCTAAACGAATTTTCCTAATTGGATAATCAGGAAATTGTGCTCGCAACCTAATTATTTGAGCAAGAAGCCTAGCAAATGCAACATTTCTAGTAGAAAGTAAACATACATGTGACCATCTGGTTGATGCATCAATTAAAACCATAAAATACTTGAATGGACCACAAGGTGGGTGTATTGGTCCACATATATCACCCTGAATTCTTTCTAAGAAAGATGGACACTCAACAACAATCTTTGAATGTGATGGTTTGGTAATTAATTTACCTTGAGAACATGCACTACATGGATAATCACTAGGTAAAAGAATCTTCTGGTTCTTTAAGGGATGTCCGTGAGAGTTTTCAATAATTCGACGCATCATTATTGATCCTGGATGACCTAGACGATCATGCCAAAGCATAAAAACCTTTGGGTCCGAACACTTCTGGTGTATTGCAACATTTGTTTCAATTGTTCTCATTTTAGTATAATATAACCCAGAAGAGAAAATAGGCAGTTTTTCTAATATGAGCTTCTGGCCCGATTCTATTGAAGTAATATAAAGAAATTCTTCACTGCCTTCATTATTGGTTTCAATATGATAACCATTATAACGTATATCCTTAAAGCTAAGTAAATTTCTGCTTGATTTAGAAGAATACAAAGCATCATCAATACAAAATTTTGTGCCCTTTGGCAACATGATAATCGCTCTTCCAGAGCCTTCAATTAAGTTTGATGAACCTGATATGGTATTGACATTGGCTTTGCATAATTTTAAAATTTGAAAATATTTTTTATCTTTAAGGATCGTATGAGTTGTTGCACTGTCTGCTAGACAAAAATCTTCTTTATTCATCTTGGAATTGATTTTACCAGTAGGACCCATGCATCTTCAAAACATAAATTAAACTTTATTACTTTAAACATAAATAAAACATATCAAAATAAAAATACTTATTACAATGCCATAATATAATGAAAGAAAAATAATTAATTGGTATGGACATATCCATCACCAATCATACTTATTAGAATATGATAATATAATAAAAAAGAAAAATAATTAATTGGTATGGACATTTCCATCACCAATCAAATTATCAAATTTTCCATCAACATCCTCAAAGAAATCAAGACATCAAGATGAGTCATATCCACTCTATTTGGAAGTTCAAGATAATTCATGGGATCTTCAAGATCATCATGATCAACAAAGTTTGTTTCAATTCCCTTTCCCTTTTCTTTTATGGAGGCTTGGTATAGATCTACCAAATGTTTAGGAGTACGACAGGTACGTGACCAATGACCTTCCATTCCACACCTATAACACTTATTTTCATGACCGTTTGATGGTTTATTTTGTAAACCCTTGCCATTTTGATTCTTCTGATGGTACGGTATGTTATTCCTTTTTGAAGAATTATGAGTACGATCCTCTTTATATTGATTGTTCCATCCACGGCCACGGCCACGACCACGACCACGACCACGACCACGCCCACGACCACGAACATAATTTCCTCTATGTTTATCAAATGAGGTTCCATTCGCTTCAGGGAATGGAGTAGAACCGGTCGGGCGAGATTGGTGGTTTTTCAACAAAAGCTCATTATTTTGTTCAGCCACTAGAAGACATGATATTAATTCAGAATATTTTGTGAACTTACGCTCTCGATATTGCTGCTGCAGGAGCATATTCGAGGCATGAAATGTAGTAAATGTTTTCTCTAACATGTCTTCTTCAGTGATTTTTTCCCCACATAATTTTAATAGTGAGATTATTTTAAAAAGTGCAGAATTGTACTCACTCACACTTTTAAAATCTTGCAACCTCAAGTTCAACCAATTATAACGAGCTTTTGGGAGGATTACAGATTTTTGATTCTCATATCTTTCCTTTAAATCATTCCATAAGACAAGAGGGTCTTTTACTGTAAGGTACTCAGATTTTAGTTCTTCATGGAGATGATGGCGAATAAAAATCATTGATTTTGCACGATCCTGCAGGGATGCTTGATTGCCAACCTTAATTGTATCTCCAAGGTTCTTTGCCTCTAGGTGAATCTCAGCATCAAGGGTCCATGACAAGTAATTCTTGCCCGAGATGTCAAGGGCAGCAAATTCAAGTTTTGTAAGGTTCGACATCTATATAAATATATAATTACGTAAGAAATTAAATAACTAAATATAAATAAATAAACATATATATATATATATATATATATATATATATTATCATACACAACAGTACTACATATACATGTTAAAATTTAATTGTAACGAACCAATACTTTACATTTTTAAAGATTAGCAGTACACGAAATATATAGCTATAGGTATAAATAAACGTGAAGACAATATATAATGATATATTACTAACCATTTTAACAATTTGTTTTTTTTTTTTTTTAAACTAAATAAACATGAATCTCATAATATATAATAATAGGATAACGTGAATCTCATAACAATATACAACAATAGGATAACGTGAATCACATAAAAATTTTAATCAATTAAAAATCATGAAAAATATGAGCATAAAACATAAAGACAAACAAATAGAATAATTACTAATTCTTTAAAAGAAAAACTTACAGTGAGTTAAAAGAACTACACAAATAATCTTTGATGTTTGAAGAACAATGGGATCCTTTCCAAAATTGGGTAGAAACTCGTGCTGATAACGTGTTATAAAATGATGGAAATAAAACAAAGTAAAAGGAACAAGAAAATGATAAACTCTTGTATTCAAGTGGTCATCCACAATTCTTTTGATCTTTCTTAGATGTGTACAATAATAGTAAAGAAATCCCACATATATATAGGACCTTAGAATGCTTGTAGAGTTTATGGGATAAGATTGTAATGATGAATACAATTATGGACATTCATTTCCCTTATAGGCTTTACACATTTCAGCCTTTACACTTCTCAAATAACCTTTTCATTACCCAAACTTTACACATTCCAATTAGACTTTATTTCTAACACAATTGATATTTTCGGATGTTTCTAACAGGGATGTTTTTTGATTTAAATCCCTCATCTTATTTTTTAAAAATTTATTTATAATTTAATAGTTACTAGAGAGAAGATTATCAGTTTTTCCGATGATTATTCCAAAAAAGAAAAAAAAAAGAAAGGACTCTTAAAATATTTTTTATTTTAAAAAATAAAGTAAGTGTTTGATGTGTGAAAATAACATTTTTTTTTTTATAAGAGAACTGATAAGAATGCTCTTAAAACGTCCAAATGCGTAGCTTTCAAGATATCTAGATGCTCATAAAGCATCCCATTATTGAAAGTTGCCCCTTTCGGAGATCCTATCATAAGTAGTTCTTTTAATTTTTTTTTTTTTAAAGAAAATTTCTCTAAAGGACAAGCCTGACATTTATGTCATACTATCTCCCAAAAGAGTATAGTAGCTAGTAGTGGAATTTTAATGTCACGATGCATAGGTTAGAATAGTCATAATTAGAAACTTGCACGTATTAGCTAAAGTATAATGTGTAGTACGTAGAAAGTTGGAGTGATTGGAGGGACCGTATGAATTTCTCTCAACTCAGCTACTTAAATTTGTAACTAAGGATGAAAATGACAGATCTTTTATGTTATGATATTTCAATGAATTGTAATAATAAATTAAATTTATTTTAGTTTAGAGGTTTACTAACATATATCTTAACAATTGGTTAATAGAGATTTTTTTTTTGAAAGATAGTTTCAATCTATGGATCAACTTTTAATAATTGCACTTTATTATCAGACTAAGATACAAATTCATTTTGAAAAATACTATGTTCATAACATTGTCACAATACTTTTATAACAAATTTTAAGTAACAGATTATTATTGGCAGTTAATAGTGGGTTGAAAAATAACTTCAGTAGTGTGGGGCCAAGAAATGGTCAGACGACCCCAGCCCACTCCCAACCGGGCCCAAGGCCCATGTCCGAGGACGCGCCCATGGACCGAGGACTGAAGTGTAGCGCCCAGCTACCCTCTAAACAACGCCAAGGATAATAGCATCCTCGGAAGTCCGAGGTCCGAGAAAGTGCAAGCAGCACTCCCTCAAAGCTAGCCTCCCCAAGCATCCAAGGAACAAACAGCGGGTACCAAATACCGGACATGGAAGCATGGTGGAGGAGCAAATCCCAGATGAGCTGTTATCTCCACATTAAATGCTCCCAACTAACGTCCTGGCCGCATTAATGAGGAAGGGACGCCTCAACAGTGCCACCTTGGTTGCTGCCACCTACAGAGACCATGGGAAGGTGGCTGATGGGACAGGCACTCAAGTGATGCCCTAATCCTTTTACAAATGTAGGGTTAGGATTGATTGGGAGAGGGATATATAATGTAATGAACTCCTCCTAAAAGAGGGAGAACAAAAGAGGGAGAGTAATCTGCATGTACTGAGAGAGAACTTTTTATTCAGTCTTAGAGAAAGAAATTATAAGGACTCCAAGTTCTAGAAGACACGTCCGAGGAGCATTATTACTCATCCCATTGCACGTTCAAATTATCCCAACCACGTACTACCATGCATGGTCACTGCATTTCTCACTAACGCCTAGTTCTTGAATCCATCATCTACAAATTCATTGCGGGGAAAACTGGGCTTGGGTCCACTCCCTCAATCCTGGTCCCTACAATTGGCGCCGTCTGTGGGAAGAACTTGTGCGTTGGTAAGGACAACAGTCAAGCATGGTAGGATCGGGCCCTCACCAAACAACTCCCAATCGACCCGAACCGGCGAAGCCACGGCATCATGGTGACTACGGCGACCCCGGAGGCGGTCAGAATGATAACGGACGATTTCGAGAAGGAAGCGAGCATACTTCGACGGCAAGCGAAAACCAAGCCCAGAAGCGCGACGCTGTCCAGGCTACGCAATCGGAGGAGGCCCATAGTCACGCCTCCCAGGCGAGGGACGATAAGGTGGCCAAGCAGCGCGAGATAGATGATCTGAAGAAGAAGCTGCGCCGTGCACAGCGAAGACAGCCTGAACCCAGCCCTGACTTGCCCTTTGACGACGAGAGTGACGACGAATACAGACAAAGGTCGAGAACGCCCCCCAGCAAGACTTTCTCCCACGAGGAGGAGCGCTACCAGAGGCGTAGGCGCGCCGACCGAACCTCCAGGGGCGTAGGAAGTGACGCCATGAGCAAGGCGTTGGATCAGCTCTCCCGGTCGCCCTTCACGCATCGTATAGAGGAGGCAGAGCTTCCTCGGCGGTTCCAGCCACCAACCTTCATTGCTTACAACGGCAAGACGGATCCCGTAGAGCATGTGAGCTAGTTCAATCAGAGGATGGCTGTCCACTCGAAGAACGAGGCGCTGATGTGCAAAGTCTTCCCATCTAGCCTGGGACCTGTGGCGATGAGGTGGTTCAACGGTCTGAGGACGAATTCCATAGACTCGTACAGACAGCTGACCCAGGCTTTCGGCTCCCGCTTCGTCACGAACAGCAGGCCTCCTCGGCCCATGAGTGCGCTGCTGTCCCTATCCATGCGTGACGGGGAGACCCTCAAGGCCTACTCGGACAAGTACTGGGAGATCTACAATGAGCTGGACGGCAAGTATGACGCCGTCGCCATCAGCACATTCCAGAATGGGCTACCAATGGGGCACGGCCTGAGGAAGTCCCTGACCGGAAAACCCGCCACCAGCGTGCGGCAACTGATGGATCGGATTGACAAGTACAAGCGGGTGGAGGAAGATATGCTGCAAGGCAAGGGGAAGGATAAAGTCATCCCTCAGGAGAGGAGAGACTTCAGGTCAGACCGGTACAACAACACCCGCCCGAGGAGGGATTTTGGAGGAGAATCTGGAGCGACCAATGCTCAAACCGTCAACGCCATATTCCGAGAACCCGTGCATAGGGTGCTGGAGAGAATAAAGGACGAACCGTACTTCAGGTGGCCGAATAGGATGGCAGGGGAACCTGAGAAGCGCAATCGGAACCGCTACTGCCAATACCACCAGGACCATGGGCATACCACGGAGGACTGCAGGAACCTCCGGAACTACCTGGACCAACTGGTCCGGGAGGGAAAGCTGAAGCACTTGCTGCTCAACCCTGACAATCGCCAGGGCCAAACGTATCAGGAGCCCCGAAGGGACACCGCCATGGGGCAACCCGCCGGCACAATCAACATAATCCTGGCAGCTCCGGGGAGAACGAGCGCGGGCCCCTCGCGAGTGTTGTCCGTGGCCCAACCGGAAGCCGGGGAGTTCCAAGCCGGGCCGAAAAGAGCTAGGAGGAGGTCCTGCCCTCATTTGAGCTTCTCAGAGGAGGACAAGATCGGGACCATCCAACCCCATGATGATGCCCTGGTGGTCACCCTTAGAATTGGGGGCTACGACGTAAAAAGGGTGATGGTAGATGGTGGCAGCGCAGCAGAGGTCATGTACCCGGACCTCTACAGGGGGTTAGGGTTAAGACCGGAGGACTTGACGCCGTATAACTCCCCCCTAATGAGTTTCGATGGGAAGCTTGTCATCCCGAGGGGCATGATCAGGCTGCCTATACAGACCGGCCCTGAAGTGGTAGAGGTGAACTTCATAGTGGTGGACACATACTCCCCCTACACGGCCATCGTGGGAAGACCCTGGCTCCACGCTTTAGGGGGCGTAGCTTCCTCCTTGCACCAGAAGGTGAAGTTCCCATCAGGGGACCAGGTTCTGGAAATCCACGGATGCCAGACCACTGCGAGGCAATGCACGGTGGCTGCCATATCATGTCAGCTCGACGCGCAGACCTCGGCCATCACCGACGAAGGTTTATAGCAATCAAAGGCCACGGTAGCGTACTCTAATGAAGCTGCCGAGGAAGTCAAGTGCGAGGACTTAGAGAAGGTGGTAATCGGTGACGATCCCGAGAAATTCTTCCTGGTCGGGGCTCGGCTGCCCCCCAACGAACAAGAGGAGTTGGTTGGGTTCCTTAGGAGCAATATCGACGTATTCGCATGGGACCCCAGCGACGCACCGGGGATTGACCCGTCCTTCATCTGTCACCATCTCAATGTTAGCCCATCTGCGGTGCCCAAGAAACAGCCGCCCCGACGCCCATCGAGGGAGCACGCTGACACCATAACGGAAGAGGTGAATAAGCTCAAGCACGCTGGGGCTATCAAAGAGGTTTTCTATCCCGAATGGCTAGCCAATACTGTGGTGGTCAAGAAGAAGAGCGGAAAGTGGAGGGTCTGTGTGGACTTCACCGACCTAAATAGGGCATGCCCAAAAGACCCGTTCCCTATGCCTCGGATCGACCAGCTGGTAGACGCGACCACGGGCCATCCTCGGATGAGCTTCCTAGACGCCTTTCAAGGCTATCATCAGATACCGCTGGCCTTGGAGGACCAGGAGAAGACTGCATTTCTGACACCCATCGGGAATTATCACTACAAAGTAATGCCTTTCGGTCTGAAGAACGCAGGATCCACCTATCAAAGGATGATGACGAGGATGCTCGAGCCGATGCTGGGCAAGAGCATGGAGGTCTATGTAGACGATATGGTGGTAAAGAGTAAGATAGTATCCGAGCATCTGGGAGACCTCGGCCGCACATTTGATGTCCTAAGAAAACACCAACTGCGCCTAAACGCCTCAAAATGCTCGTTCGGGGTGGGCTCGGGCAAGTTCCTTGGGTACATGATCACCCATAGAGGAATCGAAGTTGACCCTGACCAAATCAAGGCTATTCATGATCTGAAGCCTCTGCAGAACCCCAAGGAGGTCCAGAAGCTTACTGGGATGGTCGCGGCTTTGAACAGATTCATTTCCCGATCGGCTGACAGGTGCCGACCCTTCTATCTCTTGATCAACAAGTGGAAAGGATTTGAGTGGTCCGAAGACTGTGTCGTAGCTTTCCAACAACTTAAGGAATACCTATCCCGACCGCCTATCATGTCCAATCCTAACACCGATGAGGTCTTGTACGCATACCTTGCCGTGGCGCCCCACGCAGTGAGCCTAGTACTTATACGGGATGACAGTGGCGTACAGAAGCCAGTTTATTATGTCAGCAAGTCGCTGCATGAAGCGGAGGTCAGGTACCTGCCTCTGGAGAAGGCCATACTGGCCGTGGTCCACGCCACGAGAAAGCTCCCCCACTACTTCCAAGCTCACACAGTGGTCGTCCTGACCAAGCTGCCCCTGAAGTCTGTACTTCGGACCGCTGACTACACCGGGAGAATCGCAAAGTGGAACACAATCCTTGGGGCTTTCGACATCAAGTATATGCCCCGGACATCCGTAAAAGGACAGGTCCTGGCGGATCTGACGGCCGAATTCACCGAACCCACCGTGGAAGTAGCCCCCGGGGAGGAGAGCTCGGATGAAAAATCAGTTGGGGCAGTCTCCATCCCGGGATCACCACATTGGAAAGTATATGTTGACGGTGCGGCCAACCAGAAGGGGTCCGGAGTGGGGCTAGTACTAGTATCCCCTGAAGGTCATGTCATTGAGAAATCCCTGAGACTCGGATTCTCAGCAACTAATAACGAGGCCGAGTATGAGGCGCTGCTACAAGGCATGGTCATGGTACGGAGGATGGGAGGAAAATCGATAGAGGCGTTCTCAGACTCGAGATTGGTGGTAGGACAGGTGAACGGAGAAATGGAAGCCAGAGATCAGAGAATGCAAGAATACCTGAGCCAGGCTCGGTGCTTGCGGTCGAAGTTCGACCTCTTTAGCCTGTCTCACATCCCCAGGAGCGGGAATAGCCATGCCGACTCATTAGCCACGCTCGCCACGTCCTCGGCCGAGGGCCTACCCCGGATCATACTTGTGGAGCACCTAGAAAGAGCGAACGAAATGCCAAGGGGGCCGGTTACCGTTAATCAGATTGAAGTGGGTCCCAGCTGGATGGATGCCATAGTGAAATTCCTTAAAGATGATATACTGCCCGAAGATAAGGCTGAAGCTAAGAAAGTTCGGAGAAAAGCTCCTCGGTTCTGGCTATCTAAGGACCTCCGACTCTACAGGCGCTCTTATTCTGGGCCATACCTCCTGTGCGTCCACCCCGAGGCAGCAGAGCTACTGCTCGAAGAGCTGCACGAAGGGATTTGTGGAAGTCATACCGGAGGGAGATCCCTGTCACACCGAGCCGTCACGCAAGGATATTGGTGGCCGGGAATGCAGCAGGAGGCCCTGGAATATGTCAAAAAGTGTGACCAATGCCAGAGATTCGCCCCGAACATGCACCAGCCAGGAGGGGTCCTCAATCCCTTGTCCAGTCCCTGGCCGTTCGCCCAATGGGGCTTGGACATTGTAGGTCCCTTCCCGAAAGCGCCAGGGAATAAGAGGTATCTACTGGTAGCCACGGACTACTTCACGAAATGGGTCGAGGCCGAGCCCCTGGCAAACATTAGGGACGTGGACGTCAAAAAGTTCCTTTGGAGAAACATAGTCACACGATTTGGAGTCCCTCATACCCTTGTCTCAGATAATGGGCTCCAATTCAACAGCAAGGCCTTCAGGACGTACTTGGGATTACTAACAGATATTCGACGCCCGCCTACCCTCAAGGAAATGGACAGGCCGAAGCCGTCAACAAGGTTATCGTCAACGGGCTTAAGAAGAGGCTGGACGACGCCAAAGGAAGATGGGTTGAGGAGCTGCCCCATGTCCTATGGACGTACCGGACTACCCCTCGGCGATCAACAGGAGAAACACCTTTCGCCATGACCTATGGCGCCGAAGCGGTGATCCCCCTGAAGACGAATTTTCGGACGCTACGAACGAGCTCTTTCACTCCCAGCAGCAATGATGAATTGCTGGGAAGGAACCTGGACTTGGTGGACGAACGGAGGGAACAAGCAATGATCCAGCTGGCCTACTACCAGCAAAAGCTCAGGCAAGGATATGACGCCAATGTGAAGCTCAGGCCGCTGGCACCGGGGGACCTGGTGCTGAGAAAAGTCGTCGGGGCTGCCAAGAACCCATCCTGGGGAAAGCTGGGACCCAATTGGGAAGGCCCCTACCGAATCACCTCGGTAGCAGGAATAGGTGCATATTATTTAGAAGATCTAGACGAAAAACCTGTACCTCGCCCCTGGAATGTAAATAACCTGAAAAGGTATTATTATTAATGAAGCAATTCTTTTTGAATTCCGACTCTTAACCTGTTTCAATTTGAGATCACATGTCCGGACTTCAAATACTAAGTGTTAGACAGAACCAAGGCTTTGCATGGTCCTCGGACTCAGGCCTATGGGGAAACTAATCACTTCAAAATACTAAGTGTTAGACAGAACCAAGGCTCTGCATGGTCCTCGGACTCAGGCCTATGGGGAAATTAATCACTTCAAAATACTAAGTGTTAGACAAAACCAAGGCTCTGCATGGTCCTCGGACTCAGGCCTATGGGAAAACTAATCACTTCAAAATACTAAGTGTTAGACAGAACCAAGGCTCTGCATGGTCCTCGGACTCAGGCTTATGGGGAAACTAATGACTTCAAATACTAAGTGTTAGACAGAACTAAGGCTCTGCATAGTCCTCGGACTCAGGCCTATGGGGAAACTAATCACTTCAAAACACTAAGTGTTAGACAGAACCAAGGCTCTGCATGGTCCTCGGACTCAGGCCTATGGGGAAACTAATCACTTCAAAATACTAAGTGTTAGACAGAACCAAGGCTCTGCATGGTCCTCGGACTCAGGCCTATGGGGAAACTAATCACTTCAAATACTAAGTGTTAGACAGAACCAAGGCTCTGCATAGTCCTCGGACTCAGGCCTATGGGGAAACTAATCACTTCAAAATACTAAGTGTTAGACAGAACCAAGGCTCTGCATGGTCCTCGGACTCAGGCCTATGGGGAAACTAATCACTTCAAATACTAAGTGTTAGACAGAACCAAGGCTCTGCATGGTCCTCGGACTCAGGCCTATGGGGAAACTAATCACTTCAAAATACTAAGTGTTAGATAGAACCAAGGCTCTGCATGGTCCTCGGACTCAGGCCTATGGGGAAACTAATCACTTCAAATACTAAGTGTTAGACAGAACCAAGGCTCTGCATGGTCCTCGGACTCAGGCCTATGGGGAAACTAATCACTTCAAATACTAAGTGTTAGACAGAACCAAGGCTCTGCATGGTCCTCGGACTCAGGCCTATGGGGAAACTAACTGCTTCAAAAGCCTGAGTGTTAGGCGGAGCCAAGGCGCTGCATGGTCTTCGGACTCAAGCCTATGTGGAAAACAACTACCTCCAGGGGACCTACGTTGTAATAACTAATGCCGCCATTTGCCGAGGTGCAATTGCAGTTAAAATCGTATAAGTACAGAAAAAGCGGATAGCATACAAGTAGGCAAATAACCACGAGGAACAGAAAAAGAAACAAAGCTCGCATTTCATTGAGTCCAATAGGATTTACATGATACGAATTACATTACCAAAGAAAGATAAAAAAAGAAAAAGGGTGTGTGGAAAGTGAAATAAAGCAAGCAGAGGCGCCAGGGGGCATACTCCTTCTGCTCAATCGCTTGCTCCCGTGGGTGGCTGGACCAGGGCACCTCCGGGGTCCTCTGAGCTCTGGCTGAGTGGGATAGCCTGCAGAGGTGCGGCGGAAATAACAACCCCCTCAGCAGAAGAAACCTGAGCATCAGGGGGTGGCCCTGCAACCTGCTGGGGGGCGTCCTCGTTAGAGCCATCGCTCACTTCAACCACCAGGGAAGGACTATTCCCTTGGTCTGGCTCGCCAGCGGCCCCAGTATCCGGAGCCCCCCCGCCTGGAGTAGCAGCAATATCCACGGCAGCCTCCTCGGCCTCAGAGCCGCCTGGACTGTCTGGCGCGGCCTCGCGAATGACAGAGGGATAGTACACGCTCTCATCTTTCCACAGGGCAGAAGAGGCCTCCACACCAGCTTGCCTAAGGGCTTCCATCCAAGTCTCGGAGCAGTAGCGCCTACATAACCCAGGGACTTGGGATTTGTAGGCAGCTGCCGTCTCAGATGCTCCAGTAGCATAGGCTGTCTCCTCAGCCTTCTCCTTGATGGCCCAGGCTTCCTCCCTACTCTTCTCCGCCTCGAGCTTGGCCTTCACAGCTGCGTCCCTAGCAAACTCAGCCACTTTCCTAGCATCCTCGGCAGCAGCCTCCTTCTTCGTCAGGTCTGCAATCAGATCCTTTGCGATCTTCAGCTGCTCCTCTGCCTCACCCAGACGTTTCGTCTGAGTCTTGGCCTGCCTCTGTGCACCCTCAAGGCCTGATATTGCACTGTCCCGAGCCTGGGTCGCGGCCTTCAACTCCTTCCTCGCCTCGGCAAGGTCCCCCTCGGAGTTCTTGAGGGCCTGGGTGGCTTCCAAACGCTTCTTGCGCTCTTCTTCCATTGCCCTGCTGTGGTCGTGGGCCATTTCCTCCAGCTTGAAGGTGGCCTAGACAGCCTGCCAAACAAAAAGGATACGTGATAATAAGCCGGGCTAAACAAAAAAAAAAGAGAGGCACAAGTGTAGAGGCCTTACCATCCCCAAATAACGCTTGAGGCTGAGGAAGACCTCCCTACTCTTCATGGTCCCCAGCTGCTCCATATCCGCGGGAAGTAGCAGACATCTCTCCACGGCGTCGGCCACGCGCGCGCCTTCGCCCTCTCTAAAGTCCCTGAGAGAGGAATCATCCCGCAGAGGAGCCCCACGAAGCATTGGGGCAGGCAGCCATGCCTGGGCCTCGGCCGGGGCATCCACCTGCCTATCCTGAGACCTGGAGCCTATCCTCAGCTGCTTCGAGGGCCGCCGATTGTCATCCCCCTCCCGGGTGGGCCCAGATTTCTCCTCAACGGGCCTCTTGCCCTTGTCCTTCTTCTGCTGGGAACCGGGAGGCTCGTGCCGGGAAGACGGACTCGTTCGAGGTGGAGGGGGAGGAAGCCTAGATTGGGCCGAGGTAGACCTAGTCTGGGGAGGACGATTCTTCGGAGAAGGGGGTGGGAGCTTCGACTTGGATTTCTCCGATTGCCCTTCGATCAGCTCGAATAGAGTGGGCTGGTCCTTCTTCTTGTAGCCCATCGCTAGCCGAGAGGGAATCTCTGACGCCGAGGGGACTGCTTCGGTCAGCCGAGGGTCCCCCAAGTCTCCAGAAGGGTCCTCGGACTGATGAATCCGCTCAAAAACGTCAAAATCGTCCCCTCCAGGGCAAGGATCTGCAACTTCCCTTTCCCCCTCAATGTCCCCTTCCGCGGCCTCCGAGAATGTATGAGAGGCAGAGGGTACTGCTACCGTGACGCCCTCTGAAGTAGAGGGACCCTTGGGAAGCTCGAACCCGTCCTCGGTCACTGCTATTTTCTGTAGACGAGGATCCTTTGCTCTGATCACGTGCTTCGGGGCCGCAAATGACTTTTGGAGCGGCGTGTACCCCAAGATTTTGTGAGCGGCTCGGACCTGGTGGTCGGCTTCGTTTTCAAAATCCGCCGACCTGAGCACTTTCTGCAAGTCTTCCCTGTTGATCAAGTTGTAGCGGGGCGCGAGGGAGTGCGGATCTACAAGAAGAAAACGCGTTCACCATTAGCGACCAAAACAGTACAAAAAGAAGTAACGCATAAAACAAGTCAGAATCTCTGAACCCCCTCCCATTCCTACTACCCCACCTGGTGTCCCCTCTGTCGTCGGGCAATGGATACCATCATGCCACGCTTCGAACACGATGAGAAAGTCCTCATTCATCCCCTTGTTGGACTCAGGGAGGCACTGGATGAGCCGGACCCTGTCGTCCCGCGTCCTCATATAGTAGGACTTGTCCCTCAGGCGTTGAAGATTGTAGCAGTAGTTCACGTCATAATGGGTCAGTCTTAACCCCATCTTCTCTTTCAGAACGTCCACGCTACCCAGAATTCTGAACATATTGGAGGCGCACTGAGTGGGGGCTAACCGAAAATATGACAGGTAGCCCCTCGTCACTGGCCCTATAGGGATCCTCATCCCTCCTTCAAGAAAGGCGATGATAGGAATCACCACCTCACTCTCCTGCCTCCGGAGTTCCCATTCCCCCTCCTCGCAATACCTCAAGCCCACATTGGCCGGTATCTTATAGTCGGCGATGAATTTCTCCATCGCCTCCTCAGTAAAGACATACTTCTTAAGTCTACCCATCCCAAATGACGCCTAAGAGTGCTAAAGAAAGAGTAGATAAAAGAAGAGGAAGAGCAAAAGGAAGAAAAGCTCAGAGAGGGATAGAGCGACTTACAGAAACGAGGAGAAGCTCCCCGGACAGGCTTTTTATGCTGGAGATGGTGGTGGAAATTTGGCTGGACTCTGAGTGGAGGCGCAAGGGCTTGTGATTATGAAATGGAAAAAGGAGGAAACGGTTCGAATGGGTATTTATACCCTGGGTAGAAGAGCCGCGCGAATTCTCCCGCCCATAAATGTTAGGCGCATCACGACCGTTCGATTGCTAACTGCCCTCCGAACGTGGGGAACACAAAGTCACCCGAATTTAATGCAGGACACGTTGCGCACACCGAAACGCCAGTAACGCACCTTGGGCAGACGAAAAAGCTCCAGCGCTGACAAAGGACAAGACGCGATTGGACGCGGAGCAGGACCGAGGATATCAAAATCCTCCTTTCCGCCCGAGGATGCGGACAACAAGATTTTGAGGGGCTATTGTGGGGCCAAGAAATGGTCAGACGACCCCAGCCCACTCCCAACCGGGCCCAAGGCCCATGTCCGAGGACGCGCCCATGGACCGAGGACTGAAGTGTAGCGCCCAGCTACCCTCTAAACAACGCCAAGGATAATAGCATCCTCGGAAGTCCGAGGTCCGAGAAAGTGCAAGCAGCACTCCCTCAAAGCTAGCCTCTCCAAGCATCCAAGGAACAAACAGCGGGTACCAAATACCGGACATGGAAGCATGGTGGAGGAGCAAATCCCAGATGAGCTGTCATCTCCACATTAAATGCTCCCAACTAACGTCCTGGCCGCATTAATGAGGAAGGGACGCCTCAACAGTGCCACCTTGGTTGCTGCCACCTACAGAGACCATGGGAAGGTGGCTGATGGGACAGGCACTCAAGTGATGCCCTAATCCTTTTACAAATGTAGGGCTAGGATTGATTGGGAGAGGGATATATAATGTAATGAACTCCTCCTAAAAGAGGGAGAACAAAAGAGGGAGAGTAATCTGCATGTACTGAGAGAGAACTTTTTATTCAGTCTTAGAGAAAGAAATTATAAAGACTCCAAGTTCTGGAAGACACGTCCGAGGAGCATTATTACTCATCCCATTGCACGTTCAAATTATCCCAACCACGTACTACCATGCATGGTCACTGCATTTCTCACTAACGCCTAGTTCTTGAATCCATCCTCTACAAATTCATTGCGGGGAAAACTGGGCTTGGGTCCACTCCCTCAATCCTGGTCCCTACAATTTGTTATGAAAATGTTGTAAAAATATTGTAGATATAACACTTCTCATTGGTATTTGGTGTAAGGGAGGATTGAATACCAAGTGGGGTTAATTGAAAAAGGAATCTTTTTGCCCATAAAAAGATGAGTAATTCTTAGGTACTCTTAGAGCACGGAAAAAAGTGTTCTATCCTCTCACATTTAAAGTGAGGTCTACTTATTAAGTTTAAGGTGGGGTTATTTATCCATACTTCGAAAGTACCTAAGAATTTTCTTAAAATTCTTATTAATAATATATTTACCAGTAAAATTTTGTATCTTATATAAAATATACCCAAAAAAAAAAAAAAAAAACAAACCTAAACGTTGATGTAAGGCTGTTACAAGCATATATATTTTAATAGTAATAGAATAACAAAGAGAGAAACAATACTAACTTGGAAGATGTCAAGGTCAGCTTAACAATCCTTCAATTCCTGAGGAATACAGTTTTGCACTTAACCCTTAATATATATACCAAACCTACCTTTCCATGAAGTCGCACGTAAACAATATTTTATTATTTAATTCATCACTCTCTTAAAGCTATAAGAATATTGTAATAGTGTCTGTTTGAATGATTCAATTTCAACCTGAAGTTGCAAATATTTTGAATTTCGGAGATGGCAATGGCATTTGAGCTTGTTTGAAGAACATTATTTATTATTACTACTTTTTTTTTTTTTTTTTTGAAATTTAAGTGAAGAAGAAAATTAAGAACTTCTACATTTCAAACTTTCAAAGAACCAATAGCATCGGCTAGAGTCCTTATTTGACTGCAGATATTCCATTGACTTTCGTATTTGTACTAAACTTGATTGGAATATAGACTTGGGTCGAGTGAACAAAAAGTCATGGTCTGGGTCAACTTAAGGGTATGTTATGGGGCTTTTAAAGTTCTGCATCCAGAAGAAGAAGAAGAAGAAGAACATGCAGAATCTAGCTTATGTGAAAAATTTTGCACTTTCTTTTTCAAATAAAAACTGTATAATCTATTTGTAATTAGAATTTTTTAAGAGAAAAATTGAAGTACAATTTCTATAGTACATTAATTTTTTAATTAAATTGAAACACATAATAATTACTGTAGGGTCTGTTTTTGTAGCCCAAGCCCAAAAAGGATGGGTTAGAGGCCCAACGAACCCAGCACAATGAATTTATAGAGAGTGGGTGAAAGAGCTGGGCTGGATCTGAATTAAACTATGGATGGCTAAGTTACGTGAGGCCGAGATAGCATAAAATAATGACGGCGAATATTTAAGTGAAAGTCCGAAGAGACATCTTATTGAATAAACAGTAATAACAATGTTCAGAGCTACAGTCAAGCCTCTTTCTCCTTTTTTCTTCCTCTCCCTCCTTTTTAGGGATCGACCTTCTTTATATATTACCTTCCTCCCTCATCTCCATCGTCCACCTGTTCCCCCCCTGGGTATACACTTGAGCGCGGGTCATATCATGCGCCCACTTTAGTTCTTTGTGAGTGGTGGTAGCTGAGGTTTCACTGTTCAGAGGTCCTCTCCACATAAATGCGGCCAGAAAAGCTGTTGCAGTGCATTAAATACGGTGGTAGCAGCTTTTCCTTTAGATATTTCTTCATTCTTATCATCCTCAGGAGTGCCCAGAGCTTGTTTTTGTCACACATATTGCTAGGAAGGGCACTCGAGCTCCCTGTACATGTATTTAATCAGAACTTCCCGTATTCGAGGAGTAAAGTCTCTTCGGACGATGAATAACCTCCTCGGACTGCATTTCTCGGCCATCTTCGGACCCCGGTCTAGAGGAACAGTGTCCCAGCCCGCTTGAGCTCTTCGGACATAAGAGGCCACAAAGAACAGGGCCCCAGGCCCACCTACTAGATCTGGGCTTTTACCCCCCACAATAGCCCCTCAAAATTTCTATTTTTCCCTCTCATCCGAGGAGAAAAAAATGAGATTTTGACTTGCCGCGGGGTAATTGGCTTGGGAACAGACGAAGATTCAAATCGGCACGTGCGTAGATGTGGATGTGCGCGTTCCATCATTGCTGCAGTTGTTTTCCGTATTCCCAAAGCGCCACATTAATTACTTCAGGCGGCGTCTTGTCCTTTGCATCCAACGGCGGGTTATTGATCCAACGGACGGGGTTCTTTCTTGGGATTTGGGCGAAATAATTTCTGCCCCTTCCATCGTCCTCATATAAAGACCCAGCGGTTACCATTTCTCTTTTACCTTGAAGCTCTCATCCTACCCAACAAGATCAAGCATCCCAGCGCTCCGAGTTTTCTAAATCGCCGCCTCCAATCCGTTTCAGAGTTCTTACGAATCTCCCTACGAAGTCAAAGATCACTCTCTAGCTTTGTGTTTGTAAGTTCTCGTCGCCCCAGGCCATCTGTTTTCTCTTCGGCTATCTTCTGTGTTGCGTTTTCATTTTCCCGTTTAAGAAAGATGGGCAAACTCGAGTACATGGTAGACGGTCCTGCCCAGTTGGAGAAGTTTAGGGCCACCTACCGCATACCCCCAAACGTGGGGGTGAGGTATTGTCCTCCCGAGAAAATATTGACCGATCGGAAAACCGGGGAAGTGGTGATTCCTCTTATTGCTTTCCTGGAGGGAGGAATGACGATTCCTATGGGCCCCCTCACCACTAGTTACCTCCAGAACCATAGGATTACCCCTTGGCAGTGCGCGCCTAACATGTTTAGGATCCTAGGAGCAATTGAAGACCTTAACCACCACCTAGGACTGGGACTCACTTGGCACGACGTGGTGCACATGTACGAGTTCCACAGCCAACAAGGGGCGGGATATTATTTAAAATCCCGGTCCGACATTGTTCGGCTAATTTCCTGCCTACCCAAGTCCAACAAAGGGCTAAAGGACGACTATGTGATCGTCTCGGGCGCGTGGCATAACGGCCCTCACTGTCCGACCAAGCAGGGAAAGCCAGGTGGGACACTAGTTCTAGGCACTCTAACCGTAGGTTTAGGATCCATTTTTGATTGTGTTGTTGCTTCCAATTTTCTAATCAAACTCTGGTGTGATTTGTAACAGATAAAGTGAATATTACTCCTCGGCTCAGCCTCACCAACGTTGCTGCGCTGAACTTTTTATTGCGGTCGGAGATCTTCGTTAGCGAGGACGGGCAACTGCGATCGGCTCCCCTTATCTTAGGGTACAAAGCGAAGCCCAAAGATTTCCAACCGGCGGGTAATGCGATAACTCAGGGAGATTACCGTCTCAACCGCATCGACGTAGCTTGGAAGGGTTTTTTGGCACCGTACGACCTTCCGCCCGTACCACATCCACGCCCTCAGAACATACCGCCTCTCGTCCAACCCCTTCGGCAAGTTCCCCTCGGACAAGAGGTTGAGGGTGAAAGAGTTGGATCCTCTGGTTCATCTCTTGAAGAGCAAATAGACCAGTTCTACTTCGAGAGGGACGCTCCAGGAGAACAAGTGGTAGAGGTCTCGGACGCCGAGGAAGAGATCGACAGGCATTCAAGTGTTCAGCCTGTTGTGATTATTGCCGGCCCTGAAGACTCATCGGACGAAGACATGGACCTAAAGAACTTGATGAAGAAGAGGGTCCAAAAGACCGAGCATAAGGATATTGGGACGTCAAAAGTGGTGTCGTCTCTGCCCCCAGTGCCTACCCAGATCTCCGATCCAGGGTCGAAGCCCCTCCCAAACCCTCAGAAGAAGAGGCCATACGAGCCTGAGGAGAGGGAGGAAGTCGTGCCCACCAAAACTAATAAACAGCAAAAAGTGATACGAGATCATCGGGGTAAGAGGGCCTCCTCCACCGAGAGCCGAGAGGACCTGGGTGGGGTTGAAGTTCGCCGAGGAGGGGGAACTCGTATTTGGTCACCGAGGCTGGAGCTGGATGGCGCTCCTTTTGCTTGGGACACTTCCCTCCGCAACTATGATGGGGGAAGGGCAGGGTACGTAGCTGAGGCTCTGCAGCAGCCACTCCTCCTCCCCCACGACATGGACTCATACAAGCGCTTCAACCAGAAGGAGCTTTTCCTGTCCCTTAAGAGGGACGTGGCCATGGTGAATATTCATTCTTAATTCAGATTTTATTTGCCATTGACTTTAATTCACTTTTTCATTTGATGTTGAACATGCTGTCATGCAGATTACTCAGCAAATATACGTAGCCGAGGAGTGGAACAAGAAGTCCTACCTCGAAGCTCAGGCAGCAGTGCAGTCTCAATCTGAAGCCGTAAAGTCTCTGGGTCAGCTGAAGGAGGACTATGCTAAATTGTCCGAGCAGCTAAAAGACATGACCAGTCAAAGGAACAGCTTCAAGGCCGGCCTAAAGAACGCCGAGACCCAAGCCGAGGAGCAGCGCAAAAAGTTGCATATGACAGAGATCAACCTGGAGACCGAAAGGGAGATGGTGAAGGGCCTCAGAGATGAACTCAAGAAAGCCAAAGAATGCGCCCTATCCGCCGAACAGAAGGCTCAACTGGCCAAGGAGTCAATTGAAGCTGAAAAGAGGGCAGCGTATCAGTTGGGGGTGGAGGAGACCGGGCAGCAGCTTACCGAACAGTTTGCCATGGTTAGTCGTGATTACTGCGACATAACCTGGCAGAAGGCATTGGACGCAGCTGGGGTCCCCTCGGATTCCCCCCTGAGGCTACCAGGGAGCATATATTACGACCCTGAAATTCGAGAGCTCTCAGGTCCTGACCCTCCTGCCCCACAGCTTCCAGAAATCTCAGAGCAAGACTTGGCCAACCAAGCTCCTCCCTCCACCCTTGGTGCCACCAAAGAAACTGGTCAGCCAGGTGATAAGGATAAACCAACTGACCAGGAGAAGGACAAGGGCAAAGGGTTGGAGGGACAGAAGACTTCAGATGAGCCCAAGGGTCAAGCCTCAGATGCTGCTGCTCGGAAGGGCCAGGCTGCTGATAACGTGGTCCCCTCGGCCAAAGAATAAACATAGGATTTTTCTTTTATTATTGTTTATTTACACTTTATTTTATTTTATTATTTTTTTTTGTTTACTTTTATTTTTACTATAAGAGATTTGTAAGCTACTCTTTTTCGATCAATGAAGTAATTTTTCTTTTACTTTGATTGTCTAATCTTATATTTCAACGCTGCGAGATCCCAATATCACTTTATTAGCGTGCATGATTATAGGTGTTACTAAAAATAAGCAGAATGTGTGGGAACTATCAATGAAAAGGCATCATGAGATAGCAATAATTTAGCTATACTTAGCAGTTTTAATCATGGATCATCACGGAATGATATCTCAATCGTGGTAGTTGCATTAATTTTAGATTTAAACAGGCATGATTGGGGTGTCATCCAACCTACATCATCTGGTCCGAGGACTACAGGCATGGCAGGTTTTAAGTTTAAACAATTGAAAGAAACCGTAGGGAGTGTTAACTAACCCAAATCATCTGGTCCGAGGACTACAGGCATGATAGGATTTAAGTTTAAACACTAAAGAGAACTGTAAAGGAGCGTTAACTAACCCAAATCATCTGGTCCGAGGACTACAGGCATGATAGGATTTAAGTTTAAACACTTAAGAGAACTGTAAAGGAGCGTTAACTAACCCAAATCATCTGGTCCGAGGACTACAGGCATGATAGGATTTAAGTTTAAACACTTAAGAGAACTGTAAAGGAGTGTTAACTAACCCAAATCATCTGGTCCGAGGACTACAGGCATGATAGGATTTAAGTTTAAACACTTAAGAGAACTGTAAAGGAGTGTTAACCAACCCAAATCATCTGGTCCGAGGACTACAGGCATGATAGGATTTAAGTTTAAACACTTAAGAGAACTGTAAAGGAGTGTTAACTAACCCAAATCATCTGGTCCGAGGACTACAGGCATGATAGGATTTAAGTTTAAACACTTAAGAGAACTGTAAAGGAGTGTTAACTAACCCAAATCATCTGGTCCGAGGACTACAGGCATGATAGGATTTAAGTTTAAACACTTAAGAGAACTGTAAAGGAGTGTTAACTAACCCAAATCATCTGGTCCGAGGACTACAGGCATGATAGGATTTAAGTTTAAACACTTAAGAGAACTGTAAAGGAGTGTTAACTAACCCAAATCATCTGGTCCGAGGACTACAGGCATGATAGGATTTAAGTTTAAACACTTAAGAGAACTGTAAAGGAGTGTTAACTAACCCAAATCATCTGGTCCGAGGACTACAGGCATGATAGGATTTAAGTTTAAACACTTAAGAGAACTGACTATATAACTCGTCGTTAGATAGATTAAAAGGGAAATTCGATTAATAATAATACCTTTTAAGGTTATTTACATTCCAAGGGCGCGGTATCACATGCCCGTCCAAATCCTCAAGGAAGTATGCTCCAATGCCAGCCCCTGAAGTAATGCGATATGGCCCTTCCCAATTAGGTCCTAGTTTTCCCCAAGCTGGGTTCTTCGCAGTGCCGACCACTTTTCTTAACACCAAATCACCGGGGTCCAAGGGTCTGAGCCTTACGTTGGCATTATAACCCTGCCTGAGCTTTTGCTGATAATGCGCCAATCGGACCATTGCATTTTCTCTCCTTTCATCGATTAGGTCCAAACTCCTTTCTAGCTGATCGCTATTGCCCTTCAGGTTGAATGAGCTAGTTTTTAACGTTGGGAATCCAGTTTCTAGAGGTATGACAGCTTCAGCCCCATAGGTCATCGAGAAAGGAGTCTCTCCAGTAGACCTGCGTGGAGTAGTTCTGTAAGCCCAAAGAACATGTGGCAACTCCTCGACCCACTTGCCCTTCACGTCGTCAAGTCTTTTTTTCAGGCCACTCACAATGACCTTATTAACAGCCTCTGCCTGGCCGTTGCCCTGGGGGTACGCTGGGGTAGAATATCTGTTCGCAATTCCCAGCTCGCTACAATAACTCCTAAATGCTCTGCTATCAAACTGGAGGCCATTGTCCGAGATAAGACTGTGCGGGACTCCGAATCTAGTGACTATATTCTTCCACACGAACTTCTGCACATCTACGTCTCGGATGTTCGCCAGAGGTTCTGCTTCGACCCACTTCGTGAAGTAGTCAGTGCCGACTAGCAGATATCTCTTGTTCCCTGCAGCCTTAGGGAACGGGCCCACGATATCCAAGCCCCATTGGGCAAAAGGCCACGGGCTGGTTAGCGGGTTAAGAGTTCCTCCGGGCTGATGAATACGTGGGGCAAATCGTTGGCATTGATCGCATTTTTTGACGTAATTCAGGGCTTCTTCTTGCATGTTGGGCCACCAATAACCCTGAGTGAGAGCACGGTGAGCCAAGGACCTACCCCCAGTATGGCTTCCACAGATTCCTTCGTGTAGTTCTTCTAGTAGTAGCTCGGCCGCTTCAGGAGGTATGCACAGTAAATAGGGCCCCGAGTAGGACCGTTTGTATAACTTCTGATCTTCGGATAGCCAGAACCTGGTCGCTTTTCTTCGAATTTTATCAGCCTCCCCCTTTTCTTCAGGTAAGACCTCTTCTTTTAGAAACTTAATTAAAGGGTCCATCCAACTGAGTCCGGCCCCGACTTGATGTACTTGGATCACTTCTTTTCTGGCATCGGTAGGCTGATACAAGTCCTCGACGAGGATAACTCTCGGCAGATCATGTGCCGACGAGGTGGCTAGTGTGGCTAAGGAGTCAGCATGTGCATTGCCACTCCTGGGCACATGTTCCAGGCTAAAAGATTTGAACCTGGTTTGCAAACGTCTGACTCGACACAAGTATCCCTGCATCCTTTCATCTTTCGCTTCAAACTCCCCACGTACTTGACCCACGATCAATCTTGAATCCGAGAACATCCTTACTTCTGTTCCTCCCATTTTCTGGATCATGCTCATCCCCATCAGTAGAGCTTCGTATTCCGCCTCATTATTTGTTGCCGAGAAGCCCAGCCTTAGTGCTTTCTCGATAATAATTCCTTCGGGAGATAGCAATACTAACCCCACTCCAGAACCTTTTTGATTCGCGGCGCCGTCCACGTATGCCTCCCAAAGGGAAGGACCTTGTGGAGAGATCATGCCAACTGATTTTTCATCCATGTCCGGCGTCAGCTTTACTTCTTCTAGTCGGGGCTCCGTGAACTCAGCCACTAAATCAGCAATCACTTGACCCTTGATCGAAGTGCGTGGCATGTACTTGATATCAAAAGCCCCTAGGATCGTTCCCCATTTAGCGATTCTTCCAGTATAATCCGCACTTCGGAGTATGGCCCTGAGCGGGAGTTGGGTGAGAACAATGACCGTATGGGCTTGGAAGTAATGAGGGAGCTTTCGCGTACCCAGAACTACGGCCAGAATAGCCTTTTCCAAGGGTAAATAGCGGATTTCGGCTTCATGCAACGATTTGCTTACACAGTAAACTGGTTTTTGGACACCTCCATCCGCTCGGACCAGCACCAAGCTCACCGCATGAGGGGCTACAGCGATATACGCAAATAAGACTTCATCCGGCTCGGGGCTGGACATAATTGGTGGTCGAGCCAGATAATCCTTCAACTGCTGGAATGCCGTAGCACACTCTTCAGTCCACTCAAACCCTTTCCACTTGTTGATCAAGGAAAAGAAAGGCCGACACCTGTCCGCTGATCGTGAGATAAATCGATTTAGGGCTGCGGTCATCCCTGTCAGTTTCTGAACCTCCTTCGGATTCCGAGGAGCCTGTAGCTCGTTAATGGCCTTTATTTGGTCTGGGTTGACCTCAATTCCTCTGTGAGTCACCATATATCCTAAGAACTTGCCTGATCCCACCCCAAATGAACACTTAGAAGCATTCAAGCGCAGCTTGTATTTTCTAAGAACTCTAAAAGTACTTTCAAGATCCTTCACATGCTCAGCCACCTCTTTGCTCTTTACCACCATGTCGTCTATATAGATCTCGATATTTTTGCCTAGCTGTGATTCAAACATCCTCGTCATCATCCTTTGGTATGTGGAACCCGCATTTTTTAAGCCGAATGGCATCACCTTGTAATGGTAATTTCCAACGGGGGTTACGAAAGCGGTCTTCTCTTGATCATCCAGGGCTAAAGGTATCTGATGATAGCCTTGAAAGGCATCCAAGAAGCTCATCCGCGGGTGTCCGACAGTGGCGTCCACGAGCTGATCGATTTTTGGCATAGGAAACGGATCTTTAGGGCACGCCCTGTTTAGATCAGTGAAATCCACGCATACTCGCCATTTCCCGTTCTTCTTCTTCACCACCACAGTATTTGCCAACCACTCTGGGTAAAAAATCTCTTTAATAGCTCCAGCCTGCTTGAGCTTTGCCACTTCTTCCCTGACTGCTTCAGCATGTTCTTTAGATGGACGACGAGGAGGCTGCTTCTTGGGTGTGACCGTGGGATTTACTTTCAAATAGTGGCATATGAATTCTGGATCCACCCCCGGGGCTTCATAAGCGTTCCAGGCGAATACGTCAAGGTTTTCCTTAAGAATTTTCAGTAACCCTTCCTTTTCCTGTAAAGGCAAATGGGATCCGACCTGAAAGAATTTTTCAGGATCATCCCCAATGACAACTTTTGTTAAGTCCTCGCACTCTGCACCCTTATCCAGATCTTTAGTGGGCAATAACCCCCGCTTTCGTTGCTATAAGTTCTCTTCGGTTTTTGCTGACTTTGCTTCTGGCTCGTGTTGAATGGCAGCCACTAAGCATTGTCTAGCCGTGAGTTGGTCCCCGCGGATTTCGCAAACTTGGCCTTCTGATGGATATTTGATTTTCTGATGTAAGGTGGAAGAGACTGCCCCCAGAGCGTGAAGCCAAGGCCTGGCTACGATTGCTGTATATGGAGAAAATACGTCTACCACTATGAAGTCTACTTCCACTATCTCAGAACCCGTCTGTACAGGTAAGCGTATTTGGCCCTTAGGAATCACGGCCCTTCCTTCAAAACTGATCAATGGAGAACCATACGGCGTTAGATCACTGGGTTTGAGGTTCAGCCCCCTGTAAAGATCGGGGTACATAATTTCTGCAGCACTGCCTTGGTCGACCATCACCCGCTTTACATCGTATCCTCCGATTCTGAGAGTTATGACCAGCGCATCATCGTGCGGCTGGATAGTCCCCACCGTGTCAGCGTCCGAGAACCCTAAAACTGGACGTCCGTCCACTTTGCTTCTCTTCGGACCCTGGCCAAGGTCCCCCGCAGGCAGCCGGTCGACTGACATGACCTTAGATGGCCAGGATCCCGTTCTTCCTGGTGCTGCAAAGATGACGTTGATGGTTCCCAGAGGGGGTTTCAAAGGATCGTCCCTCCTAGGCTCCGTGCTAACCTGGCCCCCTCGACCACTAGAGTGATGCAAGAGGTGTCTCAATTTCCCTTCACCGACCAGCTGATCCAAATGATCCCACAAACTCCGGCAGTCTTCGGTCATGTGTCCATGATCCTGGTGGTACTGGCAATAGAGATTGCGATTGCGTCTATCTGGATTCCCTACCATTTTATTCGGCCACTTGAAGAATGGCTCATTCCTGACCTTTTCTAAAACTTGGTGGACTGGATCCCTAAATACTGTGTTGACTGCCTGGGGATTGGCTGATCCTGACTGCGCAGGAAAATCCCTCCTCGGTTTGTTATTATGGTACCTATCTGACCTAAAGTCCCTCCTGTCTTGGGGGATAACCTTGTCCTTGCCTTTTCCTTGCTGCTGATCTTCTTCGACCCTCTTATACTTCTCAATGCGATCCATTAGCTGACGCATGCTAGTAACAGGTTTGCCAGACAAAGATGTCCTTAGACCATGGTCGGTAGGAAGACCGAGCTTGAATGTTTCCAGGGCCATTGCGTCAAAATTGCCCTCCATGTCGTTAAACATCTCCCAATATCTATCCGAGTACACCTTCAGGGTTTCCCCTTCCTGCATGCTTAGAGACAGTAGCGACGACAAAGGTCGGGCCACCCTTCGGCAGGTAACAAAGCGCGAACCAAAGGCTTGGGTGAGCTCTTTGAAGGAGCTGATGGAATTTGGGACTAGTCCATCGAACCATCTCATCGCCACTGGTCCAAGACTGGAGGGGAAAACCTTGCACATCAGTGCCTCATCCCTGGAGTAGACAGCCATCTTTTGGTTGAAATGACTTACGTGTTCCACAGGATCTGTCCTACCATTATAGACGGTGAATGTCGGTTGGTTAAAACGCCGAGGAAGTTTCGCCTCTTCTATCCTGCGCGTGAAGGGTGATCTAGAAATCTGATTCAAAGCCCTACTCATGGCGTCATTTCCCATGTCTTCTTGTGATGGAATTCTGTGTTGCCCCTTACGATGGGCTTCTTGTTCATAGGAGTAGGATTCGCTGTCTGGTGTCCTGGACTTAGGTTGGTAAGTAACACCTGGTGCGTTGTCGAGGTCCTCATCGGAGTACGAGGAAGCCCTTTTCCTCTTTGCATGGCGTAACTCCCTCTTTAGTTTTTCAACTTCTCGCTGCAAATTCCGATTCTTTTCTGCATGGGATATGTAACTCCCACCATGTGATCGATTCTGGTCACAGGGCACAGTATGTACACTGCCTTCCTGATCTTGTCTCCTCTCCAAGTTGAAAAAAGGGTCAACGTGTTGAGATGCCCTAGACTCTGCTTCTTGCTGATTCGGTTCAGCCATCACCTACTGTTGTTTTCTCCCCTGCACAAGCTCTTCCCACAGACGGCGCCAATTGTAGGGTCTGTTTTTGTAGCCCAAGCCCAAAAAGGATGGGTTAGAGGCCCAACGAACCCAGCACAATGAATTTATAGAGAGTGGGTGAAAGAGCTGGGCTGGATCTGAATTAAACTATGGATGACTAAGTTACGTGAGGCCGAGATAGCATAAAATAATGACGGCGAATATTTAAGTGAAAGTCCGAAGAGACATCTTATTGAATAAACAGTAATAACAATGTTCAGAGCTACAGTCAAGCCTCTTTCTCCTTTTTTCTTCCTCTCCCTCCTTTTTAGGGATCGACCTTCTTTATATATTACCTTCCTCCCTCATCTCCATCGTCCACCTGTTCCCCCCCTGGGTATACACTTGAGCGCGGGTCATATCATGCGCCCACTTTAGTTCTTTGTGAGTGGTGGTAGCTGAGGTTTCACTGTTCAGAGGTCCTCTCCACATAAATGCGGCCAGAAAAGCTGTTGCAGTGCATTAAATACGGTGGTAGCAGCTTTTCCTTTAGATATTTCTTCATTCTTATCATCCTCAGGAGTGCCCAGAGCTTGTTTTTGTCACACATATTGCTAGGAAGGGCACTCGAGCTCCCTGTACATGTATTTAATCAGAACTTCCCGTATCCGAGGAGTAAAGTCTCTTCGGACGATGAATAACCTCCTCGGACTGCATTTCTCGGCCATCTTCGGACCCCGGTCTAGAGGAACAGTGTCCCAGCCCACTTGAGCTCTTCGGACATAAGAGGCCACAAAGAACAGGGCCCCAGGCCCACCTACTAGATCTGGGCTTTTACCCCCCACAATTACATTGACCAATAATATAAAACAATGCGATCTTTTTACAGAAGAATTAAATTCAATACAATTATTTAAATTTAATTTTTAAAAAAATTACACCTATATAAGAAACTTATAAACTAATTTACCCCAAAAAAAAAAAAAAAAAACTTATAAACTATACCTAAGTTTCACTATTTTTAAGAAATTTTTTTTTTAAAGTTCCTAAAAAGATTAGTCTATTTTTCAGTAAGGGGGCCGGCCATGTTTTTTGTGAGGCCTAAACTCTAATTAAGGGGCAATTCATATTTTTTGAGAGACCACAAATTTTAATTTTAATAAATAGAATTATTAAAGAATTCTTCAGTCGAGAAGGAGATGTTTTCTAACAAGAAGAAAAGTAGAAAACATCGTCCTCCGCAATACAAAGTCCAAACCCAACAGAAAATAATTTCGTTCTCTCCAACCCAAGCCCAACACACAACCCAAGCCGGCCATGTCCAATTTTACCCTTCGAGAGCCCTGTCCATTTTTAGGTCTACAAATTTTATTCATCTATTTTTAAATACTTAAAAATATATCAAAATAAATGCTTATATATATCAAAATAATGACTAGTATAATATTTTCTAATTTAAGAACTCAGACCGGTAAAATTACCCTATCATCAATTCTAGAAGATCTCCATCATCATTAAACACCCCCACGATATAAATCTTCAGTTTGTAAATTTTTATTTATATATTTATAAATCAATTAAGAGATTCTACAAAAATGTGATATAAAACCCAAGATTTATTGTTACGTGCTTAGTTTTTATTTAATTTTATTGTGGGGTACAAGAATTTAAATAAGGCACCTATGCCACGTGTCATATCCATGGCCGAGGAGTCCATTGCCAAGCCAAGGAGGCCACACGCTTGGACAGTAAGGCCACATCAGTAGCACATTGCCAGAGGAGGTTTTATTGTTGAGAAAAAGTTTCGGAGAGGAAATGTGATATAAAACCCAAGATTTATTGTTACGTGCTTAGTTTTATTTAATTTTATTGTGAGGTACAAGAATTTAAATAAGGCACCTATGCCACGTGTCATATCCATGGCCGAGGAGTCCATTGCCAAGTCAAGAAGGCCACACGCTTGGACAGTAAGGCCACATCAGTGGCACATTGTCAGAGGAGGTCCTATTGTTGAGAAAAAGTTTCGGAGAGGGGTTAGCCCTGACATGATTGAAGGGGTGGTGGCTGCCCCCACATTTAATGCATCCCACCAAACCCTCTGGCTGCGTTTACGTGGAGAAGACCCCTGAACATTGTGCCTTGGCTGCTGCAACTCACAAAGGGTTTGGGAAGGTGTCTGATGGGACAAGCACTCAAGTGATGTACTGCGTGATTAACAAATGGAGGACCAAGATCATCTAAAATGAGCTATATAATGTAAGAGACCTTTCAGGGAGGGGAGCAAAAAATCTGAAGAGAAAACATCATTGTATTAAGAACAACAACTGTAATTAGATCTAAGAGAAATATATTCAAGAACTGCTCTCCTCAGACATTGCCGATGAAGAAATTTTGTGTACAACATTTGACTATTCATTGTTTTTCCTTGCTCTCTAATCCTCTTTGGCCCACTAAAGTCGTTGTCCTTTCGTTGAAGCCTAGCTTTTTAACCCTCTCTCTACAAATTTATTGTATTGGACTCTTTGGGCCTTAATCCATTTATCCTTTGAACATAAGGACTAAAGCCCACCCTTACATTTATTATTTAAGATTTTATTTTTGTTATTAGGAGTTGGGTAATTAGATAATGAATAGGATAAATTGTTAGTATTTGAATAAATCTTATCTGCTTGTTGTAGATGAAGATTAGGATTCTTTTGAATTTAAATGTTAATTTTATCTTGTAAATTCATCTATTTATATGGTTTTAATTTTATTATTTAAGATTTTATTTTTGTTATTAGGAGTTGGGTAATCAGATAATGAATAGGATAAATTGTTAGCTTAGTATTTGAATAAATCTTATCTATCTTGTAAAGTCATCTATTTATATGGCTTGATTTTTTTTTTTTTTTGGAGATAGTTTCAACTTATGGCGTTTGCTTCTAATGATAGCTATTTTTTATTATTAGACCAAGATATCAATCAGTTTTTGGTGTAGGCGGAGATTGAACTCTAGATCTCCTATTCAACCATCAGAGATTTTACCAGTTGAGCTAATTGGAACCCACAATATGGCTTGATGTTGATTAATAAAGGAAGCTGAAAAATATTATTATTGAATGAGTATTCACTTTGGAAGTCTAGACTCCCTCAAAGTAGCTTATCTATCAATTAGGAGGTCTTAGTTCCCTCGAAGTAACCAACAAACTCAATTGGGATTGCATAGACAGACTGAAAGAGATACAATCTCTAGCAGTTGAAAGTATAAAAAAATGCAAGTGATATGAAATCCTTGTGTTGGCTAGATATGAACAAGAGACACCAACTAAAGAGGGCAGTAGGCAATGTGCAACCAAAGAGAGGAATTTGGCTCTCTATGAACAAGAGAAGCTAACTAAGGAAAATGATGGGCAATGCAAACTCAAAGATAAGAAGGCCATGAGAGCTCCACAAAATCAAATCATTCTACCTTCACACTATTCAAGCATGCAACATTCACACTATTCAAGCATGCAACAACTTTTAAATCAGGTTAAAGATAGTTTTGAAGCACCAAATTGTTGGAAATATTTTAGTGAATAAACAAGTTTTGATACATAAATAATATCCCAAATAATTAGCAAGAACATAAAATAAAAGGAGTTTAGAACTATCTCACAATGCTATAGAATCACGCTGTAAAAGCGTTGTCCTTAAAGGTTAATTTGTGCCACTCGGAGTAAAACTCGGTATGACTGGTTCTCTTGGCCAAACAACCCCCTAGGATTAGACTATAGCGTCAACCTTCATGATGGACGCACTTCCACTCACGAAGGTTCAAGAACAACCCTCTATTGCCTTTCCTTAGAACAAATATAAATTGTAAAAAAATATGTGGGAGAGAAAGATAGTAGAATTGTGTATATCTAAAAATATAGAGTAGTAAAAAAAACTTATAAGAAAGGGTGTGATGATGGATATTATATAGGATATTCATGACAATAATAAAATATAGTTATTGGTAACTAATATCCATAAAAGTCTAACAGTTATATTATCCATTATTGCCCAACGGCTATTTTTCTCATAATTGCCAACGGCTATTTTACTCATAAATTCTCAACGGCTAGAAAATAAATAATAATAAAAATGTTTGGAACACAAACCCACACCAACACAAATAACTTTCCACCTCTGCAGATACCTAATCATAGGATCCTTTTAAGCCCAAGAAGTGTTCCAGTAGGTGAGAAGCAACTTGGGAAGATCGAGCTCTTATGCAATAATCATTAAGGACAAGGGTTGATTTCAAGGGAGGAGGAATGTTATGTGCTTAGTTTTTATTTAATTTTATTATTTAAGATTTTATTTTTGTTATTAGGAGGTGGGTAATAAGATAATAAATAGGATAAATTGTTAGCTTAGTATTTGAATAAATCTTATCTATTTATTGTAAATAAAGATTAGGTTTCTTTTGAATTTAAATGTTAGCTTTTTCTTGTAAAGTCATCTATTTTTATATGACTTGATGTTGATTAATAAAGGAAGCTGAAAAATATTATTATTAAGTGTGTGTTTGGCAAAAATTATTTTTGCCAACATATTTTACTATTCAGCTTATTTTTGTTACTATTCATGGGTCCCACTGTACTTTTTGATACTATTCATGGGTTCTACGATACTATTTCAGCTAACTTTTACTTTTATCTACAGTACTTTTAGCAAAAAGTTTTCAGTTTCAGCAAAATAAGTGGATTCCAAATAAACCCTAAGTGAGTATTCATTTTGGAGGTCTGGACTCCCTCGAAGTAGTCTATCTATCAATTAGGAGGTCTTGGTTCCCTCGAAGTAACCAACCAACTCAATTGGGTTTGTAACATTTACACACTCCAATTTTAAGATATCACATCATCATATCAACCCAAGTTTCACACTTTCCAATCCTCATATGCCGCATCATCATATCACATATTAAAGAATATGCACAACCACACCTAATTAATTCTAATATCCATATGAAAATCCAATTCAATTTGAAGTTTATTGAGATATTATTTAAATGTGATAAAAATCTATTGTTAGATGATGTAAAACATGAGTTTTATATACATTGTTTGATTGATTGAACACCCCAAATCAGGGATTGACCCAGGTGGGGGCCCGGGCCCCCCTTGGGTCCAATTTTTTATTTTTTATTTTTTTTTAAGTTATAATATTTTTCATTGTTTTTGTTAGGCCCCTTTTTCCACAATAAGGCTAACTAGCTCACCCAAATAGCAACTATCCAACCAAAAAACTTAACAAAAACAATAAAAATATTCACAATGGTGATTGTATTTTAGCCAAAAAAAAAAAAAAAAACTATTTTACCACCAAAGAACCAAAAAATCATGTGTTATTAGAGAAACTAAAACTAAATTTTTTGCAACTACAGTAAATAGGTATAAATACAAGTTGACTGTAGCAATTTGTTAAAAATAAAATACAATATTTTATTAAGATTATATTTCTTCCTTTAATTAAAAAACTCAAATTCTTTCACTTCCTTTATTATTTTAATGAATTGTTTATATTATTTTAAATGAAGTTATTAAAAAAAAAAAAACATTTGATATTAAGTGTATTATAAAATGAGGTGGTAAAATATATAAAGTAACTTTTTGAGGTACTTTAGCACCACTAATGTGAATACTCTAACTTCAACCAAAAAAAAAATCCTAACTGACCTAATATTAAAAAAAAAACATTATTTTGTTTTTGTTTGTCTTTGTTGATAAATGATTACATCTTAATGTATCTAGAAACACTGATTTTGAGTATTTATAATTTTTTTAATACTATATAAATGCTTATATAGATTTTTTTTTTTTTTTTTTTTACTTCGACCCCATCCTGAATCCGTCCCTACCCCAAATAAATATATATATATATATTCTTCTTTTGTTAATTTGATTGAACACCTCCCAACTCCCAAGATATATATAAATCTTGGAAATTGTAAAATCTAATTTTTTGAGGGAGATGGAAATTTGAACCCTAACTCACTATTC
The DNA here is from genome assembly GCA_032727855.1 of Quercus ilex subsp. ballota. Classification (NCBI taxonomy): domain Eukaryota; kingdom Viridiplantae; phylum Streptophyta; class Magnoliopsida; order Fagales; family Fagaceae; genus Quercus; species Quercus ilex. The sequence goes on along the minus strand of CM064917.1, from coordinate 23,479,898 downwards.
ACGATTCAAAAGAGACTGAATCATTTTGAAAATTCCATTTTGACAAGGAATTCGAAAGAGAATGAATCCTTTTATGGAAGGATAAAAGAAAAATGGTTCCAGACCTCCTGCATCTCCATAGAAAAAGAACCAATTGTTTGTAAAATCTAATTCGGACCAATTGTTAAACACCCCCATACGTTACAAATCTTTAATTATAGTTAGATTACTTTTTGCATGGATGGGTTTGGATTTTAGAACCTCTTAAAAAAATGAAGGAAAATAACTCTTACTACATAAAGACTAACACACAACTGTACACACATATTGTACACACAACTATAATATATTATATTATAAAAGTTGGATTGTAGAACTAAAACATGCACACACCTTGTACATATGCTTCTTTTAAAACAAAATCATAATTTTCATTTTAAAACAAGTGTGGCTAAGGTGTGAGTAATAAGTAATAACCATTGCTCTCAGACAAATCCTAATACCTCTTATCCTGGCCCACCATCAACTCTCCTCCATTTGCATTAAGGGAGAATCTCGCCCGTCCAACCTCCGTGCATTAAAATCCAAACCGGTCATCAATCTCAAACTCACATGTTCATATTTTAAACAACGTTACACATATTTTCACTCACACATATTTTAAAAAATTACAAACAACATTGCTCAAATTAACCTACCAAACACTCACATTTTGAGATTGATAAACCCAAGTTCCATACTTTCAAAGAAAATCTCACTGTAAAACACAAAAGGGCATTTAAAGAAAGAAATTTAAAAACCCATGCAAGAAAACAAGAAAATCCGGTCTGGTTCGGTCCAGAAATCATCCAAGCCGCTCAAGCTCAAGCTCCAGGAGCCGCATCCTTCACTTTACTCTGCAAGTACCCACCGTACTGAGTTGCATAGTCCTTGACATGAGACGCAGTGTCATAAATCCGGCTCCTGGCGTAGTCGAACCGGTCTGAACCGGGCGGGTGCATCCCACGGAAGTAGCGGTATATCCATGACAGACCGGCCACAAGGGCAACACCAAAGCCACACAGGGACATGAACCCTGCAGTTACAACAAAGAGGAATGCCCCAATGGGGAACCATATGGGGCTCGTGAAAATAATTAATGGGGTGAAGAAGATGAAGCCGAGGACAGTGGCGGTGACGGTGAGGCCAGCGAGGAGGAGCAAGATGGAGCCGGAGATGAGGAGGGTTAGGAGGCCAACGAGTTGGGAGGAGTTTGGTGCATGGTCTTTGAGATTACGTAGGAATGCAGAGGTGTTGGAGTTGGAGAAGGTGATGGAATGGTTTTGGTTGGGGGATCTTGGGGCTCTAGTACTCTGGGTTTCGGCTGAGTTTTGGTGGGGACGATCAGCCATGGTTGAGTACTTGAGGTATTGTGAGAGAGAGACAATGAGAGAGTGAGAAACGGAGAGGGTTTGAGAAAGAGAGAGAGAGAGAGAGAGGTGTTAAAGAAGGGGGGGAGATGACTGGCACGTGTTTGGAGAGTTCTATTTTTAGAGACATGCAAGGGAACACGTGGAGGGTATGGGAGTTTTGACGAGTCCTAGATGTGAGTGTGGAGGACTGACTTTTTCTTTTGCGGTTCTGTCTGTAAGAATTGCTTTGAATAGTAAGAGTAACGATGGTCCCATATAAAATGGCACTATTTGTGCCGTAACTCACATATATGGTAAGTTGTAAATAGTAAAGATGTAATAGAAACTTTAATTGTGGATAAATTATACAGTCTTTTGATGGACTGAGTTACTTGTCTACCATTCCATTAAAAGACTTTTACTTATTTAAAATTGCTAAGTCAGTAATCAGTTTTTGTTTAAAAAAATTTTCTAACTCAATAATTTTAAACAAGTGTGAGTCTTTTAGTGGAATGGTGAACTACATCATTTGTCCACTATATGGACCTTATAATTTCTCCTAATTGTGGGCATATTCTTATCACTCATAACTTGTCATATGCATGAGTTGTAGCACAAATTGTGCCATTTTATGTGGCACCGGTATTACTCAAATAGTAAACTTATCAATTCCCATTAGAGTGTTCTTATCAAAATTATATCAATTCAAAATCAAATAATAATCATCACGTGACAGAGTTAATTAACTTAGATCATTCCAATCCATCGCATTTTATCTCACTAAAAACCACTTTATTTATTTTACATGATAACATTTTTTACATCTCATTCTTTATTTTAGATTACATCACATTAAAATAATTTATTTTTTACCCACACCAACAAATACAACAAAACCCAAAACACCACCACTCATGTCTAAATCTGCCGCCACCTCTACTACCAAGTCCAAAACCCAACATTAAGCCCATCTTAGACCTAGCAACAGCTGTCATCAACAATCACAGTCATCGACGATTATCAAAACTAAATTGAAAAACTCAAATCCAAGGGCGGAGCCATGTAGTGAGTTGGGGGGCCAAAAAAAAAAAAAATCCAACAATAGACAAAAATAGAACCCACTCAAATTTTTAAGGAGCTGACCACTCCAAGAACAAAGCTTCCAACTCAACCACCCCCCCCCCCCCTCCCTCCAACATGTTAGCCAAATTTGGCTCCCAAAATCCCAACTTTGCACTTGTTTTATCCTTTTCCATTCCTCAATATCTCATATCTTTGTTTCCAAGAAAACAAGAGAGGCATTTTTATAGATAAATAAAAAAAATGTGTAATGACATTTATAAACAAATCTTCCTTCATGTGAATGTTTGCCCCTTTGTGGCTCCACTTTATATATATTTTTTATTCTTTTTTTTTTTTTCTCAATAAAACTAGTACCACACATTTTTACACACATTCTATCACAATTGTCATATGTGATAGACTGTAAACGGTAGATAAAAAATGGTGATCTATGTGATAGTAACAGATAGTCAATTACAGTTTGTCAAATAAGACAATTGTGGGAACCGACAGCCAATCATAGTCTGCCACACAGGACAATTGTAGAAAAGTGTGTGGTACATCATTATTGTTTTTTGTTGAAAATATTATTTTTCATTTTCTCAATTCTCAATACAATTTCTTCTCTTTCTCTACTTCATCTTTTTTTTCCTCTTTCACAATGCACTCTTTGTAACTTTCGCATCTCATCTTTCTCATCTTCTTTTTATTTATATTTTACGGCCCCTCTCTAACTTTTTCGTCCTCCTCCTTCTTCTTCTTCTCTTATTAATTTTTTTATTTATTTACACTCATCATTTTCTAACACTCTCAATCCTTCTCCTTCGTAAATCCATCGCTTTTCTCTAGTACTTACCATTAACAAAATTCACTTTTCAATTGGCTCGGAATTAATACGATAGTTTTACATCGCCCCTCCCAAACACAAATTCCTGGCTTCACCCCTACCCAAATCTTAAAAAAAACCTATGGACTACCACTAGTGACCCACCCCAATCACCCATAAGCCTGACAACACCCACCCGACAACCCACGACTAATCATACCCACCCATATGTGACCCACACTGCCCAAATCCAACGACTCACAGTCACCACAAATTTGATGAGAGAGACCTTTCAGATAGAAAGATAGTGCAAAAGGGAGAAGGGACCCACAACTACCACAGATTTGTATCGCCGATAGTGGTTGGTTCTAACGATTTGGCAAAGAGAGAGAGATAGGTTTTCTTGATTTGCTTGGCACAAATAGAAAGAATTATTAAAAAAAAAAAAAAAAAAAGATAATGCTACAATCTTGTGCAAATATGCATGATACTGTAGCAAGTTGAAAAATCTAAATGCAAAATGCCTCATCAGATGTAATAGGTTTTTTTGTACATTTTGTGAACAATCATATCTATTTTGCATTCTTTGAGGGTTATATGCACACAATAGATAAATGACTGTATACTATATTATAACATTTAAAAAAAGCTAAATATCAAAATCGAACGTTTTAAAATTGAGGGGCCAAAATCAAACCAAGCCCATATTTGAAAATATAATTAAGGTAGGATCAAAATGTTAGGAAATTAATAGAAGCTGAAACAAGAAGAAAACCAAAACCAAAATGGATTGCCTATCAACACATACAGTGCTCCAATTAGTAGTCAAATCCCACCTTGAAGTGCCAATCGACACTTGATGTTCCAACTTCCAATAACTCCCAAATTTTAGATGAAGCCCATCCTAACTGCCATACATTTAGGGGGGAATTTTGATTGGCTAGAATTGAGCTCATTACAATTGTAAGATTGATTAAAGCACACGTATTTTAGTTTGTTCAAGAGTTAGTTATACTTAATTAGGGTTAGTGGACATAAGAACACATAAATCACATGTACATATTCGTTAAAGCATACATATGCCCAATATTGTTAGGGGTGGGGGGCCAAGGGTTAGGATTCAAGTATCCGTGAGGAAATTTCACAAACATATACTTAGATTGGGTTCGAGTAGAGTTTTTATCTATAAAAAAAAAATGTGTAGCCAATAGGAATAAGGCAAGAGTGGTATTAATAGAACCATGTACTCATAATTTGGCATAATGAAGAATAAACCTTTTGTTGCTTAGTTTATTCTCTCTCTAGTCTTTCTCTTGGGAGTAGAGACCCTTGAAGTGGTGTGTGTGTGTGTGTGTTTTGGACATGGTGACTCCTCGAAGCAAGTCACAACTCATACAACCATCAAAGCTTCATACAACCATCAGAGCTTCAAACAAACTCTACACAACTAAAACCTTAAAACCATCAACAAACACAAAAATCACCTTAACCCAAAGCCAAATCCAAACCCTTTCGGCTGCAACACCTAAATTCTAACCCTTCTAATCCAAGAACCAACTTTAGACATCAAAGAGCCGGATCCTAACCCTAAACTAGGTTCCTAACACAAATTAATGTCTAAAACAAAAATCTGAGTTTGGATGATTGGGAAAAGTACTACGCACCACACTGCGTCCATCTCATGAAAATACCTCATTTTGTTTAATTCTTGGTGGCTAATCAATAAAAATAGATTAAAACATTTTTTTTCTTTCAAATTCAAGTATGAAATGTATCACTGTCATGTGTATGTACAAAGAATTAAAAAAAAGAAGAAGTAGGTGACACGGATGGGTTTACCAAAGTATGTGCTTAAAATTTTTGGAAAAAACATAGTTTAGATCATTTTTGAAAACAAAGAGTGGCATTGAGTGGCCTCTACTAAACTTTAAAAAATTCTGGTTGTATTTTCGCGTTGGAAATGTAGTAGCATTATATTTTGCCTTATTTTTATGTCCGAAATTAGGCACAATTTATGTGTCATTGCACACAATATGATTGTTACTGCACTTCCACAATGAAATTTGCCTTATCTTCACTGTGAAAATCCGACATAACTTTGCGTTAGAAACTCTGCAGCGCACACCAGAAAATTCCTGAGTTAGTGTATGCGGCGTGCACCAATAGCATTCTGTGTACATTGCACTGAAACATACCGATAACTTCTTCCTTGGTGCGTGTCATAATGAGACCCAGCATCTCTGGTTGATGCAAGTAGGAGCAATCACATAAATGGATCAACGCACTAAATCTTCTTTTGAGGTCACACGCATATGCTTGCAGCTTATGCCTTGGGTACATGTGTGGGATCACACTATCAAGATATCCCCATCCAAAGGGATTGCCCTGCATCAGGTTATCGACTAGCAAATTTCAATGCTTTGTGATTCATGTTCATCTTTGATCTGATCTACGACTTTTCGAATAAATATGATGTTACTTATGGTTTTCCTGAATTGATGCTACTCTATTGTTTTCCCCCCTTAGAATAAGTGGAGAGGGGCTTCATTCATACCCAGTTCACACAAGAATCTTTACAAAACTACTCTTATCAATTAAAAGAAAAACTTCTATTTCAAATCAATGTGAAATTTACATATACAATGGTTTATGGGATAGGCATTTGTTGGTGATTAAATGCTACTTAGCATCCTTCCCTTAGCTTAAACATGTCATTTGGTCCATTATATATCTATATATATATATATATGTATATATAAATAAATGAGTTCAAATTACACTTGGTATAACTCTAAAGAGTTACACTTTTTTTAAACTATTGGATTTAAGTAGATCTAACGGTAAAAAAAAGACCCTCATTAATGCTAATATTCTAATTCATTTAATTTATTATCCCTTATTTAATACATTCCATACTTATTTCTAAACCCCAAAAAAAATTATAACACAACTATTGCTTTTAGTGTTCTCTATCTCTACGTTTCTCTCTATAGAACACTCTCTTTTGTTGCATCTCATGCCCAAATGTTTATCATCATTAGCAGATTGTTACGAAAGTTAAAAAATAGATATAAACATAGGGACAGTACTCTACCAACAAAAACAAAAGTTAAAAATGAATATAAAAAACTTTGATTTTGAGGATAAATTTGATTTTTTAAGGGGTTATTACGATGACCAATGGCTTATTTCGAACTTTCTGCCTCAGAAACAAAAGGGTAAATTAGTTGATCTTCATAGCTACAACATCTAATGTTGTTGCAGCAGATCATGTCCAATTGTTTGTCATCATCAGCACATAGTTTACAAATTAATTTACACAAACATAATAACGTAAGGAACTTAAATCTACAAACAAAAACAAAAGAGAAGGAGAAACACTTCATTAAAGAATTAAAAAAAATCCAAAGAAGAGTGTTCTAGAGAGAGAAACGTAGAGATAGAGAACAACTAAAAGCAATAGTTGTGTTATAAATTTTTTTGAGTTTAGAAATAAGTATGGAATGTATTAAATAATGGATAATAAATGAAATAAATTAGAATATTAGCATTAATGAGGGTCTTTTTTTTTTACCGTTGGATCTACTTAAATTTAATGGTTTAAAAAATGTGTAACTTTTTAAAGTCATATCATGTGTAACTTGAAATCATTTCATACACACACACACACATATATATATATTTGGGGCAGGACAAGATGACTCTCATCATCTCTTCAGAGCTGGGGAAACTAGCACAGGGCAGAATGGGACAAGACAGGACATTTTTGTCATCCCCAAATTAGTCTATGAAAAATGAAAAAAAATTTAGTTCGAAAGTGAACTTTACAGAACCCTTTCTTTCTCAAATCTGTTACTATAAACTTTGCATGACATCATAAAATGGATTTGTTTTTGTGCCACACAAGTTAACAGATACTTGATTAAACAAAAAAAAGTTAAGCTGAGTACTTTCTAGCAGAAAGATAATCGAAATAGCACAAAGATAAAGAAGAGAGCAGCAACAATATTTACTAGTGCATGGCTCCTATCTCGGTTATCAAGAGGAAGCACTTCGGACATCGTTGAATGCAGCTTGTCTCCAGGAACAATTTCAGTCCTTCCTACATGCAAATTGATGCTATCATTGTTATTAAGTTCTTCAGTTGTACCACTTGAACGGCCATCCTTGACAATTGTAAGGGTTGCTGATGAAGGCTCATGTTTCACCCCCTCAAGTTTATTGCTACAAATGGGGCCTGAGTTCATATTTGAGCTGTGGCCAAACCTTGCAGCACTAATTTCCTTTTCATCTAACATATCTTCAACTGATTTTGGTGTACTTCGATATGTTGATTCCACTGATTTAACAGTATCATTAAATGAAACTCTCCTTGCACGCTGAAAAGTTGGTCTCTCGAGTGATTTATTTGAGTCATGCACTTCTATTTTCTCAGATAAGCTGCTGACTGGAGTGATACCTTTTGTCCTTTGCATTGGTGTATTTGATTGAATTATTGACAAGGAAAACCTGCGAAATAGGCCAGAGCTCAAAGAATTCCCTCTAGAGGACCTAGCCTGTGGATGTGATAGAACTGTGCTTGAATCATCCTTGCTTCTTCCCCACCTCTTGATGTTATGAATTACACCGATTCTCTTAGCACTGCTTCTTTGGCTACTTGAAGAGCTATCAATTGTGGTACTCTCCTCCATTTCACTTTCAGTTGAGGAGCTGGAAAAAATGCTGCCAAATCCAGGATCAGACATTACAGGTTTAGTTTTCTCATGAGACTTTTTGCTTGAATCCTTTCTGGAATCACATTTTGAGGTCTTTCCCAATTGGTTTTCTTGATTTTGAATTTCAAGCCTTAAGCAAGTGCGGATCCAGCGTTGATACACAAGTTCTTCAACCATATCAAATCTGTCACTTTGCAATCTTTCGACTCGTTCTTGAAGTTCTTTATTGGCATGTCTTAAAGTAATTACTTCCTCTTTGACTCCGGCCATTATCTTACTCTGCAACAGCACAAAAGGAAAGCATTAGTAATTTATTACTCTAGAAGAATTCTGAAGGTTTTTCCAATTCTCAGTCTTCCGGGATGCAGGATTTGTTATGAATTCAGATAAAACTGGGGGGCAATATTTGGCTAAAATTCAAGTATAATTTGCTATAAATATTTCTGAGATGGTTTGAGGCAAGATACAGGTAGCCCCTTTCATTCCAGTATATACAGGAAAAAAAAATGCTGTGATAATTTAGGTACCTTCCAACTTGTGATATCATGTGAAGCATTGAAATATGATTAGAATTCCATTCGCAAAAGCATATTGCTGTTATTGCTTTATGCAAAAATCATGCATAAAAATGGAATTTCTTTAAAATTCAGATAATTAAAGTGGTTCTTAAACATAAGAAACTTGTACACACATACATTTATGTACTGTAACTGATAGTAAAGGGCATGAATCTCATATGCAGACTAACTAATAAAATACAGGATTTAAATTGTATCTACCTCTTTCATGTTGGAAAGAGCTGCTATTCTTTCTTTAGCAGCAATCAACTTAACTGCTGATTCCCTCTTTTCTAACTCAAGCTCTCTTTTCCTCCTCTGCATTTCTGCAATTTCTAGCTCAACATCTTTAACATCTTCAAGCTCCTTCTCAACAATGGTATCTCTAAAAGAGATTTCACCACTTCGAAAGCCGGAAACTTGCTCTTGGAGCACAATCAACCTTCCCTTTACATTGCTTGCACTGGCATCCATCTTCTCTTGCAATCCCTTTAACATCTTCCTTGCCATTTCTAGCTGCTTCTCTGCCACTAAACCCTGTTTGATTTCTTCATGAAGCTTCTTTCTCTCATCCTGCAATGAATCAACAGCCATCTTTCGCATGTTAATCTCTGCGGTTTTGTCCTCTAATTGCCTTTGCAACTGGCCAATGTATGATTGCCGTTCTTTAAGACCATAATATTCAAACAGTTTCCTTTCAAGGATCGCTTTCCTTTGCTCCAGTTCCTTCTCTAGACTCTGTAACAGCCCTTTCTCAATCACAATGCTCAATTCCTTGTCAGGTAGCAGAAGCTTAAAATCCCCAGATCCTCTTTTCCTTGCCTTCAAGTTTTTTTTCATTTTATTTATGACCATTTTATTCTCTTCCTCCTCTTCATCCTGCAAAATGTAAAATTTGTTGTTAAATTCTTAAAATTTAACTAGTTAACTACTTTTGTGTGTGTGTGTGTGTGTGTGTGTGTGTTCCACAGAGAGAGAGAGAGTAAACTAAAACCATGGAATATTCAAGTTTCTCTTCCTCCTTTTCTTCAATCTGTTGCTGTTTGAGGTCCGATTCATGGGCTTCTGAGTTCATTAATGCATCACTGAAATAATAAGCCACTATTTTGGGGAAGCAGTAAAGAAGCATAAGAAAAAATCATTATGCAATTGACAAATAAAACTCTATAAGCACCTGAAAGTTCAATTACAGTGTTTTGCTTCATGGACGATCCTATGTTTATCAGTGAAAATGAAAATGCAGCAACTGAAGCAACAACCAGGCAGCTTACTTTGACTAACATGGATTGTTTTTGCTGAATCTGATTATCATGTAGTTGTGCACAGGTTAGAACAGATTAAAGCTGTACATGTACTGTGAAACTCTTTTAAGTTTCCATGAGATTTCACCATCACAATATTCTTATCAAATGTAAGTCACAACTCAGTAGCTCATCAGCAAGTTGTGGCTGATTTTTGTCGGGACAGTGACATTAAAGACTTTCACTTCGAGAAGCCAAAGAAGAAAAAAGTTAAAAGGGACTTTGATATAACGCCAAAGTTATTGGAAGGCCATGGTTTTGTCTGGATATCACATTTGCATGCAAATTAGTATGAGATTTTTTTATTCAATGATTTAATAAGCTCTAATCTTACTATGATCTTGTATGGTTTAGACACAACATATAAAATAGATATGTTAGTTGCAGAATCACATTATGGGTCCATGACCTGTCCAATTCCGAGAGAACAATGCTTTGCATTTTTGAGAAGACAAGCATGATATTTGCAAATTAAATTGGGAAGGAATGAATCTAATGTTTGTGGTCCATATGAAAATGCAAATTATACGCAACTTCACAATATAAAAGTGACGCCTCATAATATACGAGACGACTAAGGATGATTTCTAGGATATTTAATATTTTAAAGCCACAGCACCACAAAAATGTGTGATATTTTTAAGTTCCTCTGAGAGAGAGAGAGAGAGAGAATACTCCAATATTTATCTTAAACATCTCATTGATATTTAAACCTTTCTTTTTTTAATACCTCATTGATATTTTAACTTTAAATGTTAAATGATACAGACAGCAACACCAATAACAGAGACTTCTCCAGTGAACACAAACAAAATGTTAAAGATCTCCACTACCTAAATCTTGACTAAAAAACATCCCGATAGAGAGAGAGAGAAAGAATAGTCCCAATACTTTCGTATTAAATGTTAAGGTCTCCACTAAAAAAAAAAAAAAACTCTAGATGTTACTTTCGAAAATATCATTTTGGTCCTTACATTTTAGAGTCATGGTCAATTTAGTGTGCGTTTGGGAAGCGCAAACGCGCTTCCCAAAAGCACGTCTGCATTTCTTCATTTTTTTCTTTTTTTAATCCTCTTCAACCGAAACAATTAACTTTTCCCGTGAACAGTACACAATATGCACTGTTCACAAACCCACAAATTTCACTTTTTACAATTTTTTCATTAAAAATGGGTCTACGATACTATTCACATATTTAAAAATTATTTTGTTACAGTGTTTTTCAGTTTCAGTTTTCAGTTTTCAGCTGTATCCAAACGGACCCTTAGTCCCTACATTTTAGTAACAGTCAATTTTATCCCTGTTAATTTTAAGTTGTAGTTAATTTAATCCCTACCGTTAACTTATTACTAACGGAAAATACGCAAATGATTTGTCTCGTTGGTACACGTAGATAATATAATAATATAAAGTTATATATTTAAAAAGCCACCTAAAACTAAACAATAATCACAAAGACTCAATTTTCTTTCATATTCTTCTCTTTTTATCTATTTTCCTAGCAACTTCACACAACTATCAACACCCCAGATTTAACCATATTTACAGCCACCATCAATATCCAAACCATTGAAGGTTGAAAAACTCAACCACCCAAGACTAAAACCCCTCAACTACCAGAAATTGGTTTTGCCATTTATAATCAAACAGTGCATTCAAAACCACAAGGCCTAGATTTGTTCGCTGATATCGAATCCCAATCACCCATCACGAAGTGAGTAGAGATAGATATGTTCTGGTGAGTTATCAAAATGGATGAGACCCATTTCTCCTCCTCACGTTGTCCACGGCGGCGTACTCCGCGTCCACATTTCCCCTTGGGCATCTGATGTCGAATCCACGGATGAAGCCACGGATGTCCCTGTGAAAGGAAGAACTCAAACTCAAAAATTGAAAATAGAAGAAGACGACTCATAACGGCTAGTTTATGTCTAACGGCTCTTAGACTAAACATTGTCGTTTTGTGTCTTAGTTAAAGAGTGTTACTGAATTAAGAAGAAACGGTGTCGTTCAACTTATTGGAACGGTGTCGTTTTATATCAACCAGTTATAAGTGTTCAAACGGTGCCGTTTTGGAGTCATCCCTCCCAAATGTTTCTGATGTGAAAAAGCTTTGTGTTGGAGTTATACAGTTATGATTCCAACTCTAACCGTCACTCAAGCCAGGCCTTTCTCTCCGGAAATTATAGCGTATAATCTGGAATTAGTTCTGAGTTAGTTAAGAGCAGTTGTGCTCTCTCTCTCTGTGGAATGCTCAATCTATAATGTACTTAATCTATAAATAGAGTAGGTGCTATGAATTTTTGGTTAAGCTTGATGAAATAGAAATCTTTTTCTCTTATTTCTCTTTTCTGTTTTACTCTCTCTCTCACTTTTCTTTCATCTCTGTTATTTTGCTCACTCGCCATTGTTGACCATCCTTCAAGCTTAAAATCCTTCATGGTATCAGAGCCAATGGCTTCAACACCTGGAACAGATACCACTCAATCCACACACACAGCTCCTATCCATACAGTCTCTACTCCTTCAACCTCCATTCAATCACCACTACTATTACTCTCAAACATGTCCAATCTCATGTCAATTAAGCTTGATTACAATAACTACATTCCATGGAAGCATCAATTGCTCCCCATACTTGAAGCTTATTCCTTAGTTGAACATATTGATGGCATAGCACCAAAGCCATCACCTTTTGTACTTGATCCATCAGGAAACACAACTTCGGTTGTAAATCCAAATTTCCAATCTTGGAGAATCAGGGATAAGGCACTCCTTTCCTTGATAAACTCAACTCTTACTCCACAAGTGTTTTCACTTGTTGTTGGTGTAACTAGCTCAAGAGAAGTTTGGAACACTCTTGAACAGAGGTTCACTTCTACTTCAAGAGCCAATATCTTGAACCTTAAGCTTGAACTTCAAGGTATCAAGAAAGGGAATGAATCAGTGAACTCTTTTCTTCAAAAGATAAAGATTGCCCGTGATAAACTCCTAGCTGTGGGAGTGGCTGTAGACAATGAAGAGCTAATTTGTATTGTGCTCAGAGGACTTCCTAGAGAATTTGCACATTTCAATTCTACAATTCGAACTAGGAGTGATCCTATATCATATGAACAACTTGCCATTATGCTACAGAGTGAAGAACAAGCTATGACTGTTCATCTTGATTCAGTCTCTCACTCACTAGCCATGTTTGCTTCTAATGGCAAAGCTAGTAGCAACTCACAGAATCAGTCACAGAATCATAATTCTGGTAGTGGAAGAGGAAGAAACCAATCTAATAGAGGAAGAGGAGGTGGCAGATACAATAATTTTGGAGGATAGCCACATTTTGGTGGTGGACAGCAACACTTCTCATCACCACAGGCACCTCATTTTTCTCCATAAGGATCTCCACACTTCACCCCTCAGAATTTTTCTTCACAAAACTCTCCTCAAGGCTTCAAGCATGAACGTTTAAGCTGTCAGATCTGTGGAAAATCTGGCCATGGTGCATTGGATTGCTACCATAGGATGGATTTTGCTTATCAAGGAAAAAATCCTCCTACCAAGCTTGCTGCCATGGCAAGTGCATCTAATGCAGTGATCACTAGCAATCAAGATCCCTGGCTTGCTGATTCTGGAACAACTGATCACCTTACTGCCAATCTCAACAGTCTCTCCAATCAGTCTCAGTACAAGGGACCTGAGCAAATCACTGTGGGAAATGGTCAGTCTTTGCCTATTAACCATATAGGTAACACTACCTTACACACTAAATACCATAATTTCATCCTTAAAAATGTCCTTCATGTGCCAAGAATTGCAAAGAATTTACTTTCAGTTCATAAATTCTGCCTACTTAATAACTGTTCTTGCTATTTTGATGCCAATCAAATTAAAATCCAGGATATTCCTATGGGGAAACTGCTTTACAAGGGCTTGAGTGAGAATGGGGTTTACCCTATCTACTCCAAGAACTTCATCAGCTCTCCTCCACATATCCACTCTGAGTCATCTTCAAAACAGAATCCCATGTCTACTGAATTTTCATTTCCTACTGCTTTTACTGTAAATAAAGCCAATAATTGGTTGTTATGGCACCATAGAATGGGTCATCCAAGCAATAAAGTTCTTAATGTTGCTTTATCTTCTTTGAAAATTTCTTGTCCATCACACAGTGATGATGGCCTTAATCATTGCAAGCATTGTTTGAGTGGAAAAATGCACCAGTTTTCATTTCTTGTGTCTACTTTTCATGCTTCAAAACCTCTTGAGTTAGTGCACTCTGATGTTTGGGGTCCAGCACCTATTACATCTGTTAATGATTTTCAATATTACCTCATTTTTGTTGATGAGTACTCTAAATTCAATTGGATTTATTTACTTAAACATAAGTTTGATGTCCTTGATATTTTCAAATTTTTTAAAGCCACTGTTGAGACTCAACTTGACTCTAAAATCAAGGTCCTAAGGATTGACAATGGTGGGGAATACACCTCTAATGCTTTCAAACACTTTTGTTCCACACAAGGCCTTATTCATCAATTTTCTTGTCCTCAGCCCAACAAAATGGGGTGGCTGAGAGGAAGCATAGACATATTGTTGAATGTGCCTTAACCATGCTTTCCCATTCTCAATTGCCACCCTCCTACTAGTCCTATGTTGTCTTTACAGCTATTCATGTCATCAATAGGCTTCCTACTCCACTCCTCAAGAATCTAACCCCTTGGGAACTACTGTTCAAATCCAAACCAAATATCACACACCTCAGCTCTTTTGGTTGTGTTTGTTTTCCATTCCTAAAGCCTTATAACTCCTACAAGTTACAACCACACACCACACCTTGCATCTTCCTTGGTTATCCAGCACATTCAAAGGGCTATATATGTCAAAACCCTCACACATCTCAGATTTACATCTCAAGGCATGTTCATTTCAATGAACTTGAGTTCTTTAACCCTCAGTCTTTAACCACTAGTCCTCCATCAGTCTCACCTGTTCAGTCCTCCACACAATGTCCTGTCATTGTCCCTTTTGTCACTCAGCCCCATAATTCTGGTTCTAATCCATCACAGCCTGGCCCTACCAACTCTATTCCTACTTCTACACCTGATTCCTCTTCCCAATCTTCTCTTCCTAATGCTCTTGATCTATCCTAATCAAATCCTATCTCTACCTCATCTGACTCAACCCCTCACCCTATACCTACTTCCATTCTTGTTACTGGTTCACAGGTTCATGCTACCATTTCCACAGCTGTTTCACAGGTCCCTGCTACTGTTAATTCTCATTCTATGATCACAAGGTCAAAGGCAGGCATCTAAAGCACTTCTTGCTACATCTACTGCCCCACATACTGCTTCTAAGGGTTCTCAGCCTAGCTCAAGGCAGAATTCTAGGTCCACCAAGTCAGGTTCATCTCCCACACCTGATTACACTACTACAGAACCTCCTACCTATAAAATTGCAACTCAGCATCCCCAATGGTGCTCTGCCATGGATGATGAGTTTAAGGCTCTCCAGAGGCAGGGTACTTGGATTTTGGTGCCACCCTCTCCTTCACAGAATTTGGTTGGCTGCAAATGGGTCTATAAGCTTAAACATAACAGTGATGGTTCTATAAGCAGATACAAGGCTAGATTGGTGGCAAAGGGGTTTCATCGACAATTTGGGGTTGACTTTGAGGAGACTTTCAGCCCAGTCATCAAACCTCCCATTGTGAGAATCATTCTCTCCCTTGCTTTCCAGTTCAATTGGCCTCTAAGACAGCTTGATGTAAGCAATGCATTCTTACATGGTTTTCTATGAGAGCATGTGCATATGGTTCAACCCCCTGGCTATGTTGACTCAGCCCACCCTAATTATGTTTGTAAGCTTCTCAAATCCCTCTATGGACTTAAACAAGCCCCTAGAGCCTGGTTTAAGAGGTTTTCAACCCAATTACTTCATATGGGGTTTCAGGCTTCTCTCTCAGACTCCTCCTTATTCATTTTTAGACATGGTAACTTGGTGGCTTTCTTGCTTGTCTATGTGGATGATATAGTCCTTACTGGCAATAGTCCTCGATTCCTACACTCTCTAATTGCTCAACTCAGTGCAGTCTTTGAGCTTAAGGATTTAGGACCTCTAAACTACTTTTTGGGGCTTCAAATTACCAAAACTGAAAAAGGCCTATTTGTGACCCAGACTAAGTATGCCCAGGAGTTGCTTCTCAGAGTCAATATGCATACTTCAAAACTAGCTCGTACCCTATGTGCTCCTAATACTAGATTGTCTCCCATTGATGGTGCCTTACTATCTAACCCTCATGAATTTAGGAGTTTGGTTGGCTCTTTGCACTATTTGACTTTCACTAGGCCTGATATCAGTTTTGCAGTTCAACAAGTGTGTCAGTTTATGTCCAATCCTACAGATCTACATTTAATTGCTGCTAAACGAATTTTGAGATATGTGCATGGTACCTTGCATCATGGTGTCTTTCTTCAGCCTGGCCCTCTCTCTTTGTCTGCCTTCTCTAACTCAGATTGGGCAGGGGATCCCTATGACAGACATTCCATTACTGGTTACATTGTCTATCTGGGCTACAATCTTATAACTTGAAGTGCAAAGAAATAGGACACCGTCTCTAGATCTTCCACTGAGTCTGAGTATCGCGCATTAGCGACCACTGCTGTTGAGCTCTATTGGCTTCGCCAGGTGTTGCGAGATCTTGGGGTTTTTCTTCCTGTCCCTCCTAAGCTATGGTGTGACAATGTGTCTGCTCTTGCCATTGCCTCCAATCCAGTCTTCCATGCCCGCACCAAACATATCGAAGTTGACTACCATTTTGTTAGAGAGAAGGTATTGCGAAAGGACCTTCAAGTCAAATACATTGCCACGAGTGATCAACTAGTTGATGTATTTACTAAAAGTCTCCCTACTTCCACATTTGCCTTTCTTCGATCCAAAATCATGGTGTCCGTTGACCCCATGGTTTTGAGGGGGGATGTGATAGGAAGCACTGAAACTCAAAAATTGAAAATAGAAGAAGACGACTCATAACAGCTAGTTTATGTCTAACGGCACTTAGACTAAACGTTGCCGTTTTGTGTCTTAGTTAAAGAGTGTTACTGAATTAAGAAGAAACGGTGTCGTTCAACTTATTGGAACGGTGTCGTTTTATATCAACCAGTTATAAATGTTCAAACGGTGCCGTTTTGGAGTCATCCCTCCCAAATGTTTCTGATGTGAAGAAGTTTTGTGTTGGAGTTATACAGTTATGATTCCAGCTCTAACCGTCACTCAAGCCAGGCCTTTCACTCCGAAAATTACGGCGTATAATCTGGAATTAATTCTGAGTTAGTTAAGAGCAGTTGTGCTCTCTCTCTCTGTGGAATGCTCAATTTGTAATGTACTTAATCTATAAATAGAGTAGGTGTTATGAATTTTTGGTTAAGCTTGATGAAATAGAAATCATTTTCTCTTATTTCTCTTTTCTGTTTTACTCTCTCTCTCACTTTTCTTTCATCTCTGTTATTTTGCTCATTCGCCATTGTTGACCATCCTTCAAGCTTAAAATCCTTCAGTCCCCTCTTGCTCCACCATGCTCAGCCACGATTATTGGAAAAATGGATTTGGATTTTTGCTTCTGTGTGAGAGAGAGAATGAGAGAGAGAGAGAGAGAGGCGAAGAAGAAAGTAAAAGAAAGTGCTACTGGAATATTTTTCAGATTGTTGTATTGTTGTATTTAGGGGTGTTCACCAAACCGCATAAACCGTACAAACCGCAAAAATCGCACTAAAACCACCCGCAAAATGGTATAACCGCACCGCACCGCAAGTGATAGTGCACCGCACCGCATCACACCGCATGGTGCAGTGCGGTTTGCGGTTTTATAATAAGAAAACCGCATAAATTGCACCGCACCGCACCCTCTCTATATATTAATATATTTAATTATTTTTAATATTAAATATATTATTAATAGTTTAATAACCCTAGTTTAAAAAATAAAAATAGTTGATAACCCTAGCAAGTGTTGATTAGGAAAGCCAGCCCAAAAGAAAGAAAAATTAACTCAATAGTTTAAAATTTGGACCAAAACAAAAGGAAAAATAAGTTTTGGGCTGGGTAGAAAAATCCCAAAATTTGAAAAATATACAAACTTCAAATCATTCAAACCGCATCTTATACACTGCACCGCATATGTGACCGCAAAAATGAGGTGTGGTGCAGTTATGATTTTGACTAAACTTTAAACCGCACCGCACCGCACATGTGACCGCGGTACAGTTATGGTTTTAGTTAAACCGCACCGCAAAGTGCGGTGCTAAAAATAGTCCAAAACCACACCGCACCACACCGCGAACACCCCTAGTTGTATTGCTGGATATTGTGTTTTGTAACTAAGCTAAAGTCCAAGGATGAAAAAGGAAGAAAAAAAAATATTAAAAAAATCATTTTCTTTATTTTTGTACTTTCCATTTTCCAGATAATCTTTCAGTTTTTTTTAAATGCATTTTTTTAAAATTAAAATGCATAAGTGGCTTTTTAAATATTTAAATATATAATTATATATAATTATATTAGCCACGTGTGCGCCAACAAGACAAACCATTTGCTACGTAGGCATTTTCCATTAGTAAGTTAACAGTAGGAACTAAATTGACTGCAACTTAAAAAAAGTAAATAATAGAGATCAAATTGACTACTACTAAAATGTAAGGACCAAATTGACTGTAATCCCAAAATGTATAGACTAAAATAGTCTTTTTCCCAAAAAAAATAACTCTGGACATTGAGGCATGTTTATTTCAACATTTAACTTATTTTGTAGGTTTCAATTAACTTAATTGATAAAAAAATTTGTTGTCGAATAAAAGATATAAGGTTTAAACTTCGCTTACACTAAAAACCAATTAGTGTCTTAATCTGATAATAAAAAAAAAAATCATAAATTGGACATCATATGTTGAATTTCTACATATAAAAAAAAAAATTAAAAAAAAAAAATCTAACTTAAAAATATTTTTTTAGGACACTTGAGGAATAGTGGTATGCATTTTTTTTCCCCTTAGCTATTTTTAGAAATGAGTTTTAATCAATTTTATAGCAAATTTGACTTATTTATTATAATGTATATCATCGTTCCACGTTCATTTTTATAGCAAAAAATCCGTTGATGCACATACATGCTACACGCGATACAAGTTGACATTGTACTACCATAAAAAATAATAATAATAATAAATTTATAAAAAAAAAAGTTGACATATAGTATACAATATGACATCTAAGAATATATAATTTCCATGATGGACTGGCAAAGAAGGGATGTAATTTGTTTGTTTTTGTTTCAATGAAATCTAGACCATGTATTGAAGAAAATTAGCGTATATATTGTCTGCAATTTTTTGGCTCTTTATTAGGTCATCACACACACCCAATGGGTCTAAACCCACCATTTTGTTTGTAAATTAGCAAAAACTAAAACTGATTACAAATTCTTAAATGGAATTGACCATAAATTAATTAGCATTAACGAAACACTAGTGTGCAGTATAGCAAAACACAGTGTTGCAACAAATTAGTATTACAAATATATAATGTATAATTCAGCGACACACTAGTAGGGTGGGATTAGGATTTTGCACTAATATTTGTGACTTTTCATTTAAAAAAAAAAAAAAAAAAAACCATGTATTGTTGTCTGGTCGCAATTGTGTATGCAATGGTTGACCCTACATATGTAGGAATGAGCCTTACGTCCGCAATATTATTTTTCTTTTTTGAAAATACTTTGGCAATCTTATGCATTGCTTGGTTGATACTTACTCCCTATGATGTCGATATTGATAATCAAGGACTTAAGTCGTGAGGGTAAAAATGAGTGGAGGTTAATCCATTCAATCAAATCGGTTTGACCACTTATTATCTTCCTACGTTTGTGTATCGTAACTTTAGGCCTAAAATCTGGATTAAAAAATGGTCTTTGGACCTATAACTAAGTGGTGAGTTCATTTTTCACTCAAATCTCAGAATTAGTGGTGAATTTCTTAGACCAGGCTTTGGAGGGCCTCTTTCTTCTAACTTATCTATACTACTAATAAGAGGATTCCTCTGTTTTGTTTTCAATTTTTAACTTACCAAAATATTCTCATACAAATTCTAAAATAACATACATTTTCCTACAAAAATCAAAAAATGTTAAAAGAGTAATACAATCTCATGTACAAAAGGGAAAAAAAAAAGGTTATTCTCATTTGTATTCAAATGCCTGATACCTATCTATATTTGTTATCTATTTGAATTCAAATACGTTTATTAAAAAAAAATTACTTCTTCCAAAACAAACCCACTACATCACGTAAAAACTACCCATTTTTATCCTATATTCAAATGTCTAATTCCTATCTGTAATTGTTTTCAATTTGAATTCAAATACTTCAATTATGTTTTAGGCTTTTTCTTTTATCTTTTTCATTCTACCTAAAACTTAGGACACTATCTTTATCTCATTTTTAAACATTATTCTATGTTACCTTACCTCTCTTTAAAAAAAAAAAAATTACAATATATCACTTTTAAACATCATAACACTAAACCAAAAAAAAAAAAAAAAATTATAACACGCGCAAAACATGCGTAATGAGTCTAGTAAGAAGATAAGGAACTAATTAAGACTTCGGTAGATATTCCTTGGAGCTTACATGAGAAAATTAAAAGATTTTGTTATGTGTCATAAAGAGAAGAGAGAATTACTTATAGTAGTGTGGAGCTCCACCAAATTTTGGGAAATTGAGTTCTGCCCCTATTTTTGTATCCATATATATAGGCAGCAAGCTATCAGATGCCATTTTTACTAACAATGCAATAAATTCGGAAGGAGCTCTACCATTTCAATTATTATTATTATTATTTTTTATATAAACCATTTCATTCTTGATATTGTGATATTATCCTCATTTTATTCTACACGTGAAGAAACATTTATTTGTTATCCTGTCATGCCTCAGAGTAATGCATAACACTTCATCAAAATATAATTTCATTTTAATCATAAGCAAATTAATTATCCTAAAAGTGAAATATTACAATTTAAACTTCAAAATTTCTGTGTTGTGTTTCTTAAAAACAAAATAATCATATGTCATAAACAAATTGTATAGTTTTGTGCTTCATATAATGTTATTTTTACATTTATTTCTCAAAGCAAATGATGGACAATTTTTATTGGCTACAACCTCTGACTAATATTAAACCCAATATATATATATATATATATATATATATATATATATATGATTTCCAAAAACAAGATTGCATTATGTGTACACCATCTATACACCATAATCCAAACTACCAAAAAGATAAAAGAAACCCATACATTGTCAAGAGCACATAAGCAATACAACATTTAAAACAAAAAAACAAAAAACAAAATGCATAAGTTATCAGGAATCTTACATTCCCTAATAAATCACAAACATAATTGGGACATACATTTGCAATAACAAGTCATTAAATTCGTGTCTTTTTATGAAGATAGACAAGAATTTTGGTTGAATGTATACAATGGATAAGAGCAACAATATGGGGGATTAAAAACTAAAATAATATAGAAAAATGGTTAGGCACAATGGGATATATTTGTGTAGCTTCAATCACCTCCATGGACGACAATTAGTGATTAGGTCTAACTGTCTAAGAGCATTCGTATCAGCCTCCTCAGATTTTTAGTAAAATTTATCGATAAAAAACTCTACTTTTTCTAGTTTAAATATTCATGTTTTTTATGCACACTCATCAAACTCGATACTCTATTTTTTTTACTCCATTTAAATATTATATTTTATCTCTCCAAAATCCCATAAACAAACACCATATATTGACATACAAACCCCATATTTTGTCAAAAACAAATTCAAACCTAGATTAACTAAAATTCCCATAAACAATCCCTAACCTAGAACAAACACAACCCCAACTGCACAAAAATCAATTCAAAGCAAACAAATCAACCCACAAAAGTCAACCAAAGTATCAACCCACAAATTTCGATCTATGAGCATGTAAAAGCACATCAACCCATCGTGCACCACTACCAACAAGTGAAACATGTTGATCTGGATGGATGATTCTTGAGAAAGAGAAGAAACAGAGACAGTTAAACTCAGAGAGAAGCTCCACCACCTCGCACCACCACTAGGCCACTAGCACCCCCTAACAAATCAACCACCATAGATCCATATGGATCGGTTCTTGAGAGAGAGAGAGAGAGAGAGAGGGAGAAGAGAGAGTAAGACCAGGGAGAGGGAGATTGTGAGAGAGAGATTGGGTATGAATTGAATAAAATTTTTTATTAATAGCGATGAACAGTACCTTCGCCAATAGTAATGAGGTACTATCCATACGCTACTTATGTGTTCTAGTTTGAAGAGGTTGACTCACAACACAATTGTGCGGGTTAGCTATTTCTTTAACCGAATTCTAGTTTATATAGTCTAATGGAAATGCTCTAAGATTTGGAAAATAAAAACTCTCACAATAGATGGGAGTAAGACTAACAGTGGTTATCGCAAGTTAGGGACTAGTGGGTTTTCATTTTTAGTGATAAGTTTAGGGTTTTTGTTTTCCAAATTGAGATTGTGTTTTCCCATGGTGGAATTTTGTTTTTGAGCCACTTCCCCAAATGTTCCACTGGTTGGAATTCATTTTGGATCTCACATATATTCACTTATTGGTGACTTGTGAAAGATTAAATGGAGAAAGAATGAATTTAGAAAGAAAAAGGGGTTGTGGTGGTTTTACTCTTTTTATGAAGATAGACAAGAATTTTGGTTGAATGTATACAATGGATAAGAGCAACAATATGGGGGATTAAAAACTAAAATAATATAGAAAAATGGTTAGGCACAATGGGATAAATTTGTGTAGCTTCAATCACCTCCATGGACGACAATTAGTGATTAGGTCTAACTGTCTAAGAGCATTCGTATCAGCCTCCTCAGATTTTTAGTTAAATTTATCGATAAAAAAACTCTACTTTTCTAGTTTAAATATTCATGTTTTTTATGCACACTCATCAAACTCGATACTCTATTTTTTTACTCCATTTAAATATTATATTTTATCTCTCCAAAATCCCATAAACAAACACCATATATTGACATACAAACCCCATATTTTGTCAAAAACAAATTCAAACCCAAATTAACTAAAATTCCCATAAACAATCCCTAACCTAGAACAAACACAACCCCAGCTGCACAAAAATCAATTCAAAGCAAACAAATCAACCCACAAAAATCAACCAAAGTATCAACCCACAAAAATCAACAAAAGTATCAACCCACAGATTTCGATCTATGAGCATGTAAAAGCACATCAACCCATCTTGCACCACTACCAACAAGTGAAACATGTTGATTTGGATGGATGATTCTTAAGAAAGAGAAGAAACAGAGACAACCAAACTCAGAGAGAAGCTCCACCACCTCGCACCACCACTAGGCCACTAGCACCCCCTAACAAATCAACCACCATAGATCCATGTGGATCGGTTCTTGAGAGAGAGAGAGAGAGAGAGAGAGAGAGAGAGAGAGAGAGAGATCGGGGAGAGAGGGAGAAGAGAGAGTTAGACCAGGGAGAGGGAGACTGTGAGAGAGAGATTGGGTATGAATTGAATAAGTTTTTTTATCAATAGCGATGAATAGTACCTTCGCCAATAGTAATGAGGTACTATCCATACGCTACTTATGTGTTCTAGTTTGAAGAGGCTAACTCACAACACAATTGTGTGGGTTAGCTATTTTTTTAACCGAATTCTAGTTTATATAGTCTAATGGAAATGCTCTAAGATTTGGAAAAAAAAACTCTCACAATAGATGGGAGTAAGACTAACGGTGGTTATCGCAAGTTAAGGAGTAATGGGTTTTCATTTTTAGTGATAAGTTTTGGGTTTTTGTTTTCCAATTTGAGATTGTGTTTTCCCATGGTGGAATTTTGTTTTTGAGCCACTTCCCCAAATGTTCCACTGGTTGGAATTCATTTTGGATCTCACATATATTCACTTATTGGTGACTTGTGAAAGATTAAATGGAGAAAGAATGAATTTAGAAAGAAAAAGGGGTTATGGTGGTTTTACTCTTTTTTTTTTTTTGTTAGCCTAATATGATGTGTTGGCTTTGACATATGGGGTAGTTGTGATGAATGGTGTGGTGTGGGGATTTGAAACACCAAAAAATGTCACTTAGTTGAACTACAAATTGATTGGATGATTAACAGAACAACACCACAACCTCATAAGCTAAGACATTGTTTGGAAGAAACTATGGAGAATCAAGGCCCCTAAAAGAGTCAGGTACATTTATAGAGAATCGAAGCAAATACTCTACCTACCAATGAAAACCTTAAAAGGAAAATTCCCAATCATAATCCTTTGTGTGCCCTGTGCCACCAAGAAGCCGAATCATAGTCCATCTATTCCTTAAATGTCCAACAACAAAAGCTTTGTGCATTCTTGTTGTTGGGGATTTATACTTGATGATCATCCTTTCTTTACAAGTGAAGAAATCATCAAATTGCTCATTAACCTGCCAAAAGCTCCATGCCCCTTGAAAGACCAATGGCTTATTACTCTTAATATGGCTGTAATCCGTAATGAAATTTGACGGGTAAGAATCATATATTGCTTTATGGTGGGATAGTGGATATTCATGCCTTCATCAAACACATACATTAAAGCCTTGCAGAGTTCTCCTCAGTAAGCACCATCAGGGGCGCACCCTCATGCAACAATGTTGCTCCCCCTTGTAGGTGGAATCCAACACCCCCCCCCCCCCTGGGCGGCTGGATAAAGCTTAACTCTAATACTGCCATAACCAAGAATAGCAATGCAATTGCTGCTGTTACTATAGACTAAAGAGGTGAAGTCTGGAAGATATGGGCAAGAAGCAACGGCCATTCTTTGGGCTATCTAGCTTGCTAAGGATGAAAAATGGACCCATATTGTCATTAAGGGAGACACGAAAAATTGTTTTGATCCTTTATCCTCCTCATCAACCACCCAAAATTAGTCCATTAGTAACACCGTTAGTAGCATTTTTAGTCTTAGAGAGTCTTTTCTTATTTGTTCTTTCAGTTGGGTCAAGAGAGAATGTAACATAGCAGCTCATGCTATTGCTAAACTCTCACTTTCTAATTTTCAGTCGTTTTGTTTCAATAATCTCAGTCTTCCATACGTTTCAGAATTTTTTTAGAAAATAACTATAAAACCCAAACAATATCATTAGTTAGGAAACGTTTCAAACATATTTGGTTAGTAACAATTCGAGTTTAGAGGAGTCGATTTTTGGGTTATAAAATCGAGTATACTGTACTCGAGTTTCCTGTTTTGCCAGCAGCTGAGGTGGCCAGCATGGCCACGTAGGCCAGAAATCGAGTTCTTTGGACTTGATTTGTAAGCCCAGAAACCGAGTTTATTGGACTTGTTTTGTAAGGCAAGAAACCGAGTTCATTGAACTCGGTTTGTAAGCCCAAAAACCAAGTTAATTGAACTCGGTTTACAAGCCCAGAAACCAAGTTCATTTTACTCATTTTGGTTTAAAGGAAATCGACTCCAGTGTACTCGTTTTCCTTTCCTCCACCTGTTACTCATCGCACGCACTCAAAAAAACTCAACTTCAAAACACAAAAAAAACGTTCAAACACACAGTTACTCATTCCCTCACTCTCACTCTCTCACTCTCAGTCTCTCAGTCCCTCTCGCTCTCTCACTCTCAGTCTCTTAGTCTCACACTCTCATTTCCTCTCGCTTCGTCGCCATCTCTCAATCTCAGTCTCTCAGTCTCAATCTCAGTCTCTCAGTCTCACTCTCATTCCTTCTCGCTCCGTCGCCGTCGCTCCACCTCCGCCTCACTCAGTCTTTCTCCCTCAGTGGTTGGCTTCGACTACCTCATAAAAGTAAGGACTCTCTCTTTTTTCTGGGTTTATTGGTAGGATGGCATGCATTGATTGTACTTGATAGATTTTTGGGGGGGGGGGGGGGTGCAGAGTTTGCTGCCATATTTGATACTCAGCATATGTGAGGAAATGATTTGTTCAATTCAAGGAAAATGTAGGATTTTGATTATGGTCCTGGCCTTCAATAAAATGTGCTCGAGCTTTTTTTTTACACTTATATACTAAATGTTCTTTACTTGTATTATTTATTCAAAAAGTTTCTCATTCTGTCAAATGTAATCTGTGTAAGCTAAAGATTTTGCTTGTACATTTTAATTCTTAAAGAGCAGCTATGTTTTGATTTTGTAAAAAAAAATGTCATTTTTAATTAAAGTGGTTCATTATATTAAGCTGTTTATATCTTATTTTGATGTTGGACCATTATGGTGTGCTTTATTATGCACCGATTCTTTTCTTATCCCATTTTGCTTATTGCCTTCTTGTCATACAATTTTGGAAGAACATTAACTTCCAACAAATTTGAGAAAGATAAACAACTAGCTGCAATTATCAAGCATATGGTTTTTACTCTGTAAATTTCTCCCTTGCCTTTGAAAGTTGTGACTTTTTTTTTTCCTAACATAATAGGGTATTACTGATTTATGATAATCTATTGCACATGACCTGGTTGAGAAAATTAGAAAGACTAGGAGGTGGAAAAAACTTGGTTGGTTGCCTATAACGTTGATATGAATAAAGTTTTACGATAAGACGTATCTGGGACTTTTTCTTTACTATGCTGGAATAAATGAATTTTTGATTAAGTGGTGCATTTTTAGTTTGAAGGATAAGACGTATCAGATTCTATTGAATGGTTCCCTGGGTAAAATTATTTTCCCAGGCAAAGCATTTTTAGTTTGAAGGAAAGCATTTTTAGTTTCAGATCTAAGCATTCTGACTATTGGGTTAGAAAGGTGTCCTGTCTTGTAGATATTTAGCTTTGATTGACTAAATTACCACTTAAAAATAAACCAATTCGACACTATAAATCCCAAAGAATTAGGATTATCCCAAGTCAACTCAAAGTTACATTTTCTTTTTCTTGCCTTAAAAAAAAGGTTACATTTTGTTTTACATCCGGCCCAAAGCTTATAATGAAGAAATGTAGAAGGCTTAATTAATTAGGTCATACTGAGTTTTATGCAGCATATTGAGTTTTTTATATGTATCTTTATTCCCTGTGGTTGATTGTCATACTTATTGTTTGTGCAAGAAATTAGGCTATACATTGAGATCCTTGCCAATTTATGTTTAACATGTGCTTATATTACTCTTGACTCCCTAAACTTCGTGCAGTATGGCTGCTGTTCTTGCTCAGATTCGTGATGAGTTCAGACCTAGTCCCATTGAGGATTCGGTGTTAAGGTTTCTAACAACTCATCAATCGTGCGTTGTTTGGGAAGGCAAGGTAAAATTAAAACCGACTACGTGCTGAATATTCTCTTCTTATCCTTTTACATTATGTTGATTTTTGTTTTTTGGGTTCAATAGCTACAATCACATATACAAAGGTTATGACATATTGCATCTCATCACCATGGTTCTATCATGTGCAGGATTCGGGGACACTGAAATGCCGTGGTCGTAATGACGAGCTCCAAAAACGACGCCCCATAGTGGTGGATGATCGCGTCATCGACATTGTCAAGAGAGTTGGATTAATTGGGCTGTATAGGACCCCATGTAGAGAGCTTGATAATAACTTGATAACGGCCTTGGTTGAGCGATGGCGGCCTGAAACCCACACCTTCCACCTGCCATATGGTGAGACAACAATCACATTACAAGATGTGGAAGTTATTTTCGAAATTCCAATCGATGGTGAGGCAATTGTTGGAACAACTAACTTGACATGGAAAGCTGAATGTCAGAGCATGCTTGGAATTCCTCCTAATGGAAATGTGCTTAAAGGACAAAGGATCCTAATTAACAAGCTACTAGAAAAAATTGACCAAGGGTTGCCTAATGATGCAGCAGAGGTGGTTGTGCATCAATATGCACGGTGTTATATTCTAGCACTCTTGGCAGACACAATTTTCGCCGACAAGTCTGGCGATAGGGTGCATACGATGTGGTTGCAGATGTTGAGGGACCTTCGCAATCCACCTCAGTACAGTTGGGGGAGCGCTTGCCTTGCATGGTTGTACAGAGAGTTATGCAGGGCAACTGACAGTGGTGCCAGTCAGATTGGTGGGGCCTTGGCAAGAGGTATACAACTGTGAGGATCCCTATAAGATGTGACCATCCAAAGTCCATATTCAGGCTTCTCGACTGCCCCAACGTACCATATGCATGACTCATCCATATGCATGACTCATCGACGCATTTCACAGCTAGTCTACTTTTGGTCGACCTACTAGTGATAATGTTTCTATTATGCTTTGCAGCGTAAATTGTTAATGCACGTTTCACCGCCTCTTTATTCGCAAAAGTCAACCCTTTCGCAAAATTCATGTCTGCATTCCAAGAAGAACCAAATGCTTGTTAAACAACTTCAGGATCAACCATATTTTCCCAAATATTTTCATAAAATGATGAGGCAGGAGGTTCATAAACGGGGGTCGTATTTGTAACATGTTGAACTCTAACATTAGCGTTCGCATCATCTTCATCACATTCAGCCATATCATAAACATGAAGAATGGGAGCAATTTCATGGTCATCAAGACCCCTATCAAAGTCACCATTGTCAATCCTCTCTTTGTACTCATCTCTATCGTCAACATCTTCCCCAACACAGTCTTCATCTTCATCTCCACCTACTGGAACTGTAGAGGATTCACCTCGATGTGTACAAAATTGATCTTCATATCTATTTCCAGGTTCGCTCTCAATTGTTGCTGGTGTCTCTTGAAAAGGGGGTGTATAGCCTCCCAATGTGGTGCATCGATCATCTAGGACTGCAAACTGTAGAGATGTAGTTGTTTGTACAATTTCTTCCTCTACGCCGACTTCCGCACGCGGCTCCAAAGTGACGTACAACTCAAAATCTGCTGCTTGTTCCCATTTCTGTATCTTACTAAACATGAATTTTACATGTTTGTCCTCTGTTATCGCCATATTTCTGTAATTAATGCATTGATTGAGGACTTAAAGAAGGGTTCACTTGCAACTCTTCCATAATTTTTACTTTTAGCTCATTCAGGGTCTTTAGCTTACGGCGTATCATCATATAGCAGCACAGGATACTCGGACCTTGAAATGAGCATCCGTCATAAGGGTTGGCATTGCTAAGGGGTCCACCGTAGTATATATTTATATGGATCATTGTCAACTATAGATCATCAAGTGCAATTGTGTTAGTGACAAATTTATAACGCTCAATCAACATCAATCACACAACTTTGCGTATGAAATGCCAACAGTACTAACCTCAACTCGATTTGCATATACTCACCTTTAGTAATCTTACAAAAATAGTCATTGCCAATTTCATATTCTTTAAAAATTCCAAATCATTCTAGGGGCATGACTTTCAAAACCCATTCAAATAAGTTATTGTACGGCCCCGAGATGTCCAGGTCCATTTGGGCCTCTTGTTCAAGCATAGGTGGTGTAGCCCATTGTTCACATTCCCCTTTTTTTACTCGTGATCCCAACCTAGGCCCACGCTGAGTGTAGGCCCAGGTTTTACCACCCAGTCTTTACTCGGGGAGTCAATGTCGGACAATATAGGAAGAATGAACGTCCGAACACCCATCATGAACATGCCTGACAATTCCAGAAACATTGCTGCCGGGCATGATCGCTGAAGTGGGAACCAAGTTCCAAAGCCATCTTCGCCCCATGCCACTCCCACCTAATCACTCACTTATGAATGATGATACTGGACCGCTCATTGCATAAACTGCAAAAACAATCATGACACACCACTAATCAGAGTGCTATAAATAAGAGAGGCGAAAGAAAGAGAAAGGGTTGGAAAATTGTGAGAGAAAAAGAGAGAGTAAGAGGGTGGCAACATAGAAAGAGAAAAGTGACCTCATTGAGTCTTGGTGCCGAGAACGACTCATAGTAAGAAATCCAAACCCACTAAACAAATAAGTTGTGAATCTAAGTAAGGCCCAGCCCAGCAATCTCATTCAGGCGTGCACAATTGGCGCCGTCTGTGGGAAACTCCTACAACGCCGTCGTTCTACTGAAACTCAATCCTGGGGAGGCAGATGTCTGGGAGACACTCTAGGAGCGACGCTGAAAGTGGTTCAGCAGGATCTTCTTAGGGATCCTCTTGGCGAGAAAGAAGTCAAAAGAGACGTGAAGACAGGGACTGCGAACGAGAGGAGCAGTCCGACCTCGGAGAGGGGTCATACCAAACGCAGCACACGATTTCGAATGCCTCAGGGCACAGGCAGCTCAATGAGAGAGACGAAGAGTTTGAACGGTTGCGCAGGCTAGTGAGAGACCTAGAGTTGGAGGTAGAAAACAGGCATCATAGAAGGGATGGTGACAACCGAGAAAAAAGAGCCAATACCGGAGAGGATCGTCGTCAGACAGGGTCCAATCAATCTAGGTCCCACAACCGCTGAGAACGCTTCCATTCCCGGGATTCTCGTCGGCAAAGGGAACGGGCTCATTCACGGGAATCTTGCCATCACTGAGACCGTTCAAGGTTGCTAGAGTACGCAAATCGAGGTTCGGATTCCCCAAAAGAGCAACGGCCCCACAATGCGGCCATGGACGCGATGAGCCGTGCGCTACGAAGAGTTGCCCGGTCTCCTTTCTCAGTTGACATCGAGAGAGCCCTAATGCCGGACAGATTCACCTTTCAACTCCTACGACGGGAAAACGGACCTAGTAGAGCACATTAGTCACTATATCCAAATGATGTCTCTGCATACCCACAATGACGCACTGATGTGCAAGATCTTTCCCTCAAGCCTTGGTCCCACAGCTTTGAGATGGTTTAACGGGCTGCGGAAGGGTTCCGTCCACAGTTTCGTCGAGTTGATACAGGAGTTCGGAGTTTGGTTTGTAACTTGCAACCGGGTGCCACAACCGGTAGACGCATTGCTGTCTATGAAAATGAGGGAAGGGAAAACCCTCTTTAGCTATGCTAGCCGGTACTAGGAGCTGTACAACGAGATCGGCGGGGGGAACGAAAAGATTGCTGCGAGCACATTTAGGATGGGGTTGCCCGAGGATTCAGGGCTGAGGGAGTCGCTGACTAAGAAGCCTCCCGAGGGTATGAGGCAGTTGATGAGGCGTATTGAAGAATATAAACGGTTGGAAGATGACCAGATACAGAGCAAAGGCAAGGCGCCGATGATAAATCACCCTCGGTCAGGTGTCTTTCAACCGAGAACCCGAGGGAATTTAAGAATTCAAGAACCAGAGGTGCCACTAGGAGAGGTAAACGTGACGTTCAAGGAGCCAGTGCACAAAATCGTAGACAAGATTAAGCACGAGCCATACTTCAGGTGGCCGAACAGGATGGGGGGTGACCCCTCTAGGAGAAATCAGAACTTGTACTGCACCTATCATAAAGACAAGGGACATACGACCGAGCAGTGCTGGGTGTTAAAAGACCATCTCGGGCAGCTGGCCAAGGCTGAGTATTTGAAGGAGTTTGTGCTAGACGTGGGGGACCGAGGGA
Source organism: Quercus ilex subsp. ballota (assembly GCA_032727855.1). Lineage (NCBI taxonomy): Eukaryota > Viridiplantae > Streptophyta > Magnoliopsida > Fagales > Fagaceae > Quercus > Quercus ilex. Next base: position 23,448,511 of record CM064917.1, on the reverse strand, counting down.
CGGGATAAGGAGCCACGCAGAGGAGCGACCCCCTTCCACCCCCGCTCGGAATAATTGAGGTCATCCACATTCCACCGAGAAGTCTCGCCTCGGCGAGAAAAAAAAGGGTGCTAAATGTGGCCCTAGTAGAGGGAAGCTGGGGAACACCACTGGCGGGGAAAAAGATGAAGCTTACCCGGGAGCCTATCGCTTTCGGTGACAACGATCTAGAGGGAACGGTCCAGCCGCACGACGACGCGTTGGTAGTCACCGCCCAGATAGGCGGGTTCTTGGTGAAAAGGGTGATGATAGACCAGGGGAGTGGGGCTGACGTGATGTATCCGGACTTGTACCGAGGGCTTAGGTTGAAAAATTGGGATCTCTCTAAATACAGCATGCCTTTGGTTGGGTTTGATGGGAAAATCGTAATGCCCGAGGGGCAAATATCTATGCCCGTGGATATCGAAGGCAAGGACGTGGTAGTGACGTTTGTAGTGGTGACTTCTTCCTCCCGGTACACAGCGATACTCAGCAGACCATGGATCTATGCAATGGGGGCCGTCCCATCCACACTGCATGTGAAAGTGAAGTTTCCTACCGAGCATGGTATTACTGTGGTGAGGGGAAGCCAGCAGACGGCGAGACAATGCTTAATCGCCATGGTTAACCAGAAGAAGGAAACAACCGATCAGGGGGAGTGTGCCCAGCAGAAAGAGCCGCCGTAGGGGGTCCCGTTATAGCAATTACAGGATGACCGAGGAGAAGTAGGGGGTGGTTGTGCCGAGGATATGATAAAAGTAAAGGTACTTCCAGATGCCGACAATTGTTTTCATGTAGGGAAAGGCATGGACGAGCAGGAGAAAGTGGAAATGTTGTTGCTCCTCATACAGAACGTAGACGTGTTTGCGTGGAGTCCATACGAGGTGCCCAGGGTGGACCTCGAATTCATTGTCCATAGACTTAGAGTTGACCCCTCGTTCCCCCCTAAGAAGCAGAAGTCGAGGAGATCGGCTTGGGAGCACGCCGAAGCGGTGAAAGCGGAAGTCCGAAAGTTGAAGAATACTGGGGCGATAAGGGAAATTTTCTTCCTGGATTAGTTAGCAAATACCGTGGTGGTGAAGAAGAAGAACGGCAAGTGGAGGTTTGCGTGGACTTCACGGATTTGAACCGAGCCTGCCTAAATCGACCAATTGGTGGACGCCACGTATAGGCACCCGAGGATGAGCTTTCTGGATGCTTTTCAAGGGTATCACCAGATCGCCCTGGCACTTGAGGACCAAGAGAAGATGGCATTTATCTCCCCAGAGGCCAATTATCACTACACGGTAATGCCCTTCGGACTAAAGAACGCTAGGGCTACGTACCAACGGATGATAACGAAAATGTTCTGAGACAAGATAGGGCGTATGGTTGAAGTGTACATTGACAATATGGTGGTGAAGAGCAAGCAGGTAGCACGACACACGAACGACCTTCAGGGTGTTTTCGAGGTTCTTCGACAGCACAAGCTATGTCTCAATGCCGAGAAGTGTGCGTTCGGTGTGGGGGCCGAAAAATTCCTGGGATATCTGATCATTAAGGGGGGAATAGAGGTCAACCCCGACAAAATTGAGGCTGTGAAAAGACTGAAACCACCGAGCAGTCCGAAAGAAGTACAAGTATTGACCGGGATGCTAGCCGCCCTCAATTGATTCATCTCCAAATTCGCAGATCGCTGCCGACCATTCTACAAACTTCTGAAGAAGTGGACTGGATTTCAGTGGAATGAAGAATGCGACAGGGCCTTTATGGATCTGAAGGATTATTTGGTGCGGGCACCCATGCTAACGACACCAGAACCAGGTGAGGACCTATTCATGTACTTGGCAGTGTCCGAGCACGCCGTAAGTGCCGTGTTACTGAGGGACCAGGGAATCCAACAGCCCGTGTACTACATCAGCAAGACTCTAGTTGATGCAGAGACGAGATGCTTACCTCTGGAGAAGCTTGTCTTGGCCCTAATACACGCCACGAGAAAGCTGACGCACTACTTTCAGGCTCATATGGTTTATGTCTTAACCGAGTATCCCCTACAGTCGCTATTGAGGAGGTCAGACTTTACTAGCCGAATAGCAAAATGGGGAACTCGGCTTGGTGCTTTTGACATACGGTACAGACCTCGAAGTTCGGTGAAAGGCCAGGTCCTTGTGGATTTTGTCGCCGAGTTCTCGCCGAAATGGAAGGGGGAGATAATTTGCCTCGTGAAGTCTCACCCGTGAAAGGTGTTCGTGGACGGGGCGTCGAGCTTCACGAGGGCCTGCGCAGGGGTTGTCATAATTACCCCGAAAGGAATACGGTTGGAGCACTCATTTAGGTTGGGCTTCAGAGCCTCCAACAACGAGGCAGAATACGAAGACTTGCTGGCCAGACTAAGGACAGTTTCAAGTTTGGGTGCCCGGGAAGTAGAGGTGTATTCAGATTCGCGTCTGGTGGTTCATCCGGTGCAGGGCAGTTTTGAAGCCCGAGATCTCCGTATGAAAGCATACGTGGAATAGGTGAGGTAGGCTATAACCAGCTTCAGCACGGTAAAGGTCTTCCAAGTGGCTCAAATGCGAAATAGACACGCCGACTCCCTCGCCACGCTGGCATCATCAGTAGCCGAAGAGGTACCCCAACTAATCAAGGTCGAGCTTGTTCCAGAGCCGAGCATCAGGATAGTAAGTGATCCGGGAACTGCAGGGGTCGATATCTCAGCAATCGCAGCACTTGCGCCGTGCTGGATGGACCCTATTATTGACTTCCAGGCCGAGGACTGACTCCCGTCTGACGAAAAGGAGGGCAACGAGATCCATAGGATGGCCCCTCGGTATTGGCTATCAGAAGACCGGACACTGTATCGGAGGTCCTTTGGAGGGCCATACTTGTTGTGCTTACGACCCGAGAAGGTGAGCGAGCTCTTGGCCGAGCTTCATGATGGAGTGTGCGGCAGCCGTGTAGGGGGACGTTCATTGGCGCACCGGGCAATGACTCAAGGCTTTTGTGGCCTCAAATGCAGAAGGACGCCGCTGAGTATGTAATTAAATGCGAACAGTGCCAGAAGCATGCCACCCTAATCCACCTGCCCGCCGGCCATCTAAACCCGATCAGTAGTCCTTGGCCTTTTGCACAGTGGGGGCTGGATATCATTGGCTCATTTCCCCGGGCAACAGGTAATCGGAGATTCGTTCTGGTGGCCGTCGACTATTTTACCAAATGGGCAGAGGTGGAAGCTTTGGCTAATATACGGGACGTGGATGTAAAGAAATTTGTGTGGAAGAATATAGTCACAATATTTGGGGTACCTAACTCCCTTATATCAGACAATGGGCTGCAATTCGACAGCCAAGCCTTCCGTGAATTCTGTGGTAATCTCGGTATTAAAAATAGGTACTTAACACCAGCATATCCACAAGGCAATGGCCAGGCCGAGGCGGTGAATAAAGTAATTGTAAATGAGCTGAAAAAGAGGCTGGAGGGCGCGAAGGGAAACTGGGCCGAGGAGCTGCCCAAAGTTTTATGGGCATACCAGACAACCCCTAGAAGGTCCACTGGGGAGACCTCGTTCTCTCTTACCTATGGAGCAGAAGCCGTGATACCGACCGAGGTGAATCTACTCAGAGCACAGGTCGCGGGATTTGACCCCGCCCAGAATGATGAGATGATGGTGGGATGTTTGGACAAGTTGGAGGAATGCCGTGAAAGGGTGACTATACGACTCGCAGACTATCAGCAGAAGCTCGCCCAGAGATATAGCCGAGACGTAAGAACGAGGGAGTTTAGCGTCGGGGATTTGGTTTTGAGAAGGGCCGTGGGGAATATGCGAGATACGAATGCCGGGAAGCTAGCACAGACATGGGAAGGGCCTTACAGGGTCACCGCCGTTGCCAGCACAGGGGCATATTACTTGGAAGACCTAGGCGAGAGGCCGTTGCCCCGGCCATGGAACGTCCATAACCTTAAGAAATTCTATCACTGACGGGCAAGTGAATTGAGAGTTAAATTTAAATTCCATCACTAAGTTTTCACTAATGAAGGTGATGACGTTCATCTGGGCTATTTCTTTCCATTTTATTGTTGCATTTTTGCTCGACCTCCATTGCCGGTCATAAAAGAACATTAAGCTACAAATCTTGCTAAGGACAGAAAATTGATTCTCGGTTCGATCCATATCACCGAGCAGGTGGAAACCTTAGACTCGAAAAATACGCTAAGGACAGAAACCTGATTCTTGGTTCGATCCATATCACTGAGCAGGTGGAAACCTTAGACTCGGATAATATGCTAAGGACAGAAACCTGATTCTCGGTTTGATCCACATCACCGAGCAGGTGGAAACCTTAGACTCCGAAAATACGCTAAGGACAGAAACCTGATTCTCGGTTCGATCCATATCACCGAGTAGGTGGAAACCTTAGACTCGGATAATACGCTAAGGACAGAAACCTGATTCTCGGTTCGATCTACATCACCGAGCAGGTGGAAACCTTAGACTTGGAAAATACGCTAAGGACAGAAACCTGATTCTCGGTTCGATCCATATCACCGAGCAGGTGGAAACCTTAGACTCAGAAAATACGCTAAGGACAGAAACTTGATTCTCGGTTTGATCCATATCATCGAGCAGGTGGAAACCTTAGACTCGGAAAATACGGTAAGGACAGAAACCTGATTCTCGGTTCGATCCACATCACAGAACAGGTGGAAACCTTAGACTCGGATAATACGCTAAGGATAGAAACCTGATTCTCGGTTCGATTCACATCACCGAGCAAGTGGAAACCTTAGACTCGAAAAATAGGCTAAGGACAGAAACCTGATTCTCGGTTCGATCCATATTACCGAGCAGGTGGAAACCTTAGACTCAGAAAATACGCTAAGGACAGAAACCTGATTCTCGGTTTGATCCATATCACCGAGCAGGTGGAAACCTTAGACTCAGAAAATACGCTAAGGACAGAAACCTGATTCTCGGTTCGATCCATATCACCGAGCAGGTGACCTTAAACTCAGAATTTGCGCTAAGGACAAAAACCTATCCCCGGTGCGAAATACATCACCGAGGAGGAGGAAGGCTTAACCAAGATTTCCTAAGGGCAAGATCCTATCACCCGACTTGATTGCTTTTACCGGACGGAAGGAAAGTATTCTAAAGACAGAATAAAGGTTGAAACCAACACGTTGCCCGAGATCGAGAACCCATATCTGGGCCTTCTGCACCCCATAAGTCACCAAGCATTCAGGAAATCATTCATGCACGAAAAATAGAAAAACATGGCTAGTAAGCCTTCATGAAAACAATTAAGGCAAGTGTTCAGTGAACAAGCAACGCTTAAGTAGAATAAATGCATAAAGACAAAGCCATTGTCCTGTCACCATAGCCCGGCGACCACGCAAAAGTCAAAACAAGGTGAATGATCGTTCAGCCACCACAGCCCGGTGACATAGGCAAATTAAGTTAAGAAAATAAAACTTAAAAAATTCTTTTTTTTTTAGCTAGAACAAAACATTGACGAAATTGTACAGATCCCCAGTTAATCTGCTGCTGTGTGGTCGGCATGGTCGGTTGACTGCTGGTTGGCGGGGTTATGGGCTAAATCCTCATGGCGTTGGTCGGAAGGGTGGGGAACACTGTTGAATTCCGCATCATCCGTTTCCGCATGAGCATCTATCTGTTCCACCAATTCCCTAAAGCTCGTTGTATCTTCTGCGCCAGTTGTTGCCGGAGGATTCTGCGCGGCTGGAGCAAATTCTGGGAAGGGAATTTGACCGGGGTCCTTAAGGGGAGAATCCTCAAGGACCCCCATAGCCTGCAGGGCTGCCAACCAGCCGGCCTTAAAACCCAACTTTCGAGCCTGGTTAACCACTGGCTCCACCGAGTTTTCCGCATCGGCGAACCCTTCATGGTACCACTTATCCTCGGCAACCCCCAATGCAGCTCTCATATCTGCTAGCTCCTCAGTCTAGGCCGTGTTTAGACTTTCTGCCTTGGCCAACTTGACATCTGTCTCGTTTTGCTTTTCGAGAAGTTCTGTGCACCTACTCTCCGCAAGCGCCTTGGCCTTCTCCGCAGCAGCAACCCTTTTCTCGACCGCGTCAACGGCCTTTATTTTTTCCTTCACCACCCTGGTGGCCGTCTCCTTGGCCGCTCTCTCCCAATCAGCATCCCCGGAAAGCTCCTTCATCCGGCCATCCATCATGTGAGCCAGCTTGGCAGCCTAAAAAAAAAAAAAAACCGAGTGTAAGTATACGTACTGTGTACATGCTAACAGTAATGATAAACAATAATAATCGACGGAAACTGGTGAGTGAGAGATTACTGCGACCGTGAACCATTGCAGCCTTCTCCCCATGGACTCCTCCGTCCCCTGCTCATAAGTGTGCACGTCTTCGGGTAGGAGGAGTCCGTGTGCTAAACTCTGGGCAACACGACCCCCTTTACCTTTCTCCCAAACACGGACACTGGCAATGTCGGGGAGTGGTTCGCCGTCCAAGAGGAACTTAGGTTGCCACGGCTGAGCTGCCCTAGAGGAGGAGGCCGCGACCGCCCCAGTTTAAGCCCGCAGCTCCTGTATGGAGATGCCCTTGGACGGCTGTAAGGGCACCTAGGCAGGAGCATCTCTCGGCCCAGCGGAGGTCTACTCGCTTACACGCGGCCTTTTTCTTACTCGTCCAACTTGAGACGGGGGTGGAGGCGGAGGCGTCTGACCTTGGCTCAGCTGTGGTTGAGTCTGCATTGCCTGCCGTGCGCCAGGCACAAAGCGATCAATGGACAAAGTTCTTCTTGTCACCATATCCACGCTATGGTCGGATTCAGTATCAAAGAGTTCAGTAATATTAACAATAACTTGCTCGGCAGCAAGTATAGGATCCCGAGATCAGCTGGTTCTTCGGGTTGGGCTGGAGCTTCTTGAACAAAAGCCTCTTGGATAGGTACTTCCTCTTTAACGGGAGCGTGCGCAAGTTCTCGGAGGCGCCGGGACACAAGATCTGTCGACTCGTCGCGTATTGGAGCAAGCTTATCCGAGCAAGTGTATCGCCGGCCAATATCCCGAGCTTCTCCTATCGTAAAGTTCGGCAGTAAAAAGTTCGCCTGCCGAACGTCGATATACAACAGTAGGGGGCTGTCTACCAAGAGCGCCTGCTTAAAGGGTTGCCAGGTGGAGTAGACTGGTTCAACACCGAGAATGAGGTGGGATTCTTGGAGCTGCCCGTCCCAATGAACGAATATCTCGAATCGGAGCACGAAGTTTAAATCCCTTACATGAACCACCCGGACATCCGGGATGAACACTTTATCGTCTGCAAAATATAAAAAAAAAAAATAATAATAATAATAAAAATAGAAAAATAAAATGATAACATGAGTGATGAGAAGGGGAAAATGCAATTAACGTGTTTATAAGCATATTGAGATTCAGGTAAGTACAACAGCTATTAAACAAAGACAGGTCAGGAGTCAATACGAACCCACTTCGCGGCGAGAGAGGGGAGGGGGTATATCCCCGGCAAACCAATTGCCGCGCACCCGGATGTACTCCCCGACAGAATTTCTATTCGAGTCAGGTAGGCATGATATCAGCCGTACCCGCTTATCCTTAACCTTTAAATAATAATTTGTATTCTTATTTCCACACAAGCTGTACATGTGGTTTATATCATGATGGTTTAACTACAAACCGAATGTGTGGTTCAACCTACTAACGCAACTGACAACTAGGTAAAAGTTGGGAGGTAGTTGGTCGGGGCACAGCCTGTAATACTGAAGTGTGTCTAATAAGAGGGGATCCACGGGAAACCTAACCCTGCCCTTTAGGACTGCCATTAAGGGAAAAAAGGCAGTTTAACCCCCTCTGTGGAGTTCGAATTCACTCTCATGGCAATATGCCACTTCCACATCATTAAGAATATCAAATTTCTGCCTAAATGTGGCTAAGGATGTTGCGGTGTTTAGAAGGTAGGCGTACCCCATCCTAGGATCTAAAATCAAAAAGGAAAACACGAAGAAAGGTGCTAAAGTAAAAGCAAGAGGCAGGGAACTTACTTTGGGTTCTAGGGGAGGAAAAAGGGCTCTGGGCAGGCGAACAGTTGTACAGATGGATGCTCGGTAGAGAGCAAATTCAGAGAGTGGAGAGTTTAGAAATGGAGAAGTGATTTGGGATGAACTATATATAGAGCAATGGAAGAAGGAAACGGCGCCTCAACAGCAATAATGAGGCTCCATTAACGAGGAGTTCACGCGGGCACCAACTGACACACGTACATCTTCGGTCCACGAACTGTCAGGTAATGATGACAGCTAAACCCAATGGGCCGAAAAGGCACGTCTTTTGATGGCGCATTAATGGGTCTTTGAAACCGCCCTGACTTGCACCTGTTAGCCTTCTCAAATAAATGTGCCCACCGGGCTTCTTGATTCTGCCCGTGGACCAGACATGAATCAAGAGGGGGCTAATGTATGGCCCCGAGATGTGCAGGTCCATTTGGGCCTCTTGTTCAAGCATAGGTGGTGTAGCCCATTGTTCACATTCCTCTTTTTTTACTCGTGATCCCAACCTATGCCCACGCTGAGTGTAGGCCCAGGTTCTACCACCCAGTCTTTACTCAGGGAGTCAATGCCGGACAATATAGGAAGAATGAACGTCCAAACACCCATCATGAACATGCCCGGCAATTCCAGAAACATCGCTGCCGGGCATGATCGCTAAAGTGGGAACCAAGTTCCAAAGCCATCTTCGCCCCATCCCACTCCCACCTAACCACCCACTTATGAATGATGATACTGGACCACTCATTGCACTAACTGCAAAAACAATCATGACACCCCACTAATCAGAGTGCTACAAATAAGAGAGGCGAAAGAAAGAGAAGGGGTTGGAAAATTGTGAGAGAAAAAGAGAGAGTAAGAGGGTGGCAACATAGAAAGAGAAAAGTGACATCATTGAGTCTTGGTGCCGAGAACAACTCATCATAGGAAATCCAAACCCACTAAACAAATAAGTTGTGAATCTGAGTGAGGCCCAGCCCAGCAATCTCATTCAGGCACACACAGTTATGATGAACAAAAATATTATATACCAACCAGTTATCCATTGAAATCTCTACTACAAATCTTAAACAAATATATCTTGAAATAATTTATGGTAAAAAGATTACAAATACTATCTTAGGTATCAAACTCATAATCCATTTCATATCCATGATAAAGACCTAAAAGCACTAAATATTCCCAACACGAGCTCACAATATTAATTTTTTAAAAAAACTTAGCATATTATCACAATATTTACACTAACAAACAAAACAAATATTCCCATATGTTGTAATAGTATAATAATCACAATATTTGGTACTAAATATTCCCAATAATCACAATATTAATTTTTTTTTTTAAAACATAGCAAATAATTTAATCACAATATTTACACTAACAAAAAAAAAATTCCCAATATGTTGTAATTTAATCACAATTATTTACTAAATATTCCCAATAATTAATCATAATATTACTAGTCACTATAGATATTTTTTCTTAAGTAGATTCATGATCTTATATAAATGTGTCCTAATATTAATTTAAAAAAAAAACTGTATTAATAATCACAATATACTAAGAAATAAATTAATCACAATATTTACACTAACAAATAACAATAACAAAACTTTTCCTAATATGTTCTAAATTTTTCTATAAAAAAAAAAAAAAAAAACTAGCAAATAATCACAATATTGTAAAAACAATACAGAGTGTTGTGTGAGATGAGTGTTCTGTGAGTGCAAGTGAGAGACAATTTAGGAAAAGTTACTAAAGAGTATGGGGAGTTTTTGAAGAGTAAAGTATGGAGAGTTTCTGAAGAGTGGAGCTGAAGGTGTGTGAGACCCCACGGTAAGGAGCAAAACAGGTCCCAGCTGGGACCCACGACAACACGTGGAGGGCTAGGGACCATTCATGAAAATCGAGTCCTCTGGACTCGATTTCCAGCTCAATACCCACGTGACCGTTGATGCTGTGGGATGAGACTGATGATGCTGTGGGATGGACTGATGTGACTAGGAAATCGAGTTCACTGGACTCGATTTTTATACATGGAAAACGAGTTCAGTGGACTCGATTTCCATGTATAAAAATCGAGTCCAGTGAACTCGATTTTTGTGTATAAGAAACGAGTCCAGTGAACTCGATTTCTTGGCCTACGTGGATAACTTTTCCACCTCAGCCGCGGGCAAAGTAGGCGAATATGAACAGGGAAATCGATTCCTCTGGACTTGAATTGTTATAAACCAATATAGTTTCAAACGTTGCGTAACTTATGTTATTGTTTGGGTTTTATGGTTATTTTCTAAAAAATCCCTATGTTTCAAGGATAGTTTTTGAAGTTGACTTTTGTTCCCTTATTTTAGTTTGATTTTCATTTAATAATATTGAAAATTATCAACCAAAAAAAAAAAAAAAAGTTATTGGATGATTTTTTATATATGTTCACCTAACATCTTCATGAGTTGGAAAACCAATCACTAATTAGGCAAATCACCTCATTAAAAAATTGATTGACCTAACCAGCATGAGAAGAATGCATCTTGATTGCTCATGAGAGAGTTGATTGACCTAACGCTCACGAGAGAGTCCAATGGCATCGATGGAATACGTACATGTATATTTATATATTTTTTATGAACTCATAAAAGTTAGAAATCATATCAATATATTTGTTTTTTTTTTGCTGAATAATCATATCAATATTATTTAATACATACATGGTACATCCATTAATAAATAATAATAATAAAAATAAAAATACTAAATATGTGTTCTTTATTTTATATGCGTTATTACAAACAAACAAGAAACGACAAAGTTTAGTTATAATTTTTTTTTGAGAATGAGTTTAATTACAAAATTTGTTGTACTCTTTATTATATAAAAATGACCAAATATGTGTTCTTTATTTTATATGTGTTATTACAAACCAAAAAAAGAAAAAGAAAAAGGACAGTTTATATGTGTTATCACCATTGGATTGTATCTTCCTTTTATATCATCTATACTTGCTATTCGGGGCCATTTTTCGGTTGCCCAGCCACGTGTGATTTGTTGGAGGGATGACCTTACTAGGCTCAGGTTCTTTTTTGGGGAGTTGCGCCCGGAACTCAACATTGGGCCACGTGGTTCCACGGCTACCGATGTATTATTAAGCCTAACAATCATTAAGGCCAAAATCTAAGAATCACGATAATTGTTGAGTAAATATGTAACTTGTGTTTGATATGGTAGTTTTGATTAGTTGTAATAACAGTTGAAATAAAGTAGTATTTATTTAGAGGTAAAGTAATTGTGTACTTAACGATGTAAATTTAAAGATAAGGAAGCAAAGTCACTTATCTTTGTATGGTTTGTAAGCCCAGCTGTACAACTTCTGTAAGTTGATAATATCCCAGCAAAGTGCCAGCAGTAGAGAGTCAGTTTTCCAGCGGTTGAATGAGTTTAAGCCCTTTGTATGGTTTATAGCTCCAGCTGTGTAGCATCAGTGAGCTGACAGGATTCCAGCAAGATGCCAGCGGTATAGGCTAGTTAGGCTTGTCCCTCTTGTCATGCATTTAAATGAGTTTAAGCTTTGGTTAATAGTTGTAATAGTAATTGGAATAAAATAATATGTATTTAAATGTGAAGTAATCATGTAATGATATAAATTTAAAGGTAAGGAAACAGAGTCACTTATCTTTGATAATTTGCAGCCCAACTGTGTAGCATCAGTAAGCTGATAAGATTTCAGCAGAATGCCAGCGGTAGTTTGCCATGATGATTTCAAGATTGAAGGGAAAAAATGGGTGCAACTAGAGGGAGAGAGAGTATGCCCAGCTGTGTATAGGGGCTTGTTAAGCTTGCTCCTCTTATCATGCACTTAAATGAGTTTTCCCCTTAACAATGCTCTTTTAGTTTTTGTAACGTTATGAGTAGCATTGCCTTCCATGAGAAGGGCTTTTATATGGAGTATATATGCCTTCTAAGAGAAGAGCTTTATGTAAGAAGTAGTGGTGCCTTCTAAGAGAAGGGCTTTGATATGAGATCTTGGTGCCTTCTAGGAGAAGGGATTTAGTAATAGAAGTTCATGCGTTCCATGAGAAGAGCTTTTAGTATGAGTGTTTGGCATCTCTTGAGAAGTATTGAGATGGTAAAATATATAGATCTGTTGTGAGATGTGAGAGATATGGTGGTTAAAGATAGTAAAAATATGAGATCATAACTGCTGGAGAAGTTGTTGAGATGGCTTTCCAAGATGAAAGACTTTTGTAAAAGAAGAGCATGGAGATGTATTTAGGTATTTGGAGATAAGAACAATGAGATAGGTGTATTTTCTGAGTATCGAGAATGAGAGAATGAGTATATGAGGAGTAATAGTGTAGCAGTGTGTTTAGCAAAGCTGCTGGGATTTTCTGCTGAACTTGTATGAAGGCTTATGAAGGGCATTTATGAACTAAAGGCTGAAGAGTTTAGTTCCTAATTTTGGAAACTAAAAACTCAAAAGTTCCCCCTTTCATTCAAAGCTTCCCTTGGTCATTAGAGGGAGAGAGAAGTTTATGAGTCCCTTTCTTCCTCTTGGTGTCCCCCCTTTTGAGGTGTTTTTCAAAAGTCCCCTTTTGTTGAGTTTTAAGGGGGTATTTTAGCAAAGAATATCAAACAAAATATGTCCCCTATAGCAATGAATTTTCAGAGAATCTATTTTAAGATTTGGCCAAAAATGGTATGTTTAGCTTTAAGGTAGTTTTGCTATTTTAGGTAAGAGTTGCTGGGGAAAAAAGCAACAAAAAAGGAAGGTATTTTGGCAAGAGAAAGGTAATTTTAGTAGTTGGTTTTGGTTTTAGCCAAAAGTGGAAAAATCAGTTATTGCTCAGGCTGCTGGTTCAGCTGTCACAGCTGCTCTGAAAAGGCTGTCCCAGCTGTCAAGAAAAGCTGTGACAGCTATTATGAAAAAGCTGTCTCAGCTGTCAGGAAAAGCTGTAAAAAGCTGTTTGCTTTGGGCAGAACCAATGAGGTCAGATAGGTCATTTCAGACTGCTGGAGAGGTCATTTCAAGGATTTGGCTGAAAAATGGTAAGATCTCTTTGGAGGATATCTTGCTATTTTGGGTATAATAGCTGGCTGCAGGGATTTCAGCATTAAATGGCTAATGATGTCACTCCCAGCCAGGTGTCAAGTTCTGAATACACTGCTGGGATTCAGCTGGAAATGCTTCCTTCTTTGGGTGTTTGTGTTTTTGGTGCAAGGTTCCATTACAACACATAATAGAATGATTGGTTGAAAGGTAATGAAGCCTTAGAGATTTAGTCAATGTCTCATTGTGTTGTGGTATAATCTTGGTGAGGAAGAAGAGTATTTGATGCTCTGCTCTGGCAGCTGGCAAAGAAATATATAGTCAGATTATGGTAGACAGCAGCTGGGTATTCAAAGATATTATGAATATTTTGTATAGAGAGAGATTAAAGATAGCCAATCAAATTAGGCTACGTGTTTGAGCTGGATTTTAGCTGAAAGAAGTAATGAGATTTATGTAGAATAATATAATGAAGTTTCTGAATATGTATAGCAACAGCTGGGGATTGAATGAACAGTAATCTTCCCAGCAGTTAGATGGCTGGGAATATTGAGTATTTGTCATATGATGAATATTAAGTATAGAAAAAGAGCAATGAGAAATTTTATCATTTTAAATGCTACGTGATAAGAAATGCTTACCATACGTTACCCGCTACACACGGACTCGTCAGAGTTTAGGGAGTTGAAGAAGACACGCCAAACAACATGTTTCTTTTATCAACTTTAAACCGCTGGAGTTTTACTGAACATAGGGCTGTAATCGGTTCGGTTCGGTCGGTTTTTTTTTATCCGACCAACCGAAACCGAAATTTTCGGTTTTTAAAAGTTTCAACCGAAACCGACCGAAATTGTTGAAAAACCGTCGGCTTCGGTTTGTTTCAGTTTCGGTCATTTTTTCGGTCGGTTTCGGTTCCTTATCATTTATTTTCTAAGAAAGCAAACAAAGAAAAAAAAAACCAGGAGAGAAGAAATTGAAAAAATAAACAACCAAGCATATGGGTTTTTTCAAAACCCTAACTTTATTTCCACATAAAAATCGAAAAAATAGCATTGATTCAATACTAAACAAACCCAGAATATAAAAAAGAGAGAAGAAATTGAAAAAATAAACAACCAAGCACATGGGCTTTTTCAAAACCCTAACTTTATTTGCACATAAAAATTGAAAAAATAGCATTGATTCAATATCAAACAAACCCAGAATATAAAAAAGATAGAGGAAACTATGGAGAAATTAAAGAGAGAGAGGGTCACCGTGACTCCGTGAGAATGAAAAGATTAGTCGGCGTAGGGAGCCCGGCGTGTGGAGACGGCCAGTGTGTGGAGGCTGCTGCAGGAAGGCCGACGTGTGGAGGCGGCATGTGGAGGCATGGAGCGGTGAGAGAAGAGGAGGGGCTGAGAATCTGAGATATACGAAAGATTAGGGAAGTAGAGATTTGTGTGTGTGTGAAAAAAAGCTTGAGAAAGCTTTTTTTCATTTTGTTCTCTGTGTGTCTGTGAAAAAAGCTTGAGAATTTGAGTGAAGAAAGCTTGAGGAAGCTTCTTCTTCCATTCTGTTCTCTGTGCGTGTGTGAAAAAATTGAGAGAAAGAGATGGGGAAGGGGGCGGCTGAAGACGAATAAAATAGCATGCTCTAGGGTTTTATATCATAGGGGTATTTTCGTATTTAACTCATGCTCTAGGGTTTTAAAAAATTAAATAGCAAAAAAATCAAATACCCCCACGCGAAGGCTCGAACCTGAGACTAGCAGCCAAACCACAAAGTAGCATACCACTAAGCCACTGATCAGGTATGTAACGGAGTTACATAAATATATATATATTCGGTTGGTTCGGTTCGGTTTCGGGTGAAAAAATCCAGCACCGAAACCGAAACCGAAAATTTCGGTTTTTAAAAAATGAAACTGAAACCGAACCAAACCGAAACCGAACCGAAAATTTGACAACGGTTCGGTCGGTTTCAGCCGGTTTGTTCGGTTCGTCGGTTTTTTGCACACCCCTAACTGAACATATCTCTTAGCCCTCCAAACCACGACTCCCAAAGTTTCCCCAAAGTAACTTATGAGCTTGGATCATAAGCCGAAGATCAGATGACGTACCTCGGGTTTTGTTGTCATTTTGTATAAATATGGACTCTTGTCGAAGAAGTTGCTTGCCATGAGTGTAAGAGAGGTAATATGGGCCATGAGCTTTGATTCATTGCTTAAGTCCGATCCATACGTTAACGTTGATAATGTCATGGGGTTATGATCTCAATTGATGAAGAGGAAATTTGGACCATGGACCCGCCTCGTGAATTAAGAATCTCGTGGGCTATGTGAGCCCAATCCATGTAGTTGAATGAGATATGAGCTTATTTTGAGTTTTAAATAGATTTACCCATAAAATCAATAATATGTTGATGTGGCATGGGTTGCCAATGAAATAATGCCACGTGGGCCGAAAAAATGGTCCTCAACATTTGCAAAATTTCTATAAAATTAAAGATCAATAGTTATGTTATCAATAAATTGTTTAAATTGTAAGTTTTTATAATTTAAAATTATGTATAAGATATAAACTTATCGATCATATAATAAATAATATCCTATTAATATAAAATTTGACATGTGTATTAAGAGCCTAAAAAATATGTAATTCAACTGTTAGATTTTGAAAATATATAGTAATGTTTAATTTTATTGAATAAGATGGTATCTATAAATTACAATCAATTTTGTAGTTAAATTTTATTTAAAAAAAAAAAAAAACAGAATCAGAATCAGATAATCACGGTACACAGTACAACCAGATTGAGTCGTCAAAAGTGAAAACTGCGGTCTAGGTGACACTGACCCAGTTTGGATAGCGCGTTTTCTCGCGGCGCGTTTCCAGCTTTGCGTTTTCTACATTTTTTTTTTTTTTTTTTTTTTTTTTTGGCCGCACTTGCTGACTCTGGAGACAAAATTTACTGTGCTGCACTGTTCACGCACTGTTCACGCACTGTTCACGCAATATTTAATATTAAAAGTGGGTCCCACAATATTATTCACACATTTAAAAATTCTTTTGCTACAGTGTTTTCAGCAACAATCAGTTTTTATCAACTTTCAGCAACAATAAGTGCTATCCAAACGGACCCACTTCACATTCCCGCAGCCAAAAAAAAAGCAGTCTTCTTTTTGTGTTAACGTGGCAAAGTGTCACTCCAGTTCCCAAAACCCTACCTCCAAATACTGGATTACTATGAAACGGAAACCCCAGATTCCTTTTTAAACAAAATTCTCTAATCCCAGTAACCGTTTTAATTTTAATTCCTTTCACTACTATATAAACCAAAATCCCAAAACCCTAGCGATTGAAATCCACGCTCCTCCCGCCTCCATGGAAGCGCGTCGCGTCTCCAGAACCGTCAGCGACCCCAAGGTCCGCCACGTCGGATTCTTCACCCCTGACCCGAACCCCCAACCGGGTTGGAACCCTCTTGCCTCCGACCCTCCCGTCAGCAATTCTCTCTCCCCCGTCATGATCCCGCCGCCGCGTCAACCCTCCGACCGTACCGCCGCCGTCCCTGTCCCCGAGACAGGGGTACGCCGCCAGACCGGTGCGGACCAAGTGCCGGTTGGGAGCTACAACCCGTCCGAGTCTCTGCTCGGCTCGTCGCCCGTGCCTTCGTCTCCGTCGAGCCGGGTCGGGTTGGTCGATGGGGAGTTCTCCGAGGAGTCGAATGGGTGGTTCCGCCGGAGCGAGTCGGGGAAGTTCGCTTCGAGTCTTCCCGATACGATGGTGGAGAGGGCGCCGGAGAATTCGGCCTCGGCAGCGCCGGTTTTGGAGTCGAAGAAGTCCGTCGAAGCAACCGGTAATGCTTCAATTTTTAGATACAATTGAATTATGAATGAGTTTGGATTTGTAATAATATGAAGTATTGGTTTTAGTGTATAATTTGTAGTGTTGTAATTGTGGTTGCATTGTTTTAGATTGAGATTTTTAGTTAATTGGAATTGAAACTAGGTAGTATGAACTGAATTTGGTATGTGGGTTTTGGGACACAGAGCTTTTTTTCGAAAGTCCATTCAAATTCTGACCCCAAAGTAATCTTTTTGTTTGTGAGAAATAATTAATTTGAATCGTCAAGTATTGGTTGTAAGTTGTAACCATTGTATTAAAGTGATTGTATTCTGTTGGGGTTGGGATTTATTTTATCAATGTGTATTTGAGTTCATAATCATGTGGAGAATGTGAATCACTTGTTCTTGCATTGTGCTTTGGCATTTTTTGGCTGATGCTAAAGTTGGCGCAAGAGATGTTTTCGTGTTTGAAGGGGCGGTTTGGAAGAAGAGGCAATGCGGGGATATGGTAAGAAGCTTCATTGTGTCTCATGTGGTGTTTTTGGATAGAGTGGAATGCTAGGTGCTTTGATTGGACTTTGCAATCTATGGCATTTTTTCATGGGATTCTTGTGTTTCCTAGATTCCTTGAGTTTACACTTGCTGTGTATTTTTAAAAAATTTACTTCTTGTTTGCTTCTATTTCCGTGTTGTGCTTGCAGTATACATCTCGTTTACTTGGGTAGGACCCTTTTTTTTTCCAATATAAACTTTTACGTACCCAAAAAAAAATTCATAATCGTGCCTATAGAAGTTTGATTTTTATGTTTCTTTTAGCATGAGTTTGCTACGTTACTGCTCCATATAAATAGTTTTTTTTCCTCTTGCTGAAAGTTTACTGATTATATGTGGATCCTGTGTGTTGTATACTTATATTGGACTTCTAGTCTCTCTAATAATTTGTAACAAAATGCAGGCAAGGGTGGAAAAGCTGTTGTGGAAGAGCAAAATGAAGTTCAATCTAGTTCAAAGCCACTGAAAGCAAAAACAACCAAAGCTGAAAGGCGTGCCTTGCAGGAAGCCCAGAGAGCTGCAAAAGCTTCTGGAAAAGGTTCAAGAATTGATCTTATGTATATGTGTTATTCCATGGATGACTATCATCTATTATTTTCACTATTTACTTGTTTTGTCAACATTTTTCCCCCCCTCAAATAAGTTTTCTACTTTTTACCTATTTCCCTAGGGAGAAAGTGATTAAACATTTTTAGCCAGACCAACTAAATGTTGGTTTGCCCTTTTGATACCAAAGTAGGGCATGATTGTGGGCAGACTTGAATGTTTGTAGACTTTCAAGCTCTTTTTGGAAGCCTAATGTTTTAAGTAGGCAGTTCCTGCTTACTAGAAGGGTTTTTGAGCATTTTATTCCCCCCCCACCCCCCCCCCCCCCTCAACAAAAAAAAAGGAGAGAGCTGCATTGTATCATTAAATGCTATTCCTTTTTTGTGACTTGGGCAAATGGTGCGTGGAATTTTTTTTAATACATTGATGTTTTCAGTTATGTTGCTTTTAAGCTTAACTTTTTAAGATTTGACTTGTCAACTCTGCTTAAGGAGCTTCTTCTTTTTTGTGTTTTTTGGGGGGGTGGGGGGGGGGGGGGATTTCTTAGGAAAGATCTTTCTGATTTTGTTTGGGACTGATAAATTTTCATCAGCATTATTCCATTTATTGGTCACACTTTCCATCAGGGTTTATGTTATTGTATTTATGAAGGTTTTAGCAATATGGTGCATATCTAGGCCAGAATACATTGCAATTTCCTTGGTAGAATGGTCCTTTAGTAATTTAAGGGAGCATTCTAAATCTTAACCGAGTCCAATAGGTCTTTATTGCTCCTATAAACAACCAGAACTTACTGTTTGCTTTTACTTTGCTCATGTGATATGTATAGCAGAGGGAAACAAATCTGCTGCTGTATCTCAGGGAGCAGCTCCTGTTAAACCTGTGAAGCAACCTTCACAAAAGAAAGATGGCCCTCCAGTTTCAGTTTCAGTTTCAGTTGTATCTTTTGACAAGAAAGGAGGTGATCGTCCACCCGAGAAAGAAAGGAAGAAAGATGTTCCTGCTCCACGCATGCAATTTGATGATAAGAACCGAGTGCAAAAGGCTAAAAAGCATGCTGTGGTCAAACAAACTGAAGCTAGAAACAGAGTTGAATTGTTTCGGCATTTGCCTCAATATGAACATGGAACTCAGCTTCCTGATTTGGAGTCAAAATTCTTCCAACTTGACCCTGTACATCCTGCTATTTACAAGGTACGTTTTTAGGAACTTGGATATGATCAGTTAGTGTTTTTCTATTTATTTGTATATTTTTATTTATATTGGTAAGTTACACATGCACCTAGTAGGTCTTGAACCCAAGATAGCACCCTTTATCCTATAATTTTGGGGGGAGGAAGTGCCAGTTGAGCTATGGCTCATTTGGATGGTTATGATCAATTAATCATTTGATATTTTTCTACAGGTTTTGAAAGATAAAAAAAAGTAATTAAAAAGGATATTATCATAGGACATGGCTTAGCTCTAGTGCTCTAGTGCACTAGAGCCAACACAATGCAGACACGTATTCGTTTTTTGTCACGTGTCCGCGTTGTGTTGGCTCTAGTGCATTGGAGCTAAGCCTTACCTTTTATCATATATACATACAAGGCAGACATGCACACACTCTTTAAAAAAAAAAAAAAAAAGTGACAAACAAATAAATAACATCAACCAAGCCTTAGTCCCAAATATTTTGGGGTTAGCAATGGATCCTCAATAGATAAGTTAAGGGTGGTCACATGTATTCTTTTCCGTCATTCAGGGTTGGCCACATGTTTTCATTTCTATCATTCTATTCTATCTAAAGTTATAATCTTTGTTATTCCCTAAATTGACATGTCATTTTTTAGTGCTTCTATTAACGTTATTTTGGTCTTCCTCTACCCTTTTTTCCCCTTCTCTCTACTTGAATTAACTCACCCTTTTTAACCGGTGCATCAATCGCTCCTATACTATGTTGCATGGACATGGACACGAACACGGGGATACGGCAATTTTTAAAAAATAAGGACACGACACGGCGGGGACACGGCGGTTAATTAATTAATTATATTTTATATTTAGGCATATTTTTAAATATTTTTAGACATAAAATACGTTTATGTCTAGAATTTAAATTTTGTAAGAACTACAAATAAGTAAACTAACACCCAAATTAGTACAATAATACACATAAAATGTTTAGAGTACAAACCATAAAAGGATAACAAGTTCAACATCAATAAAACTATAGCAGGACACACAAAAACACCTACACAAGTACAAACCATTAGTTTCAGTATTCATTTTAGTAAAATCACCTACAATATTTAACTTTAATAAATAAATAAAACTATAGCAGGACACACAAAAACAAATTTATAAGTTATAACTTATATAAATAAAAAAAATAAAAAAAGGACAAAGGGCACTGGGCACCCACGGCAGCAGTGAAAAAAAAAAAAAAAAACAAAAACAAAAAACAAAACGCGTTATACTTATATGAATAAGTAACAGTACACCCACCCATTCCCCAAAATCAATATCTGAAAGAAAGAAAGAAAAAAAAAAAAAAAATAGAGAGATCGGAAGAGAGAGATAGAGAGATCGGAAGGGATAGAAGATAGAGGGCACGGCGTCGACGTCGGAGCTCGCCGATTGGCCCGATCTAACTCCGGCGAGGGACAGAGGGAGGGTGGGTTGAGAAGACGAACTTGAGATGTGGTTTCTCATTTCAACTTTCAGTCTAAGAGAGTCTAAACTTGCTTTATTGTTTAAGGGTTATCACAAAATCAATGGTATTGGTAAGTTCACCTGTAAAAATCTGTGTTTTTTTTTTTTTTCCACTGCTAGCGTGTCGGACGCGTCGGAGACATGTCGGAGAATCAGAAAAAAAAAAAAAAAAAAAAAAAAAAAAAAAAAAAAAAAAGAGACACCGCCGAACACCAGAATCAGGCACGTCGTACCCGTCCCGGTGTCTGACACATGTCGGACACCGACACGACGCCAAAAATGGCATGTCCGTGCAACCTAGCTCCTATAAACATGATCAAATCATCTTGAGGGACTTCCCTTCATCTTTTCATTAATAGGGGCCACCCTAATCTTTAAGCAAATTTTCTCATTTTAAATCCCATCTTTCCATGTATTTCTGCTTATCCATCTTCACATTTTCATTTTGCTATGTTGTTTTATGAATATGTTGCTTCTTAACAGCCCAACATTTTGTACCATAAAGCATAGCTGCTTGTATAGTGGTCTTATAAAATTTTCCCCCTTTGAACTTAATAGGAATTCTACATTACACAATACTCCTGATACTCATCTCCATTTCATCCACCCTTCTCTTATCCTATGTTTAAAATCCTCTTCAATATCTTCATCTTTATGAATTATTGATCCAATATATCAAAAGCTATTTCTCTTTGGTATCTGTTGATGATCGAGTCCTATCAGCCTTCATACTCAATTTTAGTCATGCTTAATCAAAAGCCTTAGATTTTATAGCATTAGTGTCTTGCCAAATTTCTAACTTAGCATTAACTTTACCTCTAGTTTCATCCACTA
The DNA here is from genome assembly GCA_032727855.1 of Quercus ilex subsp. ballota. Classification (NCBI taxonomy): domain Eukaryota; kingdom Viridiplantae; phylum Streptophyta; class Magnoliopsida; order Fagales; family Fagaceae; genus Quercus; species Quercus ilex. Next base: position 23,426,971 of record CM064917.1, on the reverse strand, counting down.
GAACTATATCATATTAAAAAAAAAAAACATACACCAAAGGACTCTCTCTTAAATCAATTTAGGGAGCTTCATCCATCACTAGTGCAAAGACATGGGCTTAGTATTGATCCTTGAAGCAAGCCTATAGTTATAGGAAACTCACTTGTGATGTTTCACTTTTTCTCACACTAATTACAGCTCCATCATCTTAATATACTTTAGAGGAAATCCTTTCTTTTTCAAAACACACCACATAACCTCTCCAGGTTAATAAAAACCATATGAAAAATTTTATGAGCCTCCCTATATTTTTCCATTAGACATCTAAGTAAGAAAATACATTCCATGGTAGATCTTCCTGGCATAAAGCCAAATTGGATTTTATCGATGAAGAGAAACTATCGCATGTGATACAATAAGTGTACATAAAGTTGCTTGGAGAATTACACAAAATATGAATCACACTTGAAACGAGAGAAAATTAATACAATCTACAATAAAATGAATAGGACTCAAAACATGAGGCCATTTAAGCAATGATCTAGTGAAAAACATATTCAGTCACATAACCAAGGCTTCCACACCTTCGAAAGTGCAATGATTCCTCTCTCTTCATGGTGTCTATAACAGGCATTGTGGGGTTAGGTTCCTAACAACATAGGGCTTATGCTAAACCATAATCTCCAACCAGGTAGAAGATTAACACCATTCCTCAGCAATACCCATTGAACCTCAAGCACAAAGAAGGTTAAGGTTCACAATGCACATGCAATATAACAGTGCAACTACAAATGATCCACGTCTTGATTTTGCACATGCACATGCAAACCCCAAGCTATTAGGTTTATTCCTTGCTTTATGAGATTGTCACGTGTCAGAATCTTTTCCCAAGCTAGTATCCATACAAAAATTGGAACCCAACTCAGAGCCTTAGAACACCAAATAATTTTGCCAGGGAAGTTTGCATTACATGAGCCTCTCAATGCCACATACAAACATTGAATTTACCCATGTCATTCAACCTTCACCTATTTTAATCAGGGTCATCTGTCCTGATATTGGGATGCAAATATCAAACAAAGATGCTATTGATTCCAACTACCAATCATTAAAATCTCTAAAGAAACTCACATGCCAACATTTTGACACTCTAAATAAGAGTTGACTATGGCATCTTTGTCAACTACAAGCGCATACAAATCCGAGGAACATCTCCTTCAAAGATTGATCCTAATCCATTTGCCATGCCAAAACCTCACACAGTTGCCATCCCCACCTCAAATTGTTCATGATTTACAAATCTATCTCAACCCGTCCTAATTCCTCTATAAACTGCAACCATGAGTACTTCTCTCCGTTTTAACCATCAACTCCAATCCTCCCCATACATCATGGCAACAACCTGTCTCCGCAAATGAGTTTTCCTCTCCTAATTACCATAGCCATTTGCCCATTCGGGCTTGGTAGAAGTTCCCCATTTTCTTACCCCCAATTTTAAATTCCACAAGATTTTAACTTATCAAAAAAAAAAAAAAAAATTCCACTTGATTTTAAACTCATCACCCATCCCTCAAAAAAAGTTGTATTGCAATCTTTCTAGTCTATTAGCCACGTATTGAGGTTATTATATACCAATGCAAACATTCATGTAGAGGTGAAAATTTCAATTTATTTAGATCTACATTATATATATATATATATATATATATATGTATGTATGTATGTATTAATATTTTGTACTCAGAAAGGTTATGCTTAATATATTTTAGATCCCTTTGATTCCAATATTTGAAGCTACAATCAGATCTAGTCATTCAAAAGAATCAATTCAATACATTTATTAGGCACCTACAGGTGTTATATTGGATCTGAATTAGATTTCTGATCAGTCTATATTGATTGATTGCAACCATTTGGTTTTACTACTTTTTTCGGTTTTGGATCTTTATAAGGTACCGTTATAACAATATAAATGGCTATAATAACAGCTATAAATAGTAATATAACTATAAATAACAGATTCAATATGAAATCCAGCTATCCATTTCTATAATAATAAGTGCTCCAAACCTACTAAGGGTGCCAAACCTGCCTTACTAATAATAAGAAAGGTGAAGCTTTTGCATTAGCAAATTGAAAACAGAATATTTTACTTACTTTTATGTAACAAATACCAAGCTTTGTCACCCATGCAGACATGGGAACAGACAACATGATGCGGGCAAAGACATGGCAAATTAAAGAACTGGACATAGACAGAAACATGGCACTGTAAATGTCCACAATTGTGGAATTTACCTGTTCATACAACAATTTTCCAACTCGTCTTCCCCCTCTAGTTCTTTATGCCTCTTTTCATTCCTTTTCTTTTGTTGTCCCCAAGTTCTAATCTAAGCCAAACCCTTGATTTCTTCCAAGTTTATCTTGATCAAAAGAAAAATAGTTTATTATCTGTTTGGGATGAATCTTTGTCAGGTTGGATTACAGTATTTAGCTGGAGATATATCTGGGGGTAATGCTCGTTGTATTGCAATGCTTCAAGCTTTTAAGGAAGCCATTGAGGACTACTCCACACCACAAGAAAAAACTCTTGCGAGAGATTTAACTGCAAAGATCAGTAGTTATGTATCATTCTTTATTGAATGCAGGCCACTTTCGATCGGCATGGGAAATGCAATTAGGTTTTTAAAGACCCGTATATCAGACTTACCTCTAACTCTTTCTGAATCAGAAGCAAAAGCAGCACTTTGTTCAGATATTGAGCATTTCATTAATGAGAAGATAATACTTGCAGACAAGGTCATAGTTAGACATGCTGTTACGAAGATTAGGGACGGAGATGTTCTTCTCGCTTATGGATCGTCATGTGTTGTTGAGATGATTCTGTTATATGCCCATGAGATGGGGAAACAGTTCCGTGTTGTGGTAGTAGACTCTCGTCCAAAGCTTGAAGGCCAAGCATTACTTCGTAGGCTGGTAGCGAAGGGTCTGAGTTGTACATATAGTCATATAAATGCGCTCTCTTATATTATGCATGAAGTTACAAAAGTGTTTCTGGGGGCAGCCTCTGTATTATCCAATGGAACTGTGTATTCAAGGGTTGGGACTGCTTCTGTTGCGATGGTCGCTAATGCTTTCCATGTTCCAGTTTTAATCTGCTGTGAAGCCTATAAATTTCATGAAAGGGTACAGCTTGATTCTATCTGCTTTAATGAACTAGGTATGCCATCTTATATGAGCTGATGTTTATTTTTTTTTCTCCTTTAATTACATTATATTCACCAAACCCACTCCCAAACCCTCTAGAACGGAAGCCTTGTGCCACTGGGTATGATAAAGTCTGAGCATCTTCTCTTGCAGGTGATCCAGATGCTATTGCAAAAGTTTCTGGAAGAACGGATGTGAACTATCTGAATAATTGGGCTAATAAGGAAAATCTGCAACTGTTGAATTTAATGTAAGCATATCACAAAAAGAAAAATAAGTTAATTTTTTTTTTCCTGAATTATTCAAATTTCACTTACCTTGCCGGGACTCTGTAACAGGTATGATGCTACTCCGTCAGATTATATCTCCATGATTGTCACAGATTATGGCATGGTAAGTCATGTTGTAATATAGATTATTGAATTTTAGTCTTTACCATTTATTTATAAGCATGCCAAGGATTAGTACCTGTTCTTCACAGTCCAAGGACATTAATACGCAATCTGTGTTTGGCATAAATTACTTGAAATACATGCTAAATCTTTAGTGGTAGAATTACACTTTTCATCTGGAAGCTTGAGAATTTTCTAATTTGTAGTATTAATTATTCTCTTATTCTTATTATTGTAGATCCCACCCACAAGCATACCTGTCATTGTTCGTGAGTATCGGAGAGATCACGTGTTTATCTAGATAAAGTCTGCATGGGCTACACTATTTTCTGGATAAAGGCTCATCATTTTTCTGCAAATGTCCATGGGAATGAAATTTGAAAATTTTTTACTTCAACACTTAGGAAAATCGCTTACCATTTTTCATCTGGAAATGGTAATTTTGTGTCATATGTCTCAATGGTATTTGAGTTTTTTTGCGAAAACGTAACCAAGTGAAGAGTGCATAATTTCGCCTCTCCTAAACATTTTACATTTATTGTAATCCAAATATTTTCTTGTATATGATTGCTTGGCTTGCAAGTTCTCATAAATGGTGGTAATGAATTGCTAGTAATTTTTTTTTCCACAAATACATGTTGATTTGTTTGCCAAAAAAAATCTCTTGGTTGAATTCATTAGTTGAAGATCTGTCCCCCAGAAGAGCTTTGGTGGCTTTGAATGGATTGCTGTCCTTTAACATTGTGACACTCAGTCGACATTTCTAAGCTATTATTTTATCATTGAGCGAAAGAAAACTATAATTTAATCTATTTGGCAAGTTGCTAAAAGGTCATAATGAATGCACAAAGCTTCCACTTTTATGATATTTAATAGGAGAGATGAATTTTTTTTTTTTGGGGGGGGGGGGGGGGGGGGGGGGGGGATAAACTGCAATGTTCATAGAAATAAAACAAAGTACAACTAAGACAATCTACCTACAGGTGGAGGCGAGAGCTACTGGTAGATTGTATTTATTGAAGCAAAAGATTTTTTGGTGTTAAGGAAAAACCTTGCAACTGCATGAGCAGCCATATTGCAATCCCTTTTAACCCATCTAAACAAACAACCTAAGAAACTAGACTTAAGCTTAAAATACTGCTAATAATGTTAATAATAGACCAGTCAGGGATAACATTCTCTGAGGAAAGAGGATCAAAACAGTTTTTGGCATCTCCCTCAATGATTATGTGGTTCCAATCTTCTACGTGTGCGAGTTGGGCAGCCTAGAGAATGGCAGAGGCTTCGGCTACAATTGGAGAGCTGAAGGTTTGGATTTTGGACCAGATTTTGATGATGTCCCCCACACTGTCTCTAGCCACTACAGCTAAAGCAGAAGATGAATTAGAGAGTGTTGCATCAACATTCAACTTGATCCAAAGATGGGGTGGAGCTTCCCATTTGGCTGGGGGAAGGGCTGAGTTGGGAGAGGCATCTTCCTTTGTGAACAAAGCTGAATATTCATTCAACTAGTGTCTTACCCGCTTAAAGGATTCTTCTATGTTGATTTCTGCACATTGGTTCAGCACTTGGTTCCTTAGGTACCAAATCTCATCAATTACGATGACCATATTAAGTGGAATAAGCCACTGATCTTCTTCTGGGCAATAGGCCTTTTTTTTGGGGGGGGGGGGGGGGGGGGGGTGGGGTGGGGTTAGGATGATTTTAATGATGTCCTCGCAATTCATGATTTGATGCTCTTCTGATTTGAAGCTCCAACAACTTGAGTACCATATTGCTCATGCTACTGGGCATTTGAAGAATATATGTTGACTTGTTTCATTTTCTTGTTTGCACAACTCAAATGGGATCGGATGAAACACTTCTTCTGCTCAGGTTATCCTTTGTAGGAAAAGAATTGGAGCCGATTCTCCAAAGTAACATCTTCACCCTCTCTGGAGCTCTAAGGTTCCACAGCTTGGACCAATGAATTTCTATGCCCTTAGGAGTTTGGTCAGTGGTGACTTGGTACGCAGATCTTACTAAAAACTTTCCTTCAGAATCAAGTGTCCATATGAGCTTATTCGGCCTAGCCCTTTTTGGTAAATGAATAGATAGAATTGCTTGGGCAGATTCTGGTTCAAAGATTTCGTGGATTAACTCAGACTTCCACTCGTGTGAATTCTAATTGATCAGCTGGGAAACCATTAAGAGGGGATGAGATGGGGTGCTCTGATTTAGGCCTTGGGATGAAGCCTTGCAACCATGGTACCCACGGGTCTTGCAAGATGTTGATGCTCCATCTCCTATAAGATAGCAAGCACCCTTGATTGGTAAGCATCCTTACCCCTATTCTTCTTCTTCTTCTGCTTCTTCTTCTTCTTCTTCTCTCTCTCTTCCTTTATTTTTTGGAAGAGGTTGATTTCCGGCCTTGAACCTACCACTTGTTTTTGGTGGAAGGCACTTGCTATTGGTTTGAGGCCTGACCTCTTAAGAGGTTAAAAGCCTTGCACATCTGTTCTCCATTTTAGAGTGTGCATTGTCTGTTTCATGAGTTAAAAGACCTCTGGCAGAACCTTGTGATTTGTACTGTAAAAACTGCTCAAACTTTCAGGAGTTATGCCCAATAAGGGGGCCGTATATAAAATGAGGAATAAACAGTTTTGTATGGACCAAGTTTGAGATAAAACAAATCAATGCGACTATAGGTTAGAAATTTGTCAACAACCGAAACTATCTGGACATGACTTGATCTGCCCCTCCATTGATTGCTCCAGGCCCTAGTATCCATTGGAATGGCCAAAGAATTTGACCATCAAACAAGAAAGGAGTTATCTCCAAAACTTCTTCAATTCATTACATGGAGATTGATAAAACTTTTGTATATTTTCAGTTACATGGTCTATTTAGTGAGTCATGTAACATGTTTATTTTTTATTTATTTATTTTTATTTTTAAAAATCAAGTCATGTTACGTATTTAAATAAAATGAATCGTCATGTAATTAGTTGGAAGAAATTCTTTCAAATTATTTAGGAGGAAAACTTTGTCTGTCAAAAGAGTAACCTTGCATATGAAGACGATTTGACCGAAAAAGATATTTTTAAAGTTAATTGTCATTACTCAATGCCAAATTCTTAGCTATTCTTAGCTAAAATTTCAAGTTTATTTCCTCAAGTTAAGACTTAATATGGAGAATATTTTTTGTGGCATTTTCAACACTCTAGATGTGTCATTTTTAAACACTCATTTATCTCCCATTACACCCAGGTGCGAGTGGAAATAAGATTTTAAATATATATATATATATATTTATATAAGAAGAAAACCTCCCGGGTTTATTTGGAAAATATTGTTGCCTTCCAAGTTAATTTGGATTTTTCTCAAAGAAATCATGCGTCCCAACCACACTGGTCTTTACATAAGTTTTCTTTTCTTTTAAAAACAATCAAATCAAATTTTGGGGACATCTTTATTTTATAATGAGAGGAGTATTGAAGCTTTTTTTTTTTTTTTGTTTATCATTATTACAATAAGTATGACATAATTTTTACCATAACTTGCTAAAGTGGTTGATTGTGAGTTGTTAAGTGTTTTCATTTCACCCGTTCACCATTACCATTACAACAAGTATAGGGACATAACTTTTGCTAAAACTTGTTGAAGTGATTGATTGTAAATTTATAGGTATTGGGGGAAAAAAAAAAGTGGTAGGTCTATTAGCCCTTTGTTTAAATGGAGGAATATTTCAGCCACCTCACCTCTCTTTCTATCTCCCTTTGTTCCAAACATACCCTAAAATTAATTAATTGTCCACTACTGGCAGTTGACCATTTTAGTAAGTTGTGACAAAAACTATGCTCTAGACTTATTGTTAACATTTAGCACAGTGTAAAAAAGTATATAAAAATGAAGTGTAGTTTGAGAAGAATTATTATAATAGATAGATAGAAATATACTCAATGCATTCTTCCAAAATGAAATCCACTTCGATTATCAAAAAAAAAGAAAAAAAGAAAAAGAAATCCACTTCTTATAAAACTTTTGAACTTCGTTACTCTCTCTTTTAGACTTCATTCTCTTCAAGTACTTGTAGGCTTCTTTCGTCCTGAATGTTATCATTTGTCTTTTGATTTGTTTTGTTCTCCTATGTGGCTTTTTGAACATTTTGAAATTTTCTAACAGTGAATGTACAATTTACTTTGCATTTTGGAATTTGTTGGATTCCTTTGTTTTCTTGCCACTCGGTATTTTTCCTATGCTTTTGTTTCCTTTTGCAGGTTCTCTCGATTGGATTCTAAAGCAGTTATTTTCATCATCTTATAAAAAACTAACCTCATCAAACGCGCTTTGTGCATGCGATGAGGCTTTTTCTTCCTTTTTTTATTTTTTTTATAGTGTCATAATTTTTCATTCATTCCAATTTGAGATTTACACGTTTTCTCATTAATATTATGTATAAAAAAAATGTTTAAGTTTTGATTAGGGAAAAAAAATGCTCTTTTTACCAAATTGTCCTTTAGTTTTGTCTCTACTTAAACATATGGATATATGGGCATTTTTGAACCAAAAAAATGAGGATTCCAAAAAGAGGAAATCCCTTAGATAGTAGTATTGAAAACTGCCAATGAGTTGAAAATGTAACTTCTATTTGGACTTCCACTTTATTATTGTGGGGCCAATTATCCAAAAAGGTAATGTGGAAATCGTAGGAAATGGGCTTGTGACCCAATGGCCCAATCCGAGGACGTTCACCTATCCAAGGATGGTTAAAGAAAGATATTGTGGGAATAGTATAAGAATAAGGGATGGAAATCATATATAATGGCCCAAGACACTCCCGAGGATAAGACCCATCTCGGATACCATGGTCTAAGGTGGATGTAACTATCTTACTATTTAGGGTACTTCGCAAAGTTGTATTCGAACTGGAAAGTGAATATAGAACAAAGGAGGAGCTGAGAGAGATAACAAATATCCTCTAAAACTGCTACCTCCACATTAAATGCTTCCCAGCTAACTCTTTGACCGCATTAATGTGGAGGTGATACCTGAACAGTAACCAAGCAGCCTTATGGCTGTTGATCGAAGGTTCTAGGAGGTGCTGGATGGGACAGGAAGGATTTCGTTGAAGTTAACTTACACGTGTATGGTGAAAACGAGATGAGGGTGGTGATATATAAGGGGGGTCGAAAAACAGAAAAAAGGAAGAGAAAAAAGATCTGAACCCTAAGAGATAAAAGAGAAATCCCAGAAACTCTTAAAAGAGGAGGCGAAGGATAATATTTTCCTGGCTGGTCAACAGTGAATCTTCTTAACCCAGTTACTGTGACACTTTTTCTTACATAGTAGAACTAGTTCTTGCACCTACGCTCTACAAATTTATTGTTTGGGCTTGTTGGGTTAGAAACTCATCCCTATTCTGGGTCCAATCCAATTTGAGTCCCTACAATTGGCACCGTCTGTGGGAAGAACTTGATCTATTTGTAGGGAAAGGTAAGTGCAGCGGTTGTGATGGAAGGGGGAGCACTGCAACAGCCAGTGGTGGACCCACAACAGGTGGATGTTAATCCACACCAGGCAGAGTCTAGGGGGTCTTAGCATGGTAATCCGTTGGTAGTCCTTGAACAAAGAGGGGATTGTGAGGGAAGTGTGCGAACAACCCACACTGATAGAAGTCATTCTCGGGGGAAAAGCCATATTTCCCATGTAGAGAACGACGGGGACATGAAACGTGAGATTAACAAATTGAAAAGGGAATTGCGACACAAACGGCGGAGGCGTAGGTCTCACAACTCCAGGCAATCTTCTAAGGAGTCGGATGACACCAGTTATAGACAAAGGTCAAGAACTCCACCCAGTGAATCTTTTTCATATGATGAGGAGTACCATCATAGACGGGAGTATAAGAGTCCGCCTCGCAAGGGTTTAGGGAATGACGCCCTGAACAAAGCGTTGAGTCAAGTTTCCAAATCGCCCTTCATGCGACACATTGAGGATGCAAATCTTCCTCGGTGATTCCATCAGCCCACGTTCACCATTTATAATGGTTGAACAGACCCAGTGGAACATGTTAGCCATTTCAGTCAAAGAATGGCTATTCATGCTAAGGATGAGGCCTTGATGTGTAAGGTCTTCCTATCTGGCCTGGGTCCAGTGGCGATGAGATGGTTCAACGGTCTGAGAGCGAATTCCATTGGCTCATTTGAGAAGCTCACCCAAGCTTTTGGTGCCCGCTTTATCACCTGCAGGAGGGTTTCTCAACCCTTGGGATCGTTATTATCCATGTCTATGTGAGAGGGGCAAACCCTAAAGGCCTATTCTGATAGATACTGGGAAATGTTCAACGAAGTAGATGGAGCCTATGATGACGTGGCTATTAATACTTTTAAGGCTGGCCTTCCAACCGAGCATGATCTGAGGAAATCTCTGACTGGTAAACCTGTTACCAACATGCGTCAGCTTATGGATCAAATTGACAAGTATAGAAGGGTAGAGAAGGATCAGATACAGGGTAGAGGAAAGTCCAAGGTAATCCCTCAAGAGAGGAGGGATTTCAGGTCGGACCAGTACAATAATAACCGACCTCGGAAGGACTTTGGGGGGCAACCAGGATCTGCTAATTCCCAGGTGGTTAACGCTGTGTTCCGAGAACCAGTACAACGGGTTCTAGAGAAGATAAAAAACGAGCCATTCTTCAGATGGCCCAATAGGATGGCAGGGGATCCTGAGAAACGTAATCAAAACCTTTACTGTCAATATCACCAGGATCATGGACATACTACTGAAGATTGCAGAAATTTGTGGGACCATTTGGATCAGCTGGTCCGAGAAGGGAAATTGACCCAGCTTTTGCATAATTCCAGTGGCCGAGGAAGTCAGGCAGGTTCGACATTTCGGGGAGATGCTTCTTTAGGACCCCCCTTAGGCACGATAAACTTTATATTTGCCGCCCTGGAAAGAACCGGGTCTTGCCCCTCCAGGGTAATGTGTGTGTCTCATTGTTTGGATGAGGGCTCCAGTTCAATGCCGAAGAGAGCCAGACTGAACACCTTACTGGTGTTGGGCTTTTCAGATGAAGACAAAAAAGGAACCATACAACCACATGATGACGCTTTGGTGGTTACACTTAGGATCGGGGGGTATGATGTGAGAAGGGTGATGGTTGATGAGGGGAGCGCAGCCGAGGTGATGTATCCTGACCTGTATAGGGGGCTGAATTTGAGACCCCAGGATCTGACAGCGTATAGCTCCCCATTGGTGAGTTTTGAAGGTAGATCGGTCATTCTGATGGGTATGATTAGATTACTTGTGTAGATTGGCTCAGACGTGGTGGAGGTGGATTTTATTGTGGTAGATGCTTTTTATCCGTATACGGCTATTTTGGGTAGGCCCTGGCTGCATACCTTGGGGGCTGTTTCTTCTACTCTTCATCAAAAGGTGAAATATCCATCGGGAGGCCAGGTGTTAGAAATATTGGGAAATCAAGCCATGGCTAGGCAGTGCTTGATAACGGCTATTCAACATCGGCCAGAGACAGATACTTCGGCCAGAGACAGATACTTTGGCCACGTCCTAGAATGACTTATAGTAGTCAAAGGCTCCGACGACCCTCTTCAGCATATCTGCCAGTAAAGTGGAGTGTGAGAATTTGGAAAGGGCGAGTGTTGGAGATGATCCAGATAAGTTCTTTCAGGTTGGGGCACAATTGCCTTTGGTGGAGAATGAGCAATTGGTTGAGGTCCTTAGGAGAAACATTGATGTGTTTGCATGGAATGCTTACGAAGCCCCAAGGGTGGATCCAGACTTCATTTGTCATCATTTGAATGTTAATCCCTCTGTTACTCCAAAGAAATAGCCACCTCAGTGTCCATCCAGAGTACATGCCGAGCCTATCAGAGACGAGGTGACCAAGCTCAAACAGGCAGGGGCTATCAAGGAGGTGTTTTACCCTCAATGGTTGGCTAATACGGTCGTGGTGAAAAAGAAAAATGGAAAGTGGCATGTATGTGTTGATTTCACGGACCTTAATAAAGCTTGTCCAAAAGACCCTTTCCCTATGCCCCGTATAGATCAGCTGGTGGATGCAACAGTAGGCCACCCTCGGATGAGCTTCCTAGATGCCTTTCAGGGCTATCATCAGATCCCACTGGCATTGGATGATCAGGAAAAGACTGCTTTTCTCACTCCCATTGGAAATTATCACTACAAGGTAATGCCCTTTGGCTTGAAGAATGCGGGGTCTACTTACCAACGGATGATGACGAAGATGTTTGAGCCACAGTTGGGCAGGAGCATCGAAGTCTATATTGATGATATGGTTCTGAAGAGCAGGGTAGTGGCCGAGCATGTGACAGACCTCACCAACACTTTTGAGATTTTAAGGAAACACAAATTGCGACTGAACGCATCCAAGTGCTCATTCGGGCTAAGCTCAGGGAAGTTTTTGGGCTACATGGTGACTCACCGAGAATTTGAAGTGAACCCCGATCAAATTAGAGCCATAAGTAGCTTGCAACCACCTCGGAATCCCAAGGAGGTCCAGAGGTTGACTGGGATGATCGCTGCTTTGAATAGATTCATATCCAGGTCGGCGGATAGATACAGACCTTTTTTCCTTTTACTCCACAAGTGGAAAGGATTCGAATGGACCGAGGAGTGCGCCCAAGCATTTCAGCAGCTTAAAGAATATCTATCTCGGCCACCCATTATGTCTAGTCCTGAGGTGGATGAGGTCCTTTTTTCCTACTTGGCGATAGCCACTTATGCGATCAGTTTTGTTCTGATACGAGTAGATAATGGCGTACAACGGCCAGTCTACTACGTAAGCAAGTCGCTTCATGAGGCTAAAGTATGTTATCTGCCGTTGGAAAATGCCATTTTGGCAGTGGTGCACGCTACAAGGAAACTTCCCCATTATTTCCAGGCACACACTGTGGCCGTCCTAACTCAGTATCCGCTCAAAGCAGTACTTCGGAGTGCAGACTACACTAACAGGGTTGCCAAGTGGGGCACAATTCTAGGGGTTTTTGATATCAAGTATATGCCTCGTACCTCTGTGAAGGGTCAGATTCTCGCCGATCTAGTGGCTGAATTTGCTGAAGGCCCTGAAGAAATAGAAGCAAGTCTACAGGGCATGGATGAAAAATCAGTTGGCCTTATCTCCGCGCAATATGCCTCACCCTAGAAAGTATATGTGGATGGAGCAGCAAACCAATAGGGGTCAGGAGTGGGGCTGGTTCTGATATCTCTTGAAAAGGTCATCATCGAGAAGTCTTTAAGGTTGGGATTCTCAGCTACTAACAACGAGACAGAGTATGAAACTTTATTAATGGGGATGGCGATGGTCAAGAAACTAGGTGGAAAAATAGTGGAGATTTTCTCGGATTCGAGATTGGTCGTGGGCCAGGTTAAAGGGGAGTTGGAAGCTCAGGACACAAGAATGCAGGAGTACTTGGGCCAAGTTAGGCGTATGCAAGTAAATTTTGAATTTTTTAAAGTAACCCATGTCCCTAGGAGCGGAAATGCCCATGCAGACTCTTTGGCTACCCTTGCTACCTCCTCAGCGTAAAACTTACCCCGAGTGATAATGGTTGAAGACTTAAACACACCCACCCCAGTAACGAGGGACTCGCTTCAGGTCAATCAAATCAATTCGTCGCGTAGTTGGATGGATCCTATACTGTTATTCCTTGAGAAGGATATACTGCCCGAGGACAAATCAGAAGCTGAAAAGATACGAAGAAAAGCTCCTCGATTTTGGCTATCCGAGGACAAAAAGTTATACAAACGCTCTTCCTCTGGGCCATATCTGCTTTGTGTACACCCCGAAGCATCAAAGGCACTTCTAGAAGAGCTACATGAAGGGATTTGTGGGAGTCACACTGGAGGAAAATCTTTATCTCACCGGGCAATTACTCAGGGGTATTGGTGGCCAGGCATGCAAAAAGAAGCACAGGAGTATGTTAGGAAATGTGATCAATGTCAAAGGTTCGCACCGAACATCCATCAATCGGGGGGAGTTCTTAATCCTCTTTCTAGTCCTTGGCCTTTTGCTCAGTGGGGCTTGGATATCGTTGGCCATTTCCCTAAAACAGGAGGAAATAAAAAATATCTGCTAGTTGGCACAGACTATTTTACGAAGTGGGTCGAAGCTAAGCCTCTGGCCAATATCAGGGATGTGGATGTCAAGAAGTTTGTCTGGAAAAATATCATTACTCGATTCGGGGTTCCTCAAGCTCTCATCTCGGATAATGGTCTTCAATTTGATAGCAAGGCTTTTAGAAAGTATTATTCCGATCTGGGGATAAAGAATAGATATTCCACTCCGGCCTATCCACAGGGAAACGGACAAGCCGAGACTGTCAACAAAGTCATAGTGGGTGGGTTTAAGAAAAGGTTGGATGATGCGAAGGGAAAATGGGTGGAGGAGCTGCCACATGTCCTTTGGACGTATTGAACAACGCCTCGACGGTCAACAGGGGAAACCCCATTTTCAATGACGTATGGGGCTGAGGCTGTGATTCCTCTTGAAACGAGTTTTCCCACACTAAGGACTAGTGCTTTCACCTCGGATGGAAATGATGAACTGTTGAGGAAGAATCTAGACTTGATAGACGAACGATGAGAGAATGCGATGGTGCAATTGGCCTACTACCAACATAAGCTAAAACAAGGTTATAATGCAAATGTCAAGCTGAGGCCGTTAGCCCCAGGAGATTTGGTATTGAGAAAAGTCATGGGAACTACCAAAAATCCAACCTGGGGAAAGTTATGGCCTAATTGGGAAGGACCGTATCGTATCACGTCTGTAGCAGGAATATGTGCTTATTACTTGGAGGATTTAGATGAAAAAACTGTACTCCATCCCTGGAATGTAAGCAACCTAAAGAGGTATTACTATTAATAAGAACAGTTCTGTTTTACTTCCTTTTGCAATCTATCCTAATTCTGCAACTTGTGTTTCTCAGTCTATTGAAGTATTAAACAGAAACTAAGTTATGTCAGGTCCTCGGACCACAAACTTAGTGAAAATTAACACCCTTCGACATCTATTGAAGTATTAAACAAAAACTAAGTTATGTCAGGTCCTCAGACTACAAATTTAGTGAAAATTAGTCCCCTTCAACAACCCCTGAAGTGTTAAACAGAAACTAAGGTATGATAGATCATTCAGACAACAAATTTAGTAGAAATCAATGCTTCTTAAATGGGGTCCGTACCACTAAAATTGTGTATCAAAGCAAACTCCATGAGCATCACTTAAAGCATTTTAAGGTGCTCAGTATCTCCCTGGGTTCAACATTTAGAATACTTTCGCAAATGTGGGCACTTCTCAATGAATTAAAAGCAAGCCTTTGTAGTGCTGTGGGGTTCACTGTTATAGTCTGCTCTGATTTCCAATTAGCATACATAAAGTTGAGTTCTCCCTTATATTATCAGATTTTACTCTTTTGTAGCAGGTGATCATGTAAAAACAAAGAATATTCGTGCAGACAGTTGTATAAGTGATAGATAAAGCAATAACATCTCATGCAAATTTAGAAAGGGAAAGTATACCTCACATTAAAAATATCCTTACAAAAAAAAAAAGAAAAAAGAATGAAACAGAAGATAAAGGGAATTTAACTACATTAATTATGGTTTTAATTTTATTTGGAGCTTGGGCTGGGGAGCTTTGCCAGTCGCCTCAGGAGGAACTTCTTTCTCTTTTTCCTTTGGAACTTCCCCAGCAGGTAGGGTGGTTGAAGCTAAAGGCTGCTCAAAGCTTTGAGAAGCTGCTCCATCTTTAGGCACCTCTGCTGCTTTGTCCGAAGAAATATCTTTTGGAACTTCAAGCGCTTTAGATTGCTTCTGCTGATTAAGAAGAGGAGGATTCTGAGTTTGGGCTTTCTTGGCCAAATCAGCAACTATGGAGGATGCCTCCTTTTGTTGGAAAGAAGAGCTCAATGCTCGTATGGCCGGAGGGAAATAAACGTTTTCTGGCTTTCTCAGCTCGGAAAAAGGCTCCACCCCGGCTCGGTTGAGAGCTTCTTCCCAAGTTTGGGCACAATATACTCGACATACGGCGGACACCTCAGCTCGAAAGTTATCCTCCGTCTCAGCAACGTCGACGTCGTATCCATGCTGTTCGGCTTAGTTTTTTTCTTTTTCAGCCTCTGCCTTTGCTTTCTCCGCCTCAGCCTTTTCTTTTTCAGCCTGGTCTCTGAGCCTCTAGGCTTCCTCCAGTTGTTTCTTCAGAGTTGATATCTGTTCCTTGGAAGTTGCCAGCTGATCATTAGCATCGCGCAGACGTTTCCTCTGGTCCTCGGCCTGCCTTTGGGTGTTCTCCAAAGCTGAGTCAACACTCTTCTGAGCATGTTCTTCCTCGGCTAACTTTTTCTTCAGCTGTACGTTGTCTTGTTCAACAATGGTGAGTGTTTGCATAGCTGTTGCTCGCTTCTTCCTCTCATCGTCTAGTTGCTGGTAGCAAGAATTGGTTATCTCCTCCAGCCTAAAAGTGGCTTGAACAGCCTAGAGGAAAAAGAATTAGAGATGCAATAAATAAAGTTGTGTGTATGACATTTATAATTAAAGAAACAAAGCGAGAAGGGTATCATACCATACCCAAATATCTTTTAGCATTCAGGAAAACCTCATTCTTCTTTATGCCTCTTAGCTCGGTCATATCCTTGGGAAGTAGGAGGGTTTCCTCTAAGGCCGAGGTGACGTGGCACCCAAGGCCGCCGTTGAAGTCCCTAATCGATGCATCCTCCCTCAGGGGCTCACCACCGAGCATAGGTGCAGGAAGCCAAGCCTCGGGTTCTGAGGACTGAGTGGTTGTCCTTTCCACGGCTCGTTGAGGCCCATGGCTAACTTTTTGCTGCTTCGCAGCTTGTTGAACCTCGTCTTCACGGCTCGCACGAGGTCTCCCAGTCTCCATCACTTCCTTATCTTTTGGCTCTCTCCTCCTCTTCGGATCAGTAGGTTCAATCCCAGGTTGTTGGGATGGTTGAGGAGGGGGAAGAGGGGATTTGGGAGGACAGGGGAGTTTGGGTTGAGTTGACTTCCCCGGCGCACCCTTTCCAGGCTGGTCTTCAATCAATTCCATCAAACTCCTATGACTCTTTCTCTGGATGCCCATTTCATTGAAAATCACCTCGGGAGATCGGGGTTGGTTGAATACTTCGAATTCGTCTGCAGAATCCACCAATTCTACAACTCCCTCTGAAGTTTGTTCTTCTTCTTCTTCTTCTTCTCTTTCTTCTTCCTCCTTCCTGTCCTGAGGAATGGGGCGCGACGAAAAGGCTCCTACAGAAGGAGTGGCCACAGATAGTGGCTGAGTAAAGGGTGCACCTTCAGGAATCGGAACGCCCTCGAGAACAATAAATCCTTCAAAAGCTACACTGATGCGGTGAAGCCGAGGATCCTTGGCCCTTATCACGCACTTGGGAGCTTGAAACGCTGTGGAAATGGGCTTATACCGAAGGATTACGTGTGCTGCTCTCAGTTGACCGTCAGACTCATTCACATACACCTCAGATCGCAAGATTCTATCTAAACTCTCCCTGTTGACTAGTCTGAACTGAGGTCTGGTAGCGTGCTTGTCTGTAAAATCATTAAAACAGGAGGAAAACTTTGTCAGAAATAAAAACAACTTAAACTAAAGAATATAATCCAAACTATATAGGCTTATAGCCAAAAACCCCACCTGGTTTTTCCTCTCTAGTCGGACAGTGTAAACCATCATGCCATTCCCCAGAAAAGATTAAAAAGTCATCTCTTAAGCCCTTATTCGACGTAGGGAGGCATTGGATTAACCTTACTTCAGGATGCCTAGACTTAAGGTAATATCCTTGCCCCTTCAGATGTTGTAGATTGTACATCCAGTTCATATCGTGATGGGTCAGGTTCAAATTCATCTTCTCGTTTAGGACTTCTATACTCCCTAACACCCTAAACATATTTGGGGCACACTGTGTCGGAGATAACCTAAAGAATCTAAGGTAACTTCTAGTAAGATTACCTATGGGAATGGTCATCCCTCCCTCTATAAAGGCGATCATAGGGATGACCACTTCTCCTGTTTTCCTATCGTTTACCCACGTTTCTGGAGAAGCATATCTCATACCCACTGTTGGGGGAATTCTATACTTAGCTCTAAATATCTCTATGTCCTCTTCGGACTCAACCAGACTCTTGAACCTACCCATTTTTTTAAAAAAAAAAAAGTCGTGAAGAAAAATTAATAAAAAGGATTGAAGGCTAAGAAGGGTTAAGGAGACTTATAGGTTTAAAAAATGAGGTCCTCGGACAGACTCTCAGTATTTATGAGAGCGTGGAGAGGTAAGAGAGAGTGACAGGTTCAATGAATACATGCTAAGATAATGTGATTTTTGTAACTGGAAAGAGAGTTGATTTGAAAAGCTATCTATAGTGGCGCAGAAATTGTAAGCAGGAAAAATCCCGCTCATAAATACTGAAAGTTCTCCACCGTTAGATTTGCATCTTGCTATTGAACTTGGGGGACAAAGAGGTCGTCATCATTTAATAATGGTGTGCTCCTGACGCCGAAACGTCAGGAGCGTGCCTCGGGCAAGTAGAAAGGCGTTCTGGAGATTAGGAAAGTCCGCGAAAAGGGTGAGGGCAAGATATCAAAATCTCCCTTTTTCCGAGGTGACAAAAAGCGAGATTTTGAGGGGCTATTGTGGGGCTGGTTATCCAAAAAGGTAATGTGGAAATCGTAGGAAATGGGCTTGTGGCCCAACGGCCCAGTCCGAGGACGTTCACCTATCCGAGGATGGTTAAAGAAAGATATTGTGGGAATAGTATAAGAAAAAGGGATGGAAATCATATATAATGGCCCAAGACGCTCCCGAGGATAAGACCCACCTCGGATACCATGGTCCGAGGTGGATGTAACTATCTTACTATTCAGGGTACTCCGCAAAGTTGTATTCAAACTGGAAAGTGAATATAGAACAAAGGAGGAGCCGAGAGAGATAACAAATATCCTCTAAAGCTGCTACCTCCACATTAAATGCTTCCCAGCTAACTCTCTGGCCGCATTAATGTGGAGGTGATACCTGAACAGTAACCAAGCAGCCTTATGGCTGCTGATCAAAGATTCTAGGAGGTGCTGGATGGGACAGGAAGGATTTCGTTGAAGTTAACTTACACGTGTATGGTGAAAACGAGATGAGGGTGGTGATATATAAGGGGGGTCAAAAAACAGAAAAAAAGGAGGAGAAAAAAGATTTGAACCCTAAGAGATAAAAGAGAAATCCCAGAAACTCTTAAAAAAGGAGGCGAAGGATAATATTTTCCTGGCTGGTCAACAGTGAATCTTCTTAACCCAGTTATTATGACACTTTTTCCTACATAGTAGAACTACTTCTTGCACCTATGCTCTACAAATTTATTGTTTGGGCTTGTTGGGTTAGAAACTCATCCCTATTCTGGGTCCGATCTAATTTGAGTCCCTACAATTATCATTGTCAAATAATTATGATAATAATGCTCAACTTCTTTTTTTATTTTTTTGATACATCAATAATTAGAGGTGGTGATATTTGAACTTAGGATGTTTCCGTTAGAAAAAAAAAAAAAAAAAACAAACAAACAAACAAACGAACAAGCAAAAGACTAGAAGATGCCAGTTGAGTTATAAGGCTCTGGTCCTCAACTTTTTCTTATATTCTCTTTCTAAACCCGCTTTGGATAGACTTCCCTCTGCTTCATTCTTAAAAAAAAAAAAAATCCCTCTGCTTAAAATTTAACAAGTAGGAACTTTGATTATGAGATATCTTATTTTAGCAATCTTGGATTTTGGAAATACACATAAGGCAAATATAAGAAACGAATATATGCTAAAAGTCTATCGCGTATGAACACTAGCATTGACACATTTTTCTTTTTTGCTGGTGCAAAAAGACTTGATAAGATTTCAATCCACATTATTAGAGTATCCACACAATACATCTTTCCTCCATCTCCTTAGCACAAAAGAAAAAAAAGAAAATGAAGACATCTTCCCCCTCCCCAATTCCTACCTGTGAAAAAGTACCATTGACTCTCTATTTTCTTTCCCGTGAATAGGTAATGTTTACCTTGTATTTTCTTATTTATTTCTCCATCGTCACTCTTTCCTCTTCTACCAACTACTAAGTACAACAATAATAACAAAACCTTAGTCCCAAAATTTCAAGGTTGACTATGGATCCTTGATATATTAGTTAGGGCCAGTCATAAATATTCATTTTCTCCATTCTACTCTATCTAAAGTCTCTATCTAAAGTCATATTCTCTGATACTTTCTTAATTGACAATCTTTTTTATTACTTCTACAGATCTACTAATGTAATTTTTGGTCTTCTTATCTTTGTTCACCAGACAGATTAGTTAGGGTCTTCTACCAACTACCAAGTAGAGCCTTTCAAATACATATATTTTCTTGCTTTTGTTGTAGTTTGAAAACGTACAGATTCACCGAGCATCCAGGTTAAAATGACAGCCACAACATAAAGATTTGCTAAGCTGCTTCATAACATAACATTACTGGTATGTTCAAATAATCAGATACACTTATTCGTCTGTTTCCTTCTCTTGTTAGCATTTTTCAGTTCAACTGTACAACAAATGATGTCCACCTAATACATACAACAACCAAAAAAAAAAAAAAGGTGAATTGCACACCCGTTTCCCTTTTCTAAGTGGGAAAGGTAATATACAAGTCGTCATCTCAAGATATGACTAAGAAATCTGTGGAAATAAATAGTCAATATCAATAAGCAACGCTATGTCTCTGTCATCATTTTTGTTTCTTGTCAGAACCAGCAGTACTATTATCTGCTGCAGCGGAAGCTGCCAATTCCATCAACCTCTCATAGTCTATCTCAGTCGACTTGAACTTTAACTTGATCCCACCCTGAGTCCATGACCTGATACAAAGGAGAGCTTGTGTGCTATCATGTGGCATACACAATCTTTGCTTATCTATCTCATCAGCTTTGCTACAAAACAATTCTTCAGGTGCTACTGAAGTCGCCTGCACAGCCAAGAAATCTCGAGCCATCACAGAAAGTCGGGGGTAGCGTGCACTATTGACCTTCCACCACTCCAGAACATCTGTTGGTATTGGAGCTGGAGGCTCAGACAGATACTGAGTGAGTTCATCAGTGGCAGTGCTCAAGCTTGCTCTTCGTTTCTTTCGAGCAATTTCCTCTGCAAAAGAGACGCTCCCTCCATCTTCAATCTCTTGAGCACTGTATCCACTTGTCATGGATGGAAAATGGCTGGTAGAGTAATATCTCATGAAATGCGTTCTTGCTTCCTCAAGATAGTTTTCTGAGCTGAGACTCTCAGAAATTAGCTCTCCTTTGATTCGAGGATCAAGAATTGCTGTCATGTATGTGAATATGTTGCAAACCTGGTTATTGTAATTTCTAGCCTTTATGGCCATGTCTTCGGCCGCATTCTTTAGCCAGTCTGGGCTGAGACGGGAGTCTCTGCAGACAGCAATCGTCTCAGAGATGTGATCCATAAAGAAGAGAACCAGTCCAATTGTGGGAACCTTGCTTGTGCATATGTTAGTTGTGGTTTTGTAAAATGGTTCTAAATATTGATGCACGATATTGACTGCATTCTTCTCTGTGGAGTTCAGCAGCATCCTATTGCCTAGTGTCTCCTCATACTTCCTGATAACAGCATCGATAGACTTACTAGCCTGTGTCATGTAAAATTCTACTCCATCAATAGCCACTACATCAATGCATATGTGACACGCACAAACACAATAGAGGCTACAGGCTATGTTATGCAATTATCATCAATAGCAACTATGTCAAAAATTACACATCCAATGACACCTGCAAGATAGAACTACAACCACTAGCATTTAAGGCATACTTCAACAGCTGAGGTACTTTTTTTTAGTATACAAATACCATTTATCAGGCATATTGGAGATGCAGGGTATCAAATCCTGTACCTCTTGCATGCATAGCAAGTGCTCTAGTGCTCTAACATTTGAGCTACGTCCCCAACAGCTGAGGTACTAAAGTACACAAGTCTATATTTTTCAACAACCATTCAGAGAATTGGAGAGTTGTCTTGTTAGTGATTATATCAGGAAATTATATTACGTAATTAAATTTGGTAGTAATAGCATCATTAAACAAATAAATTAATAAATAAAGAGGGGAATTTTACCCTTGTCATGCATCTGTATGTTTCAAAAGCAGTGAGTGTTCACTTATACAATATAAGCAAAAATTGTTTATCCATTAGCTTCAAGGCAGTGGTTAAAGTACTTTTTTTTTATAAAAAAAAATTGATAAATAATACTTTTACTGATAAAGATAGATATTTTATGAACAAATCATGTATACACGAAACTTTTCTAGAGAAGAGTATAGAGAAGAATTTTAGTATACTAGAAAAGAATTCTAGTATACAAGTGAATGCATGTAACTAACCCCCATGCAACAAGACCACTCATACAGAGATCTTATAGACAAAGATTTCAGCTCAATATTTGAAACCTCTGCACCATTAAAAGTGCAATTATTCCTCCCCCTTCAAAGCATCCACATCAGACATAAGGGGGCCGTATTCCACACCAAATAGCTGCTGCATTTTCCAAACCAATTCCACCATCCAAAGAAGAGCTCCATAACAGCCTTACACATCACTCAATGTGCCCCAAACATAGAAATAAGTACAGATCACAGCTCCTGAGCCACATCATAATGCAGTAACAAATGCTCCATATTCTCACCTTTACACGTAATACATGCAATGTCAATCCACCAATATAATTTTCTCTCTTCATAAGATTGGCACATGTCAAATGGAACCATTGTAGGAGCTATACTTCACAACTCTTTAACGCGAAACCTCTTAAAACCTCATAATAAGAACAACATCAAGTTGACTATTGCTGATCAACCTCCAGCTCAAATGGTCAAGACCCTCTCCTCTTGGGATATTAGCATACAAAGTATCAACAATAATTCCACATATTGAACCAACTTTTAGGAGATATATAATCTACTGCATTGATCTTGATACTACACCATGCATGAAATTTTAAAAACCTCAAGGAGCTCCAATTCCTGGTCATTGATAGCTCATACAAAAGCAAATATTCCAAGATCGTATCCCTGCATCATATAGCCTGCAAATCTCTCCCAACCTGAACGGATGCTTCTGAAGACTACAACTACATGTTCTTCTTACAACCCTAGTTGTCCATTGACCCTAATCTTATTCATTATTTGGTCCGACAACCCATCTCCATTAATGATTTCCTTCCACCGGATATCTTCATAACCGTTTACCCAACAAAGCTTCATTAAATGCGCCCAATATGGTCACCCAAACCCAGTATATTATTGAACAAACAGTATTCCACTCCACCAGATGTAATTCGAATTCATCCTCCAATCCTTCCAACAAAAAATTCCACTGCGACCTTTTCAATTTATTAGCCACATACGTAGGAATAGTAAATAATGTTTTCATAACACAGCAACTGGTTGTTCTCCCAATAGAACTACTTAACACCAAAAAAAAACAAAAAAAATCCCAAATCCAAATAGAACTATTTAAAGCATCCTCAACGGGATCATTACTTGGCTCTATGGCTATCTAACCCCCAACAACTATCTAAACAATAACTCACCACACTAGGCAAGACACTAGCTGAGCAACTTCTCTTTCTTTTTTTAATAATCCAACTTCTCTGATCTCTCTCTCTCTCTCTCTCTCTCTCTCTCTCTCTCACAAACACACACTCATCCAACAACTCAAAATACAGCAAAATTCCAGCAACCACAAAGAGGTCAAACAATAATTGGGAAGCACACATGGTGGCCTAAACAACACCCATGCAACAATCCCCCCACCCAAAAGCTCCCCCACACCTCTCAGATCTTCCCACTCTCCACCATCACTCACGAAACCCAATCATTCAAACCACCCTCACTAGATTAAAACTCCCATCAGGCTCCCTTCCAGAAATGGAAAAAGAATAAAAGAAATCACTCAAAAGCCAAGAAAAACCCACATATATTTTGTGCTCCCGAGAGTGTGAGATGAGAGAGGGGTTTGTGAGGTGAAGGGAGGAGAGAGAGATGGAAAGGGGGAGGGGACAGCTGAAATGAGAAAAGGAATAATATAATAGTAAAGGAGAAGATTTAAATGGAGTAGAGAAAGAAAAAAGATTTTGTTGGACAGGGTATTTGAAAAGGTGGAAAGCTAAAATAGAAAGCCGCTTTTTAGCTAAAATTTTGGCTAGTTGATTGAGGATGCTTTTAATAGCCTGATTTCAGACTATTGGCTAGTTTCTTCCAAGACTCCAAGTTGTGCTGACAAAGCTTCATTCCTTAAATCAAAACATTCTTCTAAAAGGTTAATAATTTCTTCATTTTTTTCTCTAAGAAGGAAATAAAAAAAAAAATCAATCGTATCTGGATTTTTTTTCTCACATTTAATTGTAATTTATAATTAATTCAATTAAATACATAACTATTTGGCCAAAAGTTCAAATAGACTTTTCATTTGTGAATTTCTCTATCATAAAGTAGGAGAGTTAGACAACACAAGCAAGTACCTTGCGCACGATATCTAGCATCTGGTAATTGCCACTCCACCTTGCTGAAGCATCCAGTGGAAATTTCCAAATACCTTCTTGATAGGCTGTAGTTAATTGAATAAAATCTTCAGTCATCTCTCCGGATGCATTTAACTCAAGTAAAAACTCCCGGATCTTAGAGATTACTGGTTTTGTGGTTCTCAATCCGTCATCTATGATCAAGTTCAAAGTACGAGCAGCACAGGGAATGTAACAAAAGGGACCCACTTTCTGACCATCAAGGTCCTCTTTCAAAGTGTGGCAGGCATGCACGGCAGTTTGACTGTTATCGTGGGTGCAGGAGAGGACTCTATTCTCAATATTGTACATCTTAAGAACCTTCACCAGGGAGTGATAAATCTCGGCACCCCCACAAGGTTGAGGTATGTGACAGATATCAAGCAGCACTTTTTGGAAAGACCAGTTCTCATCAATCCACTGACATGTGACACTCATATAATAAATCTGTTCGTAGGAAGTCCAGAAGTCAAGTGCGATGGAGACCTTAGAGGAAACCTGGTCCAAAGATGCTCTTACATCTTCCTGCATGCTTCTGAAAACTTCACGAAATACTGCTTTACACCTCTCACCTGGCCAGAGTTGTATTGATGGGTTCAGAAACTTATAAGAATTTACTAACCACTTTTCTTCCAAGGTTGAAGGAGGAAGAGAAGCTACAATGAGCCACTTAATGAGCAACCAATTTAGATGATCATAATCCACATGGGACACTTTTGCCTGAGGTTGAGATTTCTTGATTACAGTGGTGGTGGGCTGTGGTGCTGAATTGCTGACAGCATCCCCTGACTTGTCATATCCTGGATGCCGATTACCCAGGTGCCTTCCCAAATTTCCTTCACCAATAAAGGAAAAATTAATGAGATAGATACAAAATTTGACCACAACATGATAGGCTCAAACCTGGAGACAGATATAAGATATATAAATTGGATAACACCCCTTTTGGTTTTGGTGAAGGTGGGGAGGGGGTTTGCTTTTAGCAGGCTTGCTTATATAAAGTTTGGGGAAGGGGGATTTTCCATTTCCCATTATTAAATACTTCTTTATAAGCTCATGACTGGTCAAAGTTAATTGGCTTAGAGATAAACGAACAAGAAAGAGGAAGATGCAAATCCAGTTAACAAGTTGAGAGTAAGTGCAACTAATAGCCACTCATACAAGAAGAGCTGAGCTTCTTACGAAGCACACTGTAATAGTTTCGTAGATTGCTTATAAAAATATTTGGATTTTGTTCATTGTAACCCTTGAATCTCTTAGACAAATTGCAAGGGATAAGAGAGAAAAGGTATCAAAATAACATTAATATTATCAAGAACAAAACAACAAGAAAGCAGGTGCACAAAAAATTACCAGTGGCAGTCGCAATAGAATAGCTCTGTCCACAAAATTTGCACCTCCGACTTTTTCCATCAGGAGCTGTCTCAAAAAACTTGAGATAAACTGATGTCATTGTCTTCTTTCTCGGTTTAGCTGTAGTAACAGCATTTGCATTTCCCTTTTCTGAAGAACCCAATCCAATATCTATTGGATCAATGTTTGGAAGCAGTGCCATATCCATCACAGATTTGGGTTCCATATCTACATCAAGAACCAACAAATAAAAACAATCATAGATTCATAGGTTATTCATTATTGGAAGTCCAAAGTTCAAAAGCCCAATATCCACATTACAAACAAAATAAATGGCAAACCTACTGCTCGATAAGGATTAGAATTTCATTTGCAGTAAATGATCATTAAAAATAAAATAAAAAAGGGGAATCTTCTCCTACCAGAATGTCTGGAGATCAGTAGAACCATAAAAGAAACACCACTTCAAACAAACTGACACATATACATGTTAAGAACTAAGAAGCTCAAAAAGCCAGCAATAATCGTAGACTTGTTCATATACATTTCTGATCAAGAATGAGATATGCTTTAACTACAGACCAAGTGTGGTTAATAAGATATTTTCCCTTGTCAAAGAAAACAGCCTAATCTGAATGTTTGCTCCCCACAACTTCCTCTATGCAAGTCTTATGAAGAATTGGAGTTTTTTTTTTTTTTTTCTTTGAACAAAAGAAGCCTACCTTCTTCTACCCTAATCCTCATATATCAATCACAAATGGTTTCATAAGAAACAAATATCTTTTACTAAACCTGTAGAAAGAAACATTCCTACGAAACCCTACAACACATTTCCAACTCCTAAATGTACACTGCATAAATCCTTTTATTTTGGTATAAACAAATCCTTTTACTCCTCAAGCTTAACAATGGAAATTGAAAAGGAAAGCCTTGAATTTTTGTTAAATTGCTTATTCATTACCAAATAAAAGAAGTACATGAACCTTGGTTTTGGATGAAAAATCTTTAGCAGAAACTAAACATTATCCTATATGAAGGCACATTAACCAATCCATTCATTCCTTGCTTTTTTAATAGTAAAGGTAAAGGAAAACATCCATGTTAAGATCAGTGTAGTCAAAGGTGAAAGGTGACCTTAAGACACCAAGTCCTTGTATCGCCTAAGGCATGAGGCAATAAAAAGGCGCTAGCCCAAGTGAAGCCAGGCTCCGTACTCTAAATATAGTTATTATACATATAATAAAATCAAATCATATGTACATAATGATTATTAAGCATGGATTGAATTTTTCAAACTGGTAGAAGGCTTTACTAATTAATCTAAGAACAGACTTTACAACAATCTCATACAAAAGTTTTCAAAATACAAAAAGAGAAAAACTATTAAAGCCAAAGATTGATATGATTGAAATTCAAATCTATCCAAAAAAAAAAAAATTCCTAAATTGATGCAAAAACAAAGAGAGGTGAGAGAGAAGAAAGTATGAGAAAGAGACCCACTAATGTGAATTTAGTATATATCCATTTTAGTTTTTCCAAATTAAAAAATTGCCCTTTCTTTTCTAAATTTCATTGAGGCTCTCATGTGAGCGCCTTAAAGCCTGTTTAAGGAACTTGCCTAGGCTCTAAAGGCGAGAGAACCTCACTAAAGGTGCCTCACTTCAAGGCTTTAGTGATGCCTTGCCTTGCCAGGCTTGCCTTTGACTACATTGATTAAAATGTAAGAATTTTGATCCATATCAGCCTCTACCTTGCTTTAAGTATCTCAATATGTATGACAAGTATTTCTTATATTGTCATACATGAAATTGGCTTCTATGTAGTATAAATTACACATAAACATCATGCAAGACAACGTTGTCTGCATTGCTAGCATCTAATCTTCATTGTCAACAAACAATGGTAGTATAAAAAACAAAGGTAAATTCATCACACAACCTTAACCTGCGAATCCATATAATTTGTTCATGAAATAGCAAAATCATTAGCAAGATATATTAATTCCAGTACCTTTGAAAGATTTAAATGCATTTGTTATAGACCAGTCCATTTGATTCCCTGCCTTCCCACTCACTGTTCCTGTCTAGAAGTCCAACATTAATTGTGAGAAAAAAAAAAAAAAAAAAAAAATCAAATCTTCACTCTTCAGGAAAAAAAAAGTTAAAGATCAAATCTTTAGAACCACGATTGTAAATATTCCTCAAAACATGAATCCCTATATATATATATAAATTACAAAAATTAATTGATCATGCTCCCCACAAAATCAAAATTACAAAAATTAATTGATTATGCTCCCCACAAAATCAAATTTTATAACAAATCTTGGGAACTTGATTACAACTGTGTAATTTACAAAATGAAAGACAAAAGAAAGGGAAAAAAAAAAACAAAGGCATGTGACATAAACAAAACTATAGAACATTATTTATATTTATCCAATTTCCATACACATATTTAAGTGACTGAAAAGCCATTAGAAACTGAAAATAGTGAGCTTCACAATCAGAGTTAGTAGGAACTATCAAGAACTAAGAAATGCTCAAATAATCTAAGCAATCACTTAGCTCAAACAAACTATGACATATATTATTATCATGGAAGCCAAAAAAAAAAAAGACTAGCAGCAGCTTATAGGCTCTTACCCCAAAATTCATTCGAATTGGAAGCACCACCAAAGGTCCTCCTCAATTCAAGTCCTCACTGCTAAGAAACACAATCTGAAAAAAAAAAACATATATATCAAAGTTTAGAAATTTTTTTTAAAAAAAAGTAGAAAAATCTCAGGGGGGTAATCCGGTGACCGAGGGTCACTGACCGTGAAGTGGTGAAGTGAGGTGTATGGTGGAGTTGGGTGGTAGGAGACTCAAGACTGAGCATGACAAAGTGGGCAAAGAAAACTGAGAAAGAAAGAAAGAAAGAGAGAAGGAGAGAGAAGAAATGGAGGGAGATGAGAGCTGGGAAAAGACGGATCAGCGGCGCTAGTAGATCAAAGCCGGATCTAATTATCTTAGCCGATAGAGAGAGAGAGAGAGAGAGAAATTTTAGAGAGAGAGAAAGAAAAGTAGATCAGCTTTGAGTCTTTTGACTGTGCAGAGCCTCTCAGCCTCTCACAGACTCAGCCGCGACAAAAAAAGACCCAACAAGCTTCAGATCTGTTTTTTGTTTCCCTTTTTTCTTGTTTTGTTTTTCTCAGACGGCTCACTCATCATGACTCAACCAAACGCACGCTTCTTGGTTGAGTCTTAACGCCACCGTTTTTAATCAAAACTAATGACTCGTGACTTAGACTTGAGTGAGTGTTGGACAAAGGAACCGAGCCAGCTTATGGTTTTTTTTTTTTTTTTTTTAATGTGGTTGTGTTTTTTGTTGAGCCCCAGGCCCAGCTAGCTTTGGTTCTGTTGGCTCTAAAATCCATCAGCCTCGCTCCATGTCTCGACCCAATTTCAAATTAAACGTTCATTTCCCGATTTACTCACTATTTTACTCTTTTTTTTTTCCTTTTCACTAAATATTCTTCATTTACTATTTATTGCAACCCCTCTCCCAAATTTTTTTTTTTTTACTTTTCCCTTTTAATAAAAGTGGCCATTTTCTTTTTTTCTTTTTTCCAAATGCATCTATTGAAAACATTGAAATTTATTATCTATAATAGATTATTATTTAAGGGTTTTTTCCTGTTTGAACCAATTTTTTTTTTTAAATTCCAAAATACCCCTACAACCTATGTTTAAGTAGGGGCAAAACTTGGTAAAAATGTTTTTTTAACTTTCACGTAAAACACTATCTACAAAATAGGACCACTCCCAGTACACTCACGTTAGTTTTCAAACTCAAATTGCTTATTCTTCAATTCTCCAATTCTCTCAATTTTGTGTTAATCTTCTTTTTACCATTATCATCATTTTTTCTATTTGCTCTGCTCAAATTTGCTCATGCTCAATCAACGGTATGTGTATGTTAATGTACTTAAGTCTTTTCTATTTTGGTTTTCTAATTCATGAACAACTTCTTATACTCTAGAAAAAAAATCAAATATTTGTGTAAATTAGCCCTTATATTTCAACCTCACATTTAATTTCATTCACATATTTCTTCAAGGAACATGCACTGTGGTTTCTATCTTCAAGATTTTTGTATCTAAACTTCAAGAAACGTGCACTGGGGTGTTGATCTTTAAGATTTTTGTGTGCTCTGTCCTCCAACTCAAACAGATTGTTTGGACTTTGAACTTGAAGTGTAGTCAATGACAAAAATGTAAGTATCTTTCATGATCTCTATTTAGAACGTCTCATGCGAGTTGGATTCTCTGTTTTTACGTTTGCTTTTATGAATTGCTATTCAGTATTTGTTTTCGTATATTTGATTTATATGTAATTTCCTTACTTTGTTATCATTATCCTTTTCATATCATTATCTTATCTTTAAAAAAAAAAAATCACAATCTATCTCACGTTCTCTTATATTCCTTTTTTTTAATAACCACGTTTACTATATTCTCACATTTCTTAGATAATGTGTTAATTTTGTTCTCCATGTGTTGGTTTACCAATGAGAAAATTAAATTTATGTGGTAGATTTCGGGAATAAAATCATATATATAAGGTTCTCAATCTAAAATTCTAGGATAATTTTTGCTTAATTTGCATAAAAAAAGGATTGTTTTATCTCCAAAAATGATGGCTTTGTTACTTATCCAAAAAAAAAAAAAGTGATGGTCAACTTTAGATACCTCAGACTGAATGCGAGTGGACTAAAAGTCATACCGCTTGGGATTTTACCAAAACTTTCCCATCCCCAGTACCTCACAGTTTATTTGTAGCATTGTTTGTGGATTTGGAACTTAATTGAAACTTATTTTGCTTGCTGTGAATCATTAATGCTTCAAAATTTTGAGTTCTATTTTGTGAACTTATTTTTCCATGTTTTCAAATATGAGATCTCATCACATGCACGTGGTTTTTTTATATTCACGTTTTCATATATGAGTTGTATTTGAATTTTGAACTCAAATTGGTTTTTTAAAACTCAAATTGATATTCGTAGCATTGTTTGTGGATTTAGAACTTATTTTGCTTGCTATGAATCATTAATGCTTTAAAATTTTGAGTTCTATTTTGTGAATCATTAATGCACGTGGTTTTCTTGAACTCAAATTAGTTTTTTAAAACTCAAACTGATATATATTTTTTTTTAAAATAGTTGAATGCTAACTTAGAGTTTAGGGGGGGGGGGGGGGGGGGAACCTTATTATTTTATCATGATTTAGAGTCTAAAAGAAAAAGAAAAATCTTTTAACTGCCACGTAAAAGACTACCTACAAAATAGGACTACACTACAAAATAGGATCACACTTTGTTGTCATTATCTTTTCCATATAATATCTTTTCTTTCATTTGGTCAGTTTGATGGGTATTTAATATTTTCTCTAATTAATCAGTAGTTTTTAAAGAGTGGGAATGATATATATTGATTTGTCTATTTTTTTTGTAGTTATTGGGTTTGACTCATTAATTAGTGTATGTGTTCTAAGTGGTGCTCTTTCTTCCTCCTATTATTTTTGTCTGTTGCATTTCTTACATTTAAGCCTTACTCTCTATTTTTTCGTATTTTTTTAGGTTGACATATCAACAATTTTGTTAGATTGCATAGCAGGCACATTGGATGAATTCGGGTGAGCGAAGTACTAGTCAATCTATCAAGTAGTTGTTAAAAATCATTTTTTGTAAATATCCTACTTATATATGCCTATATTTATTAATTTGTGTAACGTTGATAGCCCTTCTTATTACTATTATTATTATTTTTTTTTTTTAGCTTTTTTAAGCATGCTAAAATTTAGTTATGTGTACTAAGTGCTTATCTTTTATGATTAAATATAATTACATAACTACCATTTAAAAAATTGAATAAAATCAAAAAAAAAAAATTGAATAAAAAAAATTTTGCGTTTACAGCGTGAGAGTCTTTAGCATTTGAAATTTTTGTTATGGTTATAGATGTGTAATAACTAGCTACCTTTTATGACTAAGTATATGTTTGGATTCACGTTTTGCGTTTATATTTTAAAAATGCGTTTTCAACTTCTTCTTTTTTTTTTTTTGGGTTAAGCCGCTAAGGTTGACTTTTTAACCATGAGCAGTGCATCTGTGCACTATTTACAGACCCACAAATATCACTTTTCAGCAACTTTTTCATTAAAAATGGGTCCTACAATACTATTCACACATTTGAAAATTATTTTGTTACAGTCTTTTCAGTTTTCAGTTTCAGCAAAATAAGTTCTATTCAAACGGACCTTAAGTGGCTGCCTTTTAGGATTTTTTAAAACAAAAAAATTGATAACTCTCATTTTAAAAAAAATGATAATTGTGACACTCTATGACCGGTATATCTTCTTCTGTCGTTACAAAGTTCACAATGCAAAAGGAATCATTTTCATTCATTAAACTTTTGAGCTTGGGTTCCCAAAAAAAAAAAAAAAATAGATGCACCAAAAAAAATTACATCGCTTCATATTAAGCTTAGAATAGGTGGACTTCTCAAATGGTATTCTTGGTGTTTTAAGAAATTAATACTATTTAAATTTTCTTTTACTTCAACTGAGCCTTAATCCTATTCCCAGCTTTGTTAAAATTAAAACTAAGGGTGTGACGGATATTAAAAATTATATATTACACTAAAAATCAGCTACCAATCAATTTTAATCCAACCTAACAATATAATTTTATACTAGCCTTTGAGTCAAAGACTCTTCTATTTTTTTGGGTAAAAGTTAATAATTTGAATCCATTATAATTTGGGAATATTACATTTTTCCAATCATAAAATATCTAGAGGTGTGATGAGTATTATGGGTTTGTGGGTGAAATAATTTTTCATCACACCTCTAAGTATTTTATGATTGGAAAAATGTAGTAATCTCAAATTATAATGGATTCAAATTATTAACTTTTAACCAAAAAAATAGAAGAACCTCACGCACATGCTGAGAGGTTAGTTTGAGCTAAAAGTCATTTCCCTTCCCCCCTAAGTCACATTGTTTTACCGATGTATTTTCACACTTACATTGTCACAACTATTTTATATGGCAGAATTTGATTAACTATATGTCACTATCACATGAAATCATCATTTTTTTCTCAGCCATTTACGGTTTGCCATGTAAAAAAATTGTAACAAAGTGTGTGACGCTAGCATTATAAAACGTTGTACCGAATCAACTTTTAATAAACTTTTGGTTCAATTCTAGCTAACATTTTCTACTTTAACTAACCCATTATTCACATACCTTTACATCAAACTCATTATTTCTTGTGGATTCTTGTTAGCTTATTCAGTAAAGTTTCACGTTGTCAAATAAAATATTTGAGATTCAAAATATGCTTATATCATAAACTGATTAGTGTCTTAGCATAATAATAATTAGCAATCATCATGAAGTAGACATCATATATTGAAATTTTATTATATCTAAAAATAAATAAATAAAAGCATAACTGCTTTTTATATCCTGTCTTTTTTTCTTCATCTAATTTATTCTTTCTGTCCTGTTTTATTTCATTTAATTTATTCTTACAATTGCAAAGACCAAAATACAACTTCTGACAAACATAAACAAATTATGAGGTTTATCCATGACGACATGATTTGCAAACTCGTTGGGAAAAAAAAAAAAAAACCATCAAGCATTCAAGCTCATGGAAATTTTATCTTTGATTTACAAGCTCATGGAAATTTCCACTTTCTCAAAGTGGAAATTTGAGAAAGTAAACCCCATTTATAGTTTTCAATGTTCTTTTTAAAAATGTTTTTCTTAACAATGTTTTTTTTTTTGTTAAACTTTTTAAAAATGTTGTAATAGTGTAAGAATTTTCTTCATTTCCTTTTCTTGTATATGTAACTCTTTTTCCCCCTCTTGTCACTATGTAATTAGAGTCACTTTTTTTTAAATAATATTAATGCACCGGTCTTTTTAAAAAAATGGAAAGAAATTACTTTGTATCAATTTTTTTATTATAAATTTATTATAATCATACTTATAATGAAGATAAAAATGTCAAATTTAGTACACAAAACTCTCCCTATCTCTCTCTCTCTCTCTCTCTCTCTAACTTCTTGTTGCATAGTTGTACCACCCGCTCCTCATCTTTGGTTTTGACCACCTCAAAGGGCCACCCCATCTCCAATTCCAACCACATCAAGCTATTTTTCTCATTTTATTCTTGATATTTTTTCTCATCTTGTTTTTCTTTTTATCCCCATTTAAAGATGTTATTTTTCTTTTTCTTTTTTTATTTATTAAGGTGTGTTTTTATGTTTATTCAGTTGTGTTGTTTCCACTTTTGTATCTGTTAGAGATGAAATCACATCAAGCACTACGGATATTTGCTACCAGTTTGTGTGAGGAAACAGTTTGGGTGGAAGAAACTCTCCTCCATATCTTTAAAGGGTTTTATGGCCTAGATGTGTACTTCACTTACATTAATAAATTTTATCAACTCAAGTTATAGTTTACTTTTATTTAAGTTATTATTTAATTTAGCAAAAAAAATCCTTCTAATTGGTTGGCGCTTCTTAGTGTTTCCAACTGATATATTTAGGATTCAAATCATTCTATCTCTAAATATTGAATTATCAAAAAATAAATAAAAAAAGAATTATTAAATAGCATACACAATTTATTTATATGAATTTATTAAATTTAACTAAATCTAATCTAGTATAATTCAATACTAATATTGTAAAATGAAAACTAAGAAAACTCATAAAATATTGTAACATAGTGTTTACAGTTTTATTTCATATGTCATGATATATATATATATATATATATATATTTAATTGAGAGTCAAATTCCGTAAACTTTAAATTTTTGTTGTTGTTGGAGCATTTGGTTTGAAAAATCTAATATGTCTTCGACATCCAGGTTCTTAATTAGGATTATGATGGCCAAAAACTTAGTGCCCACAAGTGTAAGTATGTCAATATTTAGTTTGATTAGAAATCTAAAAAGATTCTCCAAAATGTAAGAGCATGTTTGGTAACTGATTTTATTTTTTATTTTTGTTTTCTTGTTTTCAAGGAAAAAAGAAAAAAGCAATTTTTTTTTTTTTTTTTTCAAAATGAAAAACACGTTTGGTTAGTTGTTTTGAAAAACACATTTTTCAAAAACAAAATTTGGGAAATTTGTTTGGTAGTTGTTTTTGAAAAAGTTGAATTTTGTTTTCTTTTGTTGTTTTTTTTTTAAATTACATTTATTCTAATTCAAAAACACGTTTGCTCCAAAGTATTTAAAATCCTTACACCTAAAGAAATTATAAATCAATTGTTTTGTATATAACATTCAAGCCTAAAACTTTAGTCATATAAGCAAGATTGAAACTATAACAATTATCAAGTGTTATAAAAGATAAATCAATAACTAAAAAGTTTACTACATGGCATCAATGCTAGGGAATCAATTTCATCAAAAAGAAAAAAAATAGCGTGGCATCAATGATGTCTATTATTTGCCAACGTCAATCCTGCGACCTGATCCCTATAAGCTGCCATAGCTTTAGCGGCTTGATCAATTAAGTCAACAGTGTGCGATGGCTCACCTGAATTATCCCCACCTTCACCTTCAACAGTAAGGTTATCAATATTGAATTGAGTAAACAAGCGATCATTTCTTGTTGCCATTCAAATGAAGTTATGAATTGTGCAACAGGCTCTCATCACATTCCCTTGTCAACATTGTTTATAACAGGGCATCATTTTTAAGATTGGAAATCGTGCCTTTAAAATGCCAAAACATCTTTCAATTACATTACGAAGAGATGAATGTCTATAATTGAAAAGCTCTTTAGTACCTTCAGGATGATCCCCACCTCGAAAGTCTCGTAGATGGTATCTCTCAGTACGGTACGGAGGTAGAAACTCTAAGGTGCATGGATAACCAGAATCCACTAAATAATAGCCACCTAACAAAAAAAATAATAAGATAGAGAGAAGTATGATACGGTGAATGGATTCAACTTGAAAATTGTAAATATATAAGTGAGGCAACAATATATCTTACCAGATGGAGGCCTTGGGAAATTATTTTCTAGCTTTTGAAGTACATCTAAGAATACTCATGAGTCATTGGCTGTACCCTCCCAACCCGTGTAAACAAATGTAAACTTCATATCAAAATCACATGCACACATTATATTATGGGTGATTGTGGCCTTTCTATTCCTATAGTTGACTAGCTTTGATGTTGGAGCCCATGCACTGATAAATGTTCCATCAATTGCACCTATACATTTCTAGAAAAAAATATAAACACAAGTATTAACATATGCGAGCAAATAATATTTGTATGATAAAATGAATAGTAACTTGGGATTACCTTGAAATATGGAAAGAACTTTGTACTGTTAGCAATATGTGAATGCACTTCATTACTTTGAGAAGGACGTATAATAAATTTTCTCAGGTGGCATATTGCTCTTACAGTTTCCTTAAATTACCTGTCCACTGTCTCAGTTGAGTGTTGAAAATGATCTGCTATTTCCCTTATCCTCACATTATGTCCCACTATTAATAGGAACATATCAACTGCCTCCTCCACTGTGATCCAGCATGAGTTTGTTAAGAACTTATGTGTTCTCAAATAGTTACAGAGACTTGTAAATGTTGGCCTATTCATGCAGAATAACTCATAACACATTCAAGGATTACCATTCAATATCTCTTTTATAAATGCATCACCAGTCAACATAGAGATACGTTTAGGCTCCTTAGGAATATAGTTGTTTTTATTCTTCACAAACATTAGTAGGAAGAACATATCATCGTCCTCTTCCTCATCTGAAGAGGATGAATTGCTATAATAATTTGGTTCAACATTCATCCTGGAGAATTAAACAGCAAATTTGTTCTCAAATAGTGCTTTTTATTAACATAAATAAGACATTATCAACATTAAAAAAAAAAAAAAAAAAAAAAAAAAGAGATTACCATAAAATAATAATAAACTATCATTTAACAACATTAAATAACAATAGAATAGTACCAAATCATAGTTCAAAGACATTAAAATAAACATAATCCAATAGGAAATTATTGTTTTGACATAGTCCCCTACAGCCTACCCAACCAAACCATCCCAACTATCATTAGGATGCTTGCTCAATCGGGTTGTAATGTCAGACTCAAGAATTGCCATGACAAGGTCTTGGGTAGGACTTTCTAAATTAACATTAACTCCCCCATGAATGAGTCGTTCTTCCAATGCATTCTCCTCATCTGAATTAGGAGGGTCTTGGGTGGATGCATAGCGTAGGACCCCAGTAGCTGTAGACTTATTAAATATAAGTCCAAGCAAATTATAATTTGAAAGTCCTTTGGTTTGAAACATCTTTGCCTTGGGATGTGCCTAAAAATATAAAGACATCTAGTAAGAAAAAAAAATGATGGGGGATAATGTTTCAAA
Organism: Quercus ilex subsp. ballota; assembly: GCA_032727855.1. NCBI lineage: Eukaryota > Viridiplantae > Streptophyta > Magnoliopsida > Fagales > Fagaceae > Quercus > Quercus ilex. Next base: position 23,389,965 of record CM064917.1, on the reverse strand, counting down.
ATAAAACACTGTATTGTATTCAACGATATTTACCCGACAATAATTTTGCCATGGCTCCTCAAGTGCATGAACAGTGTTGGTTTCAGCATCCCAACCAAAACCAATTTGATTTATGAATGTAGAAAATTCACGGTGTAGTAAACGCATCCTCTAAAATTCCCTTTGAATTGAGTCACTGTAAAACTCCATTTACCTAATTCATTCAATGTAGCTAACATTTTCTTCCAAGTATCGGAACTAAATTGCCCATCTAACATATTTCCCTTATTGATCTCTTTTACCATTATGTCAATAAATAGTTTCTCAAGTTGTGGTGTCCAAAGGTTATCTTCATCAATTGAACTGTTTCCTTTCATCTATTATAATACAATGAAACATGAAAACAACTAAGGAACAACCTTTATAAACACAACCATCAAATACAACTAAGAAATAGCTTCCAAGCTTCAAACAGAACAGAACAGATATCTAAAGATTCCGTTGACAAATTCAAAGATCAGACAGATATCTAAAGATTCCTATTTAAAACCATTTACATCTCTAACAATAACAGCTAAACATTACTGTGAGTCTAAATTCCTTTGTCATAGACAACAAAAAGGATGGGATTTTCAATTATTATCAGTCTCTAGGAAAATTAACCATCTAGGAACATGACATTAAAAACTTAATCATTCTGCATAATTAGAACTTTCAAAATCCTGTATATTTGACTATCATCTCAAAAATAAGGTTGAAATTATTGTGACAGAAGAATTTAATGGGAAACATTACTATACCACCCAATTATTAAATTGTTTATAAGTGTGTATATGTTGTTGATAACAATGCCACACTTTGAAAAGATAACTGGCCATTGTTACAGATAAACAATGCCACACAACAGCACCCAAGCAGCATGGACTAATTTCTTTCTTTGAATTTTGTTTTCAATCAGAACAAAGTGACAAACAAAGAAGATCCTCGAAAATCTAGGTTAGAAAAGGAACTTTTTTTTATAGGTAATACAAATCCCTTGCCCATAAGTAATTGAACCTGTGATCCAGCTTCAATCATTAGTCGAGGGGGCAGGAGATGCCATTTGGTCAAAGACCATTGCAAAGAAAAAGGGAAGAATCTTCTCATATATGTACCACTTTCCTTATCCAATATGTGTATCACTTTGCTTCCTTTTAAACAATTGGAAGGAAAGAAATAGGCACATTGCTTTAAATACAATATCTATTCTGCGATAGCTAAGAAGCTGATTCAAATCATCAGCCTTTTTGCCTTCTTCTTAAGAACACTGCATTCAGTTCATTTAATGGGTAGAATGTCATAATTAGAACTTTCAAAATCCTGTATATTTGACTATCATCTCAAAAATAAGGTTGAAATTATTGTGACAGAAGAATTTAATGGGAAACATAACTATAACACCCAATTATTAAATTGTTTATAAGTACTATACTACCCACAATTTGCCACATACATGCATATTTGTGAATTTATATACTGCATTCATGCAAAGTTCAGTATCTCATTATTGATTCTTTGCGGATTACCAAACATACCCTAAGATTCCTACACTATGGTGGTTCTAGGAATTTTTTTAGTGTGGTCACTAAAAATTTTAAATTATACAAAATTGAATAAGGAGATAACTTGAATATATTAACGTAATAAGAAAATAAATTAAAAAAAGACTAATAAGAGATAAAGAGGAAACTAAAAATGCTGAAACGTGAATAGTAAAATGAGAGAAGTTTAAAATGATAATAGAGAAGAGAAAAATGGAGACAAATAGAAAGAGAAATAGATTATAATATTTGCTAAAATTGTGAGCCAAATTGTAAGGAGAGCAAAATTATTGCGACTGCAAAGCGCGCCAAAGAGAGCATAACTACTAGTACCACCAAGGAGAACTCACGACCATAGTATTTCTATTGGTATCGTTTTTTAAGGATAAATGAAATTAGAAATTATTTTGATATATTGGGTTAAATGAGTTACAAATTTGAATAATTAAAGAATTTTTTTAATAGGTTTTTTTGTTGAATAATTTTTTCACTTGTTGTTTGGATTAATTTTTAAGTTATTTGGGCAAAAAATTTTGTTGTTTTAAAGCCTTTCTTTTTTTGTTTAAGGGGTTAAGAATTATGTTTTGGGGGCTAGATTTTTGGAGTAATGTTACATCCACATCATTTTCAAAAAATCTATGCGACAAGTTGTTATTGATGGGTAAAAAAGTGATGTCAGTATTAAGCCAATATTAGAATCAATAACAACTTACTACATAAGATTTGTTGTGAAATTATTTTCAAAATGTTTTGGATGTGGCATTAATCTTATTTTTGTTGAACTCAAATTATTGTAATTCTCAAATTCTTGCTAGTCTTTTTGTGATGAATGAACGAGCTATTCATAAACAACTCAGGCTAAGTTTGGGAGAAAAAAATTTATATTAATTTATTTAGCAAATAAGTCAAACTCAATCCAAAGTTTAAGCCCAATTTTCTATATAAAAAAATAAATAAATTTGAAGCTCAACAATTTAACAAGTTAAGCTCAAACATGATAAATACATTCATAAACAGGCTAAAAAGTATAAAACTATGAAACTTGATTTGATTATATATAAAATATCATATGTTTATATGTATACAATAAAGCCTTACTTTCAAAAAAAAATTTTATTATATTCGAAGTGATAATCTCTACTAAATATTTAATTGATGTCTCTTTTTTACTATTTTTATAAATGTTATTTTTGTTTTCCTATATTTTTTTTTCATTTCTTCAACTTGAATCAGTCCACTCTTACTCACAGTTGTATTAATTGCTCTCCTCTAGATATGACTAAATCAACGACTTGAAATTGAATTGTGTAAATTTAAAAATAAGTTCATGAGATATCAAATTATTATTTGAAATTTATTATACATTTCGTTTTAAATGTTTAATCATGTACAATTTCAGTTTGTATTCGATTTCAATATCGATATTTAGTTTTTTTACCTATTTTATAACCTTACACATCCGTATATATAATATAAACCCACTTTACCTATTTTATAACCTTACACATCCGTATATATAATATAAACCCACTTCCTTAGCTGTTTGTTTTTAAAATTGTTCTTTGTTGTAAAGCTTTATAGAAGTGTTTTGGAAAAAAAGCTATTTAAATAAGTCAACTGTGTTGGAAAGAGTAGGAGAATAGGCTAGCTCAACGATTTTTTTAATAGTGTTGTTGTTGACTTCTTGTCCTTACCTGCGTTTTCAGAAATTTTGCTTAGAGCCTACTGATGTTTGGTGTGATACTTTAATAGGTTTCTGCATCGTTCTGTTTTGTTGTTGTGTCTATTTTTCTACATATTCTGATTGGGCATTACAATAGGAATTGAATGTGGGTAATTTATTGGACTACATCAACTAAGAGCTTTTAATCTAGAATCTCTTTTTTTCTTGTTGCAGGCTTGGCGTTGGTGCAATAATAGACATTTTCCATACCTATAATTGCACTGTCAGAATTTTTTCTTAATACTGCAAATATACAACATCAATACTAATTGTATGGTGTAAAGTGGATAGTCATTTGAGGGTGGTGTCTGCGCGTTTCATATGGGACACAAATTTCAAGCTCCTTTACAGCACAAATGATATTTTCTTTTTCTTTTTCTGTAATGAAAAAAAAGTACTAGCAAGTGCAGTCACTGCCCCCACACTACTTAAATCTCCACATTGCATTATAGCGTGAGACTACCTGGGCATTAATGAGACTTGTTACTACTCGAATTCACAATTCTCAAACTTGCAAGTGTGATGGATCACAAGGACTTTCTATCACTAAGCCATCTCCCCAGATGATAACACAAATGATCTTTTCCATGTCAATTTGTAAAATGAGAACAAATGGTGAGGATGACCTTTTCTGTAATGAATTTTTCTCATAAATATCTAAACAAAATATTTAGCTTTCCAAGTTTGTCCTCTAGATATATAATTTAGTGGAGACAAAACCAGGTTAGAAGAGGAATTCAGCGGATAAATTTTAGAGTTGGCAACTCATGCCAAAAGAATGCATCAGTGCAGGTTCTTCACGCTTTGCAAATTGCAATTACAAAAAAATTCGGTACAGAAGAAGCTGTGCCATGTACCATCTAGCTTGAGGTAAGATAAGGATGAAGAATGTTACTCATAACTGTGCACAAAGACAATGACATGATCAAATGATTCAAATCTTATATTAAAGAAAAATGTAAGCACAAACAACCAGATGATGTCAATTCCACTTTTCATTTGTATTTTGTGTGTTGTGTGAGAATAAGTTAAGATGCTAAAGCTGAATTGTATGCCAGGCCATGCCCAAATAATTTTTTCTTTAAAGGGAAAGTGGGCTAGATCAACTGAACCTCAGCCTGTGATAAATTTCAAATTTGAGCCTTCACTTCAAGAAATTTTACTTCCTCCTTGATTTCCTTGATCTCCAAATAATTGCTGTAGGGCTTGGGCATATTCGGTATGGAATTTTTGGTGGCGGAATATCAGGGACACTGCAATTTTCATATAAAAACTTGGCAAATTGAAAGCACATGACAAAAAATTTCCAAAACTAAATTTAATATATTCTTGAAAATTTAGAACAAGATCTAGTTATCTACACTAGTGAGATGCAATATTTCACTCCAAAGTGGCATATTATCATCATCATGTTTTATTGTAAGCATGTTTTCTTAACACTATAGTAAAAAGAGACAGAGAAACGCATATGATACGCAAGTTAATTAACCAATTTTAATTTGAAACGCATGCACATATTCAGTTTTACTATGAATCCTTCATAATTGATGCAAACCTTGCCCTCTAGGATGTCATTCACTCAGCTTGATCATTGCATACATTTATATTGGACCAACATATGAAATACACGTCATGAATCATGGTTTGATGAAAACTGATATGAGTTCCATATAAAATATTTAAAGAACCTATGAAATCCATTTTAGGCTACAAATGAGTCATCCACAAAGAACCACTTTGGTTCTTGTGACAAAATTTTGGTCATTATAGGCACAAAATCGCTTGTACGATATCTCAAGAAAGCACAACCAAAGGTTCTAAAGGACGCTTCCCAAAGAAGGGAGTACAGAAGCAGGTATGAATAGGTAAAAATTAGCTATGAAATTATAGGAATCTTACAGTAATCCAGCAATCTCAATCTGTGAAAAGTCCATGTTAGTTGAACTGTCTAGTGGTGGTACTACATTGGTCTTCTTTCTTAATGGTAATGGATGTGGTTGTTTGATGGCAAGCACCCTGCAATTCAAGTTGTTTGCAATATCCTCGTGAGCCATTGCCAACCTATACCACATGAATAGAAACACTGGTTTGAGTTGAATTGTTTCCTTCTAAGTAATAATACAAAGTTCACAAAAATCAATGTTGTTATTATCTGCACATACTAGGAACATGTACTGCCTAATGCAGTTAAAACTTGAAGAATTGGATAAGGATTTGATTCTTCAGTACATGCAGCTTATCTTGATCAGAGTTTCCCATAGATGCCTTTCTGATATGAGTACAGCTCATTTTTCCCACATAAAGAGTAATCATTCAATTATTAGTGGCTTGGGCATGAATATTTTTATAAATGCCTCTGATTAAGTAATTGAACAGCATGCAATAGTACTCTAAAAACTGTCAAAATCAAAATTTGCATATTCCCTATCAAGATACTGCCAATAATTGATGAAACATTTAGAAGGTCATAATTAATTCGGACCCACCCAGATCTCTAGGATGCATAAAAGATGGCATGTCGTTATAATCCCAGCAAGATATATCTTAGGTGGGAAGAGAGATTTAAATGGTTTAGTTAACGAATGCTCTTAGGACATTAGTTAATGAACCATTTTAGAAAAGATTTGATACCACTTTTGAGAGAGTTTTAACCTATGGCATTCGCTTCTAATGATGCTCTTTATCATCAGACCAAGACACTAATTGGTTTTTGGTGTAGGCGGAGATTGAATCCCAGATCTTTTATTCAACCATCAAAGAGTTAACTAGAACCCACTGATTTGATACCACTTTAATGAAAAATATAAAAAAATTATCAAAAGAATGAGTTGCTTTTTTATTTTTCCATAAAAAATTTCTAAAAATATTTTCTAAACTAATGCTCAGGCATTAGTTAACATTTTTCCGATTAAATATACTAGTTGACCTAAAAGTAACGAGCAAAAAGAACTTGATAATGCTCTATTGATTTTGAGTCACATAAATTCATAATATATAATAATTTCATTCATAATGATTTTCTGAGAAAATGACCAATTCCTAAATCTTTTTGTGGAGCCCAAACTCTTTTTGTTCTCTTCTCTTCTAGCTACCACCATAATCACTCCACGTGCTTGACCAACGCATTCGGTGACAGTCTCTGTCTCTCTAAAAATTCATTGAGCAGTGCTCATACATAGACCATACCATACCAAGGTCCACGGCCCCTCTCAGATGTCAAGCCACGTTGTGTGAAATTCACAGTTTCAAACCTCCCCACTAATGCCATCTACTTTTAATCTTATAGTAGTAAGACTTTGACGCATTAAAAATTGGTACATAACGTGAAGTAAGACACAATTTTTTTTTTTTTTTCACAATTGCTTAAAAAACAGTGACTGAACGATGGACACAACTTATTATATAAATCCAACACTTTTTTATTCATCGTTTACCATCAACCAGTTTAGTAATTATAAATAAAAAACAATTATAAAAATAATTGTAAAAAAAAGTTGCGTAGATAGTAATACTCGAAATAAGCTATTCCCCATCACACAAACACAGTTGACCATTTCTTTTTGTAGAACCTTCCTGGGAAGCTCACTATATCAATTCTAAAGAGTTTGAATTTTTCTGGTTTTATGACCCATCAAGAACATCACCAATTATGATGATGATTATAATGGTGGATTAATTAATTAAGCAATAAATTTTGTGAGAAATAACTAATCCATTAATTGTGAAAACAACAAGGACCCATATGATTTAAGGAGGATCACTATCACAATTATCACGAGACTTTTCAACAAACTAGTAAATTTTCAATGTCAAACTCACTCGGACAGAGACTTACTTGTAAAGGAAGCTGTGATCATGGAGTCCAACCACAAGTGAGGAAGCTCCAATCTCTCGAACCATGGCTGCAATCTTCGCACCCACTTGGTCTTCTTGGTCCCCTTCCGTCACAATAATCTCAACCTTTGTCTGTAACACAACCCTACGATTACGTGTTGATCATGATCATATAACAATTTTTGAACACAGAAATGAAAATAATCAACCAAAAAAAGAAAGAGTAAAATTTGTACATGTATGTATGAATAAGAAAAGCTTACGTTAGGGAAGTTGTTGCAAATGTCTTTGAAAGAGAGAGCTAATTGGAAGCCATTTAAGCGGAGGTGTCGAGCTTTCTTCTTGCTTTTGGATCTTGAGGAAGGGTAAACATGGAGGAGAGTGATTATGTCTTCATAGCGAATAAGGTTGTGGAGAGCCCATTGAAGGGCTGTTCTTGCTGCTTCCACCTCTTCCACTACAACCACTATTTTTCTCACATCCACCATTTTCTACTTCTCTCTCTCTCTCTTTTCCTTTCTAGGCTTTTTATGAGCTGGGTTTGTCAAAACTCCATCTTAGTACTTTGTGAGTTGTCCCTCTCTTGAGTCTTCAAATTCTTGGGTTTTGTAGTTTGGTTGATAATGATTGTGAGTTTTGAGTTCTCTTTTTTCCTCTCTCTCTCTCTCTCCCTGTCTCTGTCTCTGTAGGTTAGCCAAATTGAGGATCATAGAAAATTGGGTAGGTTAAAAACAGCAATCCTTAATTATTAATTGCAGTGGAAGATCCTTAAAAAAATATGGGTGGTTATACTAAAACCTCTTTAAGACACGTTATATTAATATATGATGATGCAATTTGCTCAAACATCCTATGTGGGTCTTAAGGATTTTAGTATAGGACATTTCACTAAAGGACTAAGGAAAACTTAACCTAGAAATAAGGGATTATAGGCATCTATGATCGATGTACTAAAGTGACATCATGTGTATGAGAATTATAATCAAAATGTAGTGGTTTATCAAAAAAAAAAAAATCAAAATGTAGTGCAGTAACTAGCATCCTTAACAAATTAAAAAGAAAGATAAATAAGAGAATGAAAAAACATCTCACCTTATTTATTATAAAATTTATAATTTAGTACCAGCTTAGGATGCATTTATAAGCCAGTTCATTGCTTATTTTTCTTATTATTTGTGGGTTTCACATGATCAATTATCTAATTATTTTATTTATCTTTTGCTTTTAAGACAAAATTTAGTTACAAAATTGGTTGTAAATTAAGTTACAACCTTACTTGATAAAATAAATATTATTACATATTTTGAAAATCTAACCGTCGAATTATATGTTCTTTACTTTCTTAATAAACATGTCAAATTTTGTGTTAATTAGATATTATTTACCATATTATCTATAAGTTTATATCTTATCCATAATTTTAAACTATTAAATCTTGTAATGAGATAGCTATTAATTTTTAATTTTCTAGAAAATTTACAAATATAATGTATATAAGAAGAAGATGTAATCTAATAGTAATTTTATCAAAATTCACTTCTAATAAAAAGATATTAACCATATTAGATATGAAGGAAGGTTGTCCAAACCAACACTTTAGTAGCAGCTATATGGGGTAAAACCGTGAAAGAGCTAGAAAGATTTTTTATTTAAGTAAAAAAGAAAAGAAAAAAAAAAGTAGTAACAATGAAGACAAACTTCCACGTTGACCCATCTCAAGATTCTCAACTGTTGGTAATAACTATAGTCAACTTTTGCAATAACTTGATAATGATGCTCTTGATGAACGCCAGGTGCCATCTCCTAAAATTGACCAAACCGTCCGATCTTCCTCTAATATATATTTCTTTTTTGATACGCTCCTCTAATGTATTATTCTCTTTGTTTTTCTTTTTATGCCTAAACCGTCAGAACATTGTTATGTAAATGAATTATTTTATATATATATAAATATTTATATATTTTTATCTGGCGTACAACATGCCTTTGTCACGTTTGATAAGGGTGTTTAAATAATGAAAACTGTTATTTAAACACTACAATACATTTTTTTACACATTTTTTTATATATACATATCTTTACAAAATTTAAATAATACTATTAAAAATTTCTTACCAAATTGTAACGCATATTTGGGTGACCCAGTTCAGTGTTCATGAGCCACGTTGTGACTCAGATTACGTACTTTTAAATAAAATTAAAAAAATAAATATTCGAGTGAGATTACGTTTTAATTAAAGTAATAGATAAGCATGAAGCATACAAAATAATTAGTGGCTTTCCTGTCATTTTAATTTTAATGCCTATGTCGTCACAGTCTCAACTCTCTGTTTTGCAGTACGTGGGTACGTATTCCGGTTCTTCTTCTTGTAGATTTTGTCGTCTCATTTGGTTTCAATCTGTGCACTATCTTTGAGTGACACTTTCCATTGTTTAACTATTATTAAAATATTTTAGAAGGTATTTAGTATATACGTCTAAATACATATTTTTAATTTTTAAATAATATTATATATATTTTTATTTATATATATTTTTAAAAAAAATTAAAAACTGTTATTTAAATATACATACCAAATAAACCTTTAGTTTTATTTTTTCTTTCTTAATACCTCTTGTAAAATAGCTTTTTTATTTTTTAATAATTTTTTTGGAGAAACGATGCTATTTGATGGGTACTTTTTTCGACCATCCAAGGAGGTGGTCCATGTAGCCTAGCCATACACTCAGAAGTAAGAAAAAACGAGCTGCATTATAGCAACTAATGAAATGTCAGTTTGAAAAAAATTATTTTTGTCAAATTATTTTATCATTTAATTTATTTTTATAACTATTTATGAGTTTCATTATATTATTTTAACTAACTTTTATCTTTATCTATAATATTTTTAGCAAAAAAAATTTAATTTCAGTAAAATAAGCTGATTTCAAACCGACCCAAAAATAAAAGTCACATACTAATGATTCTCCCAAAAAAAAAAAAAAAAATCCACATAAAATATTTGTCTTAGTTTGGATTCTGGAAAGCCTAAATCACAGAAGCCCGTAGATTATATTCATGGCCAGAGGTGTGCTATGTGTAAGAATTGATGCACGATCCTAAGACTTTTGCATTTATCTCCGTCCAAATGTGTTCCACGACCCTCCTAATCATAGGATATGGCAGAAATCATGTGACAGGTGGGAGATGCCCTATATATGCATCCATTCCAATACATGACAAGGTATGAAAAATCATATCTAAATTTTAAATAAGGTTGACAAAATTTGACACGACTCACAGATACGATAATCTCAAAATACAACATGAAGTTAGTAGGTTATAAGTTAGAATTTAAGTGTTCATATCATATTCAAGTTGACATGGATGTCCTATTTAATAAGAACATCTCCAGCAGTTTGGTCAAAATTTTAGCCTATTTAGAGAGTAAACAGTTTTGTCTACCTACATTTTCACATACATTTTCTAACAGACATTCTATCATTTCTCCATCCACATTTAAATATTATTTCTTTACTTTTATTATTATTATTATTATTTTTCCCAAAATTTGATACAGTTTATCATTCAATAAATACCTAAACTTCTTTTGCATTTTCATCAATCAACAACACTCAAATCTCTTATGCCCATATTTTTACCAAACAAATTGATTCAAAGCTTTCTTTTACTAAGATTTTATCAACCAACAACATCCAAATCTTTTACTAGAAAGAAGACCCAAATCTTAGATTTCATCAACCAACAACATTTTGCGTTGGGTTAAGAGAAACAAAGAGAAAGAAACCCAAATTTTTGCTCAAATTTCATCAACCGACAATATGAAAATTGTTTTGTGTTGTTGGCTTCAATCAAAATAAAAGAATGGATCCCAACAGTGCTGGCTAGGTTTTATGTTGTTAGGTTCAATTGGTGGTACAGCAATGCCGGGTATTGTGCCATTGGGTTCCATTTGTGTGGTGACTGTGACTTTGATCGATGGGATTAAGAGAAAGACATTTGAGAGTGAAAGAGAGGGATGGGTATTTCTGTGATGGAGAGAGAAAGAGAGAGATGAATAAAAAATTGAGTGGTTTGATATTTTATTGAATTTAATTCATATGGAGCGTGAATAGTGATTTCTTGACCAAGAGAGCAATTATAGCAATTTCATTTTTTTTAAACATTTTGGGGAGACCGTTGGAGTTGATTTTTTTGTATGTTTGCTCTCCAAAAATAGGTTTAGAGAGCCTATTAGAGATGCTCTAAATGTATTATGTTTATGTCCAACCCACATAAATTGTTTGATATGTCTGATCTATTTAATTTGTTATTTTACCAATATAAACTTCAAAACCCTAGATATATAAACTTATTTTCTTTTTCTATTAGTGATATTGAGATATGTTTTACTTTTAAATGATATTTATGATGCAATTACTTTGATAGTTTTGAATTTTATATTTAAAAAAATCTATTTTTTTTTTTCATATTTCAAATCAATTAAATTAATACTAAAAGCTTTGATAAAATTTGATAAATGGGTCGATGACACGACTAACAAGTTTAATAAACAAGTCGTGTTAGGGTTAAAGAATCTTTCGTTCGATAAACATCTTAGATTAGTGTTAGTCCATACAGTTAAATACTCAAGAGTTGACAAGATACGAACCTAACATGTGAACATGAATTTGCCACCACTATCCCTAAACACCAGATATCTCTAACCATCACCTTTGTGAGTGTTTTTTTAGAACCTTTGTTGGTGTTGATTTAAGCATTAGAGTATTTTTGGTCAACATCACACCAATGTCAACTTTGAGTTATTTTGTGATATTTTTTTGCAGGAATTCCAAAATTAGAGCTAGAAATGTTTTTATTATTCAAGTAGAGAATAGAAGAAAAGGACAAATAGTAACAATGAAGACAAACTCCCACGTTGACCCATCTCAACCGTTGATAATAACTGTAGTCAACTTTTGCATCCTAATAACGCTGCTCCTGATGAACGCTATGTGTCATGAATCTACGTTTTCCCCTAAAAATGACCAAACCGTCCGATCTTCCTCTAATATATTTTTCATTTTGTAACTAAACCGTCCGATCATTATTAAGTAAATGAATTGTTATATATATATATATATATATATATCTGGTGTACAATCGGCATGCTCTGTAGCGCTGGCGCATATTTGGCTGACCCAGTTCGGTGTTCATGAGCCACGTCGTGACTTGTGACTCAGATTACGTACTTTTAAATAAAAAAACAAAAATATTTGAGTGGGATTACGTTTTAATTTTTTTTTTTTTTGGGGAAGAACGATTACGTTTTAATTAAAGTAAGAGATAAGCACGAAGCATCCATAATAATAACTGGCTTTCCATTTTAATTTTAATGGCCATCCCATCAAAAAAAAATTGCACTTTATGTGAATCCGTTTAGTTTAGATTATGTTTTGCAGTCCGTATTCTGGTTCTTCTTCTTGTCGCTTTTGTCGTGCCCTTTGCTTTCAATCTGTGCACTATCTTTGAGTGACACTTCCATTGTTTAATTAATTATTACTAAACTTATATAGTTTTTTTTTCTTAATACCCCTTGTAAAATAGTTTATTTATTTATTTAAATTTTTTGGAGGAAACGATGGTATTTGATGGGTACTTTTTCGACCAACTAAGGTGGTCCATGTAGCCTAGCCATACACCCAGAAGTAAGAAAAAAAAAACGAGCTTTATTATGGGAACTAATGAAAACGAAAGTCGCAGACTAATGATTATCAAAAAAATAAAAATAAAAATAAAAATCACATACAAAAGTTTGTCTTAGTTTGGATTCTGGAAAGCCTAAATCACAGAAGCACGTGGATTATATTCATGGCCAGAGTTGTGTGCTATGTGTAAGAATTGATTATGCATGATCCTAAGAATTTTGCATTTATCTCCGTCCAAATGTGCTCGACCACCCTAGCGTGAGTTAATGTATTTAGGAGTTTAAGGGAAAAACTGAAATTGAAACATTTTATATATTTAAATATGACTTTAAAAAATTAAATATTACTTAAACTTTATTATTTTGTTTTAGATGTAAAATTTTTACTAATTAATACAAATTAGATATAATTTTTTTTAGAAAGTCTATAGACACAAAAAATTTGATAAAACTTTTCACACTTATTGATATGGTAGATTAATAGTGGTAAGTTTGTCAACTCAACTATTGTGAAAAATGTTATGAATTTTTTTGTGTATTACTTTTTTTTTTTTTTTTTTTTTGAGAAGTGCTACTTTTAAAATGTTAAGTTGTTACTAGTTATAATTTGAAACTACTACTGGAATTATTTTTTTGTCATTAATAACAGCTTGTTACAACATGCTACGTAGAATTTGTTGTAAAAGTATTATGAAAAATGTTGTGAATGTAACATTTCTCTCTCTATTTTTTTATTGTTTTTCATTTGATAAAAATATTATTTTATTTATTGGCTAATATTTAAACTTAATTAAATTAAAATTTGGGGCCATTTTTCTACTTTGGGCCTTAAGCGACCGCATCAATTGCTTCTACAATGGAGTCGGCATTGCACGACCCTTCTAATCATAAGATATGGCAAACATCATGGAATAGGTGGGAGATGCCCTGTATATATATATATATCCATTCCTATACATGACAAGGTATGAAAAATAATCTCTAAATAGGGTTGACAAAATCCGACACGACACAATCACAAAATACGACATGAAGTAAGCTGGTTATGAGTTAAGATTTAATATGTTTGTATCATATTCGAGTTGATATGACTGTTCTATTTAACAAGAGCTTCTCCAGCATTTTAGTCAAATTTTCAACAGTTTTTGCCTAACTACTTTTTCATGTACACTTTCCATAAACATTCTATCATTTCTCTATTCCCATTCCCAAAATTTGATACAGTTTTTCATTCAACAAATACCCAAATCTCTTTTGCATTTTCATCAATCAACAACACTCAAATCTCTTCTACCCAAACTTTTACCAAACAAATTGATTCAAAGCTTTCTTTTGCTAAGATCCCAAGTCTCCAAGTGGGCCCTCTTGGCCACCCGCGGCCTTGGCTTTTTAGAGAATCCCGCTCTTGTGAAGAAAAGCCCCAAATCTTGAGTCAAAGATAGAGAAACAAAGGTGTTGGGTTGAGAGAAACAAAGAAAAAGAAACCCAAAGTAGTTAAGAGAAACAAAGAAAAAGAAACCCAAAGTTTTGCTTAGATTTCATCAACCAACAAGATCAAAATTGTTTTGTGTTGGGTTTAAGAGATACAGAGAGAAAAAACCCAATTTTTTTGCTCAGATTTCATCAACCAACAACATGAAAATTGTTTTGTCTTGTTGGATTCGATCAAAATAAAATAAAGGATCCCCACAGTGTTGGTTAGGTTTTATGTTGTTAGATTCAATTGGTGGTGCAGCAGTTTTGGGTACTATGCCATTGGGTTCCATTGGTAGTGGCTGTGACTTCGATCGATTGGATTAGGATAGAGACATTTGAGAGTGAAAGAGAGGGGTGGGTATTTGTGTGAGAGAGAGAGAGAGAGAGATGAATAAAAAAATTGAGTGGTTTGATATTTTATTGAATTTAATTCATATGGACCGTGAATAGTGCTTTCTTTACCAAGAGAGCAACTATTGCAATTCCATTTTTTTTAACATTTTGAAGAAGCTGTTGGAGCTGATTTTTTGTGTATTTGCTCTCCAAAAATAGGTTTAGAGAGCCTATTAGAGATGTTCTAAACGTGTTATGTTTGTGTCTAACCCACATAACTTGTTTGATATGTCGACTTATTTAACTTGTCATTTTACCAATATACACTTCAAAACCCTAGATATATAAACTTATTTTCTTTTCTATTAGTGATATTGAGATATGTTTTACTTTTGAATGATTATTTATGATGCAATATAATTATTTATGATGCAATTACTCTATTAGTTTTCAATTTTATATTAAAAAAATATTTTTTTTTATTTTGGTTTTTCATAGTTTAAATCAATTAAATTAATACTAAAAAAAAATCTTCTTTGATAAAATTTGATATATGGGTCAATACAACTAACAAATTTAATAAACAGGTCGTGTTAGGATTAAGGAATTCTCCATTTAATAAACATGTTGGGTTAGTGTTAACCCATATAGTTAAATACTCATTAGTTGACATGACACAAACTTGACATGCGAACATAAATTGCCACCCCTATTCCTAAACACTAGATATCTCTAACTATCACCTTTGTGAGTGTTTTTGTTAGAACCTTTGTTGGTGTTGATTTAAGCATCAGAGTATTTTTGGCCGGCACCACATCAATGTCAACTTTGAGTTCTTTCGTGATTTATTTATTTATTTTTATTTATTTATTTATTTGCTGAATTTCCAAAATTAGAGCAAAACATGTAACAATTGCTCTTAAGCATCATTAGTTGGCGTCGTCTATAGGAAACTGTAAGTCATCTTACTAATTCCCTAATAATAGGTTACATGGTCCAAACCTCAACAATAGATGCCAAAAGAACCAACACCCTCAGAAGTTCACAACCTCAAGAGATGACCCTTGAGGAGTTACAACTGTAGGATTAGTGCTCTAAAATCCAACTACATGACTTTATCTTAGTAATAAAATTATTTTATTTTATGATATTGTATGTCTATGAACATTGTACATTATGTGTTGTAGTCCATGAGATCCATTGTATGTGATTCAAGTATGAGGATATAATTTGCATACAAAAGATCTAAAATACAAATCCTTGCTCTTAGTTGGTGATAAGATTGGGCATCTATGATAATCTATTTTGATCATAGAGGTGGTGACTCGATGGAAAATACTGTCATGACTAACAAATTGCTTATGTGTCACTTAATTAGAGTAATAATATATTTAATTGATATTAAAAGGCTTGGTCATCACTTATATGCAAAAAAAAAAAAAAAAAACACATCAACATTTTAAAATTCTCACTTAATTTGATAAAATCATGAAAGTGAACAAAAAAAAATTCTTTTCTCTTCCCCCCAAAAAAAAATTCCAAACTTTTTTGGCCACCAAACATAACAATGATATAGTCTCTCTCTCTCTCCCTCTCTCTCTTTTTCTTTTTTCTTTTTTCTTTTTTTTAAGGAAAATTTCTCTCTTTCTTGGAACCCAAGATGGTACACACAATTTCCCCCAATTTACTTGCCTACCAAACATAGCACACTCACATAAATCAAATTCAAGTTGGCACCAACCCGCAACTAAGATGACATCCACACAAAACACCACTACTGGTTGCCTGCAATAGAGCAAGGGCCACAGCCAAACCGATCCACCAAAAACGCACACCATAAATACACAAAACCCACATTTGAAATTCATTCATGCAATCCGTGGAGGGTTTTTTATTTTTAAACAATTTGAATGATAGCCACAACAACTTCAAGGGACCCTATCCCAATAATTAAACAGCAACTCAACTCACTATTTCATGTGATTTCATTTCACCACCATGTGCAGCTAGTCACATTGTCTTGTCCATCTTGTTCATCAACGTCCACGCCTTAACTCTAAAGCTTAGTTTCCTTGATGTAGTTTATTTTTCCTTACAAACATCTAGACACAGTAAACACTAACGTTGCTTTTTTAGTGCCCGTTTGGGAGTCATAGACCCACATATAAATAGTTTATTGTTTACTATTTTTGGTTCTTACGTAAGTTACGTATTTTATTTAACTTTTACATTTTATCTTCAGTATTTTTAGCAAAAAAGCTAGATAAATTATTTTCAAAATGAAAAAGAAGAAAAATTAACTAGATAAACTAGATAATTTGTTAGTCATTTTTCTGTTAATAAGTAGATAACAACAATGATGAAATTAAAACTGTTCAAAAAAAAAAAAAAAAAGGACTAAAATGAAAGAGAAGAAAAATAAAAGACTTAAAATGAAAATATCCCAAAAATATAGGGTGTAAAATGAATTATAGTCTAAAATCAGGGTTTCAATAGCTCCACTTCAGTTTAGCTCCTCCGTTGACCGCTATTAGAGTTTTGTAGGGTTTAAGCCCAAAATTTAACACAGAAAAAGCTTAGTCTAAAGAAAATGGCGAACTCAGTGGGTGCACTTTCCAGAAGGCTATGCCGCTCTCTACTCTCAACCACCCATAACCCTAAGCCCTCTCATTACGCTTCCTCCATGTCCATGTCCATGTACACCACCGAGTCCGACCACCCCGAACCCACATCCGACTCGGACGAGTTAGACCTTGACTCAGTTCCACCTGAGCAATCTTCTTCTCCAACCCAAGACTCCAATCCTCAACAACAACAACAACGCACGGTCTTCGATTGGCCCCTAGAGAATGGACTCGATGTGGGCATTTACAAGGTACATTTTTTTTTTACATTGATTGATTTTTGTTTGTTTTCTTGATTTTTGATTAGAGAGTATAAATGGGTTTTGATTGAATTTTTGTAGGCGATATTGGTTGGGCAAGTGGGGCAGAAACCATTGCAGAAGACACTGAAGAGTGGGAGGACAGTGACGATGTTCTCTTTGGGGACAGGTGGGATTCGAAACAATCGTAGGCCATTGGATAACGAGGATCCAAGGGAGTACGCTAATCGCTGCGCGGTTCAGTGGCATCGGGTTTCTGTCTATCCCGATCGCCTAGGCGGGATTGTCAACAAGCATGTTGTTCCTGGGTGAGGACTCAACCTTTGTTTTGTTTTGTTTTTTCACTCCCAATTTATATGATTTGGTACATTACACACATATGCATAGGACTTTATATTTGTAAAATGCCAAAATTTTCTGTCTATTGGGTTTTTGGGTTTCTGTTTTTGCAAATTTGCTGAATGTTGTTGACAAACATTTTTGAATTACTGCCTTTTAAAATGTTGCTCCTGGGCGTGAGCGTGCCCGTCTGGGGTGAACGTCCCTAGATTACCCGGTAACTGGTTCTGGCAGGTGCAGTTAGTTGCCTGAAAGTTTTACTAGCTAGAGGCGAGTCCATAGGGCTCTTCTTCAAAACTTTTAATATACATATTTTGTTTTAACAAGCAAAATGCACTTTCACAATGCTAACAAAACAATGCCTGTGCATTCCATATACTTTGTTATAGATTTTGAGTTTTGACTTGGTATTGAAGGAGAATTGGGTTTGATAGTGTTTGGAAAGAAGGATACCATGAGTGTTTTTATTTTATTTTTAAACCATTTACAGAAAGGCCTGGTGCATACAATTTTACTTATGTTTGCTTGATTCAATTATATTTCTTTGTCGAGTATGGCTTTCTTTCTTTTTCTTATTGTCTTATGTAGGATTGCTTCCTCTAAATTTCTGGTTTTTGTTCAGATCTGGCTTTATTGCAGATCATCTCTTTGAAGTAATGACAATGTTTTGTTTATTGTAGTTCAATTCTATATTTGGAGGGCAATTTGGAAACCAAAATCTTCACTGATCCAATAACTGGTCTTGTTCGACGTATAAGAGAGATTGCCATTCGTCGAAATGGTATATACTTGAATTTATATATATGCTCTATTGATATTGTTTATAGATACAGAGTAAATTATTGGGCCTGACACACTACATATATATATATATATATATATATTTTTGTTGCATCTATGTACAATCATTGTAGTGTTTTTTAGACATTTTTGCTTTACTGAAAATTTTTGTCATAAATGAAATGTATGTTTTGATTCTTAGATGGACATGCTGCTTTCCTTATCTCTTTCTTCCTTCCCTCCATGTATAGGGAAAAATCAATTGGAGCCATTTCACCCCCTTGTCACACCACTAAGTACTGAGTTTTTTGGTCCCTTGGATCTATATCAAGTTCCATGAAACTGCAAAACGAATCCAAATTTACTTATTAGGGGGCTAATGACCAACCCCAACAACTTCTTACATTAATGTTATTTGTTTTGACTTTACAATATTGTGATTATTCCTTCAATTTGCAATGCTTTTTTTTTTTTTTTTTAATGTGTATAACTAGCTTGGATGTTAGAAATTTGAATTATGTTCACCTACACCTGACATTCTCAACAATATTTTGCTTTATATTTCATGCACAAATGTAATTGACATGATGAGAATTCAAAGAGAATATGCTCTGTTCCTTGCCTGTGCAGTATTCATGATGGACAATCTTCGCCCGTTTTGGCAGACAGTTTGATTTCAGTCCATACTCCCATATTTTTCTGTGAGAATATGGCTATGTAGAGGTCACCAGAGCCTAATAGCGTTTATTATTTTACATCAAAAGTTTGTACTAGTTTAGATGTTGAAACCTTCTGAAGCTTTGGTTGGTGAAACAAGCATAAGAGTTAGTGGAAAATGCCTTAGAATATAGTTTTTTTTTTTTGGTTGAGTTTCTCCATTATATATGATGGGTGCTTATTTTGTGGACTGTGCAGGTCGCCTTGTATTTTTAAGTAAAGGTGATGATGCACAGCAAGCGTCACAATCAGAATTGAGAGGAGTTGGCTATTACTAGAAGTGTTGGGGAAGTGGGAGTGGCTGAAGGGTTATTTGGCAGAAACCAATTTTCACATTTGTTATTATGTCATAGCCAATATGGAGGAGGAAGATTTGAAGGAAACACTAGCGCATGGTGGCCTTGTGGCTTTACCTATTATCACTTCTGTTTTGGAAGTCAGTATAAGGTTGGGAAAGTAGTTTTATAGTCTTCAATATCTGTTCATCCAGCAGATAGGATATTGCTGAGCCTCCACTTGGAATGGTCTTGTGAGAGAAGTTGACCTTTTTATGTAATTTTCATTTTTCATGTTTTGATTGTCTAATATCATTTAGATATTCGGTGGTTCTAACTGGTGCACGCTTTTGAGTTGTTGTAAAGGTGGGCGTAGAATCACTTTTTTTTTACATGAAAGTACAGCTGAATCACCAGTCAGTCTTTGTATGGAATGCAAATATAAGAATGGGAAGGGTTGGGTTTGATATAAAACAAAAATTCGCAGATATCAGATTAGCAGTTGATAGCACCGTCCTAGAAGGTGAATTAAGGTGTGACCAATTTTGATATGTAGCTAGACGAAATAGCACGTTTCTTCCTGTGTTTGCAGGATGTTGCTAATGGTAGCGTTGGGGTTTATGTTTTGTGAGAGGGGTGTTCCATGCAGCTAAGATACCCCCTTTTATCCTCTTATGAGAGAAAGATGTGGGTACGTCTGAATTTAGGCCAAATTGACCGGACTTAGTTCTCCCAAAATTAGTTCATTTATTTTAGGATAGAGATGTAGCGAGGATTTCAATTGAGGGGGCGAAGTATGAACCAATTTTTTGATAACAATCTAAATTAGCATCCATTTAGTGTTAACAAAGTATCAACAAATGAAAAAGCTCAAAAATAATTGTTTCTTAATAAATAATTCTGTTTTTTATAAAATAGAATTTGACATTCTTTTTAATTTTGGAAATCATATATAATTGATTCCATACTAAATGTTGT
Organism: Quercus ilex subsp. ballota; assembly: GCA_032727855.1. Classification (NCBI taxonomy): domain Eukaryota; kingdom Viridiplantae; phylum Streptophyta; class Magnoliopsida; order Fagales; family Fagaceae; genus Quercus; species Quercus ilex. The sequence goes on along the minus strand of CM064917.1, from coordinate 23,369,379 downwards.
AGAATGTATAAAATCAAAGAGTGGATACAACGTATCCAATACTTTTGTCTGAAGTTTTTTTTTTGGGACAACTGGGCAAAGGGTTTGGTCAGATATTTTTTCTATTTGGGTTTCATTGGTTAATTTGTAAATTTTTTTGGAGAGGGGGGCAAGTATATAAATTTTGGGATCATATTTTAAAAATTGTTTATATGCATACAAAAGTCAAAAATTTTGTTTGAAAGAAAACCCAACTTCAATTAATTAACAATAGAAATATAATCCAAATACAAAACTTCTAAAGCCGGTGGAGGTGAATCCTCCAACCAAACAATATCCTCACTAAGATGCCTAGCATAGCGAGCTAAAGAATGTGCTGCACCATTGGCACTACGCCTAATACTACGAAATTGCACATGCTGCAACGTTCCAGCCAAACAACGAATATCATCATAGAGGTTCCCCAGGCGAGACCAATCTGTCCGAGCTGAAGAAATGGAACTCATGACATTTGTATTATCACCTTCCACAACCAACTCTGAAAACCCAACATCTATTGCAAATTCCATAGCTTGTCGACATGCCAAAACCTCTGCCTCTTCACTATCCATAACTGCAGGGCCCTTTGACAACAATGTTGCCATAATCTGAACCCTGTCATTCCGACTGATAACACCAACACCTGAGGCTGTCATGTCCGTGTAGACCGCTGCGTCAAAGTTGAGCTTATACAATGTTCCTTCGGGTGGCTGCCATGACTGTGGGAGACCATTAGAAACAGGTATCGCAAGCTGTGATTGTGCCTCCTTATACTCCGTTAGAAGGCTGCTAGCTCGCGCATTAAGCCTACAGGCTCCTGCAGATTTCCTCCACACAAAACCAAGTTGCGTTGATTCCAAATTAGCGAACCTTGCACCAAGAAAAACTCAAGTGCATCCTCAGGTAGCTTGTGTATCAGGTTCTCAAAAAGCTGCACCACATTTCCTTGATTAGTTAGACCCTTCTACAAATTTCGTTGTGGACATCCAGCCCACACATCCTAAGCAACTCCACACTCCCATAATTAAAGCATGTATTGTTGTTTCTGGGAAACGTTGGCAGATGGTAGTGGTACGCGTATCATCCTCAATAATCCGTCGTTGCCGCAGCCTCTCATAAGTAGGTAGAATATTGTGACAAGCTCGCCAACCAAACACTTTTATCTTATTTGGGATGTGAAGCTTCCAAATTATCTTATTTTTAAAAAAGTTTGGGAGAGGAGAGTGGGGGTGGGGGGCATGGCCCCCTTAAACATATTCAGTTTTATAATATTTATAGATTATATATAATAATAATAATAATAACAACAACTTATGTCATTCTAAAATGAAAACAGTACAATTTTTCTTAGGAATTTAAAGGTAAGGTAGCAAAAAAATTTTGTATCATTAAAAAGTATATAGAATTTGAAAATTATTATTTTTTGTAGTTTTAAACAAACTTTCTCAAACCCAAAATTTTCTCCCCAACATTCCAAAACGCTAAAAAATGTATATCAAAAATTGATAAAACTCAATCAAATTACAGTTCAAAATAAAATAGAAAGGAAAAAATAAAACTCACATCAAAGTCAAACTCCTTCTCTTGAATATGTAAAACATATCAAATCTGATATAATCAAGCTAAATATCCAATGATTAATCAAATTCGAAATTTTTAATAAAGTTTTGAAGTCATGCTGTAGAAATAGGTGGTTGATCCCATGCAAAAGTACTGATTGTAAGTACATAGCTTTATAAATGATGATGGTAACTCCAAAAAAAAAAAAAAAAAAACAAAACTCTAAAGAGTACAATTCCAAAGAGGAGAAAAGTAGAATAAAATTTTTGAAAAAAAGAAGAAGTAAAATACATATGAATAATGAATAGATAGATAAATAATTTTAAACATGAAATTGATTTTTTTTTATTTTTTTTTAAATATTACGTAATACACTAATGCAATAAGGAAGATAAAGAGCAGTATATAAAAATATTTGGAAATGCTTAAAACAATTACTCAATCATCTAGAAACATTATATGACAAAGACATAACAATTTTATGCTAATTTATTAAATAAAATATTCACAAACACTGAAAGGAAACTACACAAAGATCATCTTCTTTAATTGCATAAATTTTTCTTCATCGTTTTGTCTAGGCCATCCTTTTAAAACCTGACAACAACACAAAATAAGACAGATTATAATATGTTTTTTTTTTCCTTAAATCAAATCAACAACATATAAATAAATAAAACAAATACTTACATAAAGGAACACATATGAATTAATTAATAATAGGACAACTGGGGTACAAACCACTAGTAGGAGAGCTATACCATGCTTGATTTGGACTTCTTCAGGATAATTGTCAAGTAGTATCTTTTCTACAATCAAAGATTAAGCAAGGCTTATGAATACGTTTTTATAGACAATCTTTTTTATATTTAAAAAAAAAAAATCTATTCTTCGTTGATTTCATTTTTCAATTATAAGCATCTAAATTAAAGTAGATAAACATGTGAAGACAAGATCACATGTAAAGTTAAAACTGCCCAACATGAACATGTATAGAAAATATTTTTATTTTGATTTTTCATTGATTTATCATTTAATTATAACATCACGATTAAAGTAGATGAATATGTAAAGTTAAATCCACTTAAGTTGAATTTGTAAAGTTTGTATATTTATATGTTTAATATTGTCAAAAAAATTGAAGGTAATAAATAAAGAAGAAAAAGATAAAGATGTGGCCAATGACATTGTAGATGAGGTGACTTAACATGAGCATACTAACAATAAATACTATACTTCAAATATATATATATACATATATATATATATATATATATATATATATATATATATATATATATATTAAGGGCAACTTTAAGTGTTCTTCAAGGTTAAGATGAACCCCTGGCTTGAAATAAAAATAATTTATATATAAAAAATAAAATTTTATTAGTTTACTTTACCTTCAAAAATATTCTTGCAAACTTGACACCTTGATCTAAAACTTGCACACATTGATCACAGATCAACTCAGCCCAAAAGGGCCAAAACTAAACCATAACATAGATTAGCTCATTCCAAAAACAAACAACAACATAGATCACATCTCTCTCTCTCTCTCTCTCACATGAATCTCATCTCATCTCTCTTCTCTATCTAATTATATTGGTATCTTCAACTCTAAGAGTAAAGAGTAAATATTTGTGAGTTGCGAGTGTCTTTCTTTATTATAAATTTATATTATATGTGTAAGTATGTCTGATACTAATTATGAGAGTTTTATTTTTGTTATAATGTTATTTGTGTGAATTGTGATGTGTTCAAATGTGTGCGTGTATAGCATAAATATAATATAACTTTATATAATTTAATAGTTAGGAAATATAGAGGATTTTTGTTTTGATGAAACAGAGGGTTTGTTATATGTGTGCATATCGTTATCATGTTATGACAATTTTTTGTTATAAAGTTAGTGATTGACGTAAAAAAAAAAAAAAAAGAATAAAGTTAGTGATTGTTCAAGCATTTGATTGTGTTGTGTTCTAAGACTTCAGGTTTAAATGTATTAGAACTTCAATTTGTAATATTGGCAAACTATAATCAAAACGTTTAGTCTTGTTTTAGACTTGCTTAAAGTGTGTTTAAGTGTAAAGTTGGAACTGAGTGTATTGCAGGATTTATTGTGTAAATCTGCCTGACTCGATTGATCAAAAATTAGACTTGATCGATCGAAGCTTGTGCAGATTGTTTTTCTGCAGAATTTTCCAACTCAGCCCAAGCCTGGTTTGACGTGTAGGGTTTATGTTTTGTCTTAAGTATAAAAGGGAAAACCCTAACCACGTTTGGAGGTTGCTTTTTATGCTGTGTGTGTGAATCTTTTGTAAAATGTAGAGGTGTTTGCCTTCACATACACTTAGGATTTCCAATCTCAAGATTGATATTCAGAGCTTGGTGATCAATTCAGTTGCAGATTCAAGAGTTTAAAAATACACAAGCGGTAGTGCTTGTACTTGTTGTGAATCCAAGAAAGAGGTAGTTCGTGGACTTGGAGCTGTCACGTGGTCGTGGTTGTAAGTTTCCTACTCGAGGTAGCAATAGGATGTTAGTGGTCTAAGTCGCTATTGTGTAAACTTCAATTCTTTTATAGTGGATTCGTTTTACCTTGAGGATAGCTAGGTTAAATCCTCCCCAGGTTTTTTACTGGTTTGGTTTTCCTAGGTTATCATATCGTTGTATTCTTTATTTTCTGCACTTTACAATGATATCATATATTTGTATTAACCTAGATTTGATAATTTGACTAAGTAATCACTTGGCTAATTAACTAGGTTAATCTTGTTGTGTTTTAAGGGGTCTAAAAACGTACAGATTGGTTTTTATTTTTTGAGAAACTTTTGATTGGTTAATTATACATTTAAGTGTATTATATATTCCCTAAAAAAAAGTGTATTATTTATGTGTGGATGAATGTAACTATGTGGCTCAATAATTAACATAGTGCCAGTGGGTTGAGTTTTGTCATTTAGTTTTACATGTTTTTTTAAAAATAATGACAAATAAATAATCACAACTGATGATCAACTATCATGTAATGATTTCAAAATATAAAATTAAAGAAAAGTAAACAGGGGGGGGGGGGGTGGGGGTGGGGGGACCAAGCAAAAAAGTTCCTGTACATCCAAGATCTTTGCTAACTATTAGCATTTTTCCAAATATGATTTTTCAGATTCTATATAGCTATCATTTTTTGATAGAGTTTCAATTTATGGTGTCCATTTCTGATAATTGCCCTCTAAACACTAATCGGTTTTTGGTGTATATAAGAATTGAATCTTAGATCTCTTATACAACTATTAATTAAGTACTCCTAGATGGGAATTGAAAGGCCTTAGCCAAACCAAAACCCTTTTCTAGACATGGGAATGAAAACTATTAGCCCACAAGAAGTTAGTGCACAAGTAATTGACTTATAACTAGCAACGTAACATATATTTGTCTTTTTATGAATACCAACTAAGGATAGTAAATAAATTGGCTCCAAATGTCCAATAGATTTGAGTCCATGATCAGCAAAATTGGTTCCAAATGTCCAATAGATTTGAGTCCATGATCAGCAACATTCTTGCATTCCACCCCTAAACAAGCTCACATCGCTTAGATAGCTTATATACTATTGGTTGGGATTCTTATCGAGTGCACCACACAGCACCACCAGCGGATTGACTTATAGAAACATTCAAATCACCATATTAGTATATGATATTGCAGTAGATAAAAAAAAGGCCACATACCTAGGCTTTTGCTCTTCCATTAGGATTTGACATTCTATACTAGGGAAGCAATTGAATAATAGTAAAAATGTAAAATACATGTAATGATCACTTTTATCATTGAGCCTACTTAATAAAGGGAGTTCTAATTAGCACCTTTCTTTAATAGGGAAACAAAACCATCTTTCTTAACAATAAGTGATTTCTAATTCTACCAAAGTCTACATGATTTTCTCTTTATTGATCTATTGCTCACGAAAATATTTCTTGGCTCTTTTGTTGGCTAGAAGTAGTTTCAAATGGTGTGACTTGCATATTAAATAAATAAATAAATAAAACGAAAAAACGAAAAAAAAAAAAAAACAAAAAAGGAAAAAAGTTGCATGTGCTTTTCTTTTTTATGTATTTTTGGATACTGATCAAATACTGACCATAGAAAGGGTGATATGCTCACCTACTATATGACTTGCCCAACATCACATATCTGTCTCGTTGTTTTGTCTCATTGGTCTCACTTTCTCTTGTTGCTGTGTCTCATGATCCACTTGTTTTTCCTATATAAATGAAAAGTATGTTTGTGATTTAAGTGATCATAATATTTGCAATTGGAAAAATGACAGTGGCTATGTGAATCTGTGATTACTGTTTGCTCTTGTTGCTGTATGTCATGATCCACCTGTTTTTCCTGTACAAATAATACATATATGGAATTTAAGTAATCATAACATTTGCAATTAGAAAAAATGACAATAGCTATGTGATTACTATTGGTGCTGCTATAGTTGATCCAATGAAAAAAATTACTGTTTGTCAAAACATTTTGTTTGCATAGACAAATTGTGTTCTTTCTTTCTTTCTTTTTATAAAACTGTGGTCTAATTTTTGCTTATTAAAAAAAGTTGTTAATATTTGTAAAATATATACTACAATGGTCTACAGAAGTGTTAAATTCTTCCATTGGTGAGATATTTGTGGTAAGAATGTGCCATACCTTTCCTTTGAATATGTGCTCTATGGTGGCATTGAGGTCCCCCTTCCACTGAGATGTTTTGAATTCCTTGTCTTCGTATACTCCTTCTAGCTTAGGTGTCTTTAGATTAGTTGGAACAAATGTCCTTAAATTGGGACATCCAATTACCGTAATTTTCTTCAGTGATGGCCACTCAAAAGCATTTTTTTCTTTGCAAAAACACTGAAGATTTGGTAAATTCTCGAGCAAGATTGAGTTCACTTTGTAGAACAAAACTTCCTCCTCTTCTTCTTCTTCTTCTTCTTCTTTTGCTATTGCAAGGAGTTCTTCAATTTTTTTACAGCGAATAACTTTTATTTCCTCTAACATTACAAGCAACTTCCCTATGGATGGTGAGAACAAATTTGTCAAACTGTTACAATTCTCAGCTTTTAACAATCTTAGGTTTCCAAAGCCCACGATCCTTTTTGGACCCTTCTTCCATATGTGCATCAGTTTTGGTAAATCATTTAGATACAATTCTCGTAACTGATCAAGTACTGGTGCCACGTGACTTTCCTCAACATTTAGTTCCTCAAGCTGAAATATAACTTCTATTGAATCACACCTCTCCAAGTAAACTGATTCTAGATTCTTTAAGCACTCAATTAGATTGGATGGAAAAAGAGACCATGTCTTTGAGGAATTATTGATATCACTAGCTCTTGGATCCTTCGGCTTTGTCAAAGTACCCTACAAAAAATCAAGAACTGTTAAACATGCAAAATAATAATTTCTTTTCAATTATTATTTGCATTTTTTCAGAGAAAAAGATGGAATAAACAGACCTGCGAACGTCCCTTTATTTATTTTTATCTCACTATGTTGAATGCGTTAAGGTTATGGCCAACAATTGATTTTATTGGATATTTATATGAGAGTCAATGACCATGATCCATTGGGAAAAGTGCATAAATCATAGAACTTCTACGTACCTCTTTCTTCACAAAATAGCTTCTTTGGGATTTATTGGAGGTGTCTTGGTCTGACACAGCCATTGAACCATAATTTTTGCTACGTGGTACACACTCAAGGCATCGCCCAAGAAAACCAAAGGACCCAAGTCCAGGCTCATGAGGTCTTGAATCCAATTCCTCTTTGATTTTCTTCAATTTTCTTGGTCTTTGAGTTTTTGAACCAATTGTTTTCAATTTGCCACAATTGCTCAAAGTAATATCCTTAATGGATGACCATTCAAAAGAATAAGCTTCAATACAGAAACCCACAAGATTTGGCAACCAGTTTAGTATCAAGGAACAAAGTTTAGGGAAAATGATGATATCTGCTGCCTCTTCTTCTCCATCTCTTTGAACAATGTTTTTGATTGCATCACAGCGAGATAGGTGAATGCTTTGAAGTTTCACAAGTAGTTTTGCAATAGAAAGTGGGATTAAATAAATTAGGTGGTCACAATGAGATACGTCAATTGATGTTAGGTTTTGAAAGACCTGAATTCCTTGTGGAACATTCTTCCACATGTACGCCAACTTAGATGAAATAAGTACTCGTAAATATTTCAATTCAGAAAGTATTGTGATTCCCTGGCGGTCATTGTCAACCTTTAGTCCTTCAAGATCAAACAGCACTTCAATTGAATCGTTGTCAGTCAACCAAAGTTCTTCTAAATTTGGTGGCCACAAGATGGTTTTAGATGAAAAGAGTTTATGAGAGATAAGGGGTGTTGATTCAAGAAAGTCTGAGCTAGTAGTATGTTGCTGAATGTCAGTCACCTCAGCCTTTTCAGAAGTGGTCAATTTATCAGTTTCACTGCTTCCAACCTGATAAATCCATTAAATTATTATGATATATAATCAACAAGTTTCAAGTTTTCATGTAAGAAGCATCAAAGTCAAACCAAATCGAGCTTGAATTGTTAAAATCAATAAATCAATTTCAAAAACATAAAACAACGTGCTTTGAGTGGTACATACATACCTCCTGATTCAAGGATGATTGGACAAGCTGAACGGGACCCACGCCTGTACAAAATCCAATGAGTCTTCGTATGCCCTCTAGGTGTAGAAGTGTTAATTGCGGAAACATGATCTTATCAAGTGCCTTCTCATCTTCTCCTTCCTTTGGGAAAATTTCTTTCAAGTAAGGACTGGCAACAATTTTTAACTCTTGGAGTTGAACCAAACCTCTCGCTATGGACAATGAAAAAACATTTTTCAATTGTTTGCACTGGTGTAGCTGAATTGATCTTAGGTTGCCAAAACAACCAAGCTTTGCATCGGTCAAGGATCTCTCTGGGAATTGGCAACGATATATCTCTTTTAAATTATCCAACTCAGATAAGACCAGTGACTCCAAGATAGGGAAGGCAGCACGTGGAGTCAGATGCAATGTGGCATCGATTACATATTCTACATTTTTACTTCTACAAACTTCTAGAACCTTCAAGCATTGAAAACCTTCTTTGTCTAACTCATACGCAATGTTTTTTAAATCTTTTATTTCTCTCAAATATAAAATTTCACATTTTGCTAACAGTTGAAGAAGCGTCCGACTCTTTGGAATATCACATCTTCCAAGTGCAAGTTTATTTTTAAATAAATAAGAATCTGTTTCTGCCAAATAGTGATACATTATCTCACCTACAAATATCTGAAATTTTATCATTTGATTTTTAAAGAGAATGTATTTTGACAAGACCTCAATATTTGGTATATCAATTTTTAAAGCCATCAAATGGTTGGACAAACACATCAGTTCAGCAAGGCTTGCATTTGCTCCCTCTTTACTGACTCCAAACATGTACAGCTCTTCTAGGTGAGATAAACTCGATAGGAGACCAGGTGGAATTCGCTGCAGAAAACTGCATTTTGACAGATCTAACACCTTCAAATGACTAAGATTTCCCATTTCTCTGGGCAACTCTTTGATGTCAGAACCCAAAAAGCTAAGAATTTCTAGTTTCCTTAGTGCTCCAATTGCTGACACATCTGTTAACCAACAAAAATCTAAATGCAGGGCCCGAAGGTTTTGAAGGACATGGATTGACCGTGGTAGTAATGGAAATGACATACCTCTCAAAGACAAAACCTTTAATCCGCTCATTTCTTTAAATAGATTGGCTGGGAGCTTTTGCGAAGTCCATCTGAAACCTAGTAGTTGCAAAAGCTCAAGTTTCGGACACACCAAGCCATCAGGATGCCTTTTCAGTTTGTCAGATACAAGCGAAATTGCAGAGTGCTCGTATGTCTCTTTCTCTGGCCATTCTTCCTTTTCATTATTACATTGTACCAAAAAACCATGATTTTCTGCAATTGATATTGCAACATCCCGGACAACATCATGCATTTTGACAGATTCTTCTTTCTCACTATCCAACAATAGAAATGATCTTTTAAGATACCCAACAATTGCATGGACTCTATTTCTTGCTTCTCCCACATTATCAATCTTTGCCAACAAACTTTGTCCCACTCCATATCTGACTAAATATTCAATGGGAATATCATAATCTTCTGGAAATAGACAGCATAGCAAAAAGCATGACTTGGCTTCATCACTTTTTAAGTAATTGTAACTCAGCTCTATGCTGGAATAGACCTTAGAATCCAGACCGAGAATATTTTTTGGGATTGACTTTTTAAGTTGTTGAAGTGCAGCACTCCACTCAAACTCACTTTTGTTTTCTAGCGCTCTTCCAACTGTCACAAGAGCAACAGGTAGACCTCCACATTCCTTTGCAACCTCTTTCGCTATTGGACGTAGATTGGGAGTATCAACACAATTACCTGCCATCTCTCTGAAAAGATTCCAAGCTTCTTCTCCAGATAAGACTTCGATTTTAAAAATCTCTTGAGATTTCATCTGATTGCAGGCGTCTTCACTTCGTGATGTCAACAAGATTTTGCATCTGTTATGTTGACCTCCAAAAGGAATTCCTACAGCCTCTAAATCAAGTGCATCCCAAATATCATCCAATATTACAAGGACACTCTTACCACTGGTTATTCTATTTTTTAACCGTTCTGCTCTTACAAGTGATGAATACTCTTCAACAAGTTGCAGACCTAGCATCTCCGCAATTTGACCTTGAATCTTTCTATCGTCTTGATTTTGGGACACCACTGCCATCGCAACTTCATCAAATAACTTATCATCTTTTGCTATTTTCGCTACCTCTTTTGCCATTGTTGTTTTTCCAATCCCCCCCATACCGCATATGGCAATCATGTTGATGTTGTTGTCCCTTAGAGCCTTTAAAACTTCTTTCACAATTGATATTCTTGATTCAAAATCCTTAAAACCCGAAGATCCTATTCCTTGTGGAGGAAGACAATAGGACACTCTAGCAAACTGTCCATCCTTTAGAAGCCCATCAATTTCTAGAGTTTTCTTCTTAGCTTTCCTACTCAAGGAATAACGCGACTTCAGATTGGGACACCATCCATCCAAGCACATCGTATTCGCTTTGACATCTTCTTCAATGAATCCCTGCAGACCTTCACTGATGTTGTCTACCTTCTGTACCCATCTCTCAACCTCAGGTGCCATTACCTCTCCGTTCCTTTCAGCTTCATCAATTTCTAATTGCATCCCATGTCTCTTGTCACCCAGCTTCTGAAATTGATCTTTGAGATTCTTGACGTTGCTATTTAGGTGAATCAGATAGCCAATCTGTTGTTCCGATTCGCTCCAGCAAGTTTTCTTCAATTTTTTCTATAATTGGTTTGATAGATTCCATTGCTATTTCCATTTCTTTGCTTTCTTCTTTTGTATTATCTGTAAGAAACAAAAAAAAAAAAAAAAAAAATCAAATTAGCAGTGTACTTTTGAAAAAATGAAGTTCATACTGATGATCTAACTGAAGTGAAATTATTAGAAAGTTTTGGCACTGCAATTATCACCACCCAACTTTTTAGAATGATGTCCTTTAATCCAATACACCATGTGATAAGTAAGTTGATGCTGTGCTATGTGCATTTAGAGTTTGTATTAAAAAAGTTGCTTCACAAACTGATCAATTTTGACTAATTCTTCAACACCCACGAGTATCCAATTGTCAAATTATTTCAAAATTGATGATTCAAATGTTACCACTTACCAGTTGCCACACATAGTACATATTAAACAAGTTTGATGAATGCATATAATATTTGTAATTCTTCAGTATTTATTGCAGCAATATTTAAAGTAACCCAACATGTGCTAATGATTAGAAATAGGAAAATCAGATACAAACCTTTTTACAATTAAATTGGGTGTAACTTTTGATAATGTTACACTACTTAGTAAATTTCTGTATTTTGACAAATTTATAATTGGATTTAGGTTACATGTACTCCTTATACCCCTCCATGCTTACAAGATGTTGAGATTTCAGTCAAGAAGGAAGGCACGAAGGAAGGCAACTCAGTCAAGAAGAAACAAGAAGAAAGGAATTGCAGTGATGGAGAAACAGAACAAAACAGAGTTTGAGAGAAAAGGAAGAAAGGGAAGTTAAAAGCAAACGGTGTCGTTGCACTCAAGTGACTAGTACGTGTGATGGTTGGCACGTGTGATTGATTAAGTGCTGTACAGCTGTCAATTGCTTATTGATTAGGAAGTTAGTTTGTTAGAGTTAGGATTGCTCTGTTTTTCCCTCCTTTCTCTATAGCGTGTATATAAGGCAAAGCCTTAGTGTAAATTAATTAACTTCTTCATTTTAATCAATTCAGAGAATCAGTTTTCTTCTCAGTAGCTTCTAGAAATTTTTCTTTAACACAAGATTTCAAGATTATAAAAAATCAATAACTATTTCATAATAGAATGTAATTTCAAGTTTTTTTTTTTTTTTTTTTTTTACTTATTTAAAAACTATATACAAACTTGACTTTATGAATTGAATAATAAATCATATCTAATTAATATGAAATTTAGTGTGTGTGTTAAGAAGAACAAAGAAGTTTAATCCAGCAAGAAAATCTTTAAAATATTAGTCCAAAAATAAAGGTTTTTCTGTAACTCACTCTGGACAATCCAAGGACTGTTCTCAAAATTCAAAAGTTAAAAGTCATATTTCAAACAATATGACTTTTAACTTTTGAGTGTCCAAAACAATGGTAATTTTGGTTGTTGACTAGGAGTTGGGTAGTTAATTTTGAGGGGCTGGGTGTATTATTGGGCGTGGTGATTCACAGTGATCTTCAGAGTGTGTATTGATTTTGATTAGGTGATGATTTTTTTTTTTCTTCTCTTGAATCTCAGAATTTTTTTTCTTAAAATAAAATTTAGTAGTTATTTATATTAAAAAAAAATATTTTAGTGGTTAAATATTGGCTTTTAAACGGAAGGACTGAATTACAATGAATGTAAACTTTAAGGAAAACTGACAATAAATAAATAAATTTTGAAAACGAAAATTAACCTAAACACATACCTTGTAATTTGAATTTTAGCAAATTTATTATTTTTGAAAGATAGCTACATTGGACACATGAAAGGAATATGGATGTTTTTTCGTTAATATATATTACGATTTTTTTTTTTTTTGGTTGATATATATCACCACACTAATATATAAATATTTTTTTTAAGTAAAACCTCATTCATATAAGAAAAATAAAATATTTCCTATTTTTTCAATGTCTATTAAAGCTCCAAAACCTTCTTCTTCTTCTTCTTCTTTTCTTTTTCTTTTTTTTTTTTTTTTTTTTTTGAGAAAAAAAGCTCCAAAACCTATATGCACAAAACAAAATTTTATTTTACATTAAACTTTGAAGTTTTAGGTACATATATGTTATAGATTAGTTTTTGAAATGTTAGAATTTGATCATTTTACGAGTATTAACGAAAATATCATAATTCACAAGAGTTGTACTTGTACTTAAGTAGTGACCTCCCTTTAATGTGTAGAAATCCTTTCTCCTCACTATTGTGTGCTTTGGGGGAGAACAAAACCCCAAGAAGTATGGGTCCCAAAGCAAAAAATATTTACATAAGATGGGGTCATTACAGATGGTATCAGAGTCATGCCCTAGTCAGAAGTGTGGGCCCCACACGCAAGGACGCGTGTACCCTCGTAAGGGGGTGGATTGTAAGGGACCAGTGTGAGAAGCAACCTAAAGTCCTACATTCCCTGGAAAAGTACATGGGATGTGCTTATGTAAGTTTCGGGATTCGTACCCTTTTTAGATGACATATTGATATGTCGGTTTCTTCTCGCAAAAGCGGGGTGTACAGTACTTAATCTCCCTAAAAGCGGTTTTAGACTCAAAGTCAGCGCGAGCCTGAGAGTACATGGTGTCTCTTAAAAAGAGGAAAATGGAGTCGCCACTTGTTTATAGGTCTAGGAACCAAAACTCTACTTCATGAAGGTATTCCTACCAGACAAGGTCTTGAGTTAGGGTATAGGATGGGAAGATGTTAGCACCCCAAGCCTGCTCAATCATAGCTGGCCTTCGTATATTGTTGCTCAATTTGGACAAAAGGTATGTTTATCCTAAAAACTCAAAAAGTGTGTGTTTATATCTAGACCTAAGTGTAGTCTATGGGTCATATGAGACATATATGGAAAGTGAAATAGACATGTGATAACATAATCAAAGACATGCAAGCATATAAACATGTGGAGGTGCATACAAGGAGTTAAGGAGAAAACATTGAATTCATAGCATTGAACTCAAAAAATATTAATTGATGTGTGTCTTCCCTTTATTAGACTTAGGTTGTCTTGATTCAACATTAAGCACCTTGCATCTTTTAAGGCTTAAAAATATTTGATTAAAGGCATGATTTAAGATTTTTTTTGATTTCTAATGTTATCATTTAAGTTCAAACCAATTAGTTTTTGAAATGTTATAATTTGATCATTTTACGAGTATTAACTAAAATATCATAATTCACATGAGTTGTACTTGTACTTAAGAAGTGATCTCTCTTCAATATGTAGAGTCTTTTCCCCCCTAAAACTATGTGCTTTGGGGGAGAACAAAACCGAGAGGAGTATGAACCCCAAAGCAAACAATATTTACATAGTTGGGATGAGGTCGTTACAAATAGTATCAAAGTCATGCCCTATCTAGAAGTGTGGGCCCTACACGCAAGGACACATGTACTCGTAAGGGGGTGAATTATACAAGAACAGTGAGAGAGGCAATCCTAGAGTCCCATATCGCCTGGGGAAGCACATGAAGATGTGCATATAAGGAGTGATTTCCATTCAATGTGTAGAGACTTTTTTCCCCACTGTTGTGTGCTTTGGGGGAGAACAAAATTGTTAGTAGTATGGGTTCTAAAGCGAACAATATTTACACAGTTGGAGATCACAAGATAGCTTATTTATGTGTAAACAAAACCCCTTAACATATAAATCCTTTTATTTGAATTGTAAAAAAAAAAATGCTATTCTTTAATGAAATGTCTTACATTAAAATATTGTTTTTTTTTTTTTTTTTAATACAAGATAGAAACTCTACACTAGCCTAATCTAAGTGTATATGTGTGTGAAACTCCCTCCTGGAGACTTGAACCCTGACCCTTGCCCCCAACACCCCACAAGCACTTATACTTATGGAGTGACCATCGCACCAAAGGTGTGTGGTGGTTACATTAAAATATTGTTAAGTATTCACACAAATGGTTTTTTATTATTCACATAGGTCCCTAGTCGTGTGCATGTGTGTGCATGCTTGTACTTTGTATTGCTTATAGGAATTTTGTTCCCTTGAAAGTAAGGGTAAAACTCTTGTATATAGTGTGTTACACACACTCATGTTTTTAAAATTGAAAATATGACTTAAAATCATGTTTTCAGTTTATAGGAACACATGGCAGTGGTGGCTCCAGAAATTTTGTTTAGGGGGGTCATTAAAAAATCTAAATTAAAAAATAATAATAAAAAGAGAACTTGAATATATCAAGTTATAGGCCAAAAAAAAAAAAAAACACGAAATTTTTACAATTTCCTTCTATAAACTTTCAAATTTTGAATTGTTTACACAATAGTTCATTACAAGAATTTATTGCCAATAGAGGTAGCTATGACCATTTTATTTTGTTAAGTTTGTCTAAATTTTTATTTTTATGTAGTTAATATTATATATTTGTCATTGTTTTTATAAAAATATTTTAAACTAAATGACTAAACTCAACTTGTTGGCTCTATATTAATTATTGACGCACATAACCACACTCATTCATACATAAAATACTTCACTACGTGTTTATTTAAT
Source organism: Quercus ilex subsp. ballota (assembly GCA_032727855.1). Lineage (NCBI taxonomy): Eukaryota > Viridiplantae > Streptophyta > Magnoliopsida > Fagales > Fagaceae > Quercus > Quercus ilex. The sequence goes on along the minus strand of CM064917.1, from coordinate 23,353,918 downwards.
CAATCAAATGCTTGAATAATCACTAACTTCGCAAATTTTTTCTTCAATTTTTCTAACTTTATGACAAAAAGCTATTATAACATGATAACTATACACATTCATGTAACAAATCCTCTTAATTCTCGTCTACACCAAAAATTGATTGGTGTCTTGATCTGATGATAAAGAGCTATCATCAGAAGCAGACGCCATAGGTTGAAACTCTCTAAAAAAAATCTTCTCTATTTCCTAATTATTAAATTATATAAAGTTATATTATACTTATATTGTACACAAACATCCATGTACACATCATTATTCACACAAATGACATTATTAAAAAAATAATGCACATAATTAATATTAGACACACTCATATACATATAATAAAAAATTTATAATAAAAAGTAATACTTATAATTCACAAACAATTACACTTACTTTAAAGTCAAAAATACTTGTAATAAGAGTGCATAAAATTTAAGTCAGAGAGTGCAAAAATATTTTTAAGAAAAAATTAATATATTATACTAACAAAAAAAATATTAAATATATATGATTCTTAATCTTTTTTTTGAAGTCAGGGGGTTCATTTGAACCCCCTGACCAAAGTGTACCGCCGCCACTGTCACATGGTGTGAGTAACAACACAATGTATGAAATAAACAATGCCTTGAAATTAAATCTTTAGTCCACCATTGCATGACGATAGGAATCCCTTGACGTGTGCCAAAGCTAGAGAAAATGGCTTGTGGAAGTGTATGTGAAGGGGACGCATATGTGGCATATGTGATCAAGAAGGTGCTAGTGCTAGGGTTGTAAATGAATCAAGTCATTCATAAATAACTCGGGTCTAGCTCGATAAAAAGCTAGTTCATGTTTGTTTGTTTATAAAAAAGTCAAACTTGAGCCTTAGTTTTAGGCTTGTTTAATAAACAAACCTAGCACAAGAAAAAAAAATTGTTCATGAACAAGCTTATAAGCTATATGGCTTGATACAAAATAATTCAACCATAGACTCATTTATAGGCTTGATACAAAATAAGTCAAGCATAGACTCATTTATAAGCTTGATATGTGTTTGTTAAATAAACTCATTACATATATTTTAATAATAACATGCCCCATACGGGACCACTTCCCATTACCTTAATTTTTTCCCTTCCCTATAAACTGACCAAGCACCAATTTATACTTTAGTTATATTTAAAAAAAAAAAAAAAAAAAAAATTTAAGTAGGCCACGTATGATTCTTTCCCATCCACCATCTATTGTAAAGTTATGAAACATGTTAATAATTTCTCATTCACAATAGTTACACTCAAGTCTTTTTCTAATTCTTTTTCATCTAACGTGGGTGTAAAAATTGTATTTTATACAATTGCTAAAGCTATAGACATGGAAGGATGAATAGACGGATTTAATTATGTAAAGTTATAATTTGAACAATGGCTATCATAGGTGGGACTAGAAGCATGAGAAAATGAATAGGCTATACTATTTTTTTTTTACTTAATTTTTGGAGATTTAAGCATTTGATAATGTAATTTTGTTGGATCTCATGCTTAAAAACTTGTCTTGAGCTCGAGTTTGAGCTTGGCTTGACTAATTAATCAAGTTAAACCAAGCCAAACTCAAGCTTTTTGGCCTTCTCACGAGCTTAAGCTTAATATATTATTTTAGGCTTGCCTCAAGCTTGAGCCAAGCTTGAGCCAAACTTGAGCTTTTGAATTTTACTAACAAGCCAAGCTTGAACATGCACTACTTGACAAAGTTCAACTTGCTTTTTGCCCTAGCTAATGCACGAGGTGGGTGCAAGTGTGTGGGCGACACATGGAAGCTTGGATACGCATGTGGGAGGCGTGTAGTAGGACCTTTCGGTGGAACACGAAGAAGGTCCTTGACACATGATCTCTTTTTTGTAGTGATTTTTGTGGCCTCATGTACATCAGCTTTTGATTTCTTGACTTGTTTGATTAATCGCCTAATGGTTGGAAGGCTTGGATTTGATGAAGGCAGTCTTGTACAACGCTAAATATGCTAGTAGAGAATAACACTACTGATAAGGGTGTCGAGAAAGAGAAGAGGGGTGCCCGTAACGTACTATAGTGTATCAGCAGATTCAGAACATATGAAAAAAAAAAAAAAAAAAAACGAAACTACATGAAGAGAAGGAATGTAATGGGTTCAACTTATAGGCTGGGATGGAGGCACTCTTGGACTTTGGGCCAGTGCCCCTATTAACCACAAATTATGAAAAAAAAAATAGTATATATAAAAATACTGTTAGGGTCATATATTCTATGTATTGACTTATCCTTTGATAAAATGCACTCTACTTATAATTGGGTAGATCTAAGTTGGGTTTAATGTATCAATAAGTATGTGAAGTTTACTTTACAAGTGGTATCATTAAAGACATGAAGATTGAACCAAGAAACAAATGAAGAAAAGCTGGAACAATGAATCTCGACACAAGCTCGACACTAACATCTATCTAGATTTAATGAAGGATTCTCGACACTAGCTCGATCTATCGAGAACTACAATTTCAAAATTTTCAGATCTGAATTTCGGCCCATAATGACTTGGATTGCTAGGGTTTCTTTCACTAAACCTCTAGACCATATAAAAACTTTATTTTAGAGTCATCAAACACACAAAGAATCAATTGGAGAATTCATACGCTCTGTGAGAAGCTACTGTGTTTTGTATGCCTTAGGGTTTTGTAACCAAGTACTTTCAGATGTTCAACGTGCTTCGAAGTGAAGAACTTTGTAGTCAACAACAATCATTCAGTTGCTTGGAGTTAGTCACATATTGAGATCCGTGCAAAGGAAGAAGTCTTCTACAAGATCAAGTCCAATTGGGGATTGGAGCAAAGGTTCAACTGCTTGTTCTTGATTAGTGGATTCTTGGGAGTGGTGACTAGAAATTCATCCGGTGGGGTTTTTGCCTTGCTAGAGGTTTTCCCCATTCATCAACAAATCACAATATTCATTTAATTTTCGCTGCACTTAGTTTATTTGTTGATTTATTGATGCCTTTATGATTTGCATATAATTTGACCTAATTAATCAAATTGGGTAATTAAATTAATTAACCGGGGTCAATAACCCAACAAGTGGTATCAGAGCGAGCACACTCTGATTAGGTTTTAATCTTTGCTGTGTAATCCATTGGCCCCTGCTGTTATGGATCATGGACAATCATTGATCATTCCTCCTATTTTTGATGGTACTAACTATGCATATTGGAAAGTATGCATGAGAGCTTTTTTGCAGTCCCTTGATGAAAAGTCAGGCTGGCTATGGAAGTTGGATGGACTAAACCTGTTGAGCCCCCTACTTCATGGGATGACAATAAGATCAAAGCAGCGAACTTCAATAGTAGAGCATTGAATGCCTTGTTTAGTGCTGTAACTAACGAGGAATTTAAGAAGATCTCATCCACTGAGAGTGCTAAGAAAGCTTGGACCATTCTTCAAAATACTTATGAAGGTACCAAAGCTATCAAAGATTCTAAACTTCAAAGACTTAGTACTATTTTTGAAGAGATCAAGATAGACAATGATGAGACTTTCGATGAATTCTACGTCAAAATCAAGAACATAGTAAAATCAGCTTTTAACTTAGGTGAAAGTATTCCTGAACCTAAGATTGTTAGGACAATACTTAGATCTCTTCTTGAGTGGTTTCATGCAAAAATTACCACCATTGAAGAAGCAAAGGACATCAAAAGAATTCCTTTGACAGAGCTGATTAGAAATCTGCAGACTTATGAATTAGGTCTAGTGAGTGTTGGCAAAGGGAGTAAAAGCAAAAAAAATGGCTTTTAAGGCTAAGAATGATGAATAGGAAGGGTCGTATGAAGATGAAAATTCAAAGTTCAAAGCTTACATCACTAGAAAGTTCAAGAAATTCATCAAGAATGTGAATGTCAAGATTAATGACAAGGATCGCAAGAAGTCTAGATTCCCTCCAATTAAATCTCAAGACAGGTTTAAAAGAGAAAACAAGGACAATGGACAAACCAACAACACACCATCCGGTCCAAAGTGGTTTGGGTGTCAAGGATATGGACACATGAAACAAGAATTTCCAACCTATCTCAAGTCAATTGGCAAGAGCAAAGCTCTAGCTGCTACCTTGAGTGATACTAAATTGGAAACAAATTCAGAAGACAATGATCAAGAAGAAAAATTCATGACTTTCATTGCTACCATTGAACTTCCCAAGGAATCTGAAGAATCGGTTAGTGAGGATAAGGAACTGATGGAGTCTAAGTTTGAAAAGTTGGATGAGAATGATGACATCTAAACAGCCTACTCTAAGCTCTACAAGAATTTTGAAAAACATGAAAAGCTTTATAGGTTGGCTACAAATAAGCTGAATGAAGTGGAGTTAGAAAGAGAAGAACTCTCCACCAAAGTTGATGAAGATAACCAAACCATTGGAGCACTAAGGTTTGAAAACAACTTTTTGGCTAAAAAGACTAAGAAGTTGGATGTTGAACTATTTCAAGTAAGAGCAAAACTGGAAAGAACTTCAAGTGCCAAATTGGATGAAATGCTGAACCTTCAAAAAGCTACATCTGACAAAACTGGTCTTGGGCATGATCCTTCTTTCTCTTCCTACAATACTTCCTCTAATGCTTCACATAGTGTTATCTTTGTTCCTCCTACTATAAATGCCATTTTAGACATAAATGATTCTAAAATGGAGATAAAAAGTGAGGTTAAAAATAACAAAGGAAAGTCCATTTTAGGAGCATCCCCTAAAATAAATAAGAAAGAGAATAAGCAGAATGCTCATTACTCCACTAGTATGAAGACGCTTCCAAAGAAAACTCACTTTTGTCATCATTGTGGAGCATCTGGACACACTCATCCTAATTGCTATAAGTGGCTTGCCAGTCAACAAAGTAATAGTGCGTCATCCTTATCAACTTCAAAACTCTTTGGCTCCTCTTGAAGAACTTTTGAAAGCTATATTTCTTCTAACAAATTTCACAAGATTCGATTCTTCTTCTCACTCACCTAAACGGAGACCTCCGAAGAAGAAAACTCCTCCTCCTTCCAAATCTCATGTGTGAAAGGAAAAAGAATCCTCTAAGTGATTTAGTCACTTTTCTTGCACTCCTTATGTAGTTTTGTTTTTGGGCCAATCTAGTTTTTTAGTTGCATTTTAGTATGTTTGTTTTTCTGTTGTTGTTTATTGCTTTCAATAAAAAATAATAATAATAATAATAAAAAAGAGGAAATTTTGAAAAATACAAAAACAGTGTGTTTTTGTATACTGGTACTATATACCTTGAAAGGCCAAGGAAACAACGTTTTTTAACTTTGTATCTCTTGTAACTTAAATGAGCATCTTCATGAACAACTAAGCAATGTGAGCTTTGAGGCTCGTTGTGTGATTTTTATGATTTGGTTAATCTTTTATCATTCATATCTATATCACTCTTTTTGACGGAAACGACTAAAAAAATCTTAAGAGAGAGGCAAACATAACTATCTCACCACTAAAACTCGTTAATCATAAAACATCTGTGTACAATTCATAAAAGTCGTGCTTGGTAAGGTGTAGCACTTGCACATCAAGAAAAAGATGTTTGGATAAAAATTCAAAGGGTACTTCTTCTCTCTCTTATATGCCCATGCATGATATGCTCCATTGTGCTTAAAAGAAAAAAATAAAGCAAAAAGAATAAAAATGCTTTTAAATACAGTTGCAAGCATTTTTTTTAGGAAATATGAGAGTTATATGATATACCTCAAAAGTAATGATCCCCATCAAACAGTTATGATTGTGTGAGTGTTCTTGATTCATGAGTTTTGCATGATGAGACACTTATGCTTTCTTGCAAAAGTTTCACACACAACATGCAACTCTTTGCTACTATTGATACTATTGTGTAGGTACAATGTGATTTGGCCATCACAAGGAATACATGTATTAGTAGAAGCTATCTAAACTATCTAAAATTATTTTTGAAAATAAAATTAATTATACATGTTTAGTGTTATGGATCTTCGAATGCTTTGCATCTAGAGTTTGTTTTGTTTGAATGCTCAACATGCTATGATGTTTTTTTGGTGTGATGTTTATCTTGTTTGTATTCATATCATGTTTTTTCTCTCTTGAAAATTTATGTTTATGTGCTTTTTGATACCAACTCGATAGCAGTCTTGACACCTCTCGATACTTCTTGACACTTGTCACTTCTATGGAACTTTTTCTAGGTTTTTATCGATACCTCTCGATACTAGCCCAATACATCGAGCCAAATTTCCTGACCTTCTGTTTGCTTGATACCTCATCGACACCAACCTTGATCCATCGAAAATTTTGGCCATCGACACCTGTCTACATCAAGTTTTAATTCTCAATACCTCTCGATACCTGCTTGATCTATTGAGATGCTAGGTTCTATATATGCTCGAGGGTCAACCCGGTTTCATTTTCACTCAAAGATCTCAATATTTCTCTCATCTCTCTCGATCCAAACCTCATTTTTTTTCACCAAAGCCCTCTTCCAACCACTTTTTCTGCCTTTCCAAGCTTCAATTCATTGGTAAGTGGTCCAAATCTCTTGTTTCCCTCATTTCTCATTCATTTCATGCATTTAGACCTACGTTTTTGAATTTTTTGGGAATTTTGGGGTTTTTGATATTGTGATGATTTTGTGGGTTTGGGTCTTGTTGTTTTGCTATCACATGCTCATTCATTGCATTCTTAAGCTTTTTAATTGAGTTTTCATGGATTTCTAGTTTGTGTGCTTGTTTAATTTTGTGAGTGCTGTAGTTTGGATTGGCTTTTTGCCTATGATGTTCTTATTTTTGCATATCACAAGCTCATGCATTCCCATGCATCATTATTTTCTCTCTCTCTTTTTTAAGTACGTGTCTTGGTGTTCCTTTTCTGTTTCCTTAGTTTCTTTACTATGCATTCTTCTTCTTCTTCTTCTTCTTCTTCTTCTCTTCTACGAGAACGGTTCCATGATCCAAAGTCCTAACAGGATTTTGAGGAGAACTTTTGTAACAGGTCAATTCATTCAGAACACCATCTTATTCTGTTTGATTCTTTAGACACATTACTGCCCAATGCATTTAGTACTCGGGGTTGGGATTTTCTCTGCGATAAACTCTTCCAAAGTCCCGGCATGTTTATACAGGAGTTCTACTCCAACATACACAATATAGATACCTCTGTCTCCCGGTTTATGACTATATTTCGAGGAACATGTATCGTAGTTACTCCAGAGCTCATTTCCAAAGTACTACATGTCCCTAGGGTAGCTCATCATGACTATCCTGGTTGTCCTTATCTCTAAGCTATGTCTCAAGATGAGCTTGCCACACGCTTATGTGAGCGTCCCATGACAGGGGGTAACATTCAGAACTTTGTTACCCATGATTTTACAAAGAGTCCATGGATTCTTAATATGGTGATGACTTTTATAACTTCACACCACAGTCTCACTATAACTTTATCACTGAGCCTCGTGCTCATTTTCTTCTCTTTTTTGGAAGGTCTCTCTATATACTTTCCCTCACATATGATAGTATCCATACTGGATATCTATCAAGACACTGCTACACGTGATAAGCTAATTTTCCTTCAGCTATCACATGCATTCTCACACATGCACATGTTCCTATTCCTTCTTCTACTCATTTTCCTATGACGGGTGCTATTAGTAAGGAATCTTTGGTTAGGAGCTCTGCTCAGCTGTCGGCCAAGGCCAAGTGGCCTTGTTAGGAGTCTACTCTCACTCACCGGGAACAGGCTGAGTTTTGCGCTGCAAAGGATACTGCCTATGCCTCTTGACCTTCCTCCTCGTCTGCTCCAACTTCTTCTTCTGGAGTAGAGGCATCTCTTGCTGCCATTTTGGATCAGCTTCAGCTTATTCGAGATGATTTTGGTGCTCGTCTTCACTATCTTTCTGATGAGATGTGTCAAATGAACACTAGGATTGGCTGGATTTCTCGACGTCAGTCTCGCCTTGGTGGCTTCATTCCTTCTCCCAAGCGTGAGCCTTCTATGGAGTCTTCTAATAGCGGAGATGATGATGATGGTGATAATGCTTCTAGCTCAAACTTTGATGATGAGATGACGACCTCTCAGGGATTCACCTTTTGTCACTCGTGAAAAAAAGAGGGAGTAGTGTTGGTTATGAGAGAGTAGTCTTGTTGTTAAGGGGAGAGCTAGACTAGTGGTAGGGGGAGAGTTTGAGAGATGTAGTGAGATTTTTGTTGTATAGTTTTCTCACTACATGTACACCTGGTTTTGTAACCATTTTACATACATTGTGCTTTATTTGATATATATGGTGATGATGTATGTTTTTCACTCTTTATCTCACATGTGTTGGTTATTTTCTTTCTTTATACACATGTTTCTTCGTTTATATAACTTGTCTACTTTTCACACTTGATGCCTTGATGGATCTTGTTTAGTGTTTCAGTTAAGACAAGTTGCAAGTCTTTCGTATCGTGATCTCTCTTCTTGCAAAGTTTTTCAAGAGCTCATAGTATTAGTTATACTTTTGTACTTTCAATGTATTTAATTGAGGAGATTGTTATCTTATACTTCTCTCATAATTAAGTTTGTGGTTTTGTCAAGGGATTGCCAAAGAGGGAGATTGTTAGAGTTATATTTTCAATGTATTGGCTTATCCTTAAAAAATACATTTCACTTGTAATTGGGTAGATCTAAATTGGGTTTAATGTATCAACAAGTATGTAAATTCTACTTTACAAGTGGTATCATTAAAGACATGAAGTTTGAACCAAGAAACAAGTGAAGAAAAGTTGGAACGGTGAATCTTGACACTAGTCTCGACATAAGCTCGACACTATCATCTATCGAGATTTAATGAAGGATTTTAGACACAAACTCAACACTAGCTTGATCTATCGAGAACTATGAGTTCAGAATTCTCAATTCTGAATTTCGGCCCATGATGACTTGGATTGCTAGGGTTTCTTTCACTAAACCTTTAGACCATATAAAAGCTTTATTTTAGAGTCATCAAACACATAGAGACTTAATTAGAGAACTCATACACTCTATGAGAATCTATTGCGTTTTTTGCGTGTACATGCAAGTTAGATTGTTAAACGTGCAAAGAAAGTGAACTACATATCTAATAGTACATTTAAGTGTAAAAAGCTGATGAACAATAAAAATGAGAACTTTAGCACTTTAACATCTAAAGAAAGTAAAGGGCAGAGCAAGGAGTGTAAAGAAGGCATGGAACATACATGGAAAACCCTTTGGAAGGGGTGAAAAACCACAGCAAGTGAAAGGCAGAATATCCTTAACTCTTTAAAGCTCTTTATTATGTGAAAGTTTAAGGTATTACATATGGTGATATTCTTCCCCAAAAGCCTCCATTTTCCTCACTTTCTTGCCCAGATTTCTGCCTCTCTTTCTATCTATTTTGTCTTTTACCCTAATTGCTCAACAACATGTTCCTCCTATAGTACAAGGAATGTTGTTAGGTACACAAAAATAGTTGTCAAGCCCCCATTTCCCCATTTAAACCCTAATACAGCTATTGTACTATACCATAATTGGAGGAGTGAGAAAATTCGCCGATATCAGGATAGTAGGATGAAGAGTGGCTTTGCTACACCTTGAGGGACAAGTATTAGACAAGGAAAGGGACGCCAAGGGGGCCAGGAGTGATACACGTGTCTTCAGCAGTGGTCCAACTTAGCTTCAGCCAATGAGAGGTGTTCTATAACCTCTAACCACAAGGGGTCACTATCTCCCTTTTACGTTGGAGCTGGGTTTCCATGCCAGGGCACGCATTTCACTCCCCCCAAGGGTGATCACGCTGTTGGCACGAGTCAGGGACACTCTTCCCTTTGCCAACATCCCCTTTCCTTTCCTCATAACTTGTCCATATGTAGGGTCCAAATTCAGCCAAGTCAGCACTCTTATTTGCCTTGGCTAGTGTATTGTGTAATGCGTCTTAGGGTTTTGTGACCAAGTGCTTCTAGATGTTCAACGTGCTTTGAATTGAAGAACTTTGCAACCAACAACAATCATTCAATTGCTTGGAGTTAGTCACGTATTGGGATCCATGCAAAGGAAGAAGTCTTCTACAAGATTAAATCCAACTAGGGATTGGAGCAAAGGTTTAACTGTAGATTGGTATTTTGGGATAGTCTAGGGTAGTAGCAAGATTCCTTATACTTGTAACCGCTTGTTCTTGATTAGGGGACTCTTGGGAGTAGTGACCTGAAATTCACCTGGTTGGGTTTTTTCCTTACGAGAGGTTTTTCTCATTCGTCAACAAATCACCGTGTTCATTTACTTTCCGTTGCACTTAGTTTATTTGGTGATTTGTTGGTACCTCTATGATTTGCATGTAATTTGACCTAATTAATTACTTTGGTAATTGAATTAATTATCCATGGTCAATCTATAACCCAACAATTACTAATTTTAACAATTTTGTTATATAAAATTACACTTTACCTCCATTGAGTAATGCCATAGGTTTGCACAAGCTTTTAGTCCAGAAGCTTGTGAAAACCTGGTTCAAGTCCGGGTTGAAGTATGTGCACGCGGCAGCGGGGGACTGTGGGGGCTCTGTCGTTACACCATAGCCATAAAATTTTCTACAATATTTTTACAAAATGTTAAGATAACAAATTCTTACTAGATTTTATTTAGACCCACTGCTTACATCACCTTTTTTTTTTTTTTTTTTTTTTTTTTTTTTACTTATGAATAACTACTCACCACATCAACAATTTGTAAAAATATTTGCAATTCTTATATTTTTCTTATATTAAAAACTATAAAAAATTTATAGATCTAAAATCTAAAACAAAATATACAAAATCAACAAAAATTACCAATAGCAAAAAAAAAAAAAAAAAAAAAAAAAAAAAAAAAAAAAATTGGTCCAATCAACCATTTTTTACCCAAAATAAACAATCCGGCATTTTAAAAAATTTTAAACAAAATAACTTTGTCCTTACCTAGTAGTAGATGCACGCATCAAAGAAAACAAAAAATAAAATAAAATAAAAAATCTCTCAGTAGCTAAGCAAGACCGTCCCCCTAACTTTAAGTCCCTGCACCGCCCTTGCTTGAAGGTCTATATTCATAGTAAAAATCTTCCATGGTTACTGTTTTATCTTTTAGAATTTTTATATTACAATAATAGACTAACCCTATGGCTATACTAGCCATGGAATAACCTCAAGTATGTAGTAGACTTAGGATATTTAGCAAAAAAAAAAAAAAAAAAAGATGTAGTAGACTTAGGATTTACTGTATTAGTAGTATCGTAGTTGTAGTATAATAAAATTGGACAAGCTACAATGGGCTTAGGCATAGTATCTCTAACACACCAAGCAATGTTATTATTTATTTATTTTTTTTTATAAGTAACTTTAAAGTTTATTGAAAAAACACAGCCCCGTACATAGGAAATGTACGAAAGAGGCAAGAACATCAAGAAAACAAAGTACAATGATCAAGCAACCCAGAAAGGGAAATACAAGAAAAAGAAGGTAAAACCAAACACCATTCGAGAAGAGTAGAAAATAAAAAAGACTTAAACTCAAGAATGGACCGCTCACGATCCTCAAAGCTTCTCGAATTCCGTTCCCGCCAGATACACCACATCAAACAGTGCGGCACAATCCTCTAAATAACTAAATTACGATGTCGCCTGAAGTTGCAAGACTAGCAATCCAACAAATCCGCAACCCTTTGCGGCATCACCCAACAAATACCAAACAAGCAGAAGATCATACTCCACATTTCAAAAGCAAAAGGACAGTGAAGGAGGAGATGATCTACAGATTCCCCACACCCTTTGCACATAAAGCACCACTCAAGAACAACAAAGTGTCTCTTCCGTAGATTATCAGTAGTTAAAATCTTGCCTAAAGCCGCAGTCCAAGAGAAAAAAGCAACCCGAGGAGGAACCTTCAATTGCCACACCATTTTCCAGGGGAAGGGAAAGACCGTAGATGGGGATAGAAAATGATAATACCCACTCACCTTGAAACCTCGACTGCAGGCAGGCTTCCAACAAAGTTTGTCAACACCAACACCCCAGACCTTTGTGGAATAGATCAAGACCAAAAATGAATCCAAAGAAAGTGACTCTTGATCGTTCACAAAGCGACAAAATTGAATGTCCCAAGAAACTCTCCCATCTGCGTAGCACATAACCTCAGAGACTGACGCCTCCCTTGTCCTACTAATATTATATAAGTCTGGGAACTCCTCCTTAAGAGGACAATCCCTACACCACACATCATCCCAAAACTTCACACGAGTACCATCACCCACATCATACTGAAGGCACTTGGAAAAAATCAACTAGCCACTTCTAATGCACTTCCACAAACACACACCATAAGCCCCCAACACAGATTTTGTGCGCCAACCACCCCACTCATTCCCATACTTCGCCCCAATGACCCTTCTCCAAAGAGCATCATTCTCCCAACCATAACGCCACAACCATTTGGCTAACAAGGCAGAATTAAACCTTCTCAAGCACCAAATACCTAGCCCTCCATTCTTCACTGGCCTACAAACCTTAGACCAATTAACTAAATGAATTTTACGATCATCCCCAATACCAGCCCAAAGAAAATCTCTTTGTAATTTCTCCTTCCTCTTAGCCACCTTAACAGGAATAAGGAGAAGAGAAAGGAAATATGTAGGTAAGCTAGAGAGCGTACTCTTAATAAGGGTAACTTTACCCCCTTTAGATAGATACAACCTCTTCCAACCAACTAACCTACGCTCCATCTTCTCCAAGATAGGATTCCAAATAGTCTTATCTTTATAAGAAGCACCCAACGGGAGACCTAAATATTTCAACGGAAGAGCAGACTCCCTACAGCCCAAAATTTGCACTAACTCATGAAGATTAGACACATCCCCAACTGGAACCAATTTAGACTTACCTAAATTTATTTTTAGCACTGACATCTCATCGAATCTAGAGAGAATCCCACGTAGAGCTGTGATATGAGTGCTGTCTGCGTCACAGAATACAAGAGTATCATCCGCGAACAATAAATAAGACACCGACAACAAGGAACCAGCTTCATTCCCAACTGAGAAACCCGAAAACTGATCAGCTGCAATGGCCGCAACCAACATACGGTTCAAGGCTTCCATGACAATATCAAAGAGAAATGGGGATAAAGGATCACCTTGCCGAAGTCCTCTAGAACTCCCAAAAAAGTCAAAAGGACAGCCATTGATCAAAATGGAGAATTTGACAATTGAAATACAACACCTGATCCACCTTCTCCACTTTTCAGAAAACCCACACTGCTGTAACAAAAACATGAGAAACTCCCAATTCACATGATCAAACGCTTTTTCAATGTCCAGCTTGCACAATACCCCTGGAATCCCCGCCTTCAAACGACTGTCTAGACACTCAGAAGCAATAAGGACAGAGTCTAAAATCTGATGACCTTTCACAAAGGCATTCTAAGATTTTGAAATAAGACCATGAACCACCCTTCGCATTCGATTGGCTAACACTTTAGCGATAATCTTGTACAACCCACCCACTAAGCTAATAGGCCGAAAGTCTTGGATATCCACAGCATCAACTTTCTTAGGAATAAGAGCAATAAAAGTAGCATTAAGGGTCTTTTCAAACACAGCATGTTCATGAAAAACATGAAACACATTCATAACATCATTTTTCACCGTGCTCCAAAAAGACTGAAAAAATGCCATTGTAAAACCATCCGGACTTGGCGCTTTATCACCTTTGAACTCATGGACCACTCCAGAAACTTCTTCCTCATCAAAAGGTCTGTCCAACCAAGTGGCATCTTCCTCAGAAATTCTAGAAAAAACAACCTCATCCAAAAGAGGTTGATGTACCACATTCGCCGAGTAAAGCTGCCTATAGAACTAAGTAATACACCCCTCAATTATCCCCTGATCCGAACATAACTCTCCATCCACCATAAGACTATCGATAGTGTTGCATCTTCTATGAGAATTTGCAATACGATAAAAGAATTTTGTGTTCCTATCTCCCTCTTTAAGAAAAATAGCCCTAGATTTTTGTCTCCAGCTGATCTCTTCCAACAAAATAGACTTTTCTAACTCTCCATGAATACGATCCTTTTCCCTCATTTCCTCCTCAGTAAGAGCACGAGCTTCCTCAAGAACTTCCAACACATTAAAATCCTTCCACAAGTTTTGCACCCTAAGACCTATATTACCAAACACCTCCACATTCCATCTCTTCAAATCCAATTTCAGCATCTTCAACTTGTTAGCCAAAGAAAAACTAGGAGTTCCTTGGAAATGATAGGGCTCCCACCAAGAGTCACCCTTCCCAAAAAGGCCTCATCCTTTAACCACATGTTCTCAAACCTAAAAGGTTTTTTGCCTCTGTGTAAATTTCCGCCCTCAAGAAGGATAGGAAAATGATCCGACATTAACCTAGGAAGATGGTGTTGACAAACAGATGGAAACTTCTCCTCCCAATCTGCGAACAAAAGAAACCTGTCTAATCTGAACTAGCAACAACCTCTCTAGTGTTAGACCAAGTGAAATTCCCCCCAACCAAAGGCAGATCAACAAGACTTTGCTCTGAAATAAAATCTAAAAACCGAAGCATAGCTGAAGTGAAACTTGTAGAACCAAACTGTTCAGAAGGAAAACGCACTACATTAAAATCACCACCCACACACCAAGGCACATCCCACCAACTACGTAAGCCAGATAACTCATCCCATAAGAACCTCATGTCTCTATCACTATTAGGTCCATAAACACCAGTGAAAGCCCAAGCGAAATGATCCGCTACATTTTTGAATTTACAAGAAACAGAGAAACGACCCACCGCTTCCTCCACCTTATCCACAACCCTGTTGTCCCATATAAACAAAACCCCACCGGAAGCACCAACCGAGCCTAAATAGAGCCAATCCACATGTTGACCCCCCTACAAGCTACAAATGACACCTCTATTAATAAGCTCCATCTTTGTTTCTTGCAAATAGACAATATCCGCTTTCCACATTCGGATCAAATTTCTAACCCGAAGCCGCTTGTCCTGCTCATTCAACCCTCTCACATTCCAAGAAACAATTCTCAAATTCATTGATGCACAACAACGGCCCGATCCCTACTGTCACTCCTGCTCTTTTCTGACTCCTTTTCCTCACCCCACGAGCTCAATAAACTCTTTAACTCACGATGCCCTTTGAGTCCAGCCTTACCCCACTTCCTCTTAGAGTCTACATCAGTCATCGCTGATTTCTTCGCTCTTTTAAAGCTAAAGCAAACCTGTCACTTGTTCTTCGAAGCCCTCCAGCGAGGTCTTGACAGATTTCTGGAAAGCTTTAATTCTATTCGTT
Source organism: Quercus ilex subsp. ballota (assembly GCA_032727855.1). Taxonomy (NCBI): domain Eukaryota; kingdom Viridiplantae; phylum Streptophyta; class Magnoliopsida; order Fagales; family Fagaceae; genus Quercus; species Quercus ilex. The sequence goes on along the minus strand of CM064917.1, from coordinate 23,338,551 downwards.
ACCCAAAGAGACAGCTTGGTGCTATTACATCAACCTTACCCCCAATCTTCTCAGCTATAGGACACTCCTTGCCCACAGTATTAACCATCGCCAATTATGCCACTTCAAGTGGATCTCCTAACAATAACCCCTTAACAGAGTCCCACTCCTCACCCTTTGACCCAAAATCAGAGACAACAGAGCCCCCAACCCCCTCAGACTCAGAATCCCAACTAACAATATGTCCGTTATTAACAAAAGAATCCAAACTTGGATTAAGTTCATCCTTCGGAATAGGCTGATCCGACACAGAATCAGGGGAGCGATATGCGGATAGCGGAATAACGATTTTCCTCCCATCCCGAAATTCTATCATCCAATCCTTAGAATTGCCCCATGTTTTGCTCAAGTCCCCAACATAGGCACTGATTCTAGGACCAAAATCTTGAGGCGTTATGGTGACCATCGGTACTAACCTAGGATCTGAACTCTCGGAATTCCCCTCTTCAGACCCCATTCCAACCGTGTCCCTCATCGGATTACTAGAACCCACCCCAAGGGAGAATGGTGGCAGCTGAACAAGAACCTCCCGTAAAAGAAGAGGCCCATGATCAGCGCCAAAAGCAAAGGAAGGAAGAGACTCCAAAGACCCAGACCCAGGCAGCACCTAATACGACACCGAGGGAGAAGAAATAGCTTTAGAAGCAAACTCACCGGCAAGAGGCGAAGGCCCCAATCCTGCCTCATGACCACCCGAGATACTTGGCTGAGAAGGAGTCACACACGACTGCACCGCGGAGTTGGAAGCGAAGGAGGAGATTGCATTCGAAGGCGTAACTTCAGGCACCTGTGTCGCTGTATCAGAAGAGACCAAAATACTTGTCTGAGTTTCACCCGAAGAGTGATTGGAATGAGACCCAGCCTTGTAACCCAAAGCTTTAAATGATTGGGCTTTGGGCTTCCAAGCAGCAAATGGCCGAGGCCCACTTCCATTTAAGAGCACAGTTTTAAAACTGTGTCTTAGTCTCTTCAATGGGCTTGACAGCAACTTGGCCCACCTCCTTAATCTCAGAGGATATAACAACCCACTGCCCATCATTCCCACGTTCCACATGCAAAGAAATATCCAGGGATAGAGTTGTATTAGCTCTAAGATTCTCAGCTTCATTAATAGCCGACGTGACCGACGTGACTTCCGCCCCAACTTGATGCCTGTCAGTCCCGGAAATCCCTCCCCAAGAAATACACGATTTCAAATTTTGAAAATCCAAAGCAGCCTCCTTTCCTTTGTTTCCAAAACCTCCAGGGATTTGCCGGACTTTCTCTGTCATCCTCACCGGTCTAAAGGTGGCACTCATGTGCTTCACACCGTTGTTCTGAAATTGCGGTCGGATTGTCTTCCTCAACTGAACTCCAAAACTTCTCCATCCAGTCCGTAGTTTTCCTTTCGGTATGACAATGGAACCCCTCCGACGGCCTTTATCTAACTCAGAGACCAGCAGAAAAGAGCCATGAGCATTGGACCCCAGCTGGAGAATAAGCACGCTATTACCCTCCCTGACCGTTCTCGCAAACTGACCGTGATTTAGCTTAGATAACAACTCCTCAATGTGAAACATAATTCTTTTAGCGCACTCCTTACCCATACTGACAGAACGAAAGAAACTCCTACTTCTCTCATGAATACGTAAAAGGAAAAACGACCCCCCTTCCTCAATAGCAAACTCAAAGGTTTTTGCTTCAATGAAAACAAAAGTAGAACCTCCCATGATGTGTAAGAACCCACACCAAGCAATGTTATTGGCTGAAAGAAACATCAATAAAATATTTTTAGTAAGCTGTTATTTCCTCTCCAAAACGCTTTAACAACAACCTTGGTTGGAGGCCATTGCATATATTATACTTGATTTTTCTTACATTTTAACTCTACAGAACTTGTGACAAGTTTTAAACAGTTAGGGGTTGATGACTATCATCCAAATAGCAGTACATTTACAATTCCTATGAATATTAACATGTGAATAGGAATATTGTGTGTAATACTAAAGCCTTTATAGAAAATTATGTGTAGTTTTTATGGCAATTTATGCTAATGGGTTGTGTTCATGTTGTGTTGAGTGAGAGCACTGAGAGGTATTCAATTACATGGATCAACCCAAACACGACTTATGTAATAATCATGTGTCAAAACCACTCAACACAAACATGTCTCATCTAATAATCTGGTTGACAAAACACAAAATAACCCAACCTACATAACATGCTTAAAAAACATGTTGTCTTGGATTAAGATAGACATAATCGATTGTCCCATTTATTAATATACTGGGTGACTAGGTTCAAGATGTTGGGTTAAGATAGCTTGACCTCAGTTAATTAATTTAATTACCCAAGTTGATTAATTAGGTCAAATTACATACAAATCGTGGAGGCACCAACAAATCACCAAATAAACTAAATGCAGCGGAAATTAAATTGATACAGTGATTTGTTGACAAATGGGAAAAACCTTTCGCAATGCGAAAACCCCACCAGGTGAATTTAAGGTCACCACTCCCAAGAATCCACTAATCAATAATCAAGCGGTTACAAGTATAAGGAATCTTACCACTACCCTAGCCTATCCCAAAATACCAACCTACAATTGAACCTTCACCTTCGCTCCAATACCCAATTAGACTTGATCTTGTAGTATCATTCTTTCTTTTGTTGCACAAATCTCCAATCTGTGACTAACTCCTTTGCACGGATCTCAATACGTAACTAACTCCACAACAACCCTTTGATTGTTGTAGTTAATTTGCAACAACTTCACATAGAAACACCAAAAAGATCTTCAATGTTGGTGCTAGAGAATTTGCTTGGTTACAAAACCCAACGGCGTACAAGAAACGCAACAAGAACTCTTTCTTTTGTAGGAGGAGGCTACAGTTTCAAAAAGAAAACCTTATGAAGTTTTCTAGGGTGAGGGTTTTCTTTCTCCACCTCCTTATTTAAATAAGAGCTTAATTGGCCTTTTAAATAGGCTTTCCTAGTCCTATAAGGATTATGCAAACCCATAAACAAATAGCCTTTAGGAATCAAAACATTACAGGCTATATCAGAATTCCTGTAAGCTCGATAGATTGAGAGGTATCGAGACAGGTATCGAGCTTTAATAAATCTCGATGGATCAATAGGTATCGAGACCTGCAGATTTAGCTTTTCTTGAGCAGCTCCTGAGTAATCTTCATGTCTTCAATGTAACCACTTGTAATGATCATCTTCAACCTACTTAGATTTACCAAAATAAAAGTAAAGTGTGTTTTGTCGTAAGATATTCCAATTACATAAAAATATAAACCTAACACAAGAGAGTTAATATCATACCATACCAACTGATACGACTGGTGTTTGTCGTATTGGTATGTGAATGGGTACAAAAACACCCTTATAAGCCATTTGTACTAGCTAGACCATCACAAAAGTGGTCTTCTCTTCATTGTGGTTCAATCCATGTACCCTTGGAACAAGCCATTGGGTGGATCCCACACTCCACCCTTGAGAATGAGATTTGATGAACACTTTTCATCATCTTCAACCTTCAGCCCTAATTTTCCTGATTTCTTTTAATTTGACCCTAATATTTAAAATACCATAATTTACTTATTTTAAGTCCAAATTAAACCCATAAACTATCGTGTTAAATCTTATGGAATGTACTATCAATCCATGTAAAAGAATATTGACAAAAAAGAGTTTTAGTGAGTCAAAATCGGCCTAGAATTTTTGGGTTTTTCACCAACTTTCCAAACTAGGTTTTGGATTTCTCTCTCTACATGACGTAAATCTCTACAAAATTTTAAAAGTAAGCTATTATTTCAGTAGAAATATATTAATATGATCACGATTAAATCATTCAATTCATGTCATAACTCATAACATGCCTCTATAAATAAATATTTGAAAATTCAAGCATATAAGTTTTTTTAAAAGTAATAGAGACCATGCTATCATTAATACAAGAGTGAAAACAAACATATATAGCTCTCATACCAATGTTGAATTTGTTAGATGGACCATATATTCACATACCTTTGTAGAATCAATTATCCACTTCCTAGATCTTTCTCTTGGTTGCTTTACAAACTCCTCCACATGACCTCTACAATTCTTAAAGCACCTTCGCGACACTAGAGAACTGGCTACCAAAGTCTAATTCAAGATTCCATCTCTCTAAATTCCATGGTACTCTTGATGGTGCCCCTAGAAAGAGATGATTAGCTTGAAAGAGCACTTAGGAATTGTATATACAATTTTGTTCTCGCAATTTCTCTCTTGGTCTTCTTTTTTTCTAACTATTGTAGGAGGTTTTAAATACAAATAGGATAAACCCACTCGTTGTATATTACTCTACAATTGATTTTGACAACTTATATTTAGATCAGTTCAAATTCAAATTTAAATCCACTTATTAGATAACCATGTGGATGATCCACTGGCCATGGGTTATGAGTCGGGTCAAATCCGTCCCAGAATTTAACAATTATAAAGAAATAAATTCTCAGAATTTTTATTCCATAATAACATCAATTAAAGTACAAAGAAATTTACAATCTAAAAGTTTGATTTCAATCAAAACGAATCTCAATCAAGATTTAGAAAAAAAAAAAAAAAAAATCTATGAATAAAAAATGATATGATAGTTTTTTCTTTAATTTGGATTAAAATAAAGGTTAGGAACTCAAGGGTTTCAATTAAGGATCAACAATTTATAAACATTAAAAGTTCAAACTTATTTTGGACAAAAATGACATGTTTTATATGGGCTAAATTGATTTGTGTCAAAATGAGTCAACTCATCTTGACTCAAATAATGAACCAGATAATTTTAATACAGCCTCTTTTATATTAAACATTAATCTATAAAAAATTGTGATGCATATATGGGTCAAGATATCCGTCGCCATCATTACTTAGAGATGATTGAATATTTAAGGGTAAAATATTATTTAGGTCCCTAGACTTTATCAAAAGTTAGAATTTCATCCTTAAATTTTAAAATTTTCTTTTTTTTCATCCTTAAGCCTTTTTTTTTTTTAATTAATAGTTTAGAGACAAAATATGGATGAAAATAGATCTTTTTTAAAAGTGTAAGAATATAAAGTAAAATATTTTCAATAATTTAGAGTTGAAAGAAGAAATTTTCAATAGCTTAGAGACAAAAACAAACTTTTAAAATTTTGGAATGAAAAACAAATATTTGATAAAGTTTAAAGACCAAAATAATACTTTACCCTATATTTAAATTGTTGAGCTTTGCATTTATGGCCATGTTCTGTTTGATTTGATGGCTCCGTCTTTCTATGGCCAAATCTAACGTTTTAATTAAATAACGCGTACTGTACTTTAGTTCCAAAGGTTCACATATATTAACGTATAATTGGAAGCCAAATGGAAGACAGAAGTTTTTTAAATAATACGTATGTACGCGTATTTTACGAATATTATAAGTGTACTTGCTAACTATGTATATGATTATTGAAACTGATAATATATATAATAGACATAAAATAAGGAATTTTTTTAGTTTATATTATAATGTATCCATTTTGAAACAACTTATTTAATTTTTTGCTAAAAATGTGTTAAAGTATACATGTGCTTAAAAAAAAGTGAAAAAAAACTAAGAAAAAGTGAAGTTTTATTTAGCTTTTTACTAAAAATGTACTAGGTGAGAAAGAGTAAGACTTTTTTTGTTTTTTTAAATAGTACATGAAAATTAAAAAGCAAAAAGTTAATTTATAAGCTAGTCTCAAATACACGCTAAGTAAATGTGTACAATATTGTATAAATTAATTTAGTCTACGATATAATATTTATATTGATAGTACAAAATAAACCTATAATTACCCTCAAAATAAAAGTATAATAATATAACTTGTAATTTGTTATTTCATATTTGATTATATTTTTGTATGCATTAAGTGTTTATTTGTCTACTCTTTTTTAGCAATCTTTAATAGACTAGCAATTTTTTTATAGCTTAGTCATTATGCTTAATGAGTTATAATTTAATTTAAAAATCTAGGTTTATAGGAAAGTTAAAATTTATTGATTCGTTCTTATTGAGAAAGAAATATGGTAACATTATTATTTTAACTATTGTATATATAGAGAAAAATATAATCATCATATTTTTTTTGTTTAGCCCCTCAAAATCAAATTCCTGGCTCCTCCATTACTTTGATGAGATGTAGAACTACATGCCCAAAACCAATAACTAAACAACAAAATAGGAGTAACAAATATTAAATGAATAGAAAAGTAATAGAAATTTGAAACAATGTGGTAAATCAATTGAGCATTACCATAGAAAAGGACATAAAAGTTTCTAGTACATAGTAGGGTTGTCCACAAGTTGAGTTGAATCAGGTTTGGAGTTGACCCGTACTTGACCCGATTGAGTCTGTTGACTGAGAATTGGACCCGTACTCGATCAAACATACACGTCGAACCTGGGGTTTCGAGTGGTCGGTTGAACGAGTTGAAATCGTCAGTTTAACGGGTCTTGGCTACAGATTAGGCAAAAAAATGAATCAAACAAATTATCAATATAATGAATCAAACAATTGATCAATAAAATACAAATCAAATAAACAAAATAAAAAAGTGTTAGGGTTTTTATTTTTTAAAGTTTGGGTTTCAGTTTTTTAAATTAATGTTTCTAGTTTGATAAGTGAAAATTCAAATTTATGACCAAACAAATCAAATCAATAACTATAAATGTTTGAGTTTTAAGTGATTTGATCAAATGATAAACTTGTATCTCAAAATAGAAAAAAAGAAAGATGAGAAAGGAAGAAAATATACTTAAGACTCAACTTATTTTGAACGCAGTAGGTGAAAAGAAAGTGAGGTAGCAACGTGGTGGTGATGACAGATCGATGCAGTTAGAGAGGAGCGTGGAGACTGGATGGAGAGCTTGAAAAGAGAAAAATAAAAACTAAAGAGAGAGAGAGAGATCCGAAATTTTTATTTTTAATATGAGTAGTTGTTTTTGATTTTGCATGTAAACTCAAAATAATAGTGCAAGACAAGATATGTTTTCAGACTAGTCTTAGTAAGGGTGCAAGACAACTTTATACAACTTCCTAGAAACTAATGAGAGATGAAAAAAAAAAATTGAAGATAAGGTGGTAGATTTTCTAACAATGAGAGGAAGACACGTGGGGCAGAGAAATTTAAAACAGATTTCACTATATTTCAGTCGGTTCGGTTTATGCAGGTCTCAAATCCTTTTTCTTTTTTTTTTTTGACAAAAGTGATAGAATTATATTAACGAATAAAAGGTACAAAAAGAAGACACAAGTATCCGAGGAGTTGAAACAAAACTTGACCCCAGATCCCACTAACTCCATGGCCCAAGAAGAAATTCCTTAAACAAACAACCAAAAAAGGATTAAAAAAAAACCCTACATGCAAAAAGTACGTAAGTGTCATGTCGTAGGGCGGTGGGAGAGAGGCTTGGCCAACCGTTGATACTCCTCTAATAACTCAGATGCTTGCTTGTATATATCAGTGGGATGGGTCTGTACTTGCTTGAACTGAACGCGATTTCTTGCATTCCATATAGACCACGCTGTAATAGACCAAACTTCGAGCTCCTTCCTGTCCAGCCTCTCCATCATTTGTCGTGCCAGCATAAGGAAGTTAACTGCCGCTGAGTTGCTCTTTTGTAACCTTCCCCATACTAAGGCCCACACATTACGGGCCAAAGGGCATTCTCATAAGATGTGGCACGTAGTTTCAATCTGCTGGCAACATATAGAGCATCTGGTATCTATTCGCACCTTCCGCCGAGCCAGGTTAGCTTTGGTGGGGAGAACGTCCAAGCATGCCCGCCACATAAAAGTGCGGACCTTTGGGGGAACATTAAGTGACCATACCTTCTTCCACATGCGCTGGTCCTGTGCGTCCAAGGAGTGTTCACCCGTTGGAGGTTTGTTTAGTCTGAGTGCCACTTGATATGCTGTTCGTACTGAGAAGACCTGGTTTTTGTTTTCCTTCCACTTCAAACTATCCCTTGAGTTCAAGCCTCCCCTCTTACACCGCAATATGTCCTTCACTGTGGACTGGGTAAACGTGGCCGCTAACAAGCCGCGGTTCCACTGGTTGGTTTCTTCACTAACCAGGTCCCGCACCTTCAAACATGTATTTGCTCCATCAAGGAACTGTGGGGGTCGGGGTAGCCACTTGTGAGAACTGACCCCAATTGATCTCCCATCTCCCACCTCCCAAATCGATCCCTCCCTTATCACCTCACGGGCCTGAAGCAAGCTTCGCCAAACAAAGGAGGGGTTCGTTCCCAACTCGGCATCCATGAACGTGCTCGAAGGGAAGTAGCGAGCCTTGTATACTCGGTAAAACAGTGAGTGGGTATCCGTGAGCAGCCGCCATGCTTGTTTGGCTAGCATCGCCAAGTTGAAAGTGTGTATATCCCTGAACCCCATTCCCCCTTGCTTACTCCAATTTATCTAGTGGATTTTTTTCTCATTACGGGTCTGCCCCCACCAATATTTGGATAGGGTTGAGTTTATCCCATCACAAATTGTCTTAGGGATCTTGAATAAGCTCATAGAGTAAGTTGGTATGGCTTGAGCGACATTTTTTATTAGTACCTCACGCCCAGCCTTTGATATATTCTTCTCCTTCCACCCCATCACCCTATTTGTAATCTTCTCTTGCAGCTCCTTAAATGTACTGACTTTTGATTTCCCTCCCACCATAGGTAATCCTAGGTATTTATCATAGTCCATCATTTCTTGCGCACCTAGCAAGCCCCGAATTTCCTCTCGAGTCTTCGGTCTTGTGTTTCGACTAAAGAAAATGGAGGTTTTATGTTGGTTAACGGCCTGCCCCGAGGCCGCTTCGTAGTCACCAAGGATGCTCAGGAGTTTTTGACAATCGTTAGGGGTGGCTTCACAAAAGAGTAGGCTATCGTCAGCAAAAAAGAGGTGTGAAATCTGCACTCCACCTCAACATGAAGGGATGCCATGCAGCTGACCCGATGTGGTGGCCTGCCTTAATAGAGAAGAAAGGCCTTCAGGGCACAAAAGGAAGAGATAAGGGGAAAGAGGGTCACCTTGTTTGATCCCACGGGTTGGTGTGATATGTCCCCTTGGCTCTCCGTTTATAAGAAATGAATAGGAAGCAGTTTGCACCGTTTCCATGGCCAAAGCAACCCACTGTTCCGGCAGGCCGATCTTAAGCATAATCTGTTTGAGAAAGTTCCACTCGACCCTATTGTAGGCCTTGCTAATATCCAACTTCACTGCCATATGTCCTATCTTTCCTTTCTGTCTGTTTCGCATGCGATGGAGCATTTCGTAAGCCACAAACGTATTGTCTGTGATTAGTCTATTAGGGACAAATGCACTCTGGGAGTCTGAGATGATGCTGGGCAGGATTGTCTTTACCCGGTTCGCTATTACCTTTGATACCACACGAGCAACCACATTTCCCAGGCTAATGGGTCGGTATTCCGTGATGTATTCCGAGTTTGACTTTTTTGGTATGAGCACCACGTGGGAGTGTTGCATTTTCCGCAAGCAGTGGCCTGAGTGCAAAACTGAGAGAACTGCCGAGGTGACATCCAGCCCTACAATAGGCCAAAACCGTTGGAAGAAGCACGGCGGCATTCCATCGGGTCCTGGGGACTTAGAAGGGTGCATTTGGAACAGGGCCACACGAACCTCATCTTCCGTATACGGTACCAGCAAGGAAAGTCTCATCTCATCCGCCACAACATGTTCCACAGAGTTGAGCACTTCATTCATGTGTGTTGGGTTTGAGGTTGTAAATAGTCTCTGATAATACCCCTCAATCATCTCTGCAACCTTGTTCTCATCGTTTTGCCATACCCCTGATTCATCAGTTAGCCTCTCTATATGGTTCTTCCTCCTATGTTGGCTGGCTCTTTGATGGAAGAACTTAGTATTTTTATCTCCCGCCGGAAGCCAGATAGCGCGGGGTCACTGCCTCCAAAAAACTTCTTCATCATGCAGCAACCCATTCACCTCCTTTCGCACTGAGTTGATACGATCAAGATTGAGGCCATAGTTTGTAGTAGCCAACTCTTGTAGTTCACTCTGTTTTGCAGTCAGCATAGTGCGTGTATTCCTAAAAGTATCTCGGCTCCACCTCACCAAGTCCTGTCTGCAACTCTTTATTTTTTCAAACAAGCGAAACATCGGGAGGTCTCAAATCCTTTAACCCACCACCTGAAGTGAAAATTTGGTTTTCAAATGAAGATGACCCGTACCTGACCGATCAGGCTATTCGAATCAGCCCACTAGGCTTCAGATTCGGTCGGGTCCCTGGCCCGCTAGACACTAGTACAACACTTTAAAAGAAGTATTTGTACTCCTAGTGTGTGTATTTGTGTGTGTGTGTATTAGGGCCTGTTTGGTTTGAAGCACCACTTAAACTCAGTTTTCATAACTTAATTCTTGTAATTCAAAACTCTATCCCATATCTCTTATTCTATTCTCTCTCTCTCTCTCTCTCTCTCTCTCTCTCTCTCTCTCTCTCTCTCTCTCTCTCTATATATATATATATATATATATTATCTTAACTCATTCCCAATTTGTTTAGCTAAAATATTTGGCTTTAATTTTCAGCTTAAAAACTCAACTTTAACTAAAATGATGGAGCCCACACATCTGCTTGAGTCAAAACGGTCTTCCCCTACCTGTGAACATTCTCTCTCCATTTGAGAGTTAAGATAACACTCTAGGAACTGAAGAGGCCAAACCTAGAGGCCAGTAGCCAACTTAAAGCTTCCCCACCACCTACCACCACTGGCAATCCACAAATCCACCAATCAAAACCCTCAAAAACTCAACTTACCACTTTTGTTTTCCATCCACCACCTCATAAATCACAAAAAATCAAACCTATCCACCATAGCAGATCCACTCACACCACAAACACCTTTAACACCACAATAAATCTACTTATTTTCTACCTTATTTTCTCTTTCTAAACTTTTATTCTTCTCATTCTAAAAAAAAAAAAAAAAAAAATTCTTCTCCCTATTAGTCCACATTTACCATTACACTTTCTTCAACATTTCCCCTCTCTCTACCTTTTTGTCTCCCCACTACTCTCTACTTTACATCTTTATTTCCTCACTACTCTTCACTTTACTGTTACACTTTCTTTATAATTTTTTCTTTCTTATATTTTGACTATTCTTCTCCCCATTTTATTTTGTATAAATTCAATATCATTTTTCCCATTCAATCCATATTTTCCCTACAAAAAATTGTGAGTACTCTCTCTCTCTTTACTTTTTTGTGGATTTTTTTTTCTTTCTTATAATTTTGCTTAAGGTTGATGGTTTTTTTTTTTTTTTTTTTTTTTTTAAATGTGTTTTGGTATTGTGTTTTTTTTAATTTTCCATTACAAAGTATTCTCTTCCCCTTTTATATAACTTTGCTTGAATAAGAGTAATATTAATCATGATGAAAACAAAGAAAGAAAGAAAATACAAGTACAACTCAATCACTCATAATTATGCATGCATTAACCATCAGCAATATTAGAGTAGATTTTTTAGGCTTCATCATAGCTCATGGGAATCCATCTTTTTGAAGAATAAGATTATCAAAACGATTTTTGATTGGATAATTGCATATTCAAGTAACGTGGGGACCCCTTATCCTCTTATCAACAATTAGATATCACACTTTTGCTTTGGATTGTATCACATGCTGAGTCAAACGGATAAGTTTTGCACTAGATCTTTGTTGTTCAGAAAGATGCATGATCTTCTGTACGGCCATCACATTTTGCAACATTTTTTCCTATTATATAGCTTTGCTTGAATTTTGATTTGAGTTAATAATTAGTTTTTTTTTTTTTTTTTTGGATAGATAATAAGAGTAATATTAATCATGATGAAAAAAAACAAAGAAAAAAACTACATGATGGTGAACATAAGAAAAAACAACAAACAACATCAAAGAAAAAATAACTCAAGGGACAATTTCAAAAGTAGAAAGAAACTCTATGATAGAAGAACAATTCGAAGAACCCCAACACCTAGACTAATCGAAAAGAGTTCGCTAGCATAAAGCTTATACTTAGTTTTTTTGGAAATAGGAATTTGAGTTTATGTCAAAACACAATCTGCATGGCTATAAATTTTAAAATGCCTACCAATTTTTTGAGTGAAAAATTATTATAAAGTCTATCTTTTATTCCTTTTGTTTCATTTTAATTTTGGTTAAGATAACGTTGTAATTTTGTGATGAATTTTTATTATTATGAAAATCTCATTATTCCTTAGGAGATGAGAAATTTGAATAATAAATTGGAAATTTATAAAGTTTAGTTGTATATCAAATATAACACACTACAACAGAAGTTAGAAAAATATAGTTCACCTTAAAAAAAATATTAATCAAACATACAAAATATAATAATATGATATATTTATACTTTGTAGAGAAAGGATAAAAAAATACTTGTAGAAATCTTCTTTTTTTTTTTAAATAAATAATACTTGAAGTAATTGTTACTTTTTATGTATTACACATTTACACCCATTATATAATATTTATATATTCCCATGCATCGCATGGGTTTGCAGCTAGTCACCCCATAAAACCATAATCTCTAAATAAAGAAATAAATAAATAAAACCCATAAACGCATATCACAACCCAAATTGGTGTGCTAAGAAAGAAAGAAAAAGATGAGAAAAGAAAGAGAAAAGGCTGAGAGCAAGGAATCTGGGTGAAGGAGAAAGAAAGAAAGAAAAGAGAAAATAAGAAAGAAAAAAATAAATAAAAGAGAAGAAAGAAGCATACAAACTGAAGAAAGAAAGAAAGAAAAAAAAAAAAAAGAAGAAGAAGAAGAAGAAAGGGAGTGTTGGCACCTGATTTTTTATGTGGACTTGACATTGAGTTAGGTCCCACATGTTTGCCAAAATTTACGAGAATGCCACATAACTCATAATTCATGATTCAAAAACATCAAAAACTTGTTCTCAATTTTCATTACTCGGGGGTGTTTGGACTTTATGTTTTCCATCACATCACTCTAAACTCATCGCTCATCACTCAAAATTGGTGGATCCCACACATGCTACACTTGTTTGGATAAGTTTTCATTTTTTGTTTTCATCACCCAAAACTCACTAAATTGGGTTATGAGTTAGTGAAAATGAAAAAAAAAAAAAAAAAATGGGGCGTAAATGCACTTTTAGTCCCTACATTTTGACTTTTTTTCATTTTGGTCCCTACATTTTAATTTTACCACTTTTAGTCCCTAAACTAATTAGCGCATATCATATCAGTCCTTACCGTCAGCCAACAAACAAAAAAAGCTGACGTGGCCAATGGCACTATTAAAATAATAATAATAAGAAAACCTAAAATACAATTTAATTAAAATTATTTCTTAAATAACAAAAATCATTATCTTTTTAATTCTTATTCTTTTTTTTTTCTTTAACGTGCCAGTCATCAAATTTTTTAAAAAACCCTAACCAACTTTATCTATCTCTAATTCTCTCTTTCTCCCTCTCCCTTTCTCTCTTCGGCCTCCATGGACGGAATCTCCCTCTGATCTCAAAATTCTCTCCACTGTAGCTCCATGGCCGGAGCTCACAAGGTCGGTCTTCTTCTCCACCACGCACCATCGATCTGACCTAAGCTTTCTCTAGTCTAAAAATCTCATCTCCACTTAAAACCTTACTCCCAATCTCAACCAACGGCGAGCAAATCAGGGGCTGATCTTCGAAGTTTTTGATTATGGAGACCATGGGGTCTTGATGTAGAGAAAATAATGGGAAAATTTTGGAGTCTTGCTGGTGGGTGTTGTGAAAAATGGATTGGTGGTTGGTGGCTATGGTGTTGTGAACTCCAAGCGGTGGTGGTTGTGGATTGGTTTGGTTTCATTGGTTGTGGTGGGTTTGTTGTTGGTGTGGGTCGATTGGTTTGTTTGTTTTTGGTCTTCCTTTGGTCAGTTGGGTCCGTTGATGATTTTGGCTTGGGTTGATGATAATGGGTTTTCTCTAAGATTGGTGGCTGTGGCGTTGTGAACCCTAGGCAGTGGTGGTTGTTGATTGGTTTGGATTCGTTGGTTGTGGTGGGTTTGATGATTTTTCTGGATTGGAGGTTTGATGATTTTTTCATGTTGGAGGTTTCGGTAGAGGACAGGGATTTTGTATGAATTTTTGCATGTTTATTTGATAAGAAAATACAAGAAAATAAAAAGAAAATCTTAGATTATTTTAATTTTCTAGGCAACCTGAAGAACATGAAGAACATGTTACTCATTGTTCTTCCGAAAATAATGAAAAAATTTTTATTTAGTTAAAATTAATAAATTAATTTTTTTAATTCAAAATAATTTTTTTATTATTATTTTAATAGTGCTATCAGCCACGTCATCTTTTTTTGTTAGTTGGCTGACGGCAAGGACTGATATGACACGCACTAATTGGTCTATGGACTAGAAGTGGTAAAATTAAAATGTAGGGACCAAAATGGTAAAAAGTCAAAATGTAGGGACTAAAAGTGCATTTACGCCAAAAAATGGTGTTTTTGAGTTATGAAAATAGAGTTATGATGGCACTTTTGTAATTTCACTCAACTAATGGGCCCCACGTTTTGCATGTTGTCAAATCTATGCCCACTTGACTTCCTAACTCTCCCTCTCTCATCATATCAAACTTCCTTTTTTCTATGTTCTTTGATTTTCTGTGTTCTTCATCATCACCTCGTCTTCTTCTTTTTTTTCTTCTTTTTTCTTTCCTTTTCATGTTGGGTCTGGGCTTGGTTTCTCTATTCTCTTCTCTCTCTCTTTTTCTTTCTTTTCTTTTTTTTTTCCTTCTTTTGTTTCCTTTTCACATTGGGTTTCTAGGTTTGGTTTTTTTTTTTTTTTTCCCCTCTTTCCATTCCTTTTCACTGTGTTTCTAGGCTTGGGTTTTTTTTTCTTTTCTTTTCTTTTTTTCTTTCTTGCTTTCTTCACTTATCACAATCTTTTCTCTTCTCTTTTTTCCCTCTTTTCATTCTTTCTAAGCTTCATAGTGTAATTTATTGTGGTGTTAAAGGTGTCGGTGGTGTGAATGGCCAGATTTGCTATGGTGGATTGGTTTGATGTTTTGTGATTTGCACGATGGTGGGTTTTTTTAGCTGGGTGCTAGGTTTGATGTTATGTTTCCACTGTAGCAAGTCAGTCCGTGGGTCCCACAAAAAGTAGAGATTTTTGAGTTTTTAGAATGAAAACTCAACTGGGTTTAAGGGCCAAACAAAGCTGGGTATAAGTTAGGGATTTTCAAGTGATAAAAAATGAGTTATAGGATGATGAGTCTTGAGTGATAATTTTTGGGTGATGAGTGATGAGATATCAATTAGTCACCATCCAAGCATGGCCTCAAATTCAGTTTTTTGAGTTTTGAGTGATGAAAATTGAGTTATGGGAACAAAACCAAACAAGCTAATTGTAGTGGGACCTACAAATATTAAGAATTGAGTGATGAAAATTGAATTTTGAGTGATAATTTTGCCTAAACCAAACATCCCAACATCATGGTTTGTACGTTTCAAGAAATCCACAAGCAATCTATATCTTTTGGTTACTTTAATATTGTGATTCCGGGAAGTGAAATTCCAAAATGGTTTAGCCATTAGAGTGTGAGGAATATGGTTAAGGCACAAGTTACTCATCCCAACAAAAATGTGCAGTCTATTTTGAGTAATAATTGGATTAGAATGGATGTGTGTACTGAATTGTCATGCCCCAATTTTTATCTCTCTGATAATGGGCATTTTTTGACATGTCGCATTCTAATCAATAACTATGAAGGTTCAAGCTTTTATGTAGGCATTAGTACTAGAATGGTTCAGATTAAATCAAGTCACCTTTGGTTGTCCTATAGACCCTCTCAAATGTTTACTAAGAATAATAGAGCAGTATTGAGTCGAATTAATGAGAATGGATTCATACAGATTTAGGTCAGATTTTCATTTCAATATGATTTAAGCCAGTACTGCTAGGAGATTAAGAAATGTGGTATATGAGAAAGACCTTGAAGATACAAGAGAAATGATGGCTCAATCCGGCCAGCAACAACACCTGCATCACTCCTTATGAGGGTTTGGATGTTTGTCATGATTTTGACAATTCAACAAAAGGTATCAAAATGAAGTGTAGCTGCAATGAATATGATGGGGTTGGACCTAGTGGTGGAAAAAAATCTTTAATGCGCCTAGTGCATAAGCCATCTCTCTCATTGACAGGTGGGCCCCACACTACATCACTCCTTATGAGGGTTTGGATGTTTGTCATGATTTTGACAATTCAACAAAAGGTATCAAAATGAAGTGTAGCTGCGATGAATATAATGGGGTTGGACTTAGTGGTGGAAAAAAATCTTTCATGTGCCCAGCACATAAGCCATCTCTCTCACTGAGTGGGGCCCACCTGTCAGTGAGAGAGACGTCTCATACGCCAGGCGCATGAGATACCTCCTCCCTAGTGGTGAAGGTAGCTCTAATGATGTCCCACACTCAAAGAGGATTGAAAGATAGAAAATGAGATTGAAATCAGGTGCACCTAGTGCACCTGGTGCAATTGCATCGGATAGTTGAGATTGAAAGTTGAAAAAAAAAAAACTTTCAATCTCAACCATTGAATTATAAAAGTTTTAAAAAACGTGTTAAAAAGTTAAAAAGTTGAAGTTAAAAAATAGAATGGTAAAATTTGATGTAAGAGTGAGTGGGTGTAATTACACCCGATGCAATACCCTAGGTAGTGCACTGGATCCAAATCCTAGAGAAGGTATGGGCTCATGCTAACTCTGATTGCAAGGATTCTAATGAAGGGCTTGGTAAGTCATCGTTGCATGGACTCTATAGCTTCCTACTGAGCATGTATACCTTCTTCTTTTCTTTTTTTTCGAATTTTAAGCTTAGAAATTACGTTAAGTTCATGTTACATGGACTCTATACATTTTTATTAGGCAGGTGGTAACCTTGTTTTTTGTTTTTTTGTTTTGGAGAGAAAGTAACAGGCCATGATACAAAGGAATCTATAGAGTCAAAATGTCATTGCTATTACATTTTCAATAAACCTGTGAGTGTCAGAAGCTTACTATGCCATTTTCATTTTACCACCTTGTACAAATTTTTCCTTAAAAGAATAAATCCCAAATTTTAGTAGATCATGCCTTTTTAGAATACTTTGATTTTACAATACAACTAGCTACTGTGATTTTAAGATTTTCATATTTATACTCTTAGTTGGACCCTTCTAACATTCAATTTAACAAAATAAAGATGTAGTTAGTCAAGGGTTTTCCAATATAAGTGTAGGACTTCTGCTCTCTATCCTTCTCAGTCTCAATTCTGAAATCTTCTACTTTACATATTCTAACAATATATTCTTGACAGACTACCTACAAGGTGCTCCTGAAAATTTTTTACTATAAATTATTTTTACTGAATTTTAGCTTATTCACTTGAGCTTTCTCTGCTGAGTTCACTTAAAAAATAATAATAAAATAAATAAAACTCAGCTTGGGTATGCATCAATTTGGAAAAGACCTATTTTCTTCTACTTTTGGTTTTGCTTTGAAGCTTCTTATGTTTCTTCTATTTTGATGTAGAACAAACAGCACATGCCCTTCTAGAGTAGTAGGGGTACCGGAAGTCACAACGCAAGATCAAATGGAGTGTCAGTAGAGGCCATCGGGGTAATAGTGTCAAAATTGCATGAAATTTGATAGATTGAAGGAATACGACATTCTGATCCAAACTCATATTTATGATCGTCACCTAAATTTAGGCAAATTCCTTCGTTAAGGCCCCGAAAACAGTGTTTTTGCTATTTATAGTAATATTTGTTTTTCCTTAATAACTTTTAGTTTCAAAGTCAGAATAAGGTCCTGTTTATTTTGAGACATCTCTGAGAGACAGTATTTTTAATTTCCGCAATTATCTAAATTTTTCTATTTTTGGCAAAAATCACTATTTTGCCACCTAATTACGTGATTAACGCAGATTAGGGTTTCTAGGCGTTTTCATAGCCGCCCTAGGGTTTCTTTTACTATTTAAACATATTGTAGCCTTCAGGGCAATGCAGTCTTTAGATTTATAAAAATACAAACTTTGTCTATTTCTCTCTGGTAGATTCCAGGACCTTATTACCTTGTGGATTCAAGGGACCCCTCGTGGATTCGAAATTTTCATTTAGAAGCTAACGTGTTTAGTTCCTTTTTCCATTCAGAAAGCAACGTGTTTGTTTTCTTATAGCTTCCATGACATCATGCTTTTATTTTATTTGGACTTTTCTCCATGATTGTTCATCTTCTTATCCCTTCTTGTTTTGTTGGATTTCAATTATTGTTATTTTTTTTTTTCTAATAGCTTAAGTACTTGGCTTAATTTGGGTTAGTTTGGACTTTTGGACTAATGGGGTTAGATAATTTTAAACACCAAAGTTGTATTGCTTTTTTTTTTTTTTTTTTTTTAAGTCCTGATTTTAACATTGGAGCTGCTGCAATTTGAATCAGTACGAGTAACTGTTCAGCTGCATTTTATGTCTATTTACTATAAGAAATCATTAAACTGATAAATACATAAATTAATTAATTAGAAGCTCTAAATCAGTGATGGCAGGTTCATGCATTTTGTAGGCATGCTGAAGGTTTTCTCATTATTTGTTTTGTATGTTATAGTAGCTTCTAATTGACAGAAAATGTAATGCAATTAGATGGTACTTGCAACTTTTACTGGACAGCTTTTCATATCACTAGAGGCACTTTCTTTGTTATGCGTCCCCAGATTGCTTGTTTAACATCCAGAGTGAGCATAGTCGGCTAATTTGGATTACTGAGAGAACAACAAGATATTCTTGTGCAAGTGCGTGGAACTGTATAAGGAAGAAATGCTAAAACATGTATTTATAGGTTGGCTAAGGGTTCACAACAAATTGTCAACAAAAGATCGAAAGTTTTAGTGATATGCTAATCTTGATGGTCAGTGTGTTGTTCGTAAAAGAAGAATTAAAAGTATGGACCACTTATTTTGTGATTGTTCTTTCTCGATCAGGACTAGTAAGTCACCATGTTTCTTTTTATTACAAGTATTGTTGGTTGCTTTTTTATTTTTCCTTTTCTTTGGCATATATATACTTATATTTTTTAATTTTAAATTCAGAAATTGCGTTTATTGCAGCCCCTAATTTAGCGTGCGTTTGGATTGGGCGTTTGCTTCGTTTGGCATTTTGGAGCCCGGGTCCCACCCACTGTTCATGGACTAGCCACCCACAGAAAAACGCAACAAATGTTATACACAGTGTTTTCAACTTTAAAAAATATTTTGCTACAGTGTTTTCAGCAATAAGTTTTCAGTTTTCAGCAAAATAAGCGGTATCCAAACAAACCCTTAGTCTCTGTAGCCTTCTCTCTTTGACATGCTTCCCCAACGGTAACAAAGCATACCCCTCTCTCTCTCTCTCTCTCTCTCTCTCTCTCTCCCTCCCTTTCTATTCTTCTATGATGTTTGATTTTCTTCATCTCTTCTTTCAGCTAATCTTTTTCTTTGTTGAGTATGTCGGCCTCAATTACTCAACATCTGCGCTCACCAATGGTTTGTCACTCTTTGCCTCCCACAACCACACCCACAGTCAGCAACTCCTCAATGAGTCATAGCAGTGTTGTCTCTGAAAGTGTTTTTTTATTTTTTGGTCTCATACCAAAATGCACCATTGTTGTCCCTTTTTTTTAGAATGATATTTCTGTGTAACTGTGTTTGATGTTGAAAGCTCAAATTAGTGTGAAACACTAATGCTTGTTTAGACCCCAAATTAAAAATTACGGCTAGATTTCTTTTACTCTAACTTATCAAAGTGCAGAATAAGAGTAATTAAGCACAATAAACCAGTAATACTACTCTAATCCATATTCAACCACAATGAACAATAAAATGAAAGCTTAAAGAGTAGGAAGAGAGATGTAAACACAAGATAACATCAAGACGTGTTATCGAAGAGGAAACTGAAAAACTCGGCGAAAAACCTCTTCGCGACCCTCCAAGTCGAAATTGAACCACTAATGAATAAAGTTGGAGTACATAAATAACAAAAGACCCTCCAAGCCTAATCTACCACATATACTAAAGCCCTCCAAGCTCTTGTTACCAACAGACTTCTTGGAGTCTTGTCTTCACTAGCTTTCTGGATCCCGCAATTCAGCCTGATTGCATCTGCCACTAAATTGCTCCTTCCAATGCTTCTTAAAGTCACCAAAACTTGACTCAACATTCAGATTGGGTGTGGTAAGTGTTTGGGCTAAGAATCTCTCAAGGATGTAGAGATGGAGAGGTAGGAGTAGAGGAAAACCAAGAGAAAATGTGTAGATGATTGTGGGTATAATAATCTCTAACTCTCAAGTGTTTTTTGTTAGGTTCTAAGGATTTAGGATCTAAATGTTTTAGAACTTCAATGTGTAATGTTGGCAAACCATGATCAAAACGTTGAGTCTAGATTTAGGCTGCTTAAAGTGTGTTTATGTATAAAGTTGGAATCGAGTGTACTGCAGGATTTATTGTGTAAATCTACAAAGCTCGATCGATCGAAAATTAGACTCGATTGATCGAAGCTTGTATAAATTATTTTTCTGCAGAATTTTCCAACTCAGCCCAAGCCCATATGACATGTAGCGTTTTATGTTTTTCCTTAAATATAAAAGGAAAAACCCTAGCCACATTTTAAGGTTGTTGTTTATGCTGTGTGTGTGAATCTCTTATGAGATCTAGAGGTGTTTGCCTCCATACATACTTAGGGTTATCCAGATCGAGATTGATGTCAAAAGCTTGGTGATCGGTTCAATTGCTGCTTAAAGAGCTTAAAGAAAACACAAGTGGGAGTACTTTTAATTGCTGTGAATCCAAGAAAGAAGTAGTCTGTGGATTCGGAGCTGTCACGTGGTCGTGGTAGTAAGTTTTCTACTCGAGATAGCAATAGAATGTTAGTGGTCTAAGTCACTATTGTAAAATTTCAATTCTTTCATAGTAGATCTGTTTTACCTTAAGGATAGTTAGGTTAAATCCCCCACGGGTTTTTTACCAGTTTGGTTTTCCTGGGTTATCATATCGTTGTGTTCTTTATTTTCTGCATTGTTTACTTGATATGATTTATTTGTGTTAACCTAGTTTTGAATAATTTACCTAAGTAATCACTTGGCTAAATAACTAGGTTAATCAACTTGTGTTTTAAGGGGTCTAAAAACGAACATTTTTGCTAGGGTTTTCTCTTTGAAAAACACTTCTTACATTTCGTGGGTAATGAGGGTATTTATAGTGTAGGTAAAGAATTTAGTAAAACACTTTATCTTTTTGCCAAACAAAGAGTTTCGCAGGTACCTTGCGAGATGGCCTTCTCACAAAGTACTCGCGAATTTGACAGCCTAGCATGACTCTTCAGCTTCTAGTTATGTGCTTCACACGTGGCCTTTTGCGGGATACTTTCTTGCGAGCTAGTCGCGAACTGCATGATTCTTTTTTTAAGCTTGATTCTTCACCAATCTCTCACGCTTATCCGTTACAATTAAAACCCACATAAATACAGGGAAATGATTGAAGAAATTACAATTAAATTTGGCACTGAATTAAAGCCAAAAAAGGCTAGTTGGAAATCACAACTTTATAGATGTAATGCGATCAAGACATGTATGTTAAATACAATACACTATGTCATCAATAGAGTAGACCATGGTCCAAGGTTTTCCAAATACCATGATTTTAAGTTTTCCATAATGGGATAATATATTCCTATTTTAAGTTTTCCATAATGGGATAATAAAGATGTAGCAAGCAAAATAACTTCTATTTTAACATATTCTAACAATATATGTAAATGTTGGTTTGAATTGATAGGCTTAAATCATGCAATTCTGTTCTTGACAAATTGCCTACAAGGTGCTCATGAATGAGTTCCATTGTAAATTTTTTAATATGAAATTTGTCTTATTTATTTACACGTTCTCTATTGGGTTTACTTTCTTCTTTATATGAATTTTTTTTTTCTTGAAATCGTATCTTTTTTTATTCTGCTAAGCGTGGGTGCAAATTGATTGGAAACAGACCCATTTTCTTCAGTTTTTGGTTTTTCTATGAATATTTGTTGGATTTCTTCCACTTTTATTTTATTTGGACTTTTCTCCATAATTTTTCATCTTTATATTCTTTCAGGTTTTGCTGGATTTCATTTGAGTTGTTTAATTGTTTAAGTACTTGGCTTAATTTGGGTTAGTTTGGAATCTTGATCTAATTGGGTTAGACAAATGCAAAGACAATTTCTATATTGCCTAAAAAAATTGGTCCGGCTACATTTTTAATCCAAATGTATAAGTTATAATTGCCCCACTGCATTTTATATCTATTTACTATAATGATACATTAAACAGATAAATACAAAAATAAATAAAGTAGAAACTCTCATTCAGATTATGGCAGGTTCATGCATTTTGAAGGTTGCTAGTGGCTTTCACAATATTTGCTTTTTATGTTATAGTAGCTTCTAATTGCCACAAAATTTGATGTATTTAGATGGTACTTGCAGCTTTTACTAGACAGCTTTCGTATTTCTGGAGGCACTTTATATGTTATATGTCCCAAAATTGCTTGCTTAACATACAAAATAAGCTTAGTCTGGTTGAGATTGGAAGTGAAAATATGCTAATTTGGATTACTAAAAAAACAGTGAAATATTATTTTGCAGGTGCATGGTACAAGGAAGAAATGCTCCAAGGTTAAATGGTTAAGATCATCCGGTTTCCTAAAGTAATTCCAAAGCATGTGTTTATAGGCTGGCTAACGGTTCACAACAGATTGTCAACAAAGATCGAATGTTTTAGTGCTGTGCTAATCTTGATGCTTAGTGTGTTCTTTGAAAATAGAGAATTCAAAGTAGGATCAATTAATTTGTGATTGTTCTTTCTCGATGAGGATATGGTGAACCATAATGAGCTAGTGCCTAATAAAAAATCCAAAGTTCAGTTGGCTTGAGATTATGCTCTATGATGAGAAATCCATTGTGCCTAGACTGGCATTGCGGTCTGCTGTGTATCACATTTGGTTTCAGAGGAATACTAGCATTCATCAAGGAAGACTACCTTCTGAAGAGGCTATGGTCAAAATGATTAGGTGGGAAGTGAAGAACAGAGTTGAATGTAACAGTTACTGCAATTCTATTCTAAACTAGAGAATAATAACAAGTTAATGGTCTTTGTTTCTGTAAACTACATATTAGGAAATTTCATTTTGTAATGTTTATGGTTTAGTGTAGGCTGTTTTTGTATTGATGTTATTTATATAAGGAAAAATGATGGGATAGCCAAATAATTAATATCTCTGGTCCATCCATAGGGATCGTCCATGAGCCCGAAATTAACGTCTCTGGTTCATCCATAGGGATCGTCCATGAGCCTGAAGCCAATGTCCAAACAGATTGCCCGAGCAAGAATCGAACATGGGTAAAGTATATGGATAATCATATATCATCCCGTCCATGAGTGAAAAGAGTCGTCCATGAGCACAACACATGGACGACCACACGACACTTAGAAAAATCTCCAAGAGTGGACTCACCCCTGTATGGAAGACTTGAGCCACTTGACCTTAGAGCGGTTATCCAGCCCACATTTATTGCCATAAATTTTTCCTATGTATTTAACTTCCATCAGCAGTTGTAACTCCTATAACCGTTGAAGAAGTTATATCCTGATTCATTGATCTCCACAAATCTTGGGGGAAGTTATCAAGCTAATAACTGCTCCAAGAGTTCACTATAAAAGGACTGGTCTGAACCAAATCATGGTAAGAACATTTTGACATTTTCCTCCAAAACAGTTAGAACTCCATTTTTGTGGGATACTAACTTAGTCATCGGAGGGTCTTAGACCGATCCACCCCGGTCTCCTTCTTTGATAATGTGTTCATTTTTCAGGCCGTCGCTACCACCTTCAGCCCATCGAAGCCGAATTGTCCAGCCTACTGATTCCGTTCAGCATCAGTTGGCGCCGTCTGTGGGAAGGAGAAAACTTCAAGTTGGCAGTTTATCTTTCTCTGACAAAAGGCTGTATGGTTTGGACTAGATCAAGGGCCATTAGCCCAGGCCATCAAGAGAGTAGGGATGCTTCTAGCCATCCCAACCGAGATCGCCAATCAGCGCCTGTCACGCAAACGCCTTCCATCCAACATATACAATCTATGGCAGCCACCATGGTGGAGTTAACTCGTCAGAACCAAGAGTTGACTAGGGAGATAGAGAGGCAGCGCTGTGAAGGATATGCAGAAGAACAAGCCCAGAGTCAAGAAGATAGAGGGGGAAATGCTGAGCCCGAGAATCAATCAAAAGGCACCACTTCGTGAAGGGTGCCACACTTGGAAAAAGAAATGGATCAGATGAGGAAGGTTATGGACGAGATAAAGGAGAACATGAGAAGGGAAAATCCCATAGAGGATTTAGTTCACCGAACAGATTCCCCTTTCACATCTTCCATCAATGGCCATCCGTTACCTCCAAAGTTCAAAATGCCTTCCTTGGATTCATATGATGGAACGTGTGATCCCTTTAATCATATTGCTACTTTCAAGACTACAATGCATCTCCAAGGGGTTCCATACGAGATTATGTGTAAAGCCTTCCCTACCACCCTTAAAGGACTAGCGCGAGTGTGGTTCAGCAAGATACCTCCAAGCACAGTCAGTTCTTTTGAAGAATTGAGCAAGTTATTTGTCAACAACTTCATCGGAGGAAAAAGACATAAGCGCTCCTCGTCCAGCCTTTTAACTATAGAACAAGGAGAGAATGAAAGTCTGCGGTCCTTCATCACTCGTTTCAACAGGGAAGCACTGATAGTGGACGATGTGGACGACAAGCTATTGTTGGCAGCCTTCCATAATGGGGTTAACTCAGACTTATTCATTCACAAGCTATATGAGAAAGAGCCCCAGTCCATGGCTGAACTCGTCCATTCAGCCCAAAACTTTATGAATGCAGAAGATGCAATCATAGCTAAGAACAGGAAGAGAGCTGAAAGGATGGAGGCAAACCCCACACGTCACTCTGAGCAAGGGCCTCGTCCAAAGAAGGGATGAATGGAAGATAAGAAAGACCGAGACAACAGGAAGGCAGGTCCTTCAGCAAGGAATCAGACTTACACACCCCTAAATGCCCCACTCGATCAGGTGCTCATGCAAATCAAGGATGATCCTTCCTTGAAGTGGCCAGAGAAGATGAAAGGAAATCCTAACAAGTGCAATAAGAATAAATATTGTTGCTTCCATAGAGACCATGGGCATGACACGGACGAGTGTTTTGACTTGAAACAGTAAATCGAGAACCTCATTAGACAAGGTAAATTGAGGCACTTCGTTAGAAGGGATCATAAAGACGAGAAGTTAAAGGGGAAGATAGAAGAATCATCACAACCTCCACTTGGAGAGATAAGGGTTATCATAGGAGGGACTTCTGAAGGACAATCTTCCAGATCAAAGAAGACGTATCTCAAAGTGGTGCAAAACGTCTAACTCTCTAGACTATCCCCAAAGACGAAGGAGACAGACGAGCCAACCATTTCTTTCACGGACGAAGAAGCTGAGAGAATTCATTATCCATATGACAATGCAATTGTCATTACCCTACTCATTGCAGATTACACAACCAGGAGGGTGTTGGTGGATAATAGAAGCTCAGCAGATATATTGTATTATCCTACCTTCCAGCAGATGAGGCTTGGACGAGATCAACTTCGTCCAGCATATGCACCACTGATAGGATTTGGAGGAATGAAAGTACAGCCCGTAGGCACCATTACCTTGCCTGTAGTGGTAGGGTCATATCCACAGCAGATAACCAAAAAAGTGAATTTCCTTGTGGTGGATTGTTCATCCTCATACAATGCCATCGTTGGAAGGCAGTAACATTTACCTACCATCTATCAGTCAAATTCCCTATGGAGTATGGAATTGGACAAGCACAAGGAGATTAGTTGGCAGCCAGAGAATGTTATCTAGCCATGTTGGCTTTGGACGAGCAGGTGCAGACTATGAGTATAGAAGAGAGAAGAGTTGTCGCAGAACCTACTGAAATACTGGAAGATGTTTTATTACAAGAAAGCGATCCTGAGAAGTTCACTAGAATTGGAACAAATATGAAAGAGAAGGCTAAAAAAGACCTCGTCCAGTTTCTGAGGAAGAGGATTGATGTCTTTGCGTGGAGTCATGACGACATGCCAGGTATTGATCCCAGTGTAATTACTTATCAATTGAACGTCTTCCCCTATTCTAAGCCTGTTCGTCAAAAGAAGAGGGTGTTTGCTCCTGAACGAGATAAGGCTATCAAGGAAGAGGTTCAGAAACTGACTGCAGCAGAGTTTATCCGGGAAGTCTATTACCCGGATTGGTTAGCAAATGTAGTGATGGTGAAGAAGGCAAATGGCAAGTAGAGGATGTGTGTGGACTTCACTGACTTGAACAAGACTCGCCCTAAAGATAGTTATCCTTTGCCGCGTATTGATCAACTGGTTGATTCTACAACTGGCCATCAACTGTTGAGCTTCATGGATGTCTTCTCAGGATATAATCAGATAAAGATGAACGAGGCTGACCAAGAAAAGACCTCCTTTATTACCAGTCAAGGTTTGTTTTGTTACAAGGTAATGTCTTTCGGTCTAAAGAACGCAAGAGCAACTTATCAAAGGTTGGTGAATCACATGTTCCATCCACAGATAGGATGAAATGTGGAAGTGTATGTTAACGACATGCCTGTGAAGAGCTTAGACGAGGGAAGCCACTTGGACGATCTTCAGGAAACTTTTGAAACATTTCGGCGATATAAGATGAAATTGAACCCAAGTAAATGCGCCTTCGGAGTATCATCAGGAAAGTTCCTAGGTTTCATGGTTTCACAGAGGGGAATTGAAGCAAATCCAGCAATATTAAACATGGAACCACCAAAGAACATCAAGGAAGTCCAATCCCTTACTGGAAGTGTAGCAGCTCTAAAGAAGTTTGTTTTAAAAGCCACAGATAAGTGTTTACCCTTCTTCAAAATTCTCAGGAAGGCATTCAAATGGACGGACGAGTGTCAAAAGGCCTTTTATGATCTCAAGAACTATCTTACCACGGCTCCATTGTTAAGTTCGTCTGTCCTAGGAGAAGAATTATATCTATACTTAGCAGTGTCCCCATATGCCGTGAGTTCAGCATTAATCAGAGAGGAAGGGAAGGTGCAAAAGCCTATGTATTACACTAGCCGAGCACTGAGAGGAGCAGAAGGAAGGTACCCATTGATAGAGAAGTTAGCTTTTGCAATGATAACAGCTTCTAGGAAGTTAAGACACTACTTCCAAGTTCATGTCATCAATGTCATGACGGACCATCCACTCAAGAAGGCAATGAACAAACTAGAAGCTGCAAGACGACTAATCCAATGGGCAGTTGAGCTCAGTGAATTCGACATTCGGTACCAACCGAGAAATGCAATAAAGGCTCAAGCCCTGGCAGATTTCATTGCAGAATTCACTCCAAGTTATGAAGACTTGGATGAGAAAGAAAACAATAAAAAATGGGTCGTCCATGTAGATGGATCATCTACACTGCATGCAGGAGGTATAGGACTTGTTTTGCAGTCACCAGAATGAGATAAACTGAAGCACAAAATTCGCTTGCAGTACCAAACAACTAATAATAAAGCAGAGTAT
Organism: Quercus ilex subsp. ballota; assembly: GCA_032727855.1. NCBI lineage: Eukaryota > Viridiplantae > Streptophyta > Magnoliopsida > Fagales > Fagaceae > Quercus > Quercus ilex. The sequence continues at coordinate 23,310,809 of CM064917.1, read as the reverse complement.
GAAGCCCTTCTTAAAAGGTTGGAGTTGGCTAAATCAATGGAAGCAGATTCAATACTTGTCTTAGGAGACTCTCAGTTGGTCATAGGCCAAGTAAATGGGACATGTGAAGCCAAGGAAGATAGAATGAAGAGATATTTGAAGAAGGTGGTACGCCTTATGAAGAAATTCAAAGAAGCTAATTTCGTTCAAATCCCAAGGGAAGAGAACATGGAAGCAGATACTCTAGCAAAGGAAGCCTCCACGAACGAAGCAAGAGATGGGTTTGATGAAATCCAGTACATGCCAAGCGTAGACTTTCCCAAAATGTTACAACTAGAAGGTGAAGAAAATTAGATGACCCCGATAATTTCATACCTGAAGGATGGAAGGCTTCCAGAGGGGAAGGAAGAGGCCAGAAAACTCAGGGTTAAATTAGCAAGATATATCCTTATGGACAAGGAACTATACAAAAGAGGTTTTTCCCAGCCATACCTAAGGTGCTTAGCTCCAGACGAGGCAAATTACATGTTGGGGGAAGTTTATGAAGGAGCATGTGGAAACCACTCAGGAGCCAGATCACTCGTCCACAAGGTCATCCGTGCAGGATACTATTGGCCAACCATCCAAGCTGATGGGTTTGATGAAATCCAGTACATGCCAAGCGTAGACTTTCCCAAAATGTTACAACTAGAAGGTGAAGAAAATTAGATGACCCCGATAATTTCATACCTGAAGGATGGAAGGCTTCCAGAGGGGAAGGAAGAGGCCAGAAAACTCAGGGTTAAATTAGCAAGATATATCCTTATGGACAAGGAACTATACAAAAGAGGTTTTTCCCAGCCATACCTAAGGTGCTTAGCTCCAGACGAGGCAAATTACATGTTGGGGGAAGTTTATGAAGGAGCATGTGGAAACCACTCAGGAGCCAGATCACTCGTCCACAAGGTCATCCGTGCAGGATACTATTGGCCAACCATCCAAGCTGATGCTAAGGCATATGTCAAGGTATGTGATCAATGTCAACGTTTTAGTAATATTCCTAGACAACCGTCAGAATATCTCACTCTAATGATGGCCCCTTGGCCTTTTGTACAATGGGGTTTGGATATATTAGGCCCCTTTCTAACTAGAATTAGACAGATGAAGTTTTTGGTGGTAGGAATAGATTATTTCACTAAGTGGGTGGAAGCTGAACCTTTAGCAAATATTACGCAGCACAATGTTAAAAACTTCGTCTGGAAGAGTATTGTGTGCAGATTTAGAGTACCAAAGGTACTAGTATCTGATAATGGACGACAGTTAGACAGCACACCCTTCAGGGAATTTTGTGAACAACTAGGAATTAAGAATCATTATTCTTTACCCTCCCACCCACAAGCCAATGGACAAGCAGAAGTGGCAAACCGATCCTTGTTGAAAATCATCAAGACTCGGCTTGAAGGGGCAAAGGGAGTATGGCCAGATGAATTACCAGGTGTTTTGTGGGCTTACAGAACAACGGCGAGAACCCCCACTGGGGAAACTCCTTTCAAACTACTTATAGGAGCAAAGCAGTCATACCTGCAGAGGTGCACATGGCCAGCCGTAGGTTGATGAAGTATCAAGATGAAGAAAACAAAGAGTAGATTCGTCTTAACCTCGATCTTATAGACGAGGTAAAGATGGAAGCAGAGCAGAGAACAGCAAGATACAAAAATCTCATGGCAAAGCAACATGATGCCATGGTGAAACCTAGGCGTTTCAACATTGGGGATCTCGTCCTAAAAAGGATGTCTTTGGCCACCAAAAACCCGGCCCACGGGAAATTAGGACCAAATTAGGAAGGACCTTACAGGGTTATCAACTGCAAGAGGCAAGGATCCTACTACTTGGAAGCCCTAGATGGAAGGAAGCTGGAACACCCTTGGAATGTTGAACACCTAAGAAGGTACTATCAATAAAGGGTGATCATGGACGAACATTCCTGCAGGACGAATGCCATGGACGTTGGAAGTAATTTATTGCTTGAAGTGTTATTTTCTTGTGTTTGCTTATTTCTACTACTATGTGTTTTTAGATATGTAAGTATTTTGTGTTACTCATGGACGAGTCTGTGATTGTATAAGTATTTTTAATTCCCTAAAGGCACTAGCTCTTAAGCATGTCTCATGCCTGTGGACGAATAATTACATGGTGTGGATTTCCAAATGTATATATGTGTGATGTATTTTCAAGTATATGTATGATTGTAAGGGAATCCTTTATTTCTGTGATTTCATTCAAAATAACCCATAAAAGGCAAACAGCCAAAGACGAATAAAATCCTTGGACGCAAGGATGTACCGTCTATAAGCTTTCCTTCAAATAAGGATAAAGCAGGAAAAATAAATCTAAGGTATGTCCGTTTAAGCTCAAAGACGAGATAAAACCTAAAATATATCCGTCTAAGCTCAAGGTGAGATAAACCTGAGGTATGATCATCTAAATAGTGGACGAATAATGTTCTAACCAACCTAACAATCCAGCACATGGACGAGTATTAGTTGGGAACAATTTGTGCTAAGGACGAGTAATTGATTGTCCTGAGTTTGAATAAAGCTGGCAAAAAGACATCACTCATGGACGAATTGTACTTGAATGGCGAACATGAGTTCATGTAACTATTGTTGACGATGCAGGAAGAAATTCATCCATATGCTCAAGACGAGATAAAATCTCCTTAGGTGGAGAAATGGTATGGACAGTATAAATGAACTTCTTCACAAAGCTTATGGCATATTCAAACACAAAAAACAATGAAAATAAAAAACATTCATTCATTCATAAAATTCAAAGGGTAGACGACTACCGTCCAAAAACCCTTGAAAGTAATGAGTAATTGTTCATAAAGCTCGTCCATAAACTTGGACGAGAGAATTGTACTTGAATGAATTTTAAAAGAAATAAAGCCCAAAACACTGGGCACCTCCAAACAAGGTTAACATATAAACTTTCTAAAACGAAGATGAAATCACTTGGACAGATCACTGGGAGCATTGCCATTCTTCGGATCATCTTGGGTCACCTCATTATTAGCATCGTCCACCACATTGACGTCCTCAGAACTCGTCGCAAGTAAGGAACTCTCTGTAGCGAAGGAGATCTTAAATGTATCGAAGTTCAAATCAGGAAATGCTTCCTTGGCATCAGCACGAAAGTCCTCATACCCAACAGCATAATGACTGTCCAGACGATTCTTGTATTCGTCAGACTTCTTAAAAGCTGATATGGCTTCCTCACGTGCTTTCTCCAAGGACGAAGGAAATCCTGAAACTTGTCCCTCCAGATAAGCAATGCGAGTATCCTTCTCAACACCATCTGCTTTGCACTCTTCCACCTCGTCCTTCAGCTTCGTCTCACTTGCCTGTAGATGATTGAGGTCATCAGTCAACCTAATCACCTCCCCCTTCTTTAACAAAATTTCATTGTTCAGCTCCTTAGCCTTCTCTTTCGCCGTCTTTGCCTCTTCACAAAGTTCCTTGGCCTGGCACGTTGTGTAAAACTTTGACATAGCCTATGTCTAGACGAAGGAAAGTTAGACATTTAATTTTAATTATTAAAAAAAAAAAAAAAAAACATATTGAAAACACAAAGACTAGTGAAACTCTACCTTAAAGAGGTCATGGATACCGAAACGTTCAAATTCCTTCACTGACATATTGTAACATTCATTAACTTCATTGTCAGTGACGATTCCTTTGAACGTCCTCCATGCGTAGCCCTCATCCAGCACCAGGTTCGAAGGATGATCAGATGGCTCAGACGGATGAGGCTTGCGAGGAGTCTTGGCTGGAGGAGGAGTAAGGTCAGTTTGGACGGGATGAACTATTTGGACGGGTTCCACATCCACTGGAGGGTCGTCTAGATTAACCGTTGGAGCTATGAATTTGGGAACTTTACGAAGAGAAGTCTTGCCAGGTTTTTGCTTTTTAGGACCTCGACGACTTGGAAGATCGTCCAGATCCACAGTACTGGATATAGATTTAGACTTTCTCTTCCCTGTCTGGACGGAAAGTTTTTGGACGACTGGGGGGGGCAGTTGCATCCTTGTCCCCACTAGTTATGGTTTTTTCCTTGTTCTCCCTCATTGTAGTTATTCCTAAGACGAGGAAAATCAGTTAAAAAAAAAAAAAAAAAAGAGAAAGAAGGGAGAAAAAAGAAAGGATGGACGACACTTACTTCGACAAGTGGTTTCCTCGTGACTTAAATTCTCGGCGGTAGGTTCTGGACCAAGTCCCCACGTAGCTAGACGACTGAAAGTGAGTAGATCGTGAAAGGTTCTTCCAAGGAAGGCACGCACTTGGTCTATTCGGTCCAAGTAAAATTTGTCCAAGCGTGGACGAACAACGGCTGCATCAATAAGAAGGGTGGTTAGACGACTAAGAGTTCGAAAATATATAAAGAAAAATAAAATAAAATGGAAGGAGACATATCCTCAGGACGAAGACGACCTAGAGGGTCGGTAAAAGGTGGAAAGGGGGTATTACCCACATCCACTGGGTCCCCAGCCTAATTTCTAGAAATAATAAAAAATTCTTTTTTCCAGAGCCTGTCAAACGAGCTGCGGCCCTTAATTAAACTATAGTAGGAGCCTTTGGACGAAAACTGGTAAAAATCAGCAGACTTTTTTTTATCTCTAAGGGCTTATAACAGTAAAGGAACTTGTCCACTATGATAGGACAGTCCCCTTCCAACGCTTCACGCCATAGCATTTGCATGGCAACTACTGTCCTCCATCCATTAGGGTTGAGCTGGTTAGGTCCAATACCCAACCTATAGAGAAGACCTCTACAAAAAGAATTGAGAGGAAACCTAAGGCCAGCTAAAAGGAAAGAAGTATATACACCTAAACCAGAAGAAGGAGAACAACACCACTCTCCTTCCTTGGGTAGACGAGGATTAAACTCAGAAGGGATCTGATATCTATCTACAAGGGTTTTTAACTTAGGGGCATCTAAGGTGGACGATACCTCTGGGGCACAACTGTATATAACATTCTCCTCTTCCTCCTCCTCGTCCTAAGATACGCTAGGAGGTGGCTCCCTGGACGAGCTAGCACCAGCCCCAGATGACATCCTATGTTGCATTTCCTGGAATTCCTCAAAAGGAATGCCAGGAACTCCAGACGAGTAATGCTCATCTGAAGAACTATTACTGTAGCTCGTGCTGCCCTCACCACTTTCATAGCTCCCAAAAGAAGTGTCCTGGTACTCGTCTATTTCTCTCTATAGACTACTAGACGAAGACATGACTGAAATAAAGAATAAGACAAAAAACCTAAGAAAGGAAGAAGAAATACCTGAGAACTAGGATGAAGAGCTAAACGAGACTCTTGGACGAGATGGCAGAAGGGAGATTATGAGAAAGGTGAGGGGTAGGAAAGAGAATGTACCTATTTATAGGGCCCAGAAACAGGTCAACGAAGCGACACCAGCCATTCAGAAGAGGACACGTGGCTGTCCCTTTGGAAAACGCAGTGGACATGATGGGTCAACCAACAAAATCACGACACGTGGTAAAATATATATATATATATATATATATAAAAAATAAAGAAATAAATTTCTTTTTAACTCTTTGGACGATGTAAATTAAATCTATCTTTGGACGACTCCTGGACAAGGGGGCAACTAATGGGATAGCAAAATAATTAATATCTCTAGTCCGTCCATAGGGATCGTCCATGAGCCCGAAATTGACGTCTCTAGTTCGTCCATATGGATCGTCCATGAGCCTAAAGCCAATGTACAAACAGATTGCCTAAGCAAGAATCAAACATGGGTAAAGTATATGGATAATCATATATCATCCCGTCCATGAGTGAAAAGAGTCGTCCATGAGCACAACACATGGACGACCACACAACACTTAGAAAAATCTCCAAGAGTGGACTCACCCCTGTATGGAAGACTTGAGCCACTTGACCTTAGAGCGATTATCCAGCCCACATTTATCGCCATAAATTTTTCCTATGTATTTAACTTCCATCAGCATTGTAACTCCTATAACCATTGAAGAAGTTACATCCTGATTCATTGATCTCCACAAATCTTGGGGGAAGTTATCAAGCTAATAACTGCTCCAAGAGTTCACTATAAAAGGACCAGCCTGAACCAAATCATGGTAAGAACATTCTAACATTTTCCTTCAAAACAGTTAGAACTCCATTTTTGTGGGATACTAACTTAGTCATCGAAGGGTCTTAGACCGGTCCACCCCGGTCTCCTTCTTTGATAGTGTATTCATTTTTCATGCCTTCGCTACCACCTTCAGCCCATCGAAACCGAATTGTCCAGCCTATTGATTCTGTTCAGCATCAAAAAATATTTTGTAAATAATGTAATTTGTAGTTGGAATTTGTTTCTACTACTTCTTACAAATGGTTCATCATCTGCAAGTCCTTTTTTTTCTTTTTCTTTTTTTTTCTTTTTTTTAATACAAGATAAAAATCTACTCTAGCCTAATCTAAGTGTATATGTATGAGACTCCCTCCTAGAAACTTGAACCCTAACCCTTGCCCCTCATACCTCACAAGCACTTCTACTTGTGGAGTGACAATCGTGCCAAGGGTGCGTGGTGGTCCTCTATACGTCTTAAATAGCCTAAATAGAAAGTAAAATATAAGTAAATTTATCACTTATATTAGAAAAAAAAAATACAAAACTTTAATAACATAAGAAAAATGTAATTTTATCAAGATCTTATCAATATTATGCTGAGAATGTGACATACTATTCTTAATAAAGAGACTCCTCTTTCTACACAAATCTCTCCTCGCAAAGCATCACCAAAGTAGATTGAATAAACCGAATTGATTGAGGTGGACCGAATAGACCTAAGTGAACCGAACTAGATTGAAATGGACCAAATGAACTGAAATGCTACACTAATATCATTCAACAAAAATGTATTGACAATTAATGCTGCACTTCAAATTTTAGATATTATATAGATAAATATATCTGCTTAATCACACATACCTTGAGTTAGATCTTAGTAAAAAGTCTAATGACACAAAAAACTTCACTAACTTTTTTACCATTGCCAAGACAGATATGTTATAATTGATGTATAATAAAAGTTAACGGTGAATCCATGTGAAAATGCTTTTACATTAATCAAAATTTTATCACTTCTGCAAGTTTTGAAGAAACTAGTAAATAGTTTTGTTAATTTCTCAAAGTATTGGTAGCACGTTGGGCATTCTTTTTAAATCCAAGGATGGCCCACATATGGGTTATTGAAACCGATCATGTGCAATCACTACCATAAACATTTAGACATTCCTAAGCATATGGATTGGCTTTCTACCTTTCTTACCACGATATCTCTTTATTGAGTAAAAACAGAGAAACAGACTTTGTACACCAACAAAACAGTCTCTATAGTGAAGATACAAATCCAGGAGAAATTCTTCAAGGAGAAAATGTTACGCAATCCTTTCCTCAATTTCTGCATCCTCCAATACCACCATCACATCCTCCACAACTTCAAAACATACCCACTCTCACACCTTTTCCCATCATCAAACAATGCTGCAAATTCTCACGGAGAGAGCTTGCAATTGGAAGCAGTTCTTCGTTGCTTCTCCTCTTGGGTTCTCAAAATCTTGAGCCATTCCTCCAGTCCAAGGCACTAGCTGAAGAAACATAGCAGACACAAACATAAATGAAGGACAAGTGGAAAACTCAATTTTATTATTTTAGCTAACCACCTCAATATTATTTTTTTTTTTTTTTGAAGAGTTTCAACTTATAGCTGACTATTATTATTATGGTTATAATGGTTATCTTCATTATATGTCCAATAAAAAGACCAAGTTTTGTTTTTAAGTAAAAAAGAAAACAGGAAAGTAAAAAATAAAAATAAAGCCAAGTTATATTTAGATCTATATATATCAAAAAGCTTAAACGTAGTATTTATTATTGCTACGCTCCTGTTGAGCCACCTCATCTACCATGTCATTCATCACTCATTAGTCTTTTTTTCATATTTATTTTGTATCTTTAATTTTTTACAATATTTAATATATAAATGTATTGACTTTACAAATTTATTTTAGGCGGTTTTAATTTTACATATTCATCTACTTTAATTTTGATGTTATAACTAAATAATAAATCAATGAAAAATCAAACTAAAAGTGTTGTCTATATTGTTAGGACATATGGGAGATTGTTAGAGACATATGTTATGTAAATTGGCTAATCCTTTGACAAAACGCACTTTATTTGTAATTTGGTAGATTTAGGATGGGTTTAGTACTTCAAGGAACAAGAGTTCAAGTTTAGAATTGAAGCCATGCAAATCTGTCCAAAAAATAAGTGAAGAAATGATGTTCATTAAAGCTCGACAGATAGCTTGACAAAATCATATCTATCGAAGTTTAATGATGAAGCTCGACAGAATCTTGACAGAAGTTGTATCTATCGAGGATTACGAAATTAGAATTTCTAGATCTGATTTCATGCATATCCATGTGTATTTGTGTAGGGTTTCTTTTCTCACAACCCTAGACATATATGAGGATTATTTTAAGTTTCGTCTCAAGTGATGCAAGGTGATGCAAAGTCATTGTGCATGCAAATTGTGACCGGAGACAAAATTTGCTCTACTTCATCATATTCTCTCTAGAAGTTACTGCGTCTTTGCGCCAAAGGTTTTGTGACCAAGAAGCTTCCTAATCTTCATTGTTGGATGAACTGAACCACTTTGCAGCCAACTTCTTCCTCAAGTTGGTGTGTTAGTCACGTACTGGGATCCGTGTATCATTGGTTAATCACGTACTGGGATTCGTGCATTGAAAGGAGAGATTTCTGCTACATTACAAGTTCAATTGGGTATTAGGGTAAGAGTTCAACTGTAAGTTGGTATAAGGTACTGGGATTCCTTTTACTTGTAACCACTTGTTTTGATAATAGTGGATTCTCGGGAGTGGTGACCTTAAATTCACCCAATGGGGTTTTGCCTTGGTAGTTTTCCTCATTCATAAATAAATCACCTGTGTCAAATTTATTTTCTGCTACATTTAACTTAGTTGGTAATTTGTTTGTGTAAAGTTGTGATTTACAACTAATTTGTGTTGCCTTTAATTCCGTGACAAATTTGATTGCAATTTTGTTCAATCTTTTGTACCCTGTATTTTATGTGGGATTTCACTATAAGGGTTGTGTGTGAGAAAGAGTGTGAAGACTCAAGGCAAAGTGAAGAGCAAGAAGTTTTCGCGGGGTAGCTCACGAGAAGCCTTCCCACGAAGTGAAACATGTGCCCTGCACATGACTAGAATGCAAAGAGTCATGACAGATGGTGACAGCTAGTTTTCGCAAGTGTCTTGCGGGTAAGGCTTTCCCGCGAGATACCCACGAAACAATCTGTTTTGCTAATTTGTCATATCTGATACACCCTATCTCTCCCCACACTATATATACCCACATTACCCACATATGTTGAAGAGTGCTTTTCAGAGAGAAAACCCTAGCCACAACCTTTGACAGTTAGAGATTGTTATACCCACAATCCTCTATACAATCCATTGTGGTTTTCCTCAACTCTTACCTTTCCATTTCCAAATCCTTGAAAGGTTGATAACCCAAATACTTACCACACCCATTCTGAGTGTCAAGTGAGGTTTTGGTGCTGCTGGGAAGTATTGGAAAAAGCCCAGCTTTGGCAGATGCAATTGGGCGTATTGCGTGATCTGGAAAGTTAGATAAGACACGGTTCCAAGAAACCTTGTAGGAGTAGGAGCTTGGAGGGCTTAGGTGCATTGGGTAGATTAGGCTTAGAAGGTCTCTTGCTATTCGTGTATCCCAACTTATTGTCTAGTAGATCGATTTACTGCTTGGAGGGCGGCGAAGAGGTTTTTCGCCAAGTTCTTCGCCAAGTTCTTCGGTTTCCTCTTCAATAACACATCGGCGTGTTATCTTGTGTTTGCATTCTTCTTCCCTACTCTTTTAGCTTTCATTTTACTGCTGTGTTTTAATTAATATGGCTTTGAGTAGTTTTATTGTTTATCCGCTCGCATTTACTCTATTCCGCACTTAGTTTAAGTTAGAGTAAAATCAACCAAGCCGTAATCTTTTAATTTGGGGGTCTAAACAACTCTTGTGTTTTCACACATTTTTGAGCTTTCAGTTTGTTCTACCACGCTTATTGCATGTAATTGAATCTAATTAATTCGCTTGGAAAATTAATTGATTAATTTACCAAATGGGTCAATACATTCTTGGCCTATCATATATATATTCATCTTGGGCGGTTTTAACTTTATATATTATTTTGCCTCTTTATCTTCCTTTATTTTGACTTTTCTTATTTCCATTCTCTTACTATAAATTTGCTACTCTCTCCCATTTTATGCATATTTTTCTCATACAAAAAAAGTTATTTCTCTCACTCTCTCTCTCTCTCTCTCTCTCAAATTTTTTTTTTCATTTTTTGTTGGATTTTTTTTTTTTCATCTCTACCTTAGATTGATGAATATTTGTGTTTTTTAGAACTCTACTTTGGGTTTTTTATATCTTAAAAATGAAATCAATGAAGAATAAAAAAAAAAAAAAATTTAACTTTTCTATAAAAAGGTATTCATAGGTCTTGCTTAATCATTGACGATAGAAAAGATATAACCTAGTAATTACCCATAGGAGGATCTCCTACTAGAAGTTTGTACTCTCATTATCCTATTATTGACTAATTCATAAGTGTTATTTGATGCAAGTTTTTTTTTTTATCATATTATTTACAACACTAAATATTTTTAATGAATGGTGTTTGTTGTTGATCTGATTTGGGAAAATTTCATATTATAATAATTAATATGTCATATATTGTGTTTTTGTCTGGTTTTATTAGTTTATTTGGAAAACTACAGGATAATTTGGACAATGTGATAAGGAATAGTTAGTATAGTTGAAGATAATGGTCTTTGCGCAGTTTCCTTTCACTGTTTTTAAATATTTTTTAACAAATTAACAAAAAAAAATTAAGTCTTTTTATATGATGGTCTTAGATGCTTGAGTAATTATTTTAAGTGTTTACGAATGTTTTATATTGTTCATCATCTCTCTTATCTTTTTAGTGTATTCTTTGAAATTTTTAAGAAAACAAATTCAAGTTTTTGTTTAAAATTATTTATTTATCTATTCATTTTTCACATGTTTGATTACTAGATTAGATGTTAGATTAGATTATGACAGATTAAGACAATACTTCTTCTTTTTTCAAAAACAATTCTATACTTTTTTCCCCTTTGGAATTGTACTTAGGGTTTTTGATTGTATAGTAGAAAAAATCGGGTTTGGGAAAGTTTTTTTAAAACTGAAAGAATAATTTTCAAATTTTATATACTTTTTAATGGTACACAAAATATTATAAATAAATTTTATTAAAAAATTAATATTTTCGCTAACTTACTTTTTGAATTCTTGAGAATATTTGTATTGTTTTGACTTTGGTAGACAGAAACTATATTATATTTGTGATTGTCCTTATAATAAATGAAAATATGATTATGAATTACATTACTATTTATTAAATTAGTCCAAATTGAAGAAAAAAAAATTATAAGACTACCCTAAATATATTATCACTCGCAATGCGTGAGATCCACGATTAATATATTATAAAAGTTGAATTCTCAAACTGGAAGGTGCATGGAGCAGTAACATGTGTTCCTTTCTCAAAACATGCTATGATGATACATATCACATACTGTGAATTTATGTGGTGACTAGGACAAATAATGTTATATGAAAAACACTAATTTTTACATGTATCACTTATGGATTACTTATTTGTTATGTGTCAATAGTTATGCGTCAAAAATAAATACATTATTTTCTTAAATGACATTTTTTTTTTTTCATTTTCATGACAATCACGTTAAATATATATATATATATATATATATATATATGTATGTATTTATATTTATATTTATATGCCCATTAATATGCATTATTACTCTTTAAATTGTTCCTGCCACTTTTGCCATTCTTTGGTCCATTACAATGCTTTATAGTTGAGATATGCCCATAAAAGGAGTCCATGTATAAGTGAGTAGGGAGCACTATTACTCTTTAAATTTTAAAATTTCTCAACCTTTGTGTGATAAATAAATTAATAAATAATTGCTCTGATAGACAAATTACAGGTTACCCATCTGTGGTTTGATCCGAATTTAAGTTACCTACCTGTGATTTAAAATTTGACATTTTACACACCTAAGGTAAGCCCCATTAGGGTTACCTACCTCATTACTTTCTCCATTAAAACATAAAAAACATAACATAATAAATGAAAAGAAGATCAAAAAGTGGCATTTGTAGAAATTTAGAAATTTGGCTCAAGAACTCTATAGAACAAGATAAAGTCTAAAAAATATGAGTTGTATACAATTAAGAGGCAAAAGAGAAAAAAAGACCATCTGAATACAACAACTCTGTAGCTAGATCAAGCAAAATTAAAAAGAAGACAAGAAATCAAGCCCCACAACCCCATTGTGAGAAGATTAGAAATAACCGCTGCAAAATAAGAAAACAATCCTAGTTTTGAAAAACCTCAGTATTCAAAGGAAAACAACAAACCCATCTCTACCGTTACTCTATCACAAACTTCTTCACAATTCAGACAAACCACTAAAAACTCTTTGCAAGAAAATTAAAACCCCATGCACAATTAATAAAAAACAAAGAAATCAGAGAAAAGCAAATGGACAGAGAAGAACCACCGTTTCTATTTCTTTTTCTTTTTTTTTTTTCTTTTTTTTTTTTTTTCTCTTTGCTGAATACCAAAATTTTTGTTCAAGTAGCTATTTTTGAGTCTTTGACGAACGAGTTAATCTTTGAGCGAATTTTGTGCTCTATTGAAGTTCTGGAACCAAGTTTCTAAAATTTTACAAATGCCACTTTTTGATCTTCTTTTGTTAGATTTTGTTATGTTTTTTATGTTTTAACGGAAAAAGTAATGAGGTAGGTTACGGAACCCTAACGGGACTTACTTCAGATGAGTAAAGTGCCAAATTTTAAATCACAAGTAGGCAAATTAAATTCGGGCTAAACCACAGGCAGGCAATCTGTAATTTGTCCTTTATTTTTAAAGGCCTAGTTAACACTTAAATGTCTTGGATTCGTACTCATCTTCCATCTCACAGCAGTTACCTTCTACATTGCACTATAAATTTGGCCTGGTGTTTATTGATTCATACCTACTCAATTTGAGATGTATATTATTTTCACCAACATGCTTTGATTGTCCATCGATTCCAACTATTATCTTCTTAATTTTGTGTGTGTTATTTTTAGCCTATTTCATAATTTTCATTTAGAATTGTAACTGAGATTAGTTTAGGGAATCGAAAGGGGCCACATAATCCAGTCTAGTGTAAAGGTTTGTGTGCCTTCTATTTCGAAGGTATACATATTACCATTTAGTTTTGATTTTCCATCAATTCTAACCATTGTCTTCTCTCTTGTTGTTTGTGTTGTTATTTTTAGCCTATCTTTTAAATATTTTGGCCATTTTTTCATTTCTTTTTTATTTTTAAAAAATAACTATTGAAAACTTGGTAAGAAATATACAAAGATAAATAGAAAAATGACCATTAATGAAGTTAAGAAGAATGCAATTCTAACAATTTCCAGAAAAGGTACACTTGCTGTTAAATTCATTTAGCAACAACAATGAGTTCACGATTGTCTTGTAAAGCTGCTACAGTTTTCTCCAAACGGGCCTAAACAAAATAAATCAAATATATATTCGCTAATTTTGCACTTAGCATAGCCATAAAATAAAAACATGAACATAATAATAATAATATCACTTTGGTTTTAAACATATCACTAAAATAAAAAAAGAAAAAGAAAAACTAAATAAAGATCGATATCACTATACTTTTATTAACCATCTTGATCATATATAAGATATTCGTCGATCCAAATTTGTGGTGCATTACTAGTTTTTGTAGCACCATATTTACGGATGATAATCATAGGTAGATTTATATTTAGAATTGGGCAAAAAACATTGCACCAGTTACTTGTCAAGAGGAGTGCCAAATATATTCAATTACCTCGAATTAATGTATAAATCAAAGTATATACCCAAAACCTTCAAAATTTAGCAGTGTGTCTCTCCTCATACAATTTGCATTTTCGCAAGATTTCTTTTTTTTCTCCTTTTTTTTTTTCTTTCAATTTGTTGGAAAAAATATTTTTAAAAATTAATAAATTGAGTTTGATTTTGACTTTGTACGCTTTATACAGTTTTAAAAATATTATTTAATAGATTCTGAAAAAAATTGTTACTTAATAAATAATAAATTACAAAAATTGGAAAGACAATACATTTTTCCTATAATTTTTATGCACAATAAAAAATAATTAAAAAAACAGAATTTAACCTTTTAACAAAACTTTTATAGTCATATTATAATTTTTTGCAAAAGGCTACAAAAGATAAAAACGAGCACAAGCATAAACAACAACATTAACATAACCACAATATAAATAAAATATTGTGATTTTTAGCTTTCTTAAATATGATATTTTGGTTTTAAACATATATAATACAAATAAAATAAAAGGGGAACACTATTTCAAGATATTAATACCACTATGGCCATAAAATAAAAACATGAACATAAACATTATTAATAATAATAATGATAATTATAATAATTATTATTGTTATAATAATACTAATAAGAGATATTTAGCTTTCTTAAATATCACTCTTTGGTTTTAAACATATGTCACTCAATAAAAAAAATGGAAAAACTAAATCAAGATATTGATATCACTATACTTTCATTGACCGTTTTAATCATACATAAGATATTCATCGATCCAAATTTGTAGTGTCGTGACCTAGTGTGTGTGTCATTTTTAATCTTATAATTGTTAAGCATACCACTAAGTTTAAGTAATGTAATGTCAAATTTGAGATAAACACTCTAAATTTTATTAAAATTTTAATATTTTTGCTAACTTATCTTTTGAATTCTTGAGAAAAATTGTATTTGTTTTGATTTTGGTAGACAACAACTATATTACATTTGTTATTATCCTTATAATAAATGAAAATATGATTATTGTAGGGACACAATTTTCAGACCAAGCCCAATATATATGGGATCTTGGCCCAGTGAGTCCAGTACAATAAATTTATAGAGAGTGGGTCAAAGAGCTAGGTTTTAGTATATGGATAACAGTTAATATGGTTTTGGAGGATGAGCAAACAAGAATTGAACCCGATTTGTGCGAGAAAGTTTGTCATTGGCATAATCCGAAGAGCTCTGCTCCAGTATATATTAGATGACAATGGTTACAGGAGTTGTTGAGATTGCTATATTACTTTCTCTGTTCCTCACCTCCCCCCCCCCCCCCCCCGGCGGTTCTCTAGGGTCTCTACCTATTTATACTACATCTCTTCCTTCATCTTTACCCTACACATGGACAGTTGATGGTTTATGCTGATACTTGTCCCATAAACCCCCTCTAGAAGTCTTCTGGGGTGGTTGTAAGGCTACAAAAATACTGTTTAGAGGTCACTTTTTTATTAATGCGGCCAGAGAGTGGGTTACAGAGCATTTAATGCGATGGTAGCAGCTTTTCCTTAGATATTTTTGGGTTCCCATCTTTCTTGTACGTTTATGACGCACGTCCCTATCACTAGAACTTCCTGAAAGGTCACTTTGATCATTAAGATCTATACCCAATTTGCGTTTAGTTTATTCGAGGAAATATTCCTCCTCAAATTCGGACTACTCACGATCTCGGCCAAAGCCCAAGACCTAATTGTATGACTTGGGCCCATGACCCCACAATTATGAATTACATTACTATTTATTAAATTAGTCCAAATTAAAAAAAAAATAATAATAATAATAATAATAATGTGACCACCCTAAAAACAACGCGTGGGATCCGCGATTAGTATATTATAAAAGTTGGATTCTCAAACTGGAAGATGCATGAAGCAATATCACATGTTACTTTCTCAAAGCATGCTATGATGACACATATTACATACGGTGAATTTATGTGGTGACTTGGACAAATAATGTAACATGAAAAACTCCTATAATCAGTAAGAAGATTAGAATGTGTAAAATAAGATTCTAATCTAATTAGATTTCATCTCAAATATTAATCGTTATGTTCGAGAATATAACACTTAATATTCTTTGAATGTGAGGGCTGTTCTTATTTTATCTAAAGGATTTAAATTGACCATCGTTCCACCATTGGATTTCGCGGAGATTAAAGAAAAAATAGATCTAATTATTTTTGCGCCTTCTGATCGATTTGAACATTATATACTGATCATCTCAACTCCTTTTTTTCATTACTAATGGAATATCCTTAACTATTTTACTAAATGGTCAAATGTATACCTTCGAAATAGAAGGCACACAAATCTTTACGCTAGACTAGCCTCCTTTTAATTCCCTAAACTAATCTCATTTACAATTCTTGTTGAAGCATTTTAATATTAAATAATTAAAATGAATAAATGTTATAACATAAATGTAAAGATGTGGGAGTGAATATGGGAGATGAGGAGTTAGTGAAAATATTTAATCTCACATTGAAAAGAAGAGAGACTATTTTATTCTTTTTAATTGTGGTGATCAACGGGCTAAAATGTATTGACTCAGATATGGGGCTAGATACGTGTGCAAGGGGGAGGTGAAGTAGAGAGATTCTTGTCAAAGAAGGGTGTTCTTTCTGGTGGAGCTTTGGGCTTGAACACTTTGTGCAGAAGTTGTTCTAGCCATGCGACACTTGTTGGGCTATTGTATCCTGGGGGAGACAAGTCAGAGAAGGTCTGCACCGGTTACAAGGTTTAGCCAACCAAGGGCTTGAATCTCCTTAAAGAGAGCGAGTGCGTCGCCTCAGTCCAAATAGTGTTGTGTAATTTCTCTCTTTAAAGTAATAAAATTCAGAAGTATTATTCAGTTTCTCTTTGTATTATTTCTATTATCATTGTATTTGCACCAACAATTTTAAGGAGATTCATCACATGGAGCCTACACAAGAGAAACCAAATGAGCCTGTTGGAGATCTTAACAAGCCCTTTCGCTTTAAGGGAACCCACTTCAAGAGGTGGAAAGGAAATGTCCTCTTCTACTTAAGCCTTCTCAAAGTCTCCTACATCCTCACTGACAAGAATCCATCAAAAATTCCTACCGATGAGATGAGTGATGAAGAATATATTCTCCATCAAGAAAAAATAGATAAGTATACAAAAGATGAGTATAACCGTTGCTCTTATCTATTGAATTGTCTTGCCGATCATTTCTATGATTATTATGATACAACTTACAATTCTGCTAAGAAAATTTGGAAAGCTTTACAAAGCAAGTATGATACCGAGGAGGCAGGTGCAAAGAAGTATGCTGCTAGCAAATTTTTCCGTTACCAAATGGTGGATGGAAAATCGGTGGTGGATCAAGCACAAGACTTCCAAATTATTGTAGCAGAATTGAGATCCGAACGCATAAAGATTGGAGACAATTTAGTGGTAGCTGGCATAATTGACAAACTACCACAATCTTGGAGGGAGTTCCAAAAGACTTTGCGGCACAAACAAAAGGAGACATCCTTGGAGACTTTGATCACACACATCCGTGTGGAGGAGGAGGCTAGAGGACAAGATGCACTCATGACACAAGAGAGCAATGGTAATTCCACCACAAAGGTAAACCTTATTTCAGCCAATAATAATATGCCCAAAAATCATTTTCCTAGAAATAGTCAATTGAAGCCTAAAAAGAGAGCCTTTAAAAATAATAATAGACCTCAAGGAAGGGGAAACCCGAATAAAAATTACAATAAGAACCAATGACCCCCTTCACAAGATCAATTTAATAGATCCTGTTTTGTCTGTGGCAAGAGTGGGCATATTGCTCGATTTTGCAAATTTCAGAAACGTGAATCTGTCCCGCAAGCTAACGTAACCGAAGAGCCTTTAGTGGCTATGATTACAGACATCAATATGGTGCAATATGTTGAAGGGTGGTGGGCAGATTCTGGTGCTAATAGGCACGTTTGCTATGACAAAAATTGGTTCAAGTTGTACACTCTTTTTGAAGAAGAAAAAACTGTTATGCTTGGTGACTCTAGCAAAACCAAGGTCCTTGGAAGTGGTGAGGTTGAATTGAAATTCACTTCTGGACGCGTGCTAACATTGAAAGATGTTCTTTACACTCTGTCCATGAGGAAGAATTTGATGTCAAGTTTTTTGCTTAACAAGGCTGGCTTCAAGCAAACTATGGAATCTGATAATTATGTAATCACTAAAAATGAATTATTTGTGGGCAAGGGTTATGCTTGTGATGGAATGTTTAAATTGAATGTTGAGAATAATAAAGCATCCACCAGTTCAGTTTATATACTTTCTTCTATTAATTTTTGGCATGCTCGTTTGTGTCATATAAATAGTAGATATGTGGGAATCATGAGTAGTTTAGGATTGATTCCAAGACTGTCAAAAGATTTTGAAAAATGTGAAACTTGTAGTCAAGCTAAGATTACAAAAAGGCCTCATAAAAATGTTGTAAGAAATACCAAATTGCTTGAGTTAATTCACTCTGATTTATGTGAATTTGAGGGAATTTTAACTCGTGGAGGAAATAGATATATTATCACTTTTATTGATGATTTCTCAAAATATACAACTATTTATTTGTTGAAAAATAAAAGTGATGCTTTTGAAAAATTTCAAGATTTTTTAAAAGAAGTTGAAAATCAATTCGATAGAAAAATAAAAAGAATAAGAAGTGATAGAGGCCGTGAGTATGAATCTAGTGTATTCAACTCATTTGTTCAGTCTTTGGGAATTATCCATGAAACTACTGCACCATATTCACCCGCTTCTAATGGTGTGGCTGAAAGAAAAAAATAGAACTTTAATTGAGTTAACAAATGTCATGTTAATTGAATCTGGTGCACCTTTACATTTTTGGGGTGAAGCTATTTTAACTGCATGTCATGTTTTGAAGAGGGTGCCACATAAAAAGTCACACATCACACCTTTTGAGATGTGGAAATGACATAAGCCAAATTTGGGATATTTGAAAGTATGGGGTTGTCTTGCTTATGTAAGGCTTACTGACCCTAAAATGCCTAAATTAGGAATTAGAGCTACTACCTGTACTTTTCTTGGTTATGCAATTAATAGTACAGCCTATAGATTTTTTGATCTTGAAAACAAAATAATTTTTGAATCTGGTAATGCAATTTTTTATGAAGAAAAATTTCCTTTTAAATTGAAAAATAGTGGGGGTGAAGAAAATATTTTGTCACAACCTAGTTCTTCTACTTCACATTTACAAAGTCAAGAAAATTTTAAAATGGAACCTAGAAGGAGTAAAAGAGCTAGAGTTGAAAAGGATTTTGGTCCTGATTATTATGTTTTTAACATTGAGGAAAATCCCCAAAATTTAAAAGAGACTTTAACATCACCTGATGCTATATTTTGGAAAGAGACTGTAAATGATGAGATGGAATCTCTAATTTCTAATAGAACTTGGAAATTAGTAGATCTTCCACCGGGTTGTAAGACCATAGGTTGTAAATGGGTCCTTAGAAAAAAGTTGAAACCGGATGGATCAATAGATAAGTTTAAAGCTAGACTTGTTGCAAAAAGCTTTAAACAAAAAGTTGATCTTGATTTCTTTGATACTTTTTCTCCGGTAACAAGAATTACATCTATTAGATTGTTAATTGCTATTGCTGCAATTTTTGGTTTGAAAATTCATCAAATGGATGTAAAAACTGCTTTTCTAAATGGGGATCTAGAGGAAGAGATTTATATGGATCAACCCGAAAGCTTTGTAGAGCCTGGACAAGAAAGCAAGGTATGTAAGCTAACTAAATCCCTATATGGCTTAAAACAAGCACCTAAGCAATGGCATGAAAAGTTTGATTCCTGCATGATTGAGAATGGTTATAAATCAAATGAATGTGATAAATGTATTTATTCTAAATCATGGAATAATTTACATGTTATTATTAGCCTCTATGTGGATGATATGTTGATTTTTGGCTCAAATATGCATGTTATAAATGAGACAAAAAATATGCTTAAAAGTCATTTTGATATGAAAGATCTTGGTGAGGCCAATTTTATTTTGGGCATGAAAATTACAAAAGCATGTGATGGAATATATCTTGATCAATCACATTATGTTGAGAAAATATTGAGAAAATATAATTTTCATGATCACAAAAGTGTATCCACTCCTTTTGATTCTAGTGTTCATTTATTTCCTGTGAATAATGATGATGAGATTTTTAATCAAAAGGATTATGCTAGTATCATTGGTAGTTTGCATTATGCTACTGATTGTACTAGGCCTGACATTGCATATGCAGTAGGAGTGCTTAGCAGATTTACTAGCAAGCCTAGTAAAGATCATTGGCTAGCTATTGAGCGAGTCATGAGATATTTAATTGGTACCAAAAACTATGGCTTATTTTATAAAAAGTACCCTGCTGTGATTGAAGGTTTTAGTGATGCCGATTGGAATATTTTGTCAGGTGATTCTCTCTCTACCACTGGTTATATTTTTACCTTAGGTGGTGGTGCTATTTGTTGGAAATCTAAAAAGCTAACTATAATTGCTAATTCGACGATGGAAGCTAAATTAATAGCATTAGCTTCAGCTAGTGAAGAGGGAAATTGGCTTAGAGATTTGTTATATGAAATTCCACTTTGGGAAAAGCCAATTCCACCTATATTAATTCATTGTGATAGCACTGCCGCAATTGGTAAAGTTAAAAACCGTTACTATAACGGTAAATCCAGACCTATAAGAAGAAAGCACAGTACCGTGCAATCTTATTTGAGTAGTGGCATCATAACTGTGGATTATATTAAATCTAATGATAATCTTGCAGATCCATTTACCAAGGCCTTGGCAAAAGATAAAGTCTGGAATACATCGAGGGGGATGGGACTAAAGTCCATAGAATCATGAGCCATGTATGAGGATACCCAACCCAAGGACCAGAGATCTTGAGAATTGGGTTCAATGGGAAAAACAAATCATACGATGGTCGTAAGAAATGCACAATTTTATTTATTTTTAATTATTTATTTTGTAAATAATTATTTAATTGTTCATTCCTATGATGTAAGTGCATTTATCCTATAATGTGGAGATGATGAGTTAAAAAACTCTTAATGAAATTTGTAGCTCGTATGAGTGGGGTGTCAGAATTACAGGAGCACCCTTGACAAAATTTCACCTATGTGAGTGTGAGGGTGGGGCCGCTCCCTATGAGATTTGGACTTAATCTTAAATACACTCATGAAACCGGGATCAGCACACGGCTGTAAAAGTGCTAGCTATAAAAGCTCATGTCAACACCTGGGTTGTTATGTGTAAGCAGTGACACTTAATTTCCCTAAAGCAGTCCTAGTTCAAGTCGGAGACCACTACGACTTTGGAGTTGAGATCGCTGTTTTACTAAGTGAAGGTTCAATGCAAAGCACACCTTCATGATGCATAGTGACCCGTCTTTGCCTGGTAATATCTCTTTAACTAAAAAATTTAATATTAAAATGAGTGGGGGATTGTTGGAGCATTTTAATATTAAATAATTAAAATGAATAAATGTTATAATATAAATGTAAAGATGTGGGAGTGAATATGGGAGATGAGGAGTTAGTGAAAATATTTAATCTCACATTGAAAAGGAGAGACTATTTTATTCTTTTTAATTCTGGTGATTAATGGGCTAAAATGTATTGACTCAGATATTGGGCTAGATACGTGCGCAAGGAAGAGGTGAAGAGTGGAGGTATCAAAATTGGAAATGAATCAGCCTCTTGGATCCTCCTACTTGACAGCCCATTCAGAGCAATTACCATATCCGTTGGTGAGTAAATGGCCCGAATTAATACTCCATTTTTACTATGAAAAATAAAGAGCCATTAACCCATTTAATGGACTATCCATTTGGGCCTTTTCATTCTTTAGAAACTCCTTATCAGACCATTAATTGTGTAACTCCAGCCCATCAGATTAATATCCAACAATTAATCTTGTAACACCCACTACATCAGAATAATTGACCTAATTAATCAGAATAAATTAGGTAGTAATTTCGTGAGGCCCGTTGAGCCTATAAATAGACTCATTCAGACTCAATCCAAGTTACTGCAAATACAATATACACTTAAAAAATAGAGAGATTCTTGTCAAAGAAGGGTGTTCTTTCTGGTAGAGCTTTGGGCTTGAACACTTTGTGCAGAAGTTGTTATAGCCATACGACACTTGTTGGGCTGTTGTATATACAACACTTGTTGGGCTGTTGTATCCTGGGGGAGATAAGTCAGAGAAGGTCTGCACCGGTTACAAAGTTTAGCCAACTAAGGGCTTGAATCTCCTTAAAGAGAGCGAGTGCCGCGCCTCAGTCCAAATAGTGTTGTGTAATTTCTCTCTTTAAAGTAATAAAATTCAGAAGTATTATTCAGTTTCTCTTTGTATTATTTCTATTATCATTGTATTTGCACCAACAATTCTAACCATCGTCCTCTCTCTCTCTCTCTCTCTCTTTGTGTGGTTATTTTTAGCCTATCTTGTAAATATTTTGGACATTTTTTCATTTCATCTTGATTTTTAAAAAATAACTATTGAAAACTTGCTAAGAAATATACAAATATAAATAGGAAAATGACCATTAGTACTGAAGTTAAGAAGAATGCAATCCTAACAGTTTCCAACACGTGCTGCTAAATTTATTTAGCAATAACAGTGAGTTAATGATTATCTTGTAAAGCTGCTATAGTTTTCTCCAAAACAACCTAAATAAAATAAAGGGTAAAATATCATTTTCGTCCCTAAACTATCACAAAAGTTCGTTTTTCGTCTCTAAACTTTCAAAAGTTCTATTTTCGTCCCTAAACTTTCACAAAAGTTCGTTTTTCGTCCCTAAACTTTCAAAAGTTCTATTTCCGTCCCTAAACTTTTCCAAACGTATTGATTTTCGTCCTTCCCACATCAGCACTCTGTCAAGCCACGTCAGCACTCCGTCAGAACTTTTGAAAGTTTAGGGACGAAAATAGAACTTTTGAAAGTTTAAGGACGAAAAACGAACTTTTGTGATAGTTTAGGGACGAAAATAGAACTTTTGAAAGTTTAGGGATGAAAAACGAACTTTTGTGATAGTTTAGGGACGAAAATGATATTTTACCCTAAAATAAATCAAATATAAATACGCTAATTTTGCACATGACCATAAAATAAAAAACATGAACATAGACATAATTAAAAATTAATAATAATGATAACAATCAACAACGACAACAACAATATTATTATTTATTTATTTTTTTTTATTTTTTTTTTACAAAATATCACTCTTTGGTTTTAAACATATCACTCAAATAAATAAAAAATGAAAAAACTAAATAAAGATTTTGATATTACTATACTTTTATTGACCATCTCGATCATAAATATCACGCCCCAAACCCAACCAAGAGGGTTAAGCACGCAACAATAGCCACATACTTACAAGGTTTTCACCTTGCAAACATGCAAGGCCGTCAAAGAGTATTAATAAACCTCAACAATTGACATATTAGATCAAATCCAATTAAGTACAAAAGTCTAACTGTAATAATTATCTTCCAACATCACAAAAGTCAAATTAGATCTTTTAAGACTAAGAGTCTAAACTAAAGATAATTTTTAAACATTAAAGTCCAAATCTTATTTTAATGATTCCTAAACTTCACTCATACGCACATCCCAACAGAAGCCTAAACACATACTACTCTTCTTGATCAGAATCTAAAAGGAGAAAGAGAGGGGTGAGTTGACAACTCAATAAGTAACCAAATACAAAATTAGTTGAAACAAGCATATAGATTGACAAAATAATACATTTTACATAAGATCGAATACTTCGCATATTTCAACAATTATAATATACAATGAGTTTCAAAATAAACATAAGAAGTTTCATAGACTTAAAATAGTTCATATATTCAAACATATTTCATATTCTTAATAATCTTATATGACTATAGTCATGCTATATCCCTGTAACTAGGCATCAGATTCAGATGAAACTAGTTCCATGCTAATGTATATCCTCCATTAGTTGGGTCCAGAAACACGATAGGCTTATAATGCTCAAATAGAATTAGTTTCGATACCAATGAATAACTCTCATTGGTTGGGTATCAGAGTTCAAAACATAGTTAGATTGTCCAAAGTCATAGTTCAAATATTAAATCACTGTTCAAAAACATATATTTCATTCAAATAAATATATAAAATCATATATTCAGTAATCAAATATATTTATGATAAATTATTTTTTCTTTACTTTAAATAAATGTAGCTAACAATTGAAATAAAACTATAACAATTATAGAACAATATTAAGTAGATAAAATACATTAATATAAGCAAAAATAAAACTAATTAGGAAAAATGTTACTTACCTCAACTAGTACACCACAAAAAAAAAAAATCTCCCTAGCACTTCCTTTAAAATCCTTAACTATCACCTAAAACAATTTTTCATGTACCATTTACTCAATAATCAAATAATTTAAGAAAAAATTATAACGGTACCCGACCAAAAGAAAAAGTATAAAAAATATTTAATGATTTCTCATTATTAACTCTCTTAGTAAAGAACAAAATAGCGTCAAAAGGACCTATCCTATATTTCGAAACCATTGTTAATATATATATATATATATATATATATTCTGTCTATTATCACCAAAATTAAAGTCTAGCAGACTATTGGACTAGTGGTCACCATGCCTAACAAATAGTCCACCGTTACTCATTTCAAAGATCCAGTCATAATATTTTCTTTTTCTTAATTTCTGCCGGCATTAGTTCTAACTTTAGGTACAAGTACTATCATACTAGAAAAGTCAAGGTGCCTGGCCACTGTTACGAATACACCCTTCTTTCTTTCTTTCTTTTTCGGCCAAAGTGCAAAATTTATTCTCTAAATTTCACCACTTTTCATTTTAATCCTCCAAATTTAAGTTTTGTTATTTCAATTTTTTAAGTTTCATTCATCTTCAATTAAGTCATCCGTTAACAATATGTTAGTTGCTACAGTTATCTACCCAAAAGATACCATTTTTGCCCTTTATTTAATTTTTAATTTTATATTTTATATTTATTTATTAATTTAAAAAAAAAAACGTTAACTTCAAATAAATAAATTAAAAAAAAAAAAAAAAAAAAAAACTGAAAGAATCAATGTTTTCCCTCCATCTAAGAAGCCTATCTTGACACAAACAATTTCTTTTCTTAGTTTTCTTTTTTCTATCCAACCAAATCCTAAGTTGGTAACAAAGCAGAGGGTCATTATAGAATTATGGTGGTAGAAAGCAACAGATTCCCTAGAAACTTTTGATGGGGGATTTCCTCCTCCATCCAGAGCTTTTCATTCAGATTTGCCAAGGTGTAGAGTATGAGGAGGATCCAGTTCAAACATGTCAACTCATTTAGCAACTCAAGTGGGAGATTACTTAATGCCATGGGAAGCCTATGTGCCCAAGGTATTTACATTTTCTGGGAACCATAAGACTGAGAGGGAAGACTTTGGGCGGCTTTGCTCTGATCAGATTGTACAGATTCAGTGGCTCCAGTTCCCTGTTCTCCCTCTCGATCTCTCTTTCGCTCTCCTTCTCCCTCTCAATGTCTCTCTTTCTCCCTCTCAGTATTGGGCTGGGCTTGGGTATCAGTATCAGGTGGGTGGGATTGCAATTGTGTTCTTTCAGATGGGAGGGATGACGCTGATTAATTTCTTTTTTTTTTTTTTTAAATTAACTTTTTTTTAAAATAAATAATTAATTAAATAAATAAATAAAGGGCAAAAAAGGTGTTGTCTGGGTGGGATAACGGAAACAACTACCAGATTGTTAACGATGGACTTAATTGTGAATGAATGAAACTTAAAGGATTGAAATGACAAAACTTAAACTTAAAAGACTGAAATGACAAGTAGTGAAACTTAGAAAGTGAGTTTTGTATTTTAGCATTCTTTTTTTTTCTTTTTTCTTTTTTCTTTTTTTAACATGTGATAATTGATAACTTGTCATCATTTTTTTTTCTTTTTCTTTTTTTAACATGTGATAATTGATAAGTGAGTTTGATACTGTTGTTCTAGTAACATTGTTTGTAATTTTTGGAAATACGTGTGGGTGAAAAACTTGTGAAAATACATGTAATATTGTTTAAAAACAGAAAAGTGTTACTTAAAATGCCATACCAAACGGCCCCATCAAAGAAAGGCTTGTGCAAAAACTTAACACCAAGCACAACAAATCCTGACGCAAACATAATAAGCTCTAGTTTCTTTCTGCAGTTAACCCAACAAAGGGCATAGAAAAAGCTTAGGGCATTTGGTATAGGAGTTTAAACACATGTTTTCAGTTTTTAAACAACATTAAATGTATTTCTATACACTTTTTCACCCACACGTATTTTCAAAAAAATACAAACAACGTTACTAGAACAACATTACCAAACGGCTCATTTCCAAGACAGCAAATAGCATCCGGTACCAAAAATATAACTCTAAATTCTTCTTCATTTACGTCATAAAACTCATAGGATATTTAAATAGTTTCATTAGTGGCTAAAATTACCCACATATAAATATTCTAATTTTATATAAAACTTGGATTTGATAAAAGATGAGATTTCTTAGGCTCTAACCTTAAGTATGTTGTCAGTCTTTCTCTACTTGAATATTTTGAATAGTTTCCTTTCTCAAAATATCTGTAATTATATGTGTGCGCGCCCAAAAATGAAGCCTATTGGACTGGGCCTCACTCGGACTCACAACTTACTTGTATGATGGGTTTGGATTTCCTACACTGGGTCGTTCTTGGCACTGAGACTCAATGAGATCACTTTTCTCTTCTCAATGGTCTGAATCACCTTATTCTCACTCTGCTCCCTATCTATCTCCCTCTCTTTTACAGTAATTTTTCCAACCTCCATCTTCCCCAAACTTCTCGTATTTATAGCTCAAAATTAGTGGAGAGGTCATGATCACTTACCAGTTTAGTGCAACAAGCGGTCCAGTATCATCGACCATAAGTGGGTGGTTAGGTGGGAGTGGGAAGCAGTGAGAATGGCGTTGGAACTTGTTTCCCACTTCCGCAACTATTCTCGGCAGCGGCACCTCCTGAGGTACGGCCGAGCATGCAAAGGACGGGGCGTTTAGTACGTCGCTCCTTCGTCATTGCTCGGGACGGTATTGCCAAGAAATGATGAAGTGGCAAGGTTTGGGCCCGCAGCCCGTGTGGCTTTGGGATGGGCCGCTAGGTAGAAAAAGATTGGCTTTATGGGCCATACATCCAGGCTAGGGTCCCAGGCCCAAATGGACCCTAGCGCAGGGGCCGTACAATAGCCCCCCCTTGATTCGCTCCCCACTTTCAGGGATGAATCAAGGATCTCAAAGGGCGAAAATCCACCCGGGAAGTCGAAAAGTCAGTACCCGACCGTTGATGGGTGTATTAATGCGCTCCTCAAAAGACGCGTTTAAACTTGATTGATGACTTATCCATCATCATTATCTGACGGTTCGTGAACCGAGGCGTTACGCGAGTGGCAGTTGAGGCGGCGATCCGCGTGGTTTCTTGCCAGCAGATTTTTTAATGCTATTCATCTTACTCCCTACACCTATAAATAATCGTTCCTGTCACTTTCCTTTTCTTTTGCATTTCTCACCCTTCGATCCTTTACTCTGCCGAGCATTCTTCCTTCGTGGTTCATCTCCTAGCCCAGAACACACCTCCTCCTTAGAGCCCACAGTAAGTTCCTTTTCTTCTCCTTCTTCTTTCTGTTTGCTCCGTTTCATTCTATTCTTCAATAATCTTAGTATTTTCTTTTCTTTTTTAAGAATACTCGCTTTTAGAATGGGTTACTCCCACCTTCTTTCTTCTGCAAACACCTTGGCTAGTTTTAGGGCTGCCTTCAATGTTCCTAGGGACGTAGACATTGCCTACTGTAACATGGACGATATTGACATCCAAAGGCGCCGTGTTGTAAACACGGTTTTCTTTCCCTTGATGGCTATCCTAGAGGGTGGGCTTAGGTTCCTGGTTGACCCTTTGATCCTAAGTACCCTTAGATTCTACTGCCTTTGTCCCGACCAACTCCCTCCCAGCTTTTATCGGGTAGTGAGTTGCATAAGTAGGTTGAACCAGTTGTTCGGGTTACAACTAAATCATCATGACATTAATTACATGTATAGTTTGTGTGGCAACATTGAGTCGGATTACTATTTAAAAACTAGGGATGTAAGGGTACGGCTTATTTCGTACCTACCAGATTCGAACAGAAATTCAGCTAGAGATTTTGTACGGGTGAGCGGCAATTGGTTTGCCGAGGAGCGCCCCTGCGCATTTTCGCCGCGCAATGTTGGTCGGTACCAAACGTTTATCTATTTTAGTCTCTTTTGACTCTGGTCCAGGTGAGCAATCACTTACTAACTCTTATTTCTTCTATGCAGAGAGCAAAAGATTCAAGCCGAATCTCAGAGTGGTACATGTTCGGGACCTGAATTTTGTGCTCAGGTCGAACATTTTCGTTCACTCGGACGGACAACTCCGAGCGTCTCATCTTATCCTCCATGTAGATCCCGTCTACTCAACTTGGCAGGGATTCAGCCAAGCCTTGTTAGTTGACAGCCCTCTCCTCTCATATATAGATGTCTGGCACGAGAACTTCTTCCCACCAAAGCTCACCGTAGGCGAGGCACGTGATCTCGGCCCCCGGTTCATCTGTTCGGACGAGCACCAGCCCATACGTGACGATTCAGCCGAGCGTGTGTCGCGTGAGCGCCGAAAACGTGCACACGAGCAAGTCTAGTCAGAAGCTCCCGCCCAACCCGAGAAACCTATAGAGTTCAAGGCTCCTATTTGGGAGGCAGAAGGTGCAGCCGCAGAATCAGTCAGCTCTTCTGAAACAGAATCGGACCAAGGTAACGCCATGGTGACCAGGAGAAAAATGACGATCAACCGCTTTGTCCCAGGTGCCCAGCCAACCGCGCAGCAGCAACGAACCCCTAGCCAAGATGCTTCGCCTCCCGCTGCCCCGGTAACCCGTGTTCGAAAAAGGCCGCGCACGGCTGATCAGACACAGACGAGCTCGGTACTGCGCCAATTTGGCCATCAGAGGGTATCGTCATCCGGGAGCCGATAGCACAAACCGGGGTAAACCTAGCGTCTACCTCCCGGGCTACGGCGGAATGGCGACCCTCCTTCCAACTAGACGGCAGGCCTCTGCCTGTGACGGCCAGTGCGCGAGTATGGGAAAAAGGTTATGGGGGCCGTGTTGCGCAGAGTCTGGCGCGTGGCCTTCTTTTACCCGAGGATGTGCACGCTTTTACAGAAGGGACGGATGAGTCTTTGGGGAGGCGATTGCAGTGGCACACCATAACGGTAACTGTTTCATTTTTCTTTATCATCCTCGATTTTCTACTTGTTCATGTATATGTACTTTCCATTTTTCCTTACAAACATCATTATTGTGTGGTCAGGCCGCGCAACTATCGTATATTGTGGACGGGAGGATGAGGGACCTTGCTGAAGACGTCGAATGGGAGAAGGCTTTGAAGGATGTTGCCGAGGTCACGGCAAAGGAGAAGTTGAAAGTTGCCGAAGAGGCAGAGGAAAAAATTGCTTCAGCCGAGAAGGCCCGAGCTCTTGCCGAGGGGAAGTCTGAGGAGCTTAAAGTGCAACTGGGCGGCACTGAGCTTAAGCTGGCAGAGGCCCAGAGTTTAAATACTATGTTAGAAGAAAAACTGGCCGACTCGAAGGCGGCGTTGGAAGCTTGCGAAAGTAAGTGGTACGAGGAGGGGTTTGTAGATGCCGAGAACTCAGCGGAGCCAGTCGTTCGCCAAGCCCACAAGCTCGAATTCGAGGAGGGTTGGTTTGCCGCCCTTCAAGCCATGGGGGTTCCCGAAGATTCTCTCCTGAGGGATCGCAGCAAAATTCCTTTCCCGAGCCCCCCACAAGCCACGCAGCATGCACCCCTCGTCATCGACAAAGAAGAGACCTCCAGCATGAGGGAACTGGTGAATGCCATTGAATCTCACGCGGGGCCGACCGATATGGAGGCGACTAGCCACCCTCATGCTGGGGATCAAATCGGGGGGAATGCCCAGTTGCCAGCTTCTTTCACCGACCAGCATCGTCCAAAGGATTCATCCTTTGCCCACGCCGCGGATCTTTAAAGTCAAACACCAAACCGGATTTTTGCTTGCTTTGTTTTTCTCTTTTTAAGAAATTAGGTGAACTGGATTGCCTATGTCACCGGGCTGTGGTGATGGAACAATTTATTTCCTTTATGCTGCATTTTCTATCTTTCGAGTTGCCGGGTTTTGGCAACTAAACATCAGTCTAAATTTTATATGCCTTATTATGAATGCTTTATTATGGTGTGATTTCGCTTCGACCGAGGAATCAACCTTCGTCGGTTGCTTCTATAGGGTGAGGTTCCCCCTTGGCCAGCAACGAAGTTCATATCGGGGACGGTTTTCTGTCCTTAGACGACTTTTAGGATTTCCGCGTGCTCGGAAGTGGGTTAAGAACGGAGAGGCAGGTTCCTGCTTTTGGATAATTTAGGTTTCCACCTGCTTAGTGATAGGAATCGAACCGGGGGTCAGGTTTCTGTCCTTAGAATAAGTTGTTAAGATTTTCACCTGCTCGGTGATCGGGATCAAGCCGAGGTTCAGGTTTCTGTCCTTAGAATAAGTCGTTAAGGTTTCCACCTACTCGGTGATAGGGATCGAATCGAGGGTCAAGTTTCTGTCCCTAGAATACATCGTTAAGGTTTCCACCTGCTCGGTGATCGGGATCGAACCAAGGGTTAGGTTTCTGTCCTTAGAATACATCGTTAAGGTTTCCACCTGCTCGGTGATCGGGATCGAACCAAGGGTCAGGTTTCTGTCCTTAGAATACATCGTTAAGGTTTCCACCTGCTCGGTGATCGGGATCGAACCGAGGGTCAGGTTTCTGTCCTTAGGATAGACTGTTAAGGTTTCCACCTGCTCGGTGATCGGGATCGAACCGACGGTCAGGGGTAGAATGGTGCGAATCAGTATGAGCAAACATCAAAACATACACAAGAAGTCGCACTTAACTTTATGCTCAGCGGATTGCCTATCAGTGATAGTACTTCTTCAGATTACGGACATTCCACGATCGGAGCAACTGTCTCTCGTCTAGGTTTTCCAAGAAGTAAGCCCCGGTGCCAGCCATCGCAGTGACCCTGTAGGGCCCCTCCCACGTCTGCGCCAATTTCCCGGCATTAGTATCCCGCATGTTGCCCACGGCTCTTCTGAGAACCAAATCCCCGGCAATAAATTCCCTCGTTCTTACGTCTCGGTTGTATCTCCGGGCGAGCTTCTGTTGATATTCCGCAAGCCGTATAGTCACCATTTCGCGGCATTCTTCCACCTTGTCCAAGCATCCTACCATCATCTCGTCGTTTTGGGCGGGATCGAATCCCGCTACTCGCGCACTGCACAAACTCACCTCGGTAGGTATCACGGCTTCCGCTCTGTATGTGAGAGAGAACGGGGTCTCCCCGGTGGACCTTCTAGGAGTCGTGCGATATGCCCACAAGACTTTGGGCAGCTCCTCGGCCCAGTTTCCCTTCGCACCCTCCAGCCTTTTCTTCAGCCCATTCACAATTACTTTATTTACGGCCTCGGCTTGACCATTGCTCTGGGGATACACTGGAGTTGAGTACCTTTTTTTTGATACCGAGACCACCACAGAATTCTCGGAATGCCCGGCTGTCAAATTGTAGCCCATTGTCCGATATAAGCGAGTTCGGCACCCCAAACCTTGTGATTATATTCTTCCACACGAATTTCTTTACATCCACATCTCGTATATTGGCCAAAGCTTCCGCTTCCTCCCATTTGGTAAAATAGTCGACGGCCACCAGGACGAACTTTCGAGCACCCATCGCCCGAGGGAATGGGCCGATGATATCCAGCCCCCACTGTGCAAAAGGCTAGGGACTGCTGATCGGGTTCAGATGGCCTGCGGGCTGATGGATTAGAGGGGCATGCTTCTGACACTGTTCGCACTTAAGCACATACTCAGCGGCGTCCTTCTGCATTTGAGGCCACCAAAACCCTTGAGTCATTGCCCAGTGTGCCAATGAACGTCCGCCCACATGGCTGCCGCACACTCCACCGTAAAGCTCGGCCAAGAGCTCACCCACCTTCTCTGGGCGTAAGCACAGAAGGTATGGCCCTCCGAAGGACCTTCGATACAAAGTCCGGTCTTCCGATAGCCAATACCGATGAGCCAATCTACGGATCCTGCTGCCCTCCTTTTCGTTACTCGGTAGTCGGTCCTCTGCTAGAAAGTCGATGATGGGGTCGATCCAGCACAGCGCAAAGGTTGTGACGACTGCGACGTCGATCCCTGGAGTTCCCGAATCACTTAGTGCCCTGACGCCCAGCTCTGAAACAAGCTCGACTTTAATTAGCTGCGGTATCTCTTCGGCTACTGATGATGCCAACGTGGTAAGGGAGTCAGCGTGTCTGTTCTGCATTCGGGCCACCTGGAAAACCTTCACTGTGCCGAAGCCGGCCATAACATGCTTCGCCTGTTCTATGTACGCTTTCATCCGGAGATCTCGGGCTTCAAAACTGCCCTGCACCTGATTAACCACCAGACGCGAATCTGAATACACCTCAACTTCCCGAGCCCTTAAGCTCGAAGCTGTCCTTAGTCCGACCAGAAAAGCCTCGTATTCTACCTCGTTGTTGGATGCTTTGAAACCCAACCTAAACGAGTGCTCTAACCGTATTCCTTCTGGGGTGATTATGACAACCCCGGCACCAACCCCTATGGAGCTCGACGTGCCGTCCACGAATACCTTCCACGGGCGAACCTCAAGACGGCAAACCATCTCCCCTTCCCCTTTAGGCGAAAACTCTGCGATGAAATCTGCAAGGACCTGGCCCTTCACCGAGCTTCGGGGTCTATACCGTATGTCGAAAGAACCAAGTCGAGTTCCCCATTTTGCTATTCGGCCCGTGAAGTCTAACCTCTTCAATAGTGACTGCAAGGGATACTCGGTCAGGACATATACTGTACGAGCCTGAAAGTAGTGCGGCAACTTCCTGGTGGCGTGTATTAGGGCTAACACAAGCTTCTCCAAGGGCAAGTATCTCATTTCGGCGTCAACTAGAGTTTTGCTGATGTAGTACACGGGTTGTTGGATTCCTTTGTCCCTCAGTAGCACTGCACTTACGGCGTGCTCAGATATTGCCAGATACATGAATAACTCCTCACCTGGTTCTAATGCCGTAAGCATGGGAGCCCGTGCCAAATGATTCTTCAGATCCACAAAGGCTTCGTCGCATTCTTCACTCCACCGAAATCCAGTCCATTTCTTCAGCAGTTGGTAGAATGGTCGGCAGCGATCCGCGAATTTTGAGATGAACCGATTAAGGGCGGCTAGCATCCCGGTTAATACTTGCACTTCCTTAGGGTTGCTCGGCGGACTCAGTCTTTTCACTGCTTCAATTTGGTCGGGGTTGACCTCAATTCCCCGCATAGTGATCAGGTACCCTAGGAACTTTCCGGCCCCCACGCCAAATGCGCACTTCTCCGCATTTAGGAGCAGCTTATGATGTCGGAGAACCTCGAAAACCGCCTGAAGGTCCCCCATGTGCAGTGCCTCCTGCTTGCTCTTCACCACCATGTCATCGATGTATACTTCGACTGTACGCCCTATCTTGTCTCGGAACATTCTCATCATCATTCGTTGATATATGGCCCCGGCGTTCTTTCGTCTGAAGGGCATCCTCGTGTAGTGATAATTGGCCTCCGGGGAGATGAACGTCGTTTTCTCCTGATCCTCTGGCGTCAGGGCGATTTGGTGATACCCTTGGAAAGCATCCAGAAAGCTCATCCTCGGGTGCCCATATGTGGCGTCAACCAGCTGATCAATCTTTGGCACGGGAAAAGGGTCTTTCGAGCAGGCTCGATTCAGATCTGTGAAATCCACGCAAACCCTCCACTTGCCGTTCTTCTTCTTCACCACCACGATGTTTGCCAGCCAATCCAGGAAGAAGATTTCCCTAATCACCCCAGCATCCTTCAATCTTCGAACTTCCGCTTTCACCGCCTCGGCATGCTCCCAGGCCGATCTCCTCAACCTCTGCTTCTTAGGAGCGAATGAAGGGTCGACTCCGAGTCTATGGACGATGAACTCGGGATCTACTCTGGGCACCTCATATGGACTCCATGCAAACACATCTACATTTTGTATAAGGAGTAGCAACATTTCTACTTTTTCCTGGTCCTCCATGCTCTCCCCTATTTGGAAGTACTTGTCTGCATCCGGCAATACCTTTACCTTGAGCATACTCTCTGCACGCGCGGCCCCCTTCTCCTCTTGCGGGTTCTGTAATTGCTATAAATGAGTCCCCGATGACGGACATTTGAGCTCGGCCTGCTCCTTTTGGTCGGTCTGCTCCTTCTTCCAATCGACCATGGCGACCAAACATTGACTAGCCGCCCGCTGGCTTCCTTGTATCACCACGATACCATAATCTGTGGGAAACTTGACCTTCATGTGCAGAGTGGACGGGACAGCCCCCATTGCATGGATCCATGGTCTTCCTAGTATTGCCGTGTATGGGGAGAACGAGGCAACTATTATGAAGCTTACCATTACCTCTTTGCCCCCCATGTTCACGGGCAGAGAGATTTGCCCCTCAGGAACTACCACTTTCCCGTCAAACCCAACCAAGGGTGTGCTGTACTTCGAAAGATCCTCATTCCTCAACCCGAGCCCCCTGAAGAGGTCCCGGTACATAACCTCAGCCCCACTTCCCTGGTCTATCATTATTCTCTTCACAACGAAGCTGCCTATCCTTGCCGTGACTATCAATGCGTCGTCGTGTGGCTGAATGGTTCCTTCCAAATCACTATCGTCGAAAGCGATCGGCTCTCAGGAGGGTCTAATCTTCTTTGCGGGAGGCGGTATGCCCGTACTTTCTTCCACTGATACTACTGTCAACACCTCTTTCCCCCTTGCCGTTGAAGGGCCCCTCGGGGCGACGTGGATAACGTCAATTACCCCAAGATGGGGCGGAAGGGGATTCCCTCTCTATGGGGCGCCCTGCCCTGCCCCTCGATTCCAGACATCCGTCACAAACTCCTTCAGATGCCCAGCCTTAGCCAGCTGCCCGAGATGATCCCTCAATACTCGGCATTGCTCGGTTGTATGTCCCCTGTCTTTATGGTAGGTGCAGTATAGGTTCTGATTCCTCCTAGAGAGGTCGCCAGCCATTCGGTTTGGCCACCTGAAATATGGCTCGTGTTTAATCTTGTCCACAATTTTATGCATGGGCTCCTTGAACGTCACATTCACCTCCCCTACTCATGCTTCTGGTTCTTGAATCCTCAAATTTCCCCTGCCCTCGGTTGAAAGCCGCTTTACCGAGGACGATCTGTCATCTGCGCCTTACCTTTGCTTTGTATTCTGTCATCTTCCAGCCGCTTGTATTCTTCAATGCGCCTCATTAGCTGCCTCATATCCTCGGGAGGTTTCTTAGTTAACGATTCCCTCAGCCCTGACTCCTCGAGCAATCCCATTCTAAAAGTGCTTGCGGCAATCTTCTCGTTCCCTCCGCCGATCTCGTTGTAGAGCTCCCAGTATCGGCTAGCATAATCACGAAAGGTTTCCCCTGCCCTCATCTTCATAGACAGCAGCGCGTCCACTGGTTGCTGCTCCTGATTGCATGTTACGAATCGGGTCCCGAACTCTTGTATCAGCTCGGTGAAACTGTGGATGGAGCCCTTGTGCAACCCGTTGAACCACCTTAAAGCTGTGGGACCAAGGCTGGAGGGAAAAACCTTGCACATCAAAGCGTCATTGCGGGTATGTAGAGACATCATTTGGATATAGTGGCTGACGTGCTCCACCGAGTCCGTTTTCCCACCATATGAATTGAAAGGTGGGCGCGTAAATCTGTTTGGCGCCCATTCAATGTCTGCTGAGAACGGGGACCGAGCTGCCCTGCGCAATGCACGGCTCATCGCATCCATGGCCGCATTCTTTGGCCGTTTCTCCTCTGGAGAATCCGAGCCCCGATTTTCATACTCCCGCGAACGAGAGCGATTTCATCGTAGGCGAGATTCCCTTGAATGTGAACGGTCTCGGCGCTGACGGGACTCCCTCGAGTGTGAACGCTCTCGGTGGTGGTGAGATCTTAATTGATTCGACCCCATTCCACGTCGTTCTTCCCCAGCGTCAGGCCCTCTCCCTCGGTTGTCTTGATCCATTCTGCGGCGCTCGTTTCTTGCTTCCAACTCCAGGTCTTGTACTAACCTGCGCAGCCGTTCAAGCTCCTCATCCCTCTCGTCGAATTGCTTGTGCCCCGAAGCATTGGACACTGTTCTCTCCGTTTGATACGACCCTTCTCCAAAGCCAGACCGCTCTTCCTATTTCTCGTAAGCCCGATCCTCACGTCTCTTCTGCCTCTGTTCCCGCTAGGTGGATCCCCGGGAAGATCCTGCCGAGCCACTCTCGGCGTTACTTCCAGACATCTTCCTGTGCACGAGTCTCGGCGGAACCACTGCTTAGTAGGAGTTTCCCATAAACGGCGCCAATTGTGCGCACCCAAAAATGAAGCCTATTGGGCTGAGCCTCACTCGGACTCACAACTTACTTGTATGATGGGTTTGGATTTCCTACACTGGGTCGTTCTTGGCACTGAGACTCAATGAGATCACTTTTCTCTTCTCAAGGGTCTGAATCACCTTGTTCTCACTCTGCTCCCTATCTATCTCCCCCTCTTTTACAGTAATTTTTCCAACCCCAATCTTCCCCAAACTTCTCGTATTTATAGCTCAAAATTAGTGGAGAGGTCATGATCACTTACCAATTTAGTGCAACAAGCGGTCCAGTATTATCGACCATAAGTGGGTGGTTAGGTGGGAGTGGGAAGTGATGAGAATGGCGTTGGAACTTGTTTCCCACTTCTGCAACTATTCTCGGCAACGGCACCTCCTAAGGCACGGCCGAGCATGCAAAGGACGGGGCGTTTCGAACGTCGCTCCTTCGTCATTGCTCGGGAAAGTATTGCCGAGAAATGATGAAGTGGCAAGGTTTGGGCCCGCAGCCCGTGTGGCTTTGGGATAGGCTACTAGGTAGAAAAAGATTGGATTTATGGGCCATACATCCAGGCTAAGGTCCCAGGCCCAAATGGACCCTAGCGCGGGGGCCGTACAACATGCTAACTTAATTAGCCTATAAATAGCTAAAGTTTCAACCTTATTTTCTAGTACCTCCCTTAATAATATTAATTATAAAATTGACACTACAAAAGATTTACTTAAATACCCCATCTTTTAAGTCTCTCTCTCTCTCTCTCTCTCTCTCTCTCTCTCTCTCTCTCTCTCTCTTATGGGTATTACAATAAATAAGATATTCATCAATCCAATTTTGTGGTGCATTACTATTTTAGTAGCACCAAATTTGTAGATAATAATCATAGGCAAAGGTATATTTAGAATTGGGCTAACAACATTGCACCAGTTATTTGTCAAGAGGGCTGCACAAATATATTCAATGGTCCCAAATTAATATAGAAATCAAAATACCCAAAACATTCAGAACTTAGCAATATGCCTCTCCCTAGTCCCCATACATTTGGAGCTTAGTAGCGTGCCTAGCAATTTGCCTCTTCGCAATTTTTTTTTCTTTCAATTTGTTGGAAAAAATATTTTTAAAAATTAGTAAATTGATTATGATTTTATACGCTTTATGCAATTTCAATAGTGTTATTTAATGGATTCTCAAAAAGAAAAATTACTTAATAAATAATAAATTAAAAAATTGAAAGACAATACCTTTTTCCTATAATTTTTATGCACAATAAAAAAAAAAATTGAACCTTTTAACAAAATTTTTATAGTCAACTTATAAATTTTTGCAAAAGTCCACAAAAGATAAAAATGAGCATAAACATAAACAGCAACATAAACATAACAAAAAAAATTAAAAAAATATTGTGATTTTTAGCTTTATAAAATATGAACTTTTGGTTTTAAACATATATAATAAATATAAAATAAAAGGTAAAAACTAAATCAAGATATTAATATCACTATCGCCATAAAATAAAGACATAATAATCATAATAATAATAATAATAACTAGTCGCTAACCCGTGTGATGCACTGGATAGTTAAATAAAAGGACAATTAACCAACATCACATTAAGGTAAAAGAATTAATGAGAGACTGATTTGCCCACCAAGAATTTAAAAGAAAAAAATATTGATATAATAAAATCTAAGAAATTTAGAAATAGAAAATTGGGTTAATAATATGCATATTATAGACATTTTGCAAAACATGGAACATTATCAAATTTATAACACATAATTCCATTATCTTTTACGTTGAATCCAAACAAATAATTAATTGAAATTAATCCAAACAAATAATTAATCAACCAAAAATCAAAGCTTTAATTAAGAAAACAAAAAACCACATGAACCCAAATAAAAATTCTCAATAAAGCAAAAACATATAAGGTAAAGAATTAAGATCAACCTACTAATCAACCAAAACTTAAAGCTTCCAAATTTTATAGAATCCCCTAATTCTACGTCAAAACCAAACAAAACCCTTCAAATTCAAAAAATTCATATATAATATACCAAATAAAAATTTACCACACCTTGGGTTGGAAAACATGGGTTGCAGCTTTGATTTTTCTTCAAAAAATAGAGATGCTTCATCTGTCATATACAATATAAAATAATTATTAGAAATTTCAACCCAAAAACCAAACCCACAAAAACACTATCAAAATATAGAGATTAACCCAAATACTTAGAAGAAAATAAATTCTAAACATAACAAAACAATAAGATAGAATGAAAATTTCAGGCACATATAAAAGCAAATAAAAAAGACAAAACCTACTTCTTCTTTTTTTTTAACGTGAATCTCTCTCCTTCTTATTTTTTTAATTTTAAAGTGAAGTTAAGTTTAGGGTTTTGAGATGGTAATTGCTAGGGTTTTAAGGAGAGAAGAGAGAGTCCTACCAGGAGTCTTAACAATGTAAACAATTCAAAACATGGACCCAAATAATTCAAACAAATAATTAATTGAAATTAATCCAAACAAATAATTAATCAACCAAAAATCAAAGCTTTAATAAAAAAACAAAAAATCACATGAACCCAAATAAAAATTCTCAATAAAACAAGAACATATAAAAATTTACCACACTTGGGCTGGAAGACATAGGTTGCAGTTTTGATTTTTCTCCAAAAAATAGAGATGCTTCATCTGCCATATACAATATAAAATAATTATTAGAATTTCAACCCAAAAACCAAACCCATAAAAACACTATCAAAATATAGAGATTAACCCAAATACTTAGAAGAAAATCAATTCTAAACATAATAAAATAATAAGATAGAATGAAAATTTCAGGCACATATGAAAGCAAATAAAAAAGACAAAAACTACGTTTTTTTTTTTTTTTTTTTTACGTGAGTCTCTCTCCTTCTTATTTTTTTAATCTTAAAGTGAAGTTGAGTTTAGGATTTTAAGATGGTAATTGCTAGGGTTTTAAGGAGAGAAGAGAGAGTCCTACCAGGAGTCTTTCTCTTTTTTTCTTAATCCTAATTTTTTTTTTTTGGTGAGTCCTTTCTTTTTAAAAAAAAAAAAAATTCTAACGTGTTATGTGAGTTTTTTTTTTTTTTTTTTTTTAAACCTAAAGTGAGTCATTTTTTTTTTTAATTCTAACGTGGGGTATCTTAAAAAATTATAATTAATTTTTAATCTTCAATTTTATATTATATATAGATAATAATAATGAAGTGATAAGTTTTGGAGAGGCCAACAAAATATATCTAATAGAGTTTTACTTAAACTAAACTATTGTAACACTAATAAATATAAAAAGATATAAAACCTAGAATAAAAAGAATCTAAAATAAAAAGAAAAATAAAATAATGGTGACGTGGAAAATTGTGGGAGCTTTAAAGGCTTCAGTTTTATATATATAGATGTAGGGACTGGGTTTTTGGTTGCCCAAGCCCAATGGACACGGGTCAAAAGCCCAACGAACCCCGCAATGAATTTATAGAGAGTGGGTCGAAGGTCTAGGCGCCGGCCGGCGCTCAAGTGGCGTGAACTTCGGTCTCTTTTACTTAAAGAAAAAGATTTAGCACAGTTTACAAATGGGATGGGCTCCTCGGCCATGGGCCGAGGAGGCTCTTGCCCTGTTTTCTCTCTTTTCCTTTTTCTTCCGCCCTCCCTCCTCTTTTTCAGGAGGGATTCCCTTACATTATATATCCCTGGCCCAACCAATCCTAGCCCTACACTTGTTGAGTGATCATGACCTTTGCTCAAGTGCTTGTCCCATCAGCCGCCTTCCCAGTCTCTTTGGGAGTCGCGGCAACCAAGGTGACACTGGTGAAGGTCCTTTCCTCATTAATGCGGCCAGGGCGGTTGTCAGGTGCGTTTAGTGTGGAGATGACCGCTTGCTGCGAACATGTTCCTTAAACTCTCGGACGTCTGATGATGAGGTCATCCTCGGACTTGGATGTCTCCTCGGCTCGGGCCTTCGGCCCAGAAATGAAGTGGGCTGGGCCGTGGGATTATTTGGCCCCACAATAGCCCCTCAAAATTTTGCTGTCCGCGTCCTCGGGCGAAGAGGAGGATTTTGATGTCCTCGGGCACGCGTCGTGTACCATTGAGTTTGGCCCTCTGGGGGTACTAGAGTCTTTTCGCCTGCCTCAGAAGCGTTACCGACGTTCAACGGGAGGATGTCAATCGAACGGTGGGGATTTGCCTAACGGTTGGGGGTGGGAAAACCCGCTCTGTTCCTTGATTTTAGGGTATAAATACCCATTTGAAAGCCCGGTTCCTCTGCTTCTTTGCACTCAAGAGTCTACATCTCCAGCATAAAAGACCTGTCCGAGGAGCTTCTACACCTTTCTGTAAGTCACTCTATCTCTCTTTGAACTTTCTCCTTCTCCTTCTTTGCCTCTTTTTCGTTTGCTCCCTCTTAGCTCGTTTAGGCTTTATTTGGGATGGGTATTTTTAAGAAGTATGTCTTCACTGAGGAGGCGATGGAGAAATTTATCGCCGACTACAAGATACCGGCCAATGTGGGCTTGAGGAATTGTGCGGAGGGTGAATGGCGCTTTCGGAGGCAGGAGGGTGAGGTGATTCCCATCGTTGCCTTCGTTGAAGGTGGCATGAGGATTCCCATGGGTCCGGTGATGAGAGACTATCTGATGCACTTCCGGTTAGCCCCCACTCAGTGTGCCATCAACGTCTTTAGGGTCCTGGGCTGTGTGGATGCCCTAAATGAAAAGATGGGCCTGAGATTGACCCACCATGACGTCAACTGGTGCTATAATCTCCAGTGCCTGAAGGGCGAAACTTACTATCTGAAGACCAGGGATGACAGAGTCCGGCTCATTCAGTGTCTCCCTGAGTCCAGCAAGGGAGGAGTATAAGTGAGTGGGGCAGGCCCTCCGACCCTGTTGTCTCCCTGGTCCTTTGCATTTTCTTCTTTTTTCTTTTTACTTTGTGACTGTAATGTGGTACTCACCATGTAATATTTGTGAACTTAATGGAATGCGAGTTTTATTCCTTTTCCTGTTTGTTGTGGTTGTTTGCTTACTTGCACGTTATTCGTTCTTTCTTTACTTGCGTAATTTTATCTTTAATTGCACCTCGGCCAGTCGCGGCATCAATTGTTGCAGCGAGGGCATGTATGCTCGAGTGGGCCCATTTTTCCCTAAGGGCCGGGTAGAAAATTCTTTAGGTTGACACTTGGGTTCCCCTTGATGTGATTGACTTCCCCATAAGCTTGAGTCCGAGGACCGTACAGTGCTTTGGGTTCTGTCTAACACTTAGAATACTCTGAAGTAGTTAGTTTCCCCATAGGTCTGAGTCCTGGGATTATGCAGCGCTTTTGGTTCTGTCCAACACCTAGAATCCTCTAAAGAAGTTAGTTTCCCCATAGGCCTGAGTCCTGGGACCATGCAGTGCCTTGGTTCTGTCTAACTCTTAGGATCATCTAAGGTGGTTGGTTTCCCCGTGAGCCTGAGTCCGAGGACCGTGCAGAGCCTTGGTTCTGCCTAACACTTAGGTTCATCCGAAGTATTTAGCTTCCCCGTGAGCCTGAGTCCGAAGATCATGCAGTGCCTTGGTTCTGTCTAACGCTGGGCATCTGGAGCGGTTAGTTTCCCCATAGGCCTGAGTCTGAGGACCATGCAGTGCCTTGGTTCTGTCTAACGCTTGGCATCTGGAGCGGTTAGTTTCCCCATAGGCCTGAGTCCGTGGACCATGCGGTGCCTTGGTTCTGTCTAACGTTGGGCATCTGGAGCGGTTAGTTTGCCCATAGGCCTGAGTCCGAGGACCATGCAGTGCCTTGGTTCTGTCTAACGCTTGGCATCTGGAGCGGTTAGTTTCCCCATAGAACTGAGTCCGAGGACCATGCAGTGCCTTGGTTCTGTCTAACGCTTGGCATCTGGAGCGGTTAGTTTCCCCATAGGCCTGAGTCCGAGGACCATGCAGTGCCTTGGTTCTGTCTAACGCTTGGCATCTGGAGCGGTTAGTTTCCCCAAAGGCCTGAGTCCGTGGACCATGCACTGCCTTGGTTCTGTCTAACGCTTGGCATCTGGAGCGGTTAGTTTCCCCATAGGCCTGAGTCCGTGGACCATGCAGTGCCTTGGTTCTGTCTAACGCTTGGCCTCTGGAGCGGTTAGTTCCCCCATAGGCCTGAGTCCGAGGACCATGCAGTGCCTTGGTTCTGTCTAACGCTTGGCCTCTGGAGCGGTTAATTTCCCCATAGGCCTGAGTCCGAGGACCATGCAGTGCCTTGGTTCTGTCTAACGCTTGGCCTCTGGAGTGGTTAGTTTCCCCATAGGCCTGAGTCCGAGGACCATGCAGTGCCTTGGTTCTGTCTAACGCTTGGCCTCTGGAGCGGTTAGTTTCCCCATAGGCCTGAGTCCGAGGACCATGCAGTGCCTTGGTTCTGTCTAACGCTTGGCATCTGGAGCGGTTAGTTTCCCCATAGGCCTGAGTCCGAGGACCATGCAGTGCCTTGGTTCTGTCTAACGCTTGGCATCTGGAGCGGTTAGTTTCCCCATAGGCCTGAGTCCGAGGACCATGCAGTGCCTTGGTTCTGTCTAACGCTTGGCCTCTAGAGCGGTTAGTTTCCCCATAGGCCTGAGTCCGAGGACCATACAGTGCCTTGGTTCTGTCTAACGCTTGGCCTCTGGAGCGGTTAGTTTCCCCATAGGCCTGAGTCCGAGGACCATGCAGTGCCTTGGTTCTGTCTAACGCTTGGCATCTGGAGCGGTTAGTTTCCCCATAGGCCTGAGTCCGAGGACCATGCAGTGCCTTGGTTCTGTCTAACGCTTGGCATCTGGAGCGGTTAGTTTCCCCATAGGCCTGAGTCCGAGGACCATGCAGTGCCTTGGTTCTGTCTAACGCTTGGCCTCTGGAGCGGTTAGTTTCCCTATAGGCCTGAGTCCGAGGACCATGCAGTGCCTTGGTTCTGTCTAACGCTTGGCCTCTGGAGCGGTTAGTTTCCCCATAGGCCTGAGTCCGAGGACCATGCAGTGCCTTGGTTCTGTCTAACGCTTGGCCTCTGGAGCGGTTAGTTTCCCCATAGGCCTGAGTCCAAGGACCATGCAGTGCCTTGGTTCTGTCTAACACTTGGCCTCTGGAGC
This sequence comes from Quercus ilex subsp. ballota, assembly GCA_032727855.1. NCBI lineage: Eukaryota > Viridiplantae > Streptophyta > Magnoliopsida > Fagales > Fagaceae > Quercus > Quercus ilex. The sequence continues at coordinate 23,267,044 of CM064917.1, read as the reverse complement.
GGTTAGTTTCCCCATAGGCCTGAGTCCGAGGACCATGCAGTGCCTTGGTTCTGTCTAACGCTTGGCATCTGGAGCGGTTAGTTTCCCCATAGGCCTGAGTCCGTGGACCATGCAGTGCCTTGGTTCTGTTTAACGCTTGGCCTCTGGAGCGGTTAGTTTCCCCATAGGCCTGAGTCCGAGGACCATGCAGTGCCTTGGTTCTGTCTAACGCTTGGCATCTAGAGCGGTTAGTTTCCCCATAGGCCTGAGTCCGTGGACCATGCAGTGCCTTGGTTCTGTCTAACGCTTGGCCTCTGGAGCGGTTAGTTTCCCCATAGGCCTGAGTCCGAGGACCATGCAGTGCCTTGGTTCTGTCTAACGCTTGGCCTCTGGAGCGGTTAGTTTCCCCATAGGCCTGAGTCCGAGGACCATGCAGTGCCTTGGTTCTGTCTAACGCTTGGCCTCTGGAGCGGTTAGTTTCCCCATAGGCCTGAGTCCGAGGACCATGCAGTGCCTTGGTTCTGTCTAACGCTTGGCATCTGGAGCGGTTAGTTTCCCCATAGGCCTGAGTCCGTGGACCATGCAGTGCCTTGATTCTGTCTAACGCTTGGCCTCTGGAGCGGTTAGTTTCCCCATAGGCCTGAGTCCGAGGACTATGCAGTGCCTTGGTTCTGTCTAACGCTTGGCATCTGGAACGGTTAGTTTCCCCATAGGCCTGAGTCCGAGGACCATGCAGTGCCTTGGTTCTGTCTAACGCTTGGCCTCTGGAGCGGTTAGTTTCCCCATAGGCCTGAGTCCGAGGACCATGCAGTGCCTTGGTTCTGTCTAACGCTTGGCCTCTGGAGCGGTTAGTTTCCCCATAGGCCTGAGTCCGAGGACCATGCAGTGCCTTGGTTCTGTCTAACGCTTGGCATCTGGAGCGGTTAGTTTCCCCATAGGCCTGAATCCGAGGACCATGCAGTGCCTTGGTTCTGTCTAACGCTTGGCCTCTGGGAATTGGGGTTTGTCCTCGGTTTGCTTTACTGGGGACGATTCCTCCTTCGGACGGCTCATGATCTTGCATGTGGCATTGATCTCATCTCCATCTCGAGCCCTCATCTCTGTCATTTGCGAAGCGTCCCTTGGCCGTTCGTGTTCCGCGCCTGACGCTTCGGTGCGCGAGACGCGCCTTCATTAATGGCCTCGTAAATCCCCATAAGCTCAATGGTTTGCGGCTCCCTTGGTATCTGGCCGCTTCATTACTATCTAACGCTTCGTTAACCAGTTTTTCGAATTCTGCGTGGATTAACTCCCACCTACTTTCATCCTCTATATAAGGCCCCCTGGGGGAATGGTTTCTCTTCATTCCATGAACTTCTCAACCCAATCAGAAAGAAGATACCCCTTCAACTCCCCATGCCCCTTTAACAACCCCGCCGGGATTGTGACCGGAGTTAGGCGATATGGGGCAGCTTTGGACGGACATGAGAACATCCGTGCCAAGAGCCGTTGTGGCCGTAGCCCCCACTGGGCTTCCGGTGCGGCAGGATCTTGGCGTAACCCCGATGGCGCCATGCACGGCGGCCTGGAGGGATATCGTTGAAGTACCTAACGTCCCTCCTCAGGGCGCACCCCCGACGGAGGAGACATGCGAACTCACATTATGTGCGGCGCTCGAGTGTTGCCGTCTCCAACGGCCAACACTCGCGTGGGCTGGAGAGAATCAAGGGAACATCATGGGGGAGGGCCTCCCGGAGCCCCTGTATCTGCTCCTCACTTTGTTCAAGCTCTCAGCCCCCTTCCGCCCCCTTATTGTCAAGCTCTCCCATTCTCTTTATGCCAATAAGGGGACGAGTTGACATCTCCCCCCAGCTAGTTTTAGGTTGGGTCCGCCTGGGCCTCTGATTGTAGGACTAGCTGGTAGGAACAGTTGTAAAACAAGCCTGCCTAAGCCTCTGATTGTAATCTGTGACTTTTTTTTTGAATAATATCGAGTACTTTTCTTTTTACTGTTGAATCTTTTGTCTTCAAGCTTTTATCTTTCTGCAACGCTCTTCTTTTTGACAGTGTTTTTTTTTGCATCACCGCCGATCTTCCATGGAATGGTTGTTTAGAATAGTCGCCTGTTGCGCCAACCGGTGCACTAATCCTTCCCACAGACGGCGCCAATTGTAGGGACTGGGTTTTTGGTTGCCCAAGCCCAATGGACACGGGTCAAAAGCCCAACGAACCCCGCAATGAATTTATAGAGAGTGGGTCGAAGGTCTAGGCGCCGGCCGGCGCTCGAGTGGTGTGAACTTCGGTCTCTTTTACTTAAAGAAAAAGATTTAGCACAGTTTACAAATGGGATGGGCTCCTCGGCCATGGGCCGAGGAGGCTCTTGCCCTGTTTTCTCTCTTTTCCTTTTTCTTCCGCCCTCCCTCCTCTTTTTCAGGAGGGATTCCCTTACATTATATATCCCTGGCCCAACCAATCCTAGCCCTACACTTGTTGAGTGATCATGACCTTTGCTCAGGTGCTTGTCCCATCAGCCGCCTTCCCAGTCTCTTTGGGAGTCGCGGCAACCAAGGCGACACTGGTGAAGGTCCTTTCCTCATTAATGCGGCCAGGGCGGTTGTAAGGTGTGTTTAGTGTGGAGATGACCGCTTGCTGCGAACATGTTCCTTAAACTCTCAGACGTCTGATGATGAGGTCATCCTCGGACTTGGATGTCTACTCGGCTCGGGCCTTCGGCCTAGGAATGAAGTGGGCTGGGCCGTGGGATTATTTGGCCCCACAATAGATAATATATATATAGATATAGATAATAATAATAATAATAATAATAAATATAGATGATGATTTTTGTGATAAGTTGATGTAGGATAGAATTTACAATTTAATTTTTGTAATTATTTAATTTTGGTATTTTTATGCAAAAAACGTTATTTTAGGTCTAGGTGATTTATTTCCTTATTTTTACGTTTTTTTTAATGTTTTTTTAGGTCAAATTTGGTTCCTACTATGGTTAGGTATTAATTAGGGCTTATTTTAGAATATATTTTCTTGTCCATCAAGTTTTATGGAGCCCTTAAATAGGCCTCCAAGTTTGTATACGTTTTTCAATATAATTGATATTAATAAAAATTCAAACTTTTGTCTATTGTTTTTCGGGTGGATTCTATATGAGATATAAAACCTAAAATAAAAAGAATCTAAAATAAAAAGAAAAAGAAAATAGTGATGATGTGGAAAAAATTTTTGTTATTATTTAATTTTGGTATTTTTATGCAAAAAACGTTATTTTAGGTGTAGGTGATTTATTTCCTTGTTTTTAGGTTCTTTTAATGTTTTTTAGGTCAAATTTGGTTCCTATTATAGTTAGGTATTAATTAGGGCTTATTTTAGAATATATTTTCTTGTCCATCAAGTTTTATGAAGCCCTTAAATAGGACTCCAAGTTTGTATACGTTTTTCAATATTATTGATATTAATAAAAATTCAAACTTTTGTCTATTGTTTTTCTGGTGGATTCTATATAAGATATAAAACCTAAAATAAAAAGAATCTAAAATAAAAAGAAAAAGAAAATAATGATGATGTGGAAAATTGTGAGAGATTCAGAGGCTTCGGTTATATATATATATATATATATATATAGATAATAAGTGATTTTTAGCTTTCTAAAATATCACTCTTTGGTTTTAAACATATGTCACTCTAATAAAATAAAAAAGGAAAAACTAAATCAAGATATAGATAACACTATATTTTTATTGACCATCTCGATCATAAATAAGATATTTGTCAATCCAAATTTGTGGTGCATTACTAGTTTTGATATAATTCTCGGCCATTGAGCAGTGTGTCGTGGCCTTGTGGGTGTATCATTTTTAATCTTATAATTGTTAAGCATACTACTAAGTTTAGGTAGGATAATGTACCGTCAAATTTGAGTTAAACACCCTAAACTATTTAAAGACAAAACTTTTTAAAGGAAACACTTAAATTAACTGTCAACAACCCCTTTACGTAGTCTTTATTAAAATAAAAATAATAAAATAATAAAACCTAACTCCACTATGCATACGCATAATAGAACTACTAATATTAAAGAAAATTCTAACATTACTCATTGAATCAAATGCAGAATACAGTTCCAAAGATTGTGCGAGAGAGATAGAATTAGAGAACAAGTAAGATGGCAGCGGACATTCTGAGTGTGTGTAAGTTTTTGTTTTTGTTTTTGTTTTTTATTTTTTAAAATTATTATCGACATATTTTCTTAATCACACAAACCTTGAGTTGCATCTTAGTAAAAAGTCTAATGACACAAAAATCTTCAATAATTTTTTCACCATTGTTGAGAGTTGAGACAAATATGATATGAATATATGATTGATGTACAATAAAAGTGTAGTTAATGATGAATCCATATGATAGTATTTTTACATTAGTCACAATTTATCACTTCAGTAAGCTGTGAAAATAATGAATCCATGTGAGAGTGTTTTTACATTAATCAAAATTTATCACTATGATAAGTTCCGAAGATACCTGTAAATATTTTTGTTTCTCTAGCATTAGTAGCACATTGGGCATTCTTTTCAAATCGAAGGATGGCCCACATAAGGGCTATTGAAACCGATGATGTGCATTCACTACCATAAACATATACACATTCCCAAGCATATGGATTGGCTTTCTACCTTTTCCTATCCACGAAATCTCTCCATTGAATAAAAATAGAGAAACAGACTTTGTACACCAACAAAACAGTCTCTGTGGTGAAGATACAAATCCAGGAGAAATTCTTCGAGGAGAAAATGTTACGCAGTCCTAAATTCTTGCAATCCTCTCAATTCCTTCATCCTCTAATACCACCATCACATCCTCCACAACTTCAAAACATACCCATTCTCACACCTTTTCCCATCATCAAACAATGCTGCAAATTCTCACGGAGAGAACTTGCAATTGGAAGCAGTTCTTCGTTGCTTCTCCTCTTGGGCTCTCAAAATCTTGAGCCATTCCTCCAGTCCAGGGCACAAGCTGAAGAAAACATAGCAGACACCAGCATAAATGAAGGACAAGAGGAAAACTCAAACGCCACTCCCAATTGCACTAATAAAAACCCAACAAGGAAAGCATTCCTTGATATATCCATTGATGGAGAACCTGTTGGTCGCATCATCATCGGGCTATATGGGGATGATGCTCCGGCTGGAGCTGCTAGATTCAGTAAACTTGTCAGTGGAGCTGCAGGTATAAGCTACAGAAGAAAAGAGTTCGTTAAAATCATGCCGAATTATGTTCAACATGGTGGAGTTAGATCCTATGGTGTGGATGTTGAACTTGCAAAGAGCACAGGAAGTGATTTGGCAGCTGAAAGTCTTATTGATGAATGGCAGAGATCATATGAGAAGTGTCCAGGGACAAAGAACCTGGCTGGAACTGTGAGCATCATTGTGAGGAATCCTTTAAAACCACCTCCAAAATTGAAGGTGGTAGCACGGAAAGGGAAGCTGGAGATTGATCAAGAGGAGGTTGGAATAGACCCGAATGGGACAGAATTTGCGATTACCACCAAGGATTCTCCGGAGCTGGATGCATCAGCTTTAGTTGTTGGAAAAGTTTTGGGAGGAATGGAAGTTGTGGAGAGGATTGGACAGGTGAAGACTGTGAGTGAGAACACTAGTTCCCCATATTTTAGGTGCGTTCACCACTCTGGCTGTGTGTCTTTATTTTTCTTAGCAGGCAAACAAGCAGCATGCATAGGATTTTTGTTGATAGAATAAAACCCACTATACCCTGCAGAACTGCAATGCTGAATATGTATCTTATCAGTTCCATTCTTGCCTTTAACGATTTGTACTGCAAAATTACCAGATTTGAGGCTATCCAAACTTTGGCCTCCAATGGGGGACTTTTTTGAATTTACAATAGTGAATCTAAACATAACCTAACATGATAGCCATAGAGAGGACTTTATTGCAGAGCCTAGAAAGTTTATGGTTTTGTAAATTTTGCTCTTAAATAATCGTATCCATTCTCTTCATTAACAAGCCATTATTACATAGAGGTAATTGACCATCAACTTCTGTCTGGTAAACAGGGTGGCCAAGCTGATAGGCGATAAGAGGGCTGTCGTGGCAGAAAGAGGCTTCAACCGTCCTTACTCAAAGGTGGCTGTCACAAATTGCGGCTTAATAGAGTAGCATCAATTGCTGTACCCCACAACCTGTTTATTTTTTTATATTATTATAGCTGGAAGAGAACATTTCTTTGTAAAACAGTATAATTCAGTGTTATCCGGGGGGGAAAAGCCTCAATACATTCGTTTAGTATTGTAAGTTGCCTCTCCAATAAGGTAAAGTTACAGTTTTGATTCTCAACCGGTAGTTTGGCAGCAAACTACATTTGTGACAAGAACTCAGTAACAATAAACACAACATTTCCAGGAGTTATTCAAAATGGATTGCATGCCAAGATAAATGCATCACCTCAAGCTCATAAGATTTCTGCCAAATCAATGGTAGAAAATCAACTGTCATACATTTCAGATAACCCAAGGATGCACAGCAAAATCAGTTGGCTAATGCTTGGTGCTTTGGCTTGATAGAGGAGTTGTCTTCATTCTTTTTGCGGGTGGAGACATGAAAAGCCTCCTGACTGAAGTGATGGGATCATCTACCTGTACAAATGTTGAACAGAAAGATGTTTAATCTCTGAGGATGGCAATTTCACAGATATAAATCAACCCCAACCACAATATTAATCATGTTGGCACAGCTTTCATATTGTTTTTTTTTTTTTTTTTTTTTGTCTTTCATATTGTAAATTGTAAAGTTGGGACAAGATAGATTATGAAACCCGTATGGATTTTGTCAGCACTCAGCACTCGGCATTAGCAACATCATTTTTGTTGCTGTCTACTGATAATGAATGGTCTGCTACACCATAGTTTTATTGTCAGGAGTTCCAAACCCAGCTTAGGATAAGGGTGCTGCTTTTTACATCATATAGTCACAGTCTAGTAGTACACAAAAACAAGATGGAATAAATTGCAACAGATATATCAGTGGCACAGGCAATCACAATCCACCATGTGGCCCTCCATGTCTTACTTGCAAAGAAAAATTATATTGTGAGCACCCACATCTGAGAATGTATCAGAAGTACCTTAATTATGGAGGCAGCTGAAGAGTTCTCAGGTGAAGTAGAAACCCCTTTTTGACGTAGTAAAGCAGAGAGTGTTTGTTTCCACCCAGGTGCTCCATTGCCTGTTGATGCAATCCAAGGGCAAAAATGTCTGTGCTGCCTGATTGGGTCAAACTCCATTGCTTTGTCTGAAACTACCCGCATTAGATCTTTTCCTAAAAGGAAAGAGGGAGAGAGGAACGTTGTTAAAACCTGCTTTTATAATCAAATGACACAATAAACATCAATAAGAGAATAAGTAAATAAAAAGAGCATGTCAAAGTTAACTGCAAATGTGAAAAATGCATAAAGCATATCCATCTATGGACTGACCCAAAAAGGCAATACCCTCAAAGTTCACCAGAGAACTTGACACATGATTTAGAGAGAAGGATGGTTTGTATCAAAGGATGATTTAGTGAGCTACTCTGGCAATTTATGCAGGTAATTACTTGTAGAAAACATTTTGATGACTATAGCTGACTTAACATTGTATTTTCAGCAATAGGTTTGGGCATAAAAAGCATCACTGTAGCTTTGTGTTGTTTTTCTAAAGAGGGATAATGATGAAAAGATACCATCAACATGCAAGAATGGTTAGGTGTACAAAATGCATTCCCTAATACAGACTTCTGTTCTTTGCTGTCAACATGAGAACTTCATAATTCATATGCTTCTAGTTGTATGTCCTCCAATACAGACTTTTGTTCTATGCTTTCCATGTAGAGGCAACTTCAGCTTTGAGCCTCTATGAACTGCCACCACCAAATTCATGTCACCTTCCATCCCTCATATGTATCATAAGCAACCTAGTGCCAATACCTTCACTTGCTTTTACTTTTTAGACAATCATCTAGATATACAGGTGATATCCTTGAACACTCTGTTCAACCAGATCTAGCCCAGTCATTAATTATTGAAGAAAATAGTATCCTAGGTTTCAATTGTTGCCAGGTAAAGAACCTTGGGCATGGGAAAAGAGTTGGCGATGCATCATTACCCTATGTATGCAGATCAGTTATTGAGGCATATAATAGCAACACCTTATGTGAAGTTTATGCCTTAATGGATGAAAGCATCAAGAGAAGAACTCTACCAGGGGTGCTGTTTCAAATGAGTGCATCTAGTATTGACCTAATGTGAAATCAAGTTGCGTAAAAGATTGATTAGGATAGATTCAGTTGATCAAAACACTTCTCTACTTGTTGCGTAGAATACTCATATACTGATGTGAATATTCTACTTGTTGTGTAGAATATTCACATCAGTAGATGAGTACAAGCAAAGACACTAATAAGTGTCAAATTTGATTTAACAATCATGGTTAAAGAGAGAGAGAGAGAGAGAGAGAGAGAGAGAGAGAGAGAGAATATTAAGAAAATATGTCTTACCTGTACTGCAGATCATGGATTCATTGTTTTCAGGAATCTGCATTCTATTGGTAGCTAAAGAAATTTCTTTATATTGTACTTTATCTGTTCCTGAAATCTGTTGCAAATTGCAGTTTCCAGGTGCAACCATCACCAAGGAGTCATCTTTGCTACTCTCACCATTTCTAATTGTGACATCAGAACCTGGAGCTAAAATAGAAGGGTCTCTAACCTGAGAAGTACCCAAATCCTCTGCTGGTAAAGAATCTGAAATAATAATCTCACCATTTTCAGGCAAAATGCCATTCTGACTGGAACTCTGTGCCACATTTTGTGTGCCCTCAATCATACTTTCTTCAATAGAATTGTGCCTACCAACTTCAGGTGAAGTTCCTTGCCCACCGAAACTTGTTCCTTCCAACATCTCATTGTCATTCTCTTTTCTAAGAGCATCATCTTTTTCAGTAATGCCATGGTTCAAACAATGTGACTGATCATTGCATGTAGAACTACACCATCCATGATCACGTCTATTGCTATTTAACAGCCCCAAGTGTTCAATATCAGTGTTCTTTGTGTGGTCATTTTTCTCCTGAAATAAATTCTTATTCTGAAAATCAGATCGAATCTCTTCTTGGTTAACATATATACGATCTCTAAATTCAGAATCATAAGAAAACCGAGACCTTAAATTCTGGCCAATAACAGGCAAAGAAATGGTTGCTTTAAAATTCTGTTTTGTTGGTGGAGGACCCCCTGCAATAGTCAAGTTTAAATTTTTTGGGCCCTCCTTCAATGATGTTGCACCGCTTGCAGTAGTACTGATAACACCTCCACCATCATCAACAACCTGATTTATGTTCCTTAAATCATGGGTTCTAGGACCATTTTCACTATTGACTTCTGTGTAACCAACTAATCTGAATAACTCCATAGGCCGTGTAACTGTAGAGAAAGCCCATAATCCAACACTGGCTCCACAAAGCTTGCAATCTAAAACAACAGAATGGGTATCAGACTGTACTCCAGTAGAAATATTGGAATTTTCATCAACCTCCGTAATTTTGTCGATGCTAGCAGACTTAAGATTGATGCTAGGGTACTGTCTATTAGCAAATAAAGAAGAGGGAGTTAATGTATTTCCATTTTTAGCAGACTGATTAGATCCATCCTTGGAGCTGACCACATAAGGTAGTGAACGAGGTTCCCAACCACACAAACTTATGAGCTTTTGTGCCTGCAAATGCCTTAAAAAAATCAATTTCCACCAATAACGGAAAAGAAACTAAAAATTACTAGCAATTATTACATGAGATGTTACTTATCAAAAAAATATACGTAATACATGAGATGCAGTAAAAGAGTCACAATACTGCTAGTATGACTAGTATTAATCACATTATTTGGCATAGAAACACGTAATCATGGAAATAGCATTGTCGACTATTGTTCAAATTCTAAAAACTTGTAAGCAGATGGATTTGAATCAGTCATGCAAGGACAATAAATAAAATGAAACACACTCCAGCAAAAATTCAAGCTTATATAGAATTTATACGCTACACTAGCAAACAAAGTTCATACCTGATGGTACAAATTGGCAGATTCTGCTTCACATTCATTGGCCAGGTATTCTGTTTGATAATTTACATTAGATATATCACCATATTCCAGAATTGAAGATTGTTCAAGAAATTGTTCCAGCTGGGGGCTTCTCATGTGCTCAATGGCTGAAGATGATATTACAGGAATAGCTAAAAGTTGTAAGAGCGCAGAGCAACGTTCTCTAAATTTATCAACTAAAGCTGGAGGTGTTGTAGGTGGAAACTGCGCCAGTGTTTCATCGCAGGCATTGTCAATCCATGGGCAGAGTAATTTGTGTCCACTGTCCAGCTTTAAGCTAAATACCAGGGCTGCCTTCTCAACTGAAACAACAAAGAATAATTTCATTTTAGCTATGAACATAACAAAAAGTTGCTGCACCAGTTACAGCTAGGTTTGATGGTTCTTGATATTGTAAAATAGATGAGTAACATGCCTTGCTGCTGAGACCAAGATGATGGAGTAGAAAAGAGGACACGTGCTCCACATGCTTCACAGGCTATTATATCCATTTCTACATTGACCCAACCTCTCCTAGCACAATTCACAGCACTGACTACCTGAGAAAAAAAAAAATAGTTTCATTTGCAACTTGACAGAATATGACATCTTTAATCACATCTGAACAGATATAACCAAGTAACTAAAGTCTAGAATACAACCAAATAGCACCAAAATTTGATAAAGGCATTAGAAGATCTTCAAACTGTCCAAAGGAAATTAAATGTCTCCACCTTGGTCTACCCAGCATTTGAAAGTGGATATATATCCCATATTTTCAGTTCATTATAAATTACAAATTCAGAAACCAAAATGAGATCTAAAGTATGAACAAATCCTTCAAGGCAAGGAACTGCCAAAAACATTAAAAACAAAAGCAAAAAAAAAAAAAAAGGTGACCCAATTGACCCACCTCAGTTGAAATACAAAATCATGTTGACAAAAGGTGCATAAAATACATCACCCACTGACCAGATCACAAACCTCATTGATAAGAATATGATCCCGGCAGAAACACCAGTCATTACAATACCAGCTAACTTAAATTTTTTAATTAGCACTTTGAAAGGTTGCTTTATTCAAGTACTCATTTCAAATATGGTGCCATTGTGCTCCCTTCAGATATGAAGTAGATTTTTTTGTCAAAAGTAGTAAAACCCAAGTTTTCCTCTAAACTTTCCAGCTGCCATAGAAATAACTTGCCAGTCACCAAACTATTTTCTCATGGTTCCAGCACCTCTTGTGGTACCTAGGCATTGAGGCGCAAATCCCACCAGCCCCCCCTCCCCATATTTACCTAGCACAAAAAAAAAATCCTCAGCCCAAGTCTAAATCCCTTTAGCAAAATAACAAGATAAAGGCAAGTGACTAAAATTTTTATTTTTTTCATAAGTAAAATTTTATTAAAGGAAAGTACTACTTCATCTGAAAAAAAATGAAGCAGCCTAAAAAATATATACACGAAAATAAAGAATCTATGAACAAAGGAACAAAATCACTAGAAGCGAGTCTTCAAGCATGAGACCAGTCAAACAAGGCCCCCTCACAATGAATCAGCAGGTGATCGACATCCTCTCCGCTATGCCAGCACATAACACCACTCCACAATTATAAAACATTTCCTCCTCAAATTATCACCAGTGAGAATCTTTCCCATGCAACTAAGATTATCACCTGCTATTCAACAAGAAAATAAAAACGCCTCTAGAACAATGCCTTTCCCAAACAATATACCTTTGGCTGCGAATTCGCCTCACTTCCAACCAGCACAAAAATGAGTATTTTGAAATGTTGTAGAACAGAAAGCCAATCTGAACCAGGGAACATTTGGGAGAGGCTCTCACAAAGCTCACCATGCAGATTTAACAATGAACTCCTGTCTGGAGTTAGGCATCCAAACTCTCTTTTGCAAACTTATATTAATGGTGAAGCCAGGAAGGTTGGAGGGAACTATAATAAATGCTCTGAAGTGACAACAGGTTCAATTACACTCATCATCACTAACCACAGCCCTCACTCTGTCCTTGTAGCAAATCCAATTTCCTATAAATTCCAAACATAATTGTCCCAAATGTTTATATTTGTTATACCAAAAGTAAGTGACCTCACCACATTCACTCCTCCAAAAATTAAAAGGAAAGTTTAAATTTGATCTCAATTTAATTGCTTCCTTGAAGACCAAGAACAATCAGCTGATATCGAAACAGACTTAAAATTTCAGCCTTTCAACAACTACCTTTTCACCTTTGAAAGACATGTACATGATAAGTGAGGTATTGCACTTATCAATTATCATTAGACAACTGAATGTGCCTCAATTATTTTGTAATAATAAGACTACAAGGAACCCAATCATTTATTGTAAAAACGAGAAATTGAAGAAACCACCAACATACAAGAAAGCTTTCTGACATGGCACAAGTTTGTTATTAAAAAAAAAAAAAAACAAATTACGGAATTAGAGATGTGTCTTCATAATCTAATCATAAGAAAACTTTTAACCTAATTTTATAAATTAATAAGTATTAAATAAATAAAGATAATATAAGAAGGGTGGTATTATTAAACCTTGGGTTTGGCAAACCACGTCATAGACTTAAATGTGGCTAATCTCCTCATAAGATCTCCACGGTCCCACGGCCGACAAATTGGTGCTTGAGATGTTCCAGCTAAAGCTGATGAATGTTGTGATCCCTCAATTATATCCCCTCGCGATCTAGGTTCCACTAGTGCTAACGCCGATGATGGATTTGGATGTTTTCTTCCTCTTGATAATTGAGGCCCAGATGAACTACCAAATCGGAAAAAACACAATCAAACCAAACATATCACAGCAAAAACAACATAATTATGTTTATAAAAAAAAAAAAAAAAAAAAAAAAAAAAAAATTCATAGGCAGTCAAGCACATATGCACAGATAAAAACACTAGATTTTACTAAAATTTGCATAAACCCTAGAAATTGAGAACAAAAACGGTTCAAGCTTCATTAAAGTTACAAACAAACAAATAAATTTTTTTGATAAGTTAATGGATGACTAAGGGCATTAATTTTGAAACTATTTCTAAAAAAAATTTATAAGAAAAGGAAAAAGCTTTCGATTTTTTTTTTTAATAGCTTTTTATATTCCCCATAAAGTGGTATTAAAACATTTTCTAAAATGATTCATTAACAAATGCATGCCCCAAGGCACCCAATAAATAAATATAGGACAATTTGAATTTCAACAGAGGAATTTGATTTATACAGAGCAAAACTCCAACAGAAATGAACAAGAAAACTGGGATATTAGTATATTACTATTCAAATTGGATTTCAACAAATTTAAACAAACTCATGGCCACCAAAAATTAGAGAAACCAAAACAAAAAATAAAAAATTATTCAAAGTTAGAAACAGTACAAACCCTTACAGAGAAGAACATACAAAACTGAAAGGATTTGAAAATTTAAAAAAAAAAATACAAAAAAATAATAAAAATATAAATGTGCAGTGTGAGATAGCAAATTTGGATTTGGATTGAATATTGTGAACATATATGATGAGTCTGTCACTATCACTGTCACTAGCACTGGTCTTAGCAAAGTTGAAAAATAATACTATGAATCAAACGAATTGAAGTTTGGAGAAATAGAAATTGGAAATAGTACCTGGAGGATCTGGGATTGGGAGCGTGGAAAAGCTTGTCCATAATCGTATGGAATCTTTTCTCCGACTCTGAATCTTGCACCATTTTTTTTTTTTTTTTGGTTGTTTTTGGAAACAAAAAATTTGGGAATGTTTTTACAAAGCTAGTCTCACAGTATTTTTGTATTTGTGTGCTTAAGAGCTTCGAATTCGATGCCTCAAAAACTCTAAACAAAAGTCGAAGCTTCTTCTCCAATGGGATGAGAGTGAGACAGCCACGGCACAATTACAAATGGGTCTTTTTAAAACTGCACGTCGTTGATAATTCTTTTCCTGAGCGTCATGTCGTGTTGTTATGTGCTGTCGAATCGTGCGTGGACATTTCTTCTTCTTTCTTTTTTTTGGGTTAAATTATAAATTATGCCTTCTAATTTTGTCTAGAATTCAATTAATTCTAGTATTTTTTTTTTTTTTGAGTTATTAATTTCGGTCCTGTAAATTTCTTCTTTGTTCAATGTACTTTTATTAATTTTTTTCAAATTTTAATAAAATGTCAATTTAGGGATATTAATGGCGACCCACTTAAGGTCCGTTTAGCGACAGTTTATTTAGCTTAAATTTAAAACTTTGTGTTAAATCTGTAAACAAAAAAGGGAAAATTTAGATGAATAGCACAATGAGACTCATAAATAGTATCAAAAAGAAGCTAATAACTCAAATAAGCTAAATTTTTTATCACATCCCAAACAACCTCTTAATAGAATAAGTGTGCGTTTGGGATTGCTTAAAAAGCTAGCTTTTTTTACTATTCAATTTATTTTTGCTATTATTAATGGGTATCATTGCACTTTTGATATTATTCATGAGTCTCACTGTATTATTTCAACTAACTTTTAACTTTATCTACAGTACTTTCAGTAAAAAGTTTTTAATTTCAACAAAATATACGAATCTCAAACAAATCATAAATGGAAGGATTACAAGACTGAAATGAATAAATTAGAAGTTATAGGACTTAATTGAATTCAAACATAGTTAGAGGAGTAATTTGTTATTTAGCATTTTTTTTTAATGGTTTATATATGAGGCGCTCATTTTGTTTTGAAGTAAAATATTTTTTGGAAAAACATTTTCCATTTTCATGTGTTTGTTTACATATAAAATATGATCAAACCTGTAAAATATTTTCTGTTAATTATAAAATCTTTTATAAAAAATCATATAAAAATTTGGTAAAACATTTTACAAAAACACATAATAGCATTCCCATAATCATATGGAATCTCTTCTCCCAGACTCTGATTCTTGCACCACTTTTTTTTTTTTTTTTTTTTGGAAACAAAAATTTTGGGAATGTTACGAAGCTCTCAGTATTGTGTATGTGTGCTTAAAAGCTTCGAATTCGATGCCTCAAAAACTCAAAACAAAATTCGAAGCTTCTCCAATGGGATGGATGAGCAGCCACGACACAATTACAAAACGTCCTTTAAAACTGCGTGTCGTCGCTCTTTTTTCTGAACATCATGTCGTATTGTTAAGTGCTACATGACATTGGCCTTTTTTTCTTTTTCTTTTTTGGGTGGGTTAAATTCCAAAAGAAAAATTTTGGCAACAAACTTGGTTGTAGCATAAAGACAACTCCACTTAATATCTTTTAGAAAATTTTTGGCTACAAACTTAGTTGTAACATAAGGCTACAACACTCACTAAAAAGATTAGCATGGCTACATATTTTGAAATCCAACCATTAGATTGAATATTTTTTATATTCATAACACACACGTTAAATTTCTTGTCAATAGAATATCATTTACTATTTAATTTATAAAATTACTTTTTATGCATAATTTTAGATTACAAAAACTTGAAATTTAAACATTTGATTGATAACGTAGCTATTAATTTTTTATTTTCTAGAAATTTTGTAAGCATGGAAGATATAAGAAAATGAATCTAATGGTGAATTTGTTAAAATTCACATCTAATAAAGGATATTAAGTAGAGTTGTAATCTTAAGTTACAACCAAGTTTGTAACCAAACTTTGTCCATATCTTTTTATTGGATGTGAAACAAGTCTACCATCAGATTATATTTTCTTCTTATATCATCCATACTTGCAAAATTTTCATAATATCAAAAATTTATAGTTATGTCATCTATTAAATGTTTATATTTTAAGTTTTTGTAGTTTAAAATTCTGTATAAAAAATAAGTTTTATAAATTGTATAGTAAATAATATCCAATTAACACGAAATTTGACATGTGTTAAGAATATAAAGACACATGATTCAACAGTTAGGTTTTCAAAATATGTAGTCGTGTTAATTTTATTAGACTGAATTGTAGTCTTAGGCTAAAACCAAGTTTTTAGCCAAACTTTGTCAAATTACAAATTACACCATATAATTATACCTAAAATTCAATTTAGACATGTGATTTCTGATTTATTTCTTTTAGTCCTATAAACTTTCTTATGTGTTCTAATTAATCCTTTAATCCTGTTTCATTACAATGTGTTGTTAAATTTCTTGAAAACAACATTTCTTTGCTAGTTTTTCAAATTTCAAAACAACATCATTTTAGGAGCATTTTCAATGACAACTTACACTTTCTTTCTTTTAGAAACCAATAGCAACTTACACAGGATTTAATTGAAATTGGACATAATTAGAGGGTGTAATTTGTTCTTTAGCATCTTTTTTTAAGTAGTTTATATATGTGGTTTAGATTAACTTTTTGTTGAAAACTTATTTGCTTATTTTACTAATGTAGTAAAATTACAATTGTACTAAGAAAAAAAAGTTATAAAAAGTTGTATGTAAACAAATAAACTAAAATGCATATTCATTTTCAATTATTTGACTACACGTCGTTTATGGTTTTGGTCGTTTAGGTGGCATGTGATGAACATTGTCTTTTTTTGAGTAACAATGAACATTGTCTTGATTTACTCATTTGAGTCATTAATTGTGTGTGTGTGTGTTTTTTTTTTTTTTAACTAAAAAATTGTAAGTGACACAGTCAAAGTTTATGTCCATTTTAATTTAACCCCTTAAGTTTAAAATTTGGGATTTATACCCTAAAGGGTCCAAACATTATGAAGCATTGGGAAAAAAAATCATTTTGTCCATACTCAATACTAATGCGTCCATTAAATACCACCTAAGCTTGTCATGTATGTTATATTACAATACACACATATTTAAGTGTCTTGTAACTTAGCGGTATAAACTACTCTTCTTTATTAGGATTTAGGAGAACCAAGAGGTTGAAATCTATAACTCCCTACATTGATAATTATCAAATTATCAATATCAAAAAGAAAAGCTTTTCCACATCCAAAAAAAAAAAAAAAAGCTTTTCCAGATTTGGGATCGGTCTGTCGATACTAAGTGCTCGTTTGGCTAGCACGTTTACGTTGGACGTCTACGTTTTTTTAGCCTTTTTTTTTTTCACGCGTTTCCAGCTAAATTGTACTGTAGCAGTACTGTAGCCGCAATAGTTGACTTTTTAGCACAAATTTCACTGTTCATGGACCCACAAATTTCACTTTTCAGCAACTTTTTCATTAAAAATGGATCCCACGGTACTATTTACACATTTAAAAATTATTTGTTACAGTGTTTTTCAGTTTTCAATTTTCAGCTTTCAACTGTATCCAAATGGACCCTAAGTACAAGGATGTGGTGATGGGCTAGGGGGTGGTATGCATGCTATTAGCCTATTATGGTGTTGAAATCACTATAATTTTTTTTTTTTTTTGAGATTGGAAGTTGAGCCCTACCAAACATGGGACTGTGCTCTTGCCTTCTTGGTGCTCTTCTTAATAAGAACACAATCAGGAGGGGAAAGCCATAGTCCATTTCTCTAAGGCAGAGCTATAGCTAGTACTGCTTTGAAATCACTCCTCGTGAAATAAAAGTAAATGATTTCACACTTTTCAGTTTCACTCATCAAAAGGAGGGAAAGCAAAAAAGTCATCCAAACCAAGCGTACAATCGGGCTGGGCTTGCCATTAATGAATCACTAATGGCATAGCCTAGTTTACTCCATCTAATAACTGGGCTAAGGAGTTGATCATCCAAACCAAATGGTCATTTAAGTTGGGCTTGCCATTAATTAACACCCAATCACTAATCTCAAGCCGCATGTTTTCTTCCACGTAAACGAAACCAAATGTTGTTGAGCCGTAACCATAAGTCCCCACAGGCAGAGAGAGAGATTGAAGATTCTCGGGCAAAGGAAGCCGAAGATTCGAAGAAAGTAGAAAATGACCTTCCAAGTAAGTAGGCCTGCAGGGACTATTTACTAGCTAGAGTGGGACGCTCTCTATGTATATATATAGACTTCATTTTAGGGTGGTCCAATACTAGTTAATTGTTCTCTTTACCCGTCATGGCACAACACTCGATACACATTGTGCTCCTCTTGTAACTTCATATGCTCGTTAAGTTTGCTTCTCTGGAATTAATAATGTTTCAGTAATTAACCTTGTTTGTCTGCTGAAGTTACTGAAGTACTCGGAAGAGGTTTGAAATAATAAATCTGTTTAGGATTTCGATCATCCATTGCATGGAATTTTAAGGTTGAAGTTCGGTTATCATTTGATTTGAGTGTATATTGAGTTAGAACAAAACTTAAGTACAGTAGTTTAAGTGCAGTTTATTAAATTCTGCTTTTAAGATTCAATTATGTGACTACTTAATTAAAAAATACATTTCTATCCCATAAAAAAAAAAAATCTACATGGCAGAATTTTAAAAGAAGAACTTAAGAAACAACACCTAAATACGGTACCTAAGTCTTGCTCATTGAGTTATATTAAGTTTGGTTCTAGTGTTTATATATATTTAAATTTTTTTGATCGGAACAAAAGGAAAGACGACAATATATATTAAGGCATGGATAGCAAAGCCTACACTAAAGAGAACATTTTACCGTATTTTGCGTGTCTTCAACCTCAACTGAGTTCAGTTTACATTTCATTGATTAACGTGTGCAAATAAATTTACTTTCTTGAATCTGAAAATTCTTATTACCATTCTTCCTAGTTCCTATTACATGCGTAGATACTAGTTTTTGAAATACTATTTTTAAAACACGATATTAATCATGTGTAGTGTGTATAATGAGTATGTAATAAAAAGTGTATAACTATCATTACTCCTTTTGAATATATCACATGAGATAACTTAATTATCATTAATATGTGGACGGCTCTATTAGTTCAAATGGGATAAATTTATACGAACATGATTACTCCATTCAATTGATTCAAGACAAGATGTTTTACTATCTAGCTACATAACTTTGAACAAAGTTTTATATATGCAAGTGAGGAATTTTCTCCAATATCATTGTGGGGATGCGAGGACCGAGGAAGGATAGAACAAGCTATGACTATCATTATAAAAGTATTATATACCTGAGGAGGTGATTCGCCCGAGGATAGGAGGAGAGGGGACAAAATACTTCCTAGAAGGCCAAATGGAGAGGATGGTGTTCAGTGAGAGTCAAGGTAGGTGAAGGAAGTTTCCAGTGAAAGCTCACCTGTAATGCCCCAAAATCATAAGTAATAAAAGTCTATTTAATCTGAATAATCCATAAAAATATTAAATAAAAGAAACCAGCAACCTAAAATCTCATCACGAATGTCAGAGATCTAATCCACCAAAGACAAAACATCCTCAAAATAATTCTCCAATACAATGTTTAATGCCATAAAAATAATAATAAAATCCTCAATTCCACAAAATAGTTTGTAACTGTTGTCTCCCAAGAATCTCTACTCCAATAATCCCTCTAATGTATCTGTAAGAGGAAATAAAGGAGGGTGAGATAACTTAATAAGTGGAATTCACTAACATTGGGGGTGTGGGAACAACCTTTCAAATAAATAATTCTTACAACAAATTCATAACTTGTAACTCATCAAATATTTCACATAAAAAAAATATCTTTACATTGTGAGCCATCATAATATATATATCAAGACCATCATATAAACAAATTTCTAGACTTTTCTTGTGGTCAACGTTTACGCCCCGTTAACAGGGTTGTGTTGTCCCCTTTTTGGAACTCGAACCTCCTTTACATCCCTTTTCTTAAGGATAGCTCTTTTGAAACCTAAATGTGCACTCCCTTGCTAAGGAGTTTCCTTTTTGGATCCTCAATAATACATTCCCTTGCCAAGAAGCTATCAAATGACTTTTCTTGTGGTCAACGTTTACGCCCCGTTAACAGGGTTGTGTTGTCCCCTTTTTGGAACTCGAACCTCCTTTACATCCCTTTTCTTAAGGATAGCTCTTTTGAAACCTAAATGTGCACTCCCTTGCTAAGGAGTTTCCTTTTTGGATCCTCAATAATACATTCCCTTGCCAAGAAGCTATCAAATGTGCATTGTCCCCTTTTCTGGGACCGTCCCTTACTAAGGACTAGCTGCAGTATGATTGTCCATTGCTAAGACTAAATACAATACTGAGCTTTTAATCACGACTTGTCATAGGTTTTCAAAATATATTCAAGATGCTCACAAAAATAATCCATTCATAATTCTAAAAAATATAAAGATACATTCACACATACAAGTTTAAATAAATTTAGGTTGTCCCACAAGTTTTTAATAAAACGAATAGTCAATGTGCACATCAAATATTTATAAAATATCAATTTATATGTAGAATATCAACATATTTCTTGATATGAGAATAGTTTGATAATCAACACTATTTTGGGAAAACCCCCAAAATTAGTAAACACCACTTACCTCTTAGTTGCAAAAATATGAAACCAACCTTCCTTGAATCACAACAAATCAGTAGGATTAGAACCTAGCAACACCAAAAATAGGTCTATCAATACACAATTTCCCACTTAAAATCAGTTTTTTTTTTTTTTTTTTTTTTTTTTTTTTTTTTTTTTTTACACTTAAACAATTTTATCCTAAACAATACTGATATATCCAAAATCCTCTATTTATTCACTTAACTATCTAATACACTTTCAGCTTTGATCAGATTTTTGGACTTAAAAATACTGCTGCCTAATCTGATTTTTCCATTGATATAATCATGGATATTCAAGACTTCAAAATGGCCAAATAAGGGAAATCTTATCAATCTACAATTCACATCTTTTCTTGTCATGTAGCTATATCCATCACTCCTAGTCTAATATAATAATCACCGTAGGACATCCTTTCCCATGAGATAAGGATAAGTGAGGTTGTTGAGATTAAAATGTATGCCTAGAAGTCCTTCTACATTAATATATTGATAGGTTAGATTTTATGAAATCATGCCTATTGTCCTATTAGCTATTAAAGCAATTTCAAGCACCGTTACTCCCTGAAAACGTGGGACAATTTCTAGCCATATATTATATATATCTTCGTTCATCTACCCAATGACCCATAACTCTCTTGATGCTGCAAGACATAAGGACATTGCTGGGCACATATTTGGACAATGATAAGGGTGTAGGTGCATGACAGATGGTGGATAAATTAGTAAGGCTATATACAATTATAAAATAACCAAAGAGTACCCCTTCTCCCATTATAGTAATCATAGATTTAGATCCAAGATGGTCATACCTATTATTCTATCAGGTAAACAAATAAGAGATGCCTCCTGTAAGAGTGGGGAACCATACCTGTAGACTACAACTCATAGCCATGGTGAAGAAAAGCAACGTTCACTAGTCGGCTGAAGCAAAAGGAGGCACCATCAGTAAATACACGTGTAACTTAAGAGGAAAAATGCTAGGGTTTTCAAGGCCCATATATTTACTTATGCCACCTTACTTGGGTTTCATATTCCATAGTATTTATCTTATTTTTAATACCTTAGACCCAAATCAATTTAATCCATTTAATTGTAGGCCTCCTTTATAATTTACGTGTAATAATTTAATTGGTATCAAAATTATGGGGTGTTACATCCTTCCTCCCTTAAAATTATGGGGTGTTACATCCTCGAAATTATACATACCTTTGTTAACGAACAACTCAGGATAATTTGATTTCATCTCATCTTCTCACTCCCAAGATGCCTCATTCACTGTCTGATTCTTCCAAAGGACCTTAACCAATGATATGGTCTTGGTGCGTAGCACTTGATCCTTGCGGTCAAGAATTTGGATTGGAACTTCCTCATAAGTCAAGTTGTCTTTGATCTTGAGTGGCTCATAGTTCAAAACATGTGAAGGATCCGGGATGTACTTCTTCAACATAGAAACATGAAACACATTATGCACTCCTGCAAGTGTAGGCAGTAAGACCAACTCGTAGGCAACTTTACCAATGTGTTTTAGGATCTCAAATGGAAGAACAAATCTAGGACTCAACTTCCCCTTCTTCCCAAATCTCATCACACCCTTCATTAGGGCGACTTTCAAAAATACCATATCTCCAACTTCAAATTCTACTTTCCTTCTTGAGTTGTCATAATAACTCTTTTGTCAACTTTGTGTTGTTTGCAATCTTTTACGAATCAAATCAATCTTCTCAAATGTCATCTGAATGATTTCTGGTCCCAACAATTTTCTCTCACCAACCTCTTCCCAACACAATGGGGACTTGCATTTTCTACCATACAAAGCCGCATAGGAAGCCATCTCAATACTAGAGTGGTAGCTATTATTATAGGCAAATTCCACTAAAGGCAAGTATTTTTTCCAATTTCCTTTGAAATCCAATACACAAGCCCTTAACATATCCTCCAAAGTCCGAATAGTCCTTTCTGATAGACCATCTATTTGCAGGTGGAAGGCTGTACTACAGCTAAGATTAGTACACAAAGCTTTATGTAGGCTTTCCCAAAACTTTGAGGTGAATCTTGGGTCTTAATCAGACACAATTGATGCTGGAACTCCATGAAGACTCACAATCTCATCAATATATATGTGCTAACTAATCAAGTGAGTAATTCATCTTAACTGGAATAAAATGTGCTGTTTTCGTCATCCTATCCATAATTACCCAAATGGCCTCATGTCCCTTAGGAGATCTTGGCAAACCAGTCACAAAATCCATACATATATGCTTTCACTTCCACTCAGGAATGGGAAGTGGTTGCAGTAATCCTGAAGGTTTCTGGTGTAGTGCTTTAATTTGTTGACAAGTCAAGCATTGCTTCACAAACTGAGCTATCTCTCTCTTCATGTTATTCCACCAATAAGTTTCTTGAATGTCACGATACATTTTAGTGCTACTAGGGTGCACTGAGTATGGGGTACGATGGGCTTCTTCTATAATCTTCCTCTTTAATGCAAAATCATTTGGCACACAAAGTCTTTTTCCAAACCTCAAGACACCATCATTAGACACATTAAATTCTAATCTCTTCCCTTCTTGTACTTCTTCTATGATCTTTACAGTTTGTGCATCATCAACCTGTGAACTCTTAATCTTCTCAATCAAAGTGGGTTGTATTGTAAAACTGACCATAAAGACTTGGAAGTCACCCATGAGAATTTCAATTCCCATCCTCTCCAAGTCATTAATAATCTCCTTTTTAGTAGTTAATAAGGCAGCTGAGAAACAAGAAGACTTCCGACTAAGTGCATCAGCTACCACATTAGCTTTGCCTAGATGGTAATTGATCGAGCAATCATAATCTTTAATAAACTCAAGCCGCCTTCGTTGTCTCTTATTCAATTCTTTCTGAGTAAAGAAGTACTCAAGCTCTTATGATCTATATAAATTTCACACTTATCGCCATACAAATAATGTCTCCAAATCTTCAATGCAAGCACCACTGCAGCTAACTCCAGGTCATGAGTGGGATAATTTTGTTCATAACTTTTTAATTTGCGGGAAGCATAAGCTATGACTTTACCATGCTACATCAACACACAACCAAGCCCTTTTCTTGAAGCATCACTATAAATGACAAAGCCTCCCAAGTTGCTAGGAATGGTTAGTACTGGTGCAGTGACCAACCTTTACTTAAGTTCTTAAAAACTCTTTTCACATTCTTCTGTCCACACAAACTTGGCATTCTTACGAGTTAGTTGAGTCAATGGGGCTGCAATACGAGAAAATTCCTCCACAAACCTCCTATAATAGCCAGCAAGGCCCAAAAAGCTTCTAACCTCACTTACATTCGTCGGTCTTGCCCAATCAACCACAACTTCAACCTTACTAGGGCTACAGAAATCCCTGCCTTAGATATCACATGGCCTAGGAACACCACTTGGTCAAGCCAAAATTCACACTTCTTAAACTTAGCATATAGCTTATTCTCCCTCAAAATTTGAATAACAATTCTTAAGTGCTCTTCATGTTCTTCCATACTTTTGGAGAAAATTAGAATACTATCAATAAAAACAATAACAAAGCGGTCTAAGTACTCATGAAACACCCTATTCATCAAGTCCATAAATGCAGCAGGAGCATTGGTCAATCCAAAAGGCATTACCAAGAATTCATAGTGCCTAAACCTCGTCTTGAAAGCTGTCTTGGGTATGTCTTCACTCTTGATTTTCAACTAGTGATACCCAAAACAAAGGTCAATCTTAGAGAAGACTTGTGCTCCTTGCAATTGATCAAATAGGTCATCAATACGAGGGAGAGGGTATTTGTTTCTCACAGTAACTCGATTTAACTCACGGTAGTCAATACACAACCTCATAGTCCCATCCTTCTTTTTCACAAATAAAACTAGTGCACCCCAAGGAGATGCACTTGGTCTGATGAATCCCTTGTCAAGGAGTTCTTGTAATTGTTCCTTGAGTTCCTTAAGTTCAGTGGGTGCCATCCGATATGGTGCTTTTGATATAGGAGGAGTTCCAGGGAGCAAATCAATGGAGAATTCAATCTCTCTATCTATAGGTATCCCTGGTAGGTCTTTAGGAAAGACATCAGGAAACTCCCTCACAACAAGGATATCATCCAACTTCAATACCTCTTTCTTAGTGTCCACCACATGAGCTAGGTACCTTTGGCATCCTTTTCGTAATAGACGCTTAGCTCAAAGGGCTGATATCACCCTAGGTAAAGCATGCATCCTAGAGCCCGTAAACTGAAATTCAGGTTCTCCTAGAGGCCGAAACACCACTTCTTTTCTAAAACAATCTACACTAGCATGATAAGCCGCCAACCAGTCCATTCCTAAAATTACATCATAGTCATACATGTCCATCAAAATCAAGTTTGCTAACATTTTCCTATCCTCAATGTGGATGATGCAAGACTTAAGCATAGAATTACACACCAAAGAATCACCCATAGGTGTGGCCACAGACAAGTCATAATCCATAAGTCTAGGTTTCTTATCACATAGCTTAGCATATCGAGAGGAGATAAAAGAGTGTGTCGATCCAGAATCAAATAGAGTTTTAGCAAAGTTTGAGAATAATGGGAGGATACCTGTAACCACGGTATCTGAAGCTTGAATGACTTGTGGTGTGAGTGCAAACACTCTCCCTTGTGCTTTCCTCCTCTAATCATTCTTTCCAGGTTGTGCCATTGAGTTTTGTTGAGGAGATTAGGGCTATCCAGAGACCCGGCCAACCCAACCTACCCACTGCCGCCGATCGATCCGACTTCTCCGGCAGTTGGCGACAGGTTTATTCCTCCAAAACCCGAGTTTGGCAGGTCAAAGGTCAGTTTTCCTTCTCCAGAATTCGATCAAACCGATCCGACCGACCCACAAGATTTTCGGTGATATTTGCTAGATCCGGTGAGATCTAGACCATTTTTGTCAAGATCTCGGCGAGATTTCGCTGGATCTAGCCAAGATCTTGCCGAAAATGGCCTAGATTAGGCCAAATCTGGAGAAACCTCAAAGATTTTGGCATGATTTTTGCCGTTTTCATGCCGGTTTCGCCGTTTTCTGGATTTTCGACCCCGATCGACTCGACTGCCGCGCGTTGATGGTCTGATCCGCCCGATCCGATTACTCCGGCGGTCAGCGATGGGTGCATTTTTTTGCCACTCGATTCCGGCGGGTTGGTTCCGAGTTGGGCACAAACCCGACCCGGACCAACCCGTGGACAGCCCTAGAGGAGATGTATAGCTCCTAGCTAAGTGTCCTGTCTTCCCACAATTATAACAAGCCTTTCCTTCAAAGAAACACAACTTATCTCCATGAAACCTTCCACATGTAAGACAAGCATTCGAACTTCTACCTTGAGCATTCTGGGGTGGATTCTTATTTTCTGGCTTATTTGATGATGAATTACTCCTAGACCTCCTAAAAGATCCTTTTTTATTCCAATGACCTTGAGCATTGCCTTGTCGAAATCCTATTTGTCCAGTGTTTCTCGGAGGGTTCTCACTTCTAACATTGTTCTTGAAATCTTCCTCCAGTCTCATAGCTCTCTTTACTGACTCTGCATAATTATCAACCCCTGATGCAATCAAATGGTGTCGAAGTCTCTCATTCAACCCCTTTTGAAATCTGCTTGCTTTCTTCGTCTCAGTAAGGATTAAGTGGGGTCCAAAGCGAGATAACTCAATGAATTTAGATGCATATTGCTTAACAGTCATACTTCCTTGCACCAAATCAGCAGATTCCCTCTCTTTTTGTTCCCAAACCACCTCAGAGAAGTAGTTATCATAGAAAACCCCTTTAAATTTCTCCCAAGTGATGGGGTTTCTCTTAGTGTCCATTCCCTCCAAAATGGCTTTAGTGGATCTCCACCAATGCTCAGCTTCTCCAATCAACTTGAAAGTTGCAAACCGCACCTTCTGAGAGTCAGTGCTAAAGCTTCTAACAATTTCTCCATTTGCAAGAACCAGTTCTCAGCTTCTGCAGGATTTGGCTTTCCATCAAAGGAAGGGGGATTTTGCTTCATAAAAGTCTCAAAATAGCAACCAGCCCTTGCCTCTACTCTACTTGCACCTCTACTAGCAACATGGGTCAACCTGCCCAACAATCATGCAGTAATTTCATCCAAAGGATCAATGCGTGTCACCCTAGGACGTTCATTATCTCTCACGTTTTGAGTGACTTTAGCCTCAGTATCAACCCTTGATTTGGTTGACCTTCGCAAATTAACAATAGGTTCCTCACTATTGGAATTAGATACTCTCTTCTTTTTGGGTTGCATGGTACCTAGTTAACAAGGAAATCAAAAAAATATAGATGGTGCAACAATTATAACTACTAAACGTAAGAAGTAACATCGCCAATATTATTTAAAATTTCTCATCAAACACAACCTAAATACCAAATGCTCTGACAAAAATCAAGATCATAACCTAATTTCAAGTGTCTATAGAATCATAACCTAGTTTTAAGTGTCTACAGGATCATAACCTAATTTTTCAAGTGTCTACAAAATCATATCCTAAGCTCTGATACCACAATTGTAACGCCCCAAAATCATAAGTAATAAAAGTCTATTTAATCTGAATAATCCATAAAAATATTAAATAAAAGAAACTAGCAACCTAAAATTTTATCACAAATGTCAAAGCTCTAATCCACCAAAGACAAAATATCATCAAAATAATTCTCCAATACAATGTTTAATGCCATAAGAATAATAATGAAATCCTCAATTCCACAAAATAGTTTGTAACTGCTGTCTCCCAAGAATCTCTACTCCAATAATCCCTTTAATGTATCTGTAAGGGGAAATAAAGGGGGGTGAGATAACTTAATAAGTGGAATTCACTAACATTGGGGTGTGGGAACAACCTTTCAAATAAATAATTCTTACAACAAATTCATAACTTGTAACTCATCAATATTTTATTATCAAATATTTCACATAAAAAAAATATATATATATATATATATATATATATCTTTACATTGTGAGCCATCATAATATATATATCAATACCATCATATAAACAAATTCCTAGGCTTTTCTTGTGGTCAACGTTTACATCCCGTTAACAGGGTTGTGTTGTCCCCTTTTTGGGACTCGGAACTCCTTTACATCCCTTTTCTTAAGGATAGCTCGTTTGGAACTTAAATGTGCACTCCCTTGCTAAGGAGCTTCCTTTTTGGATCCTCAATAGTATACTCTCTTGTCAAGGAGCTATCAAATGTGCATTGTCTCCTTTTCTAGGACCGTCCCTTGCTAAGGACTAGTTGCAATATGATTGTCCATTGCTAAGGACTAAATACAATACTGAGTTTTTAATCACGACTTGCCATAAGTTTTCAAAACATATTCAAGATGCTCACAAAAATAATCCATTCATAATTCTAAAAAATATAAAGATATATTCACACATACAAGTTTAAATAAATTTAAGCTGTCCCACAAGTTTTTAATAAAACGAATAGTCAATGTGCACATCAAACATTTATAAAATATCAATTTATATATAGAATATCAACATATTTCTTGATATGAGAATAGTTTGATAATCAACATTATTTTGGGAAAAGCCCCAAAATTAGTAAACACCACTTACCTCTTAGTTGCAAAAATATGAAACTAACCTCCCTTGAATCACAACAAATCAGTAGGATTAGAACCTAGCAACACCAAAGATAGGTCCATCAATACATAATTTCCCACTTAAAATCAGTTTTTTTTTTTACACTTAAACAATTTTATCCTAAACAATACTGATATATCCAAAATCCTCTATTTATTCACTTAACTATACAATACACTTTCAGCTTTGATCAGATTTTTGGACTTAAAAATACTGCTACCTAATATGATTTTTCCATTGATATAATCATGGATATTCAAGACTTCAAAATGGCCAAATAAGGGAAATCTCATCAATCTATAATTCACATCTTTTCTTGTCATGTAGCTATATCCATCACTCCTAGTCTAATATAATAATCACCGTAGGACATCCTTTCCCATGAGATAAGGATAAGTGAGGTTGTTGAGATCAAAATGTATGCCTAGAAGTCCTACATTAATATATTGATAGGTTAGATTTTATGAAATCATGCCTATTGTCCTATTAGCTATTAAAGCAATTTCAAGCACCGTTCCTCCCTGAAAACGTGGGACAATTTCTAGCCATATATTATATATATCTTAGTTCATCTACTCAATGACCCATAACTCTCTTGATGCTGCAAGACATAAGGACATTGCTGGGCACATATTTGGACAATGATAAGGGTGTAGGTGCATGACAGATGGTGGAGAAATTAGTAAGGCTATATACAATTATAAAATAACCAAAGAGTACCCCTTTTCCCATTAAATTAATCATAGATTTAGATCCAAGATGGTCATACCTATTATTTTATCAGGTAAACAAATAAGAGATGCCTCCTATAAGAGTGGGAAACCATACGTGTAGACTCCAACTCACAGCCACGGTGAAGAAAAGCAACGTTCACTAGTCGGTTGAAGCAAAAGGAGGCACCATCAATAAATACATGTGTAACTTAAGAGGAAAAATGCTAGGGTTTTCAAGGCCCATATATTTACTTATGCCACCTCATTTGGGCTTCATATTCCATAGTATTTATCTTATTTTTAATACCTTAGGCCCAAATTAATTTAATTCATTTAATTGTAGGCTTCCTTTATAATTTACATGTAATAATTTAATTGGTATCAAAATTATGGGGTGTTACATCACCTACTGCCTCCGCATTAAATAACTGGTAACAGTTTTATCAACTGCATTGATGAGGAAGTGACCTGAACAGTAAAATTCACAGCTAAGCATCTCCTTCTACCACCTTTAACAGAAGTTTAAAGGGACAAGTGTCCTAAGGAGAATCTGGGGGATTGTAGATGGAGGGTTAGGATGCAATAAGCTGATGCGTATATAAAGAAAGAGGACTTCCAGATGAAATGACTTTTTCTAGAAAATCAAGAGATAGAGATTAGAATAAGAATAGAGAGAGAGAGAGAGAGAGAGGAGAGTGTACATTCTTGTGCAAGAACATGGTCCTCAGGTGAGATTGTAACAAACCATTTATATACTTAATCGTTGGCTTTCATTCATTCCTTCTTTGTCTGAATCCTTGGGCTAAGCCCAACTTGTTTTACCCCACTCTCTTTACAAATATCTATTGATTTTAGCCTAACTGGATAGCACAAATTTCACCATTCTAAGTGAGTTTGGGCCACCAGATTTTTGTGTTCTTACAATTATGGTTCGTGAAACCTTTTACATTAGTCGAATCATATGATTTATTAAATAATTCAAAAAGTCAAACAATTATTAAGTAGGTCACATAATTAAAAATACACACACACATACATATACGCTCTTATTCAGCTTGTCATTTAGCAGGTTCAAACTTGGAACAACTTTCTTTCAAATTCAAATAGTTAGGTAAAAATTTCTATCCTATTATTTTCACTTAAAATTTAGTAGAGGTCCTTTGATTGTAGATTTGTGTTAACATTGAGCATAGCTAGGTTATCCTTTTAACGGTAAGTTTTTGCTTTAATGTTTCAATAGGACTACGCCCATCTCTACTGTAGCTATCTAAAGATAGATTGCACCAATTGCACGTAAGATTATTAATGAAAAGCCATCATTATTGTATCCCTAATATACAGCAATACTCTACTGACTTATATATATAATTATATCCATGCCCAAAAAAGATGGAGAGAGAAGAAATTAAGAACCCAAATCACCTAAAACTAGCCGCTGAATAAAGTTAGTACTGACGAATGAGGAATGATGTTATAGGAAATAATGTGTTTTTTTGAGAAGCTATATATTATAGGAAATAATTGAATTGTCCACCGTGCTAGCTCTTTAAAAGCTATCTCTGTGATTGCAAAAGCAAAAACAACAGAAATAACAGTGAGTCTAGGTTTTAATTTGTCTGTGCAGGCTCTACTTCAACGTGCATGCTTAGGCTTGCCTTAAAAATGGTCCCCTACAAACCCTACTTCCAATAATCCTCTCACTCCAAATCTCAAAAACCTTAATAACTCCCAACCACCATGCCTTTTTCGTCGGCCGACTTTAATTAGGGATAACAATGTCTTACTAGCTAGTTTATTGCTTTACAGAAATTTGTTAACCTAACAATCTAGTATATTCATCTACCACAGTTTGCTTTATTGGCCGTTTTCACAGTTTCTTCAGCGCAATAGCATACCTATAGATCACGTTGATGGTTTACTATTTATAATTAGTAATTGCGAATAACTCTGTTCAATTTAAGTTTAGGTTCGGTTATCGGATGTCTTTAATCCAGAGCATTTATTATTGAACTATTTTAAAAAAAATTTAACATTATTTTTATTATAAATATAAAATATTATCAAAAAAATGCTTTTCTTTTTTCATAAAAAGATTTTATAATTATCTCTTAAACTAATGCCTTTAGAATATCTGTTAACTTTTCATTATTTGTAAAGTCACCATTTCATGGTTTCAAAAAGGTAAAATAAAACCAAGAGTCTTATTAGTTAATGTTAATACATTCTGATATCTTTGATAACTATGGTCTAAATTTCATCAACTGTTATATTATATATTAAAAAAATGGAGGTAAAAACTCAGCTTATTTATCCTTAATCCACTTAATTATTGCCATTTCTAAGAAAGAAATACTAATAAGTTCATGTGTTTGCAATTTATTTAATGATGTTCCCTAAAGTTCCTCCATTACAAAATTGAGACGCCTTATATCATAGGATTATTTATGAGACCACTTTAGTGTTAAAAAAAAAAAGGGATCAAGATTTGTAATCAGAACCATTTATTTTAAAGTATAAGATCTATATTAAAAGAGTTACTCTATACGGTAGAGTTTCCTAAAAACTTTAGTTAATCTTGATTAAAAAAAACTCATTTGTAATTAGAGCAAAAGTTAGATTATTTTTCTTAAATTTAATTGAAAGTTTTAAGTTACCACACTTATGAGACCGTAACTAAATTTTACTCATTTAATTATAGATATGATTTGTGATTCTTTATTTAATCCTTTTAGCCACGATTATACCCTTTAGATAATCCTTCACAAAAAAAAAAAAAAAAACAAATGAACGTGCAAGCTCACAAGAGACCACTTCCACTGTAGAGTGTAGATGGCTATGGTTTTAAGGAATCTCATTTAAGAGCTTTCCCAACTTCAGCCTCTTTCATCCTACAGTCTGAGCTTAATATTGTAACTGCTCTTAATATGGAGTATTTCTTTTTCTCCAGCTAGCCTCAAGAAGAGTTTCTTATACTTTGTTAATTTTATGGCTTCTTACCTTGTGCTCTACTAACTACTTTTAGCTTTCTCTTTAGAGTTTGTTGAGTATAGTACTAGTAATTAGCACTGGAGAAAGGTTTCCCTTCAAGCCCTTGATGTTTTCTTTCAGTGTCTCGGTCCTTCTTTTCCTTACTTTGCCTGATTCTAACACTGCCCCGAGTTCTTTCTTTTTATGGTGTTGCACCTAAGAAGACTTCTTGACCAACTTATAATTTAGTCATTTTTCTTTTCCACTTCTTATACATCTATCTTGGAATGGCCATGAATAATTCCATTTTGACATTTATGGTTCTTCTAGTTGGCTTTTTTGTTTTCTGTAAAGGCCAGGAAGACACTTCAATAGGTCCAATGGAGAAAAATGAGCAAGAAGCCCTCTATGCTGCTATTCAAGGGTTTGTAGGGAAGTCTTGGAATGGCTCAGATCTCTATCCAGACCCTTGTGGGTGGACGCCAATTCAGGTGCAAAATTAATCCCAAACATATTAACTCTCTCTCTCTCTCTCTCTCATATATTGGAACAGCCATGATAGATATTATTCAAACATAATGATGTTAAAATCATTCTAAAACTAATTTCAAGTTTTACATTTTCATGCTGGCAACAAAATGAAGGACATTCACAACCATAATCTTGTCACGATTTTAGAAAATGAAAGTTACATGCTATTGCTATTTGCTAAGAAGGGACCTCATCCAGTTCATTTCATTAAAATTTAAGCTCAGATGAGCAGTTTCTAGTAGAAAATTATTCTGATATGTATGAAGCCTTATCTTGTAGCATGTATGAAGCCTTAGCAAAACAAATTCTTGGATTATGCTTTCTTTTAGTTTTCTTTCTCTTATTTATTTATTTATAATTTTTGGACAAAAAGGATCATTCAACTATGAAATAGGATGGGTACGGTGCCTTCGAAAAATACAAAATCTACCAATGGAAAATATACTATTTTGACTTCTTTCCGGATTTTTATCACTTCAATCGGCTGGATTTTTACTGTTGTCATTACACAAATCATTACTACCTTTTCTCCAAATATTCTATGATATTATTTTCGGTATGTATCAAATAATGTTGGTGTAATTGATGTATTTGATTGGTCACCTATCAAATAATGTTGTCGTTTGAACTATTACTATATATTCCTTCTCTGAAATTTTGGTTTGGATAACATTTTGCAGGGAGTGTCTTGTGATCTTTATAATGGATTTTGGTATGTCAGTGCACTGAACATTGGACCAGTTTATGACAACTCTCTCCAATGTACTAGAAGTGCAGAATTCACTCATCACCTATTCATGCTCAAGCACCTCAAAAAACTCTCATTCTTCAATTGCTTCTTTTCACCACACCAAAAACCAGTAAGAATCCCCACTTCAAACTGGGAAAAGTTCACAGAAAGCTTAGAATCCTTAGAGTTTCGATCAAACCCTGGTCTCATTGGAACAATTCCATCCAGTTTTGGTTACCTTAAAAGCCTCGAATCTCTAGTGCTACTAGAAAATGGATTGACAGGTGAATTACCACAGGAAATGGGCAGTTTAGTGAATTTGAGAAGACTAGTCCTTGGTGGAAACAAGCTATTTGGTCAGATTCCAGCAAGTTTTGGAGGCTTGAAGGAGCTCTTAATACTTGACTTAAGCATGAATAAGCTATCCGGATCATTGCCTTGGACTATGGGAAATTTGACTTCACTCCTAAAGTTAGACTTAAGCAACAATATGTTGGAGAAAGAGCTGCCAAGTACAATTGGAGACCTAAAGAATCTCACACTAATGGACCTTGGGAGAAACAACTTTTCTGGTGGTTTAGTTCAGTCACTTCAAGAAATGGTTTCCTTAAAAGAGATGGTGATGTCCAACAACCCCTTGCTAGGGGGTAATCTCAATGGAATCCAGTGGCAAAATGTACAAAACTTGGAATTTTTAGATCTTTCTAACATGGGTTTGACAGGGAATATTCCAGAGTCCATGACAGAATTGAAAAGGCTGAGATTTTTGGGGCTTAACAACAACAATCTCTCGGGAAGTCTTTCTCCAAGGCTGGCATCTCTGCCTTGTATTAGTGCTCTTTACCTTTATGAAAACGATTTGGCAGGGAAACTTGAATTCTCAGAAGGGTTTTATAGGAAAATGGGAAAGCGTTTTGGAGCTTGGAACAATCCGAATATATGTTACCAGGCTGAATTAATGTTGTCAAAAAGCAATGTTCCTTATGGGGTAAAACCATGTAAGCAAGAAAGAGACTAAAATCCCTGAGAGAGTTTCAAATTATTTCCCAGACGAGTAATGGAGGGGAACTGGAATCAAAATTCCCATTTTGCAGCTTCTTTGGGAGGCTCAAGCTGTGGGAGTAATGGGTTTTAGTTAGCTAGCTTTTATTGTGCATGAAATCATATCTGTACTTTCTTTGATGTAGCTAGGTCTATTTGTATTGTGTCTTCTTGACTTTTGAATAACAGAATAGGTTTTAAATTGACAAATGTAGCCCCAAAGACCATCCATCAACTACAATTATATATGACTCTCGCAGTAATTAATTAATCTAGATCAAAAAAATAAAAAATACATGACTATTTATCATATGGGCTAAGCCGTTTCCATATGATACATGACTATATATCCTATACAATCTCTTTTGTTAAAAGTTTTTATTATTGTTCAAGAGTAAAGTCATAATATCCATTGCTCAAAGTAGGACACCCAGCTATATTAAAATTGGGAAAATATTAGAGTTATAAATTTTATTACAAATTGCAGATGTGATGAGTAATAATTAGTAAATAAAAAAGTGATATATAACTTGTAAAACCTTTTTGTAAAAAGTGTATATCTAACCTTGCGTAAAAAGAAAAAACTGAAATTTAAAGGAGCTTAAAATTCTCTAGTAAAAAATTGCCATATATTTTAGCAATTTCACTTCCTATTTGTACGTAATTAAAGTTGATCACATCATATCATCATAACATGGTAAACTCTTGTATATATTATTCCGTCTATGAAAAAAGGTGATTTGTTTCATAATATGGTTGCATTGTTTGGGTAGGGTTGTAAATCTTGAGAGAGACACTATTCTTCTGAGGATTGTCTCTTTTTGAAAGGTTGCAAACAACTAAACACCTCTATAAACAAAAGGGATCTCAAACAGTTGATTCCATCAACATCCCAAGACTAGAGTACTTCTCTAGGATATTAAACAATATGTTGGATATCTGTAATCTATTTTCTCACTTCTTGAGTGTTACTTTTCCTTTTTGCCCCAAGTCCTATGATGGCCTGACCCACAACATGGCCCGTTGGACTTCTTTGTTCAACTTAGAGACTCCAACCCATCTCATTCATTTCACTTTAGGCCTTTTTTGAGGATGAAGATGGGCTGATTCCCCTGGCCTCTTTCGCCCCCTTGAACCTATTCTTAAACCTTATTTAAAAATGAAAAAAAAAAAAAAAAAAAAACTATTAAGTTGAAAATGGTGATGATAATGACAATAAGATTCAACCATCCATCAATGATATATTCACAATATTTTCACAATACTTTCACAACAAATCTTAAATAACAAGTATTATTGGTTATTATAGGTGGGTAAAAAAATAATTTAAGTTGTAAATTCAAATTAGAACCAATAACAAATTACCACCTATAATTTGTTGTGAAATTACAAAGGAAACGTAACACTTCTCTTTAGCATGAACCTTAACGACATTAGTTGACTTCCAAATTCCGATAACACTGCTTTGACTGAAGACTCCACAGTCTACAAGTTGCTGATTTTACTCAACAGAATCAGCTCTCTGAAAACTAAAGCAGTTGTTAATGATGTACCAAGTCAAAGATAGCCCTGCCCTTTCTTAACGCCACTCTTATCTCCATGCTCCAACAATCTCACCGCCACCTCCACTTCTCACTCCTCATAATCCTCTCTCTCTCTGCTTCAGTAACAAACTTCAAATTTAACACTCTTTTTAAGTCCAACTGATCAGTATTATCCAAAGTCGTTAAAAACTTGCACGATCAATTTTCCTCCCCTAGCTAGCTAGAGCTCCCAAAAATGGCTTCTCTCTCCATGCTCTCCTGCAAAGCATTTCTTCTCATGATTCTTTGTTCCTCTTTCAACCATTTCTTCTTTGTAACATCCACTGAATTCGAAGTTGGCGGCGATGGTGGCTGGGTTCTTCCCAAGTCTAGGAACCACGAGATGTACAATCAGTGGGCTTCTCAAAACAGGTTCAAGGTCGATGACACTGTTCGTAAGTATCACATTTCAAACCAGTTTTCTCTTTGAATCTTGTTTTGTGTGGCATTTGTAACTTTTTTCCTTCTTCATGCAATAATATGTGTCTAAAACAAGTAGGAACGCAAACTGAATCATTGGTATAACCT
Organism: Quercus ilex subsp. ballota; assembly: GCA_032727855.1. Classification (NCBI taxonomy): domain Eukaryota; kingdom Viridiplantae; phylum Streptophyta; class Magnoliopsida; order Fagales; family Fagaceae; genus Quercus; species Quercus ilex. Next base: position 23,230,805 of record CM064917.1, on the reverse strand, counting down.
AATAATGCATGACTTGTTAATGTCCAAAAAACTCCTTCTCAATGATTTATGTTAAATCTTAAAGGACTTCATATAGCATAGTACAAGTACACAACCATCATAGAAATTTTTAATTGTAACCCACCAAAATTTTTAACCATTATCACTTGACAAAGAAACAAAGAAAAATTATTATAATTACGCCATTTTGAGACTTTATAATGTGAATTCAGGTTTCAAATACAATAAAGACTCAGTTTTGGTGGTGACTGCGGAAGAGTACGATAAATGTCACTCGGCTCGTCCTGTTTTCTTCTCCAATAACGGTGCCACTGTCTTCAAATTGGATAAACCTGGCTTGTTCTATTTCATCAGTGGGGTTGCTGGACACTGCGAGAGAGGACAGAAGATGATCATCAAAGTTTTGGAGCCGGAAACCGCCCCGCCTCTGACCTCCAAAGAGAACACCACAACAGAATCATCACATAAGAGTGGTGCAGTGGAGATGGCTGCCATTTCTTCTCCAATCAGTGTGCTGTTTATGGTGTCATTCTTTGGGGTCCTTTTCATTTGAACGCAATGCTATTTCTTAGTACTCCTTTCTTCTTTTTAATTTTCATCGTTTTGATTTAGTGATTAGAGAAGGAACGTTAGATGAGACTGAATTTGTTTTCCATTATGTGATTGTTTTTATTCTGAAGGTCTGATTATTTTCGGAAGAGGATTTTATTTGGCATATTATCCATAATTATATTATTCTGGTGATGATTTTTTAAGTGTGTTTTTTTTAATGAAGTTTTTTGTAAGCTCCTTGAGTTCTTTACTTTAGCGACTCTTAAAGAAGGGAATTCTAATTGTCTAATTTATTAAAGAAAAGAAAAGCTAAAAGTTTATGTTCACTAGACTCAATTAGAACATTTAGTCTTTTTCTCTATATATATATATATATATATATAAATAAAAATAAAAAATTTAAAAAAAAATTTAGTCTAAATATTTTAGGTTAAATACTAAAGATTCTTTCCTTGAGAGAGAAAAGGGAAATATGGTTAAAGTAGAAAAGCTAAAGACACTTCATAAATTTATAAATTGATGTGGAATAATTCAAATATTTATTTATTATGTTATTGATTTGGTATCAATCACATTTATTACCACATCAGTTTTTAAGGCTTCTATTGTAAAATTTATAATAATTTTACCATTTATTTAAATAATATACAGGGGTGTTTATCAACTTGATGGGTCAGTTATAGGGCTGGTTTTTTACGCCAAGCCAACTATGTCGGTTTGTAGAAATTTCAAATTACACCACATTGCAATGAGTGTGAAAGGTTGACTAGGGGTCTGTTTGAATATAGCTGAAAACTGAAAACATGTAGCAAAATAATTTTTAAATATGTGAATAATACCGTGGGACCCATTTTTAATGAAAAAATTGCTAAAAAATGAAAATTGTGGGTCCGTGAACAGTGTACAGATGTACTGTTCATGGACCAAAAAGTCAACAAATGCGGATGCACTATTCATGGACAAAAAGTCAACAAGTGCGGCTACTGTTTATTGAACAGTAGCTGCACAGTAACCGCTTACTCCCTCACGCGCCTGGAAAAAAAAAAAAAAAAAAAGTCCAAAACGTGATTTTGGAAACGCAGCCGCAAGTTTCATCACAATCCAAACGCTCACTAGATGAAAGTAAGTTGATTTTCACAGGATCAATTCAGTTATGTTGGTCGATTGGGCCTGCTTAATTGGCTCAATTGACCAAACCTTGAGTTTCCTTTTGTGTAGGGATTATTTTTTATTTGTATTAAATATATCATTATCGTCAAGATATCTAGCGGTCAATAAAAATATATGTCAGTCGGTTGGCCTCTATTGCATTATCAGTTGCAATAAAAGTCTTAACACTTTTATATATTAAAAAATTTTGTTGTAATAACTCAATACTGACGATTTTTGTAATCTATTGCAACGAAAAAAAATTGACTTGATCTCAAACTTACAACCTACAATAGAAATTACGAGCGCTATTTGAACTCAACTCTAACCCAATTAGACTCTTCTACTTCATGAATCTCTTCGAGGCCCAAATATCCCATTTGTGTTTGACTTCAACAACTTGATTGCAATAGATTTATTTTGTAGCAGCTTCACTTGGAATACCTCATAAGTCTTCAATACATTAATGCTGAAGACGATGCTTGGTACAAAATCCTTGGTGCACAATAATAATAGCAAATTCTCCTTATTCGCTTTCTAAACTTATAGGTTCAATAGCTGGAGACTAAGGTTCTCTTTCTCAAGGTTCTCAGACCTGAACTAGACCATATGGTCTGACTCGGTTTACCATGGACCTCTCACAATTACAGTTATTCTAACTCTAGAAACCTCTCTATGAGAAAAAAGCATGGAACCACTCAAACCAATATCAGACCATATGGTTCTGAGAATTGTGGCCGGTTTCACAGTTTTCACAGTTCCTTCTTTTGGCCAAAAAACAGATATCGGCCAGTAATTATTTTGAAATTTTTTTTTTAAATTTCAAGAAAAAAAAACAAAAAAACAAAACAAAACAGAGAGCCACGTTTACCATCATCACTTAGATAGAAATTCTTTGATGCTACTAAACAAGGTTGAGTTTGAAAGTTTGAACTAAAATAGAGAATTCGAACTAATATAAATAGAAGAGGTTGAATATGAATATTTCATTGATTTTTTTATTTATTTATAAAGTTAACTAGTCTTATATTATATAAATATGTTATTGGTTGGCTTAGATATGAATTTGCAATTTGTATTTGTGATGATACATAATAAATTATATGGACATTTACCAAATAATTAAATTTATGATGTATATTACAAATATATTTGAGAAATATTATACCTATCTTTGCTTAGGAATTGATATTTCTTATTTGCCTTGTGAAAGATATGATATGACAAAATATTTATATTTAAAAGATAGATCTCTATATTTAATTGGACTATTTTAGTTAATTTTTCTATTTGTACTAATTTAATATATTTATTTATATTTTAAATAATTATTAAAACCTGATTCCGACCTCAAAAACCTTATTTAATATATTTATCTAATGTCATCACAGTTCAATCTCGATTTGGCCTCAGTCCAACATTAAAAACTTTGAACCTCTCCCTTTCATGGTTTATTGAACATTCTGAGTCTGCAAATCATGCTCTCTCTAAATATCTTAAGGTTTCTGCATTTACAACCTTATTTCTTGCCTCTCAAAGTTGGCAATATGTGGTTTATATAGGTGCACATAGGGTTAAAACCTAATAAGAATCTTTCTTTTGTTAGAATAAGTAATATATAAAAAAAAAAAGGGGTTGATAGTTGCCCTAAAGATGTCAAAAAGTAAAATAGTCACTTGATACGTTTCAAATGTTTGACAAGACGTTTTGGTATTTGCTAATTTGAGAATAGGCTAGACTTGGGGTCCATTGTCTTGTGCACCAAATCCAATAGGAAACTGCCATGTTGCAACATCCCATCTGGTTTAGTACACAGGAAAAACTAGACCTAACCCTCTCCCTTTGAGAACTACATTAAAAAGTTTAAAATTTTAGGATTGAGGTATTGTCTTACTTTTTAACTCTTCTTAGAATATGTTCGGGAACAGTATATTTTTTATAGTATTTATAATAGATATAGTTTTTAATAATTTCTATATTAAATGTGTGGCAAAAGGCTAAATACTAGATTATTTAAAAAAAAATAGGCGAAAAGCCACTTTTAGTCCCTACATTTTCAGGCTATTCTCATTTTAGTCCCTACATTTTATTTTTACCGCATTTAGTCTCTATCCTGAAAAACGCTTCTCGTTTCGGTCCCTGTCGTTACATCAGAAACAGAGAAAGCTGACGTGGCAAATGACAGGAATAAATAATAGTAAATTAATGTCCACGTGGCCTAAATTAATAATAAAAAAAATATTTTTTGGCATTAAAAATATCACATCAGCATCTAAATTAAAAAAATTAATTTATTAATTTTAACTAAATAAAAAAAATTAAAAACAGAATTAAAAACTAAAAATTATATGAATTGATATCTAAATGTGTTTTGAACAAGAACACAATCCCAAATCTAAGAACACAAACCCAAAAATTAAAATCCAAAAATTAAAAATCTCAAAATCACCATTTTCTCAAATCCAGCAATATCATCAAATCCTAAAGCCTCATAGTATCAAATCAATCCAAAAATACAACACAACTAATCCAAACAAAAAAATCTCAAACTCAGAACAACCCATCTCATTTAAAAAGGAACCCAACAAACCCACCTCAAGCAAACGCCGTCGGAGAAGAGCTCTGCAATAGAGAGTCTGAAACCTCTGGAAGAAAATCTGGAGCCTAAATGTTCCAAGCAAGGTTAAACACTTGGTATGGCATGCTTGTAAAAATTCTTTGCCTACAAAAGCCAAATTGGTTAAACGCCATGTGCTTACTGAAGGGCTATGTGAGATCTGTAAATTGCATCAGGAAGACGTGGTGCACATCCTGTACCACTACCTAGACCTGGAAAAATTTTGGAGTTCAATTCCATCATAGAATCATGGAACTCTCAAACAAATTACCAGTTTCATCGACATTTTGGGTTTTATCTTTGTTGACAACAGAGACCCAGAATTATTTACTTCAATAGTTTGGGCTCTATGGAATAGGAGAAATAATCCCAGGCTATGTAAACACTCATCCAACCTCAACCATTTGTTGAAGGATGTGAAGGAAAGAAGACTGGGCTTTCCAACTCAAACTGCGGATGTGCTCTCTCACGTTTGACCAACGAGAGTTGTAGTGGAACGAGCTTTCCGTCGGAAAAGAGCTCGTCGGCGGGGAGCATGGCCACCGGATCTGGGTTTGCTTGAGGTGGGTTTGCTGGGTTTCTTTTTAAATGAGATGGGTTGTTCTGAGTTTGAGATTTTTTTTGTTTGGATTGGTTGTGTTGTATTTTTGGATTGATTTGATACTATGAGGCTTTAGGATTTGATGATATTGCTGGGTTTGAAGAAATTGTGATTTTGAGATTTTTAACTTTTGGATTTTAATTTTTGGGTTTATGTTCTTATATCTGGGTTTGTGTTCTTGTTCAAGACACACTTAGATCTCAATTCATGTAATTTTTAGTTTTTAATTCTGTTTTTAATTTTTTTTATTTAGTTAAAATTAATAAATTAATTTTTTTAATTTAGATGCTGACCTGGCATTTTTTAATGCCAAAAAACATTTTTTATTATTAATTTAGGTCACGTGGACATTAATTTACTATTATTTATTCTTGCTGTTTGCCACGTCAGCTTTCTCCGTTTTTTATATAACGGCAGGGACCAAAACGAGAAGAGTTTTTCAGGATAGGGACTAAAAGCGGTAAAAATAAAATGTAGGGTCTAAAATGGGAATCGACTGAAAATGTAAGGACCAAAAGTGGCTTTTCGCCAAAAAAATAAACAATTAGGTTATTTGTAAAAAAATACTGAGACAAAAGGCCTAAAAAAAAAAAATCACAAATGCACTCTTAAAGGATTGCTTTTATATATAAATATATATATATATATATATATATATATATATTTCATTTATTGTTTGTTAAAATTTGGAACTTCATTGAAAAAAAAAATTACAGATATATGATATAAAATTAATCAATTATAATAGATTCCTAATTTAGGAAATAGGCATTTTTTTGAAAAATGAAAAAATAACTAATTTTTTAACAGCTTTTTCAATTTTCCTTAAAATTTGTTCTAAAATGGTTCATTAATGGATACCCCAAGGGCAAGCAATGAAATAAAGAAAGATCAAAGTATTTTTGATAGATAAACAAATACTTATCGATGACTTTAGGTACAAACTCGCAATTCTAGGGTTCCAGGTTTTGACAAATCAAACGAAGGGGAAAAAAAAAATACTACAGAGAAATAAAAATATGCAAAGTGAGTAACAAAAAAGATAAGAAATATATTAAACCATAGAAATGGAAACGCTAATACTTAAACTCATACCAATGAAATACAATTCAAATTCGAGGATCTAGGGTTTGGTCGGATGAAACTTTAGAGAGAAAATACGAAAAAAGTTATAAGTTTTGTATATGGGATTTGAAGTTTTTAATATTTTATAGTTGTGGATAGGGCTGATTACTGCCCGACCCACACCCCAATAAGCCTGAACTTGCCCAAAATTTCGGTTTAGTGGGCTAATGTATCTAGGGTCAGATTGAGTTTCTTTTTTATTTTTTGGACTTTAGATTATTTACTTATAAAATTAAACCTGAAATTATCTTTGGATTTTTATCCCTCCAAAAGAAATTTTATTCAAACACCACATATAAATACAAGCATTCATACAATTAAAATTTATAATAAAAAAATTTAAAAAACCCATAATTACAAGCATATTTGACCCACAATTCTTGGAAATTATTGTAATCATTATTTCCTTCCGAAGCAATGTTTTTCTAATTCAAAAGTTTTAGACTTATTGTCTTTAACTTATGTCATTTGACTAAATTAAGTCTTCAATACAATGCTTGGTACAAAACCCTTGGTGCTCAACAGTCGTAGAAAAATCACCTTATTCTCATTCTGAACTCATAGGTTCAATAGTTGGAGGCTATGGTTTTTCTCTTTGAATACCTTAGGGTTTTTATGTTTATGTAGACACCTCATTTTGTACTCTTTTACGACTCGAACCCCCATTCGCCAATGGAAATATCAATAGAATGGTCCATGATTGGTCTATGGCCTAGCTAAAGGAACTTCTTATCTTGAAAGATGTTTTGGAAGAGAAAAACCTTGTATGCACACGCATGCACAGACCATGCGTGTGCTCCCTCAAGCAGGCACACGCACGTAGAGTTTCAAAAAGTTATGTAATGAAAGGTTTTTTACGAAAAATGCATGTAGACCTAATCCCCCATCGCTTGAGAAAAGCCCTATCATTAGATGTATGATAGGGGGTGTGTGTGTGTGTGTGTGTGTTAGCCTATTAGAGGACCTTTTGATAGAATTGAGTGAAGGCCAACCCATAGGTCGGGCAGAATTAATTGGGTACCTAACACCTTCCCATTTCTATACCTTAACACTTGACATAGATTCTAGATAGAGCATATACATAGTTCCTAGACCTAATTTAGGTGACAACTGCATGAACCCTCTGGCTCTAGTCCATTCAGCTAAGGTGTATTCCCTAAAGCACGACAATCGTGTACAGGAAGGGGAGTCAAACATTGCACACTAGGTGTGGGCTCTTGCACCCACAGTTTACAACCTTATTTATTGCCTCTAAAAATTGTGCAATTAATATGTGGTTTATATAAGTGCACAAAGTAGGGTTAAAACCTAATAAAATCTTCCTATTAGAAAAATTTTGAGTGTTTCTTGATGTAATTATTCTCTCACAGGCAAATACAACTGTACTGATCAATACGAAACAGTATTGGTACTTTTTTGGTTACAACCCTTCACCGTAGTGTAAAACAAGTCACCCTTTGTGGGTAAAATAAATCATAAGGGGGTACATAATGTTAGTGTGATCAACCTTATACACTAACAGCTAGACATATTTGAATTTGATGGCAATGTGAATAATTTTGGGCTAAAAATTTATTAATTTGGACCCTCGTTAAATTATTTAATCCTACATTCATTTTAGTTATTGCACATTTGAGTCAAGATATCCAAAGACCCATACTAACATTACAAGTATTTTTTTTAATATAAACTTAATAAATAAATTAATATAAAAAATAAACTTTATCTCTTAAATATTGAAAAGTAAAAACAATGTAAATAATCCAAGCGTGGGTGCGGTTTAAGGCATAATGCACAATCCCTAGATAGCTTTTGTGTTGTGTCTCTTTAATCAAATACTTTTTTTTCTCTAAAACTGTTAATCTAATACTTATATGAACCATTTGATGCCCAAATGATGTGAATCAAGTCTGAATTGCACTATAAAACCACGTAAAATGGCTTTCGGCCCAAACGTGGAGCCAATATATAGAACTCGATCATCATCGCAGCACTTAGCAATGCAAATAAGTTGAAATGCAGATAGTTGCGAGGCTTTAATACAGCCAAGTAATGATGCCTAAATCCTAAAATGGCATATTACAAAGCCATCAGTTTCGTGTCTGCCGACACGCGTCAAAGCTGTGGACACCAGGCAGCACACAACAACATCAGCATCTTGCATAGGTTGCAGTACACCATGATTAACTCCAATGATGAGAAGGGTACATTATAGGCTTTATAGCAACAAATTAGTAAAAGAACCGCACAAAAAACACAGATAACAACATCATGACAACGCATTTTACTCCAAAAGCATGCATGAATTCTCATAATTTGGTTGCTCTATTGGCCTGCCTTAGAAGGCATAAGATAAAAGTTTTCCTTTTTGCTAAGCAAGGCATAATATAAACTACTCACAAACATATGATGACCAATGTGGCAAAGGATAATTATATCACATTCTAACAAATATATATATGTAGTCAAATACCAACAAATAGAAGAACTAAAAAGAAAGGTGTCTCTTTCTCAAAAAAAAGAAAGAAAGGTGTCTTCTACTACGTTTACGGTTGGCGACTTGACCAACCATACACACGCACGCAGACGCAGGCTTGATCCGCTTAATAAAATTTGTTGAGGTTTTAAAGTAAGCCACAAAACTTTTTTTTTAAAAAAAATATAAGTTCATAGTTGGGATGGTAGATTTAAACTTGGGTGTTGAAGGTATTAAAAGGTGTCACCCAACTGAATTACAAAGTTCTTAGGTAAGTTACAAAACTTGATAATGCATAATTAAGAGGAAATTACATAAAAAATATAATAAAAAGGTGGAGAGTTTATACCATATTTTACATTAGTTTTTTTTATTAGAGTAGTCATAATAAAATAGTTTAGTGTATAATTTTTTTTTTTTTTTTTTTTTAAGTGTATACGCATATATTTTTTTGCAAATCACCCTCACTCAAATGTAGAGCCACCCTAATGTCACACATTCTAATGATAAAGGAAAACGTTTTTTTTTTTTTTTTTTTTTTTTTGGTGGGGTACTAATGGTGGAGGAAAGATAAATACTTCATCACAAATGACACAATCATTTCATTTTTAGTATTGCCGTATTGGGGCTTTAAAGGTTAAAAAAAAAACCTTAAATAAGTTATGTTTAGGGTAAATCAAAAAGAATTACTAATTTAAACAGTGATGTGATTATCAAAAAAAAAAGTTTAAACAGTGATGCTTCTTTTGAGGGAAAGTTGTAGACCATAGTTTGTCATCATTCAATGATTCATCCACGTGATGAATCCAACTCATATTCTAACTAACTAACATGTAAAAAAAAGATCATTGATCTAGGCCATCCATTTAGTTGACCATTTATTTGACTCCTCCATTACATTGTGTGACATTGGATACAGTGCACCTTCACCGTAGATCACACACTTTCCTGTGCTTACTTTGAAAAAGATTATATCTCTTTAATAATTTCTAATCATAAAAATATTTCCCAAATGGGTCCCACATTTTTCAATAGTTAACCGTTTGAGTCTGACAATCAACGATTTGACCGTTACAGACAAACCCATTCAAAATATTTTTCAAAATCAAAACTCTACCAGCACTCCACTTTTCACTTATTCCACTCCACTCTTCAAACACACTGACAAGTCAAAACTCCAACTGTAAAAGGCTGAACTGGAAGAAGCAAAAAAGTGGAGTGCTGATAGCAACTCTCTTCAAATACCATTTTCCCCGCTTCATTACTAACCGTCCATTTTCACATCCAAACCAACGGCTCAGATCCCCCAAATTTAATTCCCAAAATACACAGAATCTTGCTCTTTCCTCTCTTTCAATTGCAAAGATTTCAGTACTGCTAATTCATCTTCATACCTCTATATTTCTCATTGATTTTCCCTGCAAAGTTTCTTCTTTTGTTAGTTTCCGGGAAAAAGTTTTCAACTTTCTAGCATTTTGAGCTGTTTCATCAACTGGGTCAGTGAAAATATTTTCTGGGCATGTTTGGATAGTGGGGGAAAAAAAAAAATTTATAGAATGCCAGTGTCAACAAGGTCTCAGATCAACAACCATGGACAAAATGAGCCAAGCCCAGAACAGAGAACAAGGACTAGAGCAAGTCAAGAAGACACCTATCTGAGTGTTCCTTTGAGAAACCCACATCATGGCCTCAAAGAGAAGATGAGAGCACTGACCCTTTTGTATGAGCAGCAAAAGCAAGCTTCTGCAGCTCTCAAGAGCCAGTCTTTCAGGCAAGAAGAGCACCGATTTCGGACCCACCCGAGTATTGATCTCCTTGGTGGTTCTTGTAAGAAAGAAGACAAGCAATCAAAGCCAAACCTTGTGATGAGAGAGAACACAATGCCCACAATGCCGCATAATTCAACAGTTACAAGAACTTTTGTGCTCCCTCAGCCGCCAATCCACGAAGCCAAGGAGAATTTGGTGGCTGGTTCAGATCGAATTGTCGGGTTTTCGTGCCCAAGAAAGGCTGCAGCCTCGACCACAGTGGCTCGGAAGCTCTCAATGGGGACATCAGGGCTGCCACCGGAGTTTAAAGGCGTGGGCGTGAGCAAGAATGTGCAAGAATTGGAGACTGTTTCGGAGAATCCTGGCACGGGCAGGAGTCGGATTCTCGTGTTTGTGAGGCTTAGGCCTTTGGCTAAGAAGGAAAAGGAGGCGGGTTCGCGGTGTTGTGTCAGGATTTTGAATCGAAGGGATGTTTATCTGACGGAATTCGCGCATGAGAACGATTATCTGAGGCTAAAGAGGCTTCGTGGACGACATTTTACCTTTGATGCTTCGTTTCCAGACAATGCTACTCAACAGGATGTTTATTTGACAACGTGAGTGTGCAAAAAATTTGAGATCTGTTAATTGGTTTTCTATATTTGAATCTCAATGATTTTATGAATCATTGAACATTTTATATAATTGCTGAGAATGCTGGTTATTATATCCATAAAAGATTAGATCTTGCTTTAATTGAGCTCTCCAAGCTGTAGTCAAAGTAATTGTGTTTGTTTCAATGGCCTGTCCAGCCGTTTGTTCATATTAGTATTGTTATCCTTTCCTAAGCGTTAGTTTGCTTGCTGAGAAGTTGAGAGAAAAGGAAAATGAACTGAATCTTGTAGTGATTCATTATTGTTTAATTGGTTTGTAAGCTAGTGGTACTATTCGTTTCAGTAAAATTGAGGGTTTTGTTTGCTGAGGTTGAGTGTTGAATTATACATAAGCTATTTCCTATTCCTACTTTTTTTCTCAGCAACCAAACAGAAGGAGCATTTCATGCTAAGAAATCAAAGATTACTGCTAATTTTTCCCCATTCTGGAATCAAATTTCTTTTTATTGGTATCCCTACCTTTTATGATTTCATGGAGAAGTCAATAGCATATTCCTTGAATTAGTGAAAGAGACTTAATCAAAAGGGTACCCATTTTTATTTTCAGGACAGCAGAGCTAGTGGAAGCTGTTCTGCAGGGAAGGAATGGGTCGGTATTCTGTTATGGTGCAACTGGAGCTGGGAAAACATATACAATGCTAGGTACAGTGGAGAATCCTGGAGTGATGGTTTTGGCAATTAAGGATCTTTTCACCAAGATAAGGCAAAGGAGCTCTGATGGAAACCATGCGGTTCATCTCTCTTATCTTGAGGTCTATAATGAAACCGTCCGGGACTTACTCTCCCCTGGCAGGCCTTTGGTACTTAGAGAAGATAAACAGGTCCGCTCTCTAGAATATTCCACTACACTCCCTATTACTATTTAGAACAAAATGAACTGAATTTACATTGTTTTTGTAAGAATCATGTCTCATGTGTGTTATAAATTCTAGCTTTTGACATAATTTGCAAATTACCTTTTGATTGGTTACATACACTTCACAAAGTTCATTGCATGCATTTATGTGAAAAACCAGTGTTACACAACTGCATGTTTGTTATCATATAAATTGTCACATTTAATTCCCTACTAAACTGTAGACATCTCCAAAACTTATCAAGAAAATCTTTTTACTGATTTCTGGATATTTTGAAAAATGGTATTTGGTATAAAGGAGATTGTTCAATAATTTTTGCAGGGGATCGTGGCAGCAGGTCTTACACAATACAGAGCTTATTCTACAGATGAAGTAACATTCCTCCTCTTCATGATAATTTGGAAGTTAGGATAGCTGATAAAATGGGGATTAAGATTACTCATTGCTTTTATTTGGGTTATTGCAGGTGATGGCATTGCTTCAACAAGGAAACCTAAACCGAACCACTGAACCAACTCGTGTCAATGAAACTTCTTCACGTTCCCACGCCATTCTGCAGGTAGTTACCGGGATATGTGGCCTTCTTGATTCTCTAAAGTTTTATGATCATGTTGATTCATTCTTTTGTTTTGCTATCTTATGTAATATCCAGGTTGTGGTTGAATACCGGGTTAAAGATGCTTCCATGAATGTAGTGAACCGAGTAGGCAAGCTCTCACTGATTGATCTTGCTGGGTCAGAGAGAGCTCTTGCTACAGATCAGAGGACACTTAGATCTCTCGAGGGTGCCAACATAAATCGTTCACTTCTTGCACTAAGCAGCTGTATCAATGCCCTTGTGGAGGGAAAGAAACACATACCATACCGGAATTCAAAGCTCACCCAACTTCTCAAGGACTCGCTAGGAGGAGCTTGTAACACTGTAATGATCGCCAATATTAGCCCAAGCAATCTCTCATTTGGTGAAACCCAAAACACACTTCACTGGGCTGATAGAGCCAAGGAGATCCGGACTAAGGTTCATCCTCTAATTCTCTAATACTTTCAACTGCAATATTGTATATCACAATTTTGTGACAGGTTTCTGTCAATTTAGAAGTGTTTCGAGTATACAATACTTCATTCGTTTGCATTCTTTGTGATAGTAATCTCTCGACTGTTTACAATACAATCAGATATTTATCTAGTTGTTACAGTCCTGATGGCATGGCTATATGCTTCTTTTCTTTCTTTATTTAAAATTTTAAAAAAATTGATAAAATTCCATTGGCACTCTATACAATATATCTAATCATTTATAGATGTTCTGCCGAGTTTCCAAGGCTAGCTGATTCTTGATTTATCTTTGAAATAATATGTAACAACAATTTCCCTGTCATCTAACACTGCAGGCATGTGAGGTAAATGAAGAATTGCAGCAAGTGCCTGAATCCGAAACTGATCAAGCGAAGCTATTACTCGAATTGCAGAAAGAGAACCGTGAATTGAGAGTGCAGCTGGCCCGCCAGCAACATAAACTAATTACCCTCCAAGCCCAATCCTTGGCTGCACATGCCTCTCCAACCCCTTCCTCAGTTACCTCTCTATTGACTCCTCCCACTGCTACAGCCCAACCAAATGCAAAAAGAAAATCTAAACCTTCTTTCTTATCTGGGAATTGTTTCACACCAGAATCCAAGAAAAAAGGAGCAGAGGAAGAAGCTAGAGAGCTTCGGCAGATTGTGAAAGCTTTAGAGGCAGAAATTGAGAAAATGAAAAAAGATCATACTTTGCAGCTAAAGCAAAAGGATGATCTCATTCGTGACCTCTTGCGCAAGAGTGAAAATCCATCAAAAGTGAAAGTGGAAGGAGTGAAGAGGGTAGTCACAAGGGCTAGCTTGCGGCCAAAGGAGCCAAGCACTGGTGACTTAAAGAGCCCTAGTCACCGTTTCCGGTCACCAGTCCCTACAGCTAAAAAAAGAAGCTTTTGGGACATAACAACAGCTAACAGCCCATCAATTGCTACATTAAATGGAAGAAAAACAAGGAGCCATGTAATCCCTGAACCTGCTGCAGCTCCCTCCATGCTTCTTCAGGTACTGTGATTATCTCCCTTCTTGCTGTTTTCTCTTTAAAATGTGTAGGTCAGTTCAGAAGTGCCAAACATGCAACTATATGTGAGTACCCATAAATGCATGAATGATGCCTCTAATATGACTTAAATTCTCTGAAGTTCACCCCCCACCAACTCACAATTTGTGCCATTTCCTATAATGGCCTTTGATTGGAGCATGGCCCCCTTAATCGTAAGTGACCTATTGAAGATACATGCATGAATGATGCCTCTAATTGGGCTTCCTCATGAAACCAACTTTCTTTACCACATATAAGTCATGAGCCTCCCATTTTCTTTTATATTTTATGTATTCCTTTCTTCCGCAACTGATGCAGCTTGCATATCCATGTTTCTGGTTTGTGTTCATGTTCGGCCCACACATTGTCAATTACATCTTGCAGCCAGGTTTTGCTCGTCAAAAGCCCGAGCCATTGAAGTAACAAATGAAGAAGAGAAGTTGGATGAGAGAAGAAACAACTTAAAGGCGATTACAAGGCAGGAAGACTACCATGTTCTGCTCGAGCTGGAGTTTCAACATGAAGAAAATTATTGCTTGGTAGGTGGTATATGTGTTTTCCTCTACTTATCTTGTTATCAACCAAGCCCACAGTGGGAAATGTGTTGCTCATTGTGTTATTCTTTTCTAAATCGATATATACAATTAAGGTTACTAGAACGTACATATCTCATTAGCTCATTTTTTCCAATCCCTTCATCAAACAATGCTCCCACCTTATTTATTCCTAGTTCTTAGCCATATTCGGAGTACACTAAAAAAAGATTTGTATACATGTTAATTCGTTTCAAGAATCTTATTTTAGTTGTTTTTCTGCCTAACACAACATATGAAACAAGGTTGTTTTTAATTTAAAAAATTTTACGTGAGGTTGGCTTAGTATTTAAAAAGTTCTATTCCAGTGCTTCTCAGATAATCTAATCTGACCCAAGCTAAAATGAGAAACAAGTTTATTTAATTGCTTAGGAATGATGATAATTTAAATTATATAATTTCTCATTTCATGTGGATTCCATTCCATAAGAAATCATCACTGTAATAGAGGATTCCATCAATGTTTGGTTAAAGGTTTAGTGTGTGTTGGTATAAGAATGAGTTTCAACATTTAAACTTAACAAATGTTCTTTTTCTCTGATTTTCCTTTTCTCTGATTTTCCTTTTTAATTCAGGTGAGGGTTGTGTTTTGGGAGGTGTATAGTTGGAAGTCGTTTTTAACAATGCATTGTAGAGTAACTTATTCCAAAAAAAATTGCACTGTATAGAGCAAATCACAGTCATTTTCCTTGCACATCCTTCCCTTCTTTTGTAATACATGCATAAAGCTTCATCTTCATCTTTAAACTATGCTCTTAAATTGTCCTTTTTATTTTCCCTCCTGGCTCTATTTGCTTTATATTTTGTTTGAATTTACCAAGAGGAATGTAATTTTCTTTTAAAGACATTCTCCTTACCTCCTGCTATCTATCAACAAGTTTACATCCTGTTGTTGCTATGGGAGCCTTTTATACCTTTTGGTTCAGATTGAGCATTAATAAAAAGAAGAGGGCATATTAGGCTCTTGAAAAATATGGACAATTTTCTTCAGGAATTATCAATTGTTTAAGGATAACATGATTTTCAGCTGAACATTATTTCCAAGGGGGAGAGCATTTGGACATCATGTGTGGAACAGAAGTTGTTTATTCCTGTTTGATTTGCGTAGCATTGGCACTCTTCTCTGCATTGATTTTTTTTTTTTTTTGGGTAGAAAGGGATAATATATAATTAGATAGAAACCCTTCTATTACAAGTATTTGCCACTCTATTTAGGGCTAACAAGTTCTCCACCACAAATAGTCGGTTATCAAAAACAACAATAGTATAGTGAAGGCTTGAACCCAGTTTAGCTAATGCATCGGCACACCAATTAGCTTCTTTGTAAATATGATCAATCCTAATCTTGGGAATCATTGTCATTAGTAAAATATAAATAAATATTTTGAACAATTTGACTCTAAATTTTTTTGAAGCCTTGCTGAAATAAGCTTAAATATAATCCTTTGAACAATACCTTAACTTTACTACCAAGCACCCTTGGTGCGATAGTCACTTCACAAGTATAAGTGCTTGTGAGTTGTGGGGGGATAAGGGTCAAGATTCAAGTCTTCATGAGGGAATTTCACACATGTATACACTTAGATTAGGCTATAGTAGAATTTTTATATTGTGTTAAAAATAATAATAATAAAAAAATGTCCAACAACAAACTAATTTTACCTAAAATGTTGGGTGGAGGTGGAAATAGTAAGCCCAACAACAAAAATAAAAATTTGTTCATCTCAAACCTCAAGAATAAAAAATAAAAATAAAAATTGTTTATATTTTAACAAATTTGAAATAAATTAATAGTAAATTCTTAGACTACACTATCAATGTAAGCATATAACTATCTAAACATATAACTATCCTAGACTAATAGATAGTCTAGATAAAAGTATTTTAAGCAGTAATAATTAAAGTTTACTTAATAATAATAATTAATATGTTTATTATATTTAGAAACAATAGATGATTTCCAAGATTTAATCTTAACAATAATAAGTAGTATGTTCATTATATTAAGAAACAATATGTCAAATAAACTTATAATTTATCTTTTATTCTCTTATTAGTACGTACTATGAACAAATTTCTAATAAGAAAATCACATAGATCGCAAGGTTCATCTCTTACCGACCCCTTAGAAAAAAATCTTAGAGTTGCTACTGTTATCATGTATTTTTATTTATATATGGTGCACTAATTATTTATATAAAATTAATTTCTATTTTATTTTTTTAAGTTTTATATAAGAAACAACTTATTTGGAATATGATTTTCTTACTCAAATTTAATTGCATTGGAAATAATTGAAATAAAGTCCAGCAAAAGATAAAATCAATTTTTGTTTTTTTATGAAAAAGAGAAAAAAATTTAATAACACTCAATGAAGAATATAATAAATAAAAATAAATCTACACATAATTTAGAGAAAAATAATTAATTATTTGTCTAATCACCCGAGCAGCGAGTTTAAATTTTTAATAATTTTAATGTTAACAATTTGTGTTCTCGCTTTCTAATAATATGTAAATAATTGTAGTTGATTTCTTAAATATACATGAATTATAAGATAATTTTTTACAATTCTTACACTATATTTTAAAATAAATCGTGCATCACGTGGGACATTGGCTAATTACAATAATATAGATATTGATTGATTAATTGATTAGTATATTCTAGAGTTACCTAAGAATTGCTTATTAAAAAGTAATCAAGAGGATAGTTAGATATCTTGGAGGAATAGAGGACTATGTACTATGTAGTCTATCATCAAGGTTTGTCTTTATTGCATAGATTAGCAAGAAACAATCTTTTATTTTATCAACCATGGAGACAGTATTTAGCCTACTCAACGAATGTTCAAGAAGTTGTTTGGTTGTGGGTTTTAGTTAGCTCAATTGGTAAAATCTCTACTAGTTGAATAAGAGATCTAAGATTCAATCCCTACCTATACTAAAAACCAATTGGTGTCTTAGTTTGATGATAAAGAGTTATCATCAGGAGCGGATACTATAGGTTAAACCTCTCTCCAAAGAAAAAAAGATTTAATTAAGGAGGTTATTAAAATCTAGAGTTGTCGTGGAATCTTCATATACTATGACATGCTACAATTCTTGTATATGCTTAGGACCTAGGTATCGATGTAAAATGAAATGGAACCAACTTGGGCCTAATGCTTTTGTGCACTAGACTTGTTGGGATTTGATCACATATCAAATAATTATTATGTACTCGCTAGACTTAATCCTTATCCAAACAAAATACTTCAATTTATAGTATCACTTTATTTTTATTTTTATAATTACTTTATGGTGTGTTGCCGCAGGCAACCAAAAAATAAAACCTATTCTCCAAAATATATGTAGTGGTGTGAGTAAGGATCGTTCCCACGGAGAGTGTCTAGCCTAGTTTTATGCTATGTGAACAAGGAAGTGTTGGGGGGGGGGGGGGGGGTTTGAGTATATCAAAAACAATTTTAAGAAAAACAATTAAGGACCAATTCAAATTTAAATATCGAAATCAATCAAAAGAACAAACCTTGGTCCAAGTCAACATCCATCATCAGGATTTTACAACTAATCATCGATGCAAGTATATATCAATTCACACTTTGAATATTCACCATTGGAGCTATTTTCCTATTTCTCCTTAGTCGCAGTTAATTAGAAAACAAGCGATCTAATAAACCCTAACTACTAAACAACCCAAGACAAGCGCTAAAGGTTTAATCTAGTAGCAGCCTTAAAAATTAGAGAGATCGATGAAGCTCAACAACACAAGCACAAGCAGTTGCATTTAATTTAGTCGAGTGTTCTTCCTAAGATATAATAATTACTGACGCAGCAAATCATTAAATCTTGATTACTTTACAAATTAGAGAGATCAAACAATTACGGATTTGATATCTAACCTAACAGTAGATTGCAACGAATAATAAACTAGTAGACCTCCTAGAAATTAAACGAGACAGTCATGAAAATAGGTACAGAAGAACATCCGATATTCAAAGCATAAATTGAACAATAAAAAATAAAAATAAAATCAGATCTCACAATTTATTGATTCCGAGGCTTCCGTTTCCTTTGACCAAGTATAAAAGTTTAGCCAAGCTGGGCTATGATGAAAACTCGAAGGAGAAAATTAGAGAAGAGAGGAAAGAGAGGCGTGTCTGAAGTCTGATTTTTCCTTCCCCTTTTACACGTTAATTCCCCCTTTCAGAAGCCTACAAAATCTCCTAAAAACATTCTAAATAATAATATCCAAATTTGACTAATTAAGGAAAATATTAAAAATAAAATAAAGCCCTAATATAACTAGGAAAGTGGTGTTTTCATCTGGAATTTTTGTGCACCAGATCTGCAAACTTCCGAAAATAAACCGCATCAGACTCGCGTATTAGAATTGCAAGCTAAGGAATGTTCTAGAACATCAGCAGTGCAGGTGCAGCAAATTCAAGCCCAATTTCGACCTTGATGCATACAGTATCTCTCAATACTCAAAACATGAAAGTTGTAGAGCTTTTTCTTGGCGTTCCATAGCATCTTGAATCTACTCAATTGGAGCTCGGATGAGATAGTTATGCTCAAATTACGAAACGATGTCGAAACTATCCAAAATTGTCCAATTAGCTTCGTTTTGCATTTAACGCCTCCATTTGCATCCTAAATCAAAATATAAGAATAATGAGTATATTTAGGCACCAAATGAGTGTAGAAGACTAAACATTAAGGGAGAAAAATATGACATGTTGCATTCTCATCACCTTATTTTAGATATGGTTACCTTCTGAAATACCTACTTATCTTTCATACAATTATACGACTCCTTTCTCAAAAAAAAAAAAAAGATTACAGGACTCCAAACAAAGCCTATACTTAGATGCTTTTCGTGCCTAGGTTAAGAGGTTATAGGACTTTTTAGACTCTCTTTTTGGTTTTTTCCCCTCCCCTTTCAATTGACCAATCTGATGTGTCTCTATTTGGGATGACATTTTATTGCATAAGATGCCATTCGTTCTATTATATAATATATATTTATTAACACACACATCTACCAAGTAATTAGTTTTAGTGCCACATAAACTATTATAATTGTTACCACAACGATCGTACGTGTCAAACTATATATGATTAACTGCTTATTGTCACTTTCATATGGACCCACTATTTTTTCTCCAACACTCACAGTTTGTCATGTGAACAGTTGTGGCACAAATTATGTCATGTTATGTAGTCTTAGAATTTTTCATATTAGTTTATGGTATAAAAGTATATATGTTTACACTTCACGCATGATTAGATACTCTCATCCATATGCAGATCAAAAAGATATGTTTACCCTAAGAGAGCAAGCAGAGATGTGATATCATGTCATTTGATACTCAGAATAAAGTTAATTGACACAAGTTGATGTCTCCTTAGCTTGTACATGAATAGTTTATAAGAGATCCATGCAAACCACGCGTAATCTGAGGACTGTAACATCTTTTTTCCTTTCAAAGAATTATTCTTAACATCAACATGAGGCATTGGATTTTCTTGCAAAGACACTGGTTTAAATGCAACTGTGAGATCCAAGTTATTTACATTAGCATTAGAAAAATGGGAAAGCGTTTATAAATGGCTCTTGAAGACTTGAATAGCAGGGTAGGCCCAAGATTCCAACCCAAGCATTCCATAAATGGTCTCGGAGTTCATCTTTGTTATAAGAACAGTAACAAGATAGACTTCATCAATTCTTTTGTAACTCAACTAATACCAAGAGGTAAGTGAATAGTAAGCGAGAGAGAGGTAAAATTTGAACCACATACATGATTATCTTAAAAAATAATATAATTATCTTTAGGCTATTACTAGAACTTAAATCCTATATTTTAAAATACCTATTCAATAGGTTATTTTTTATATATAAAAAAATGAACAATTTAATTATCTCTATAGTTTTTATCTATTTTTTTGCTTATGTGAGTAACAACTTAAAAGAAAGGTCGCAACCACAGCTGTTGTTGAAACATTAAAAGAACTAATTAAGCTGTAATTATGGCTCTGCATAATAGTTTATATAATCCAAATCAACCTAATAAATATTCAATGTGTGAATCAGTATGTTCCTACACAAGATACAATCCAATCCACTTAATCTAGGTTATCATAGTACAAAAAAATCCAAGGTATATGTGACAATCTTTCCATGTCTATGTTAGTTTCACCTCCGACAATCTAACTTATTTTTCAAAGTTAAATCCCAAGTCAAGTTATTCTCAAGTTCAGTTGCATGAAAGATGACATTCCAAAGATGACTTTTGGTACTCAAAGAGGGGCACTATGAATTTCTTGTCATGCCTTTTGGCTTTGTCCATTGCTCCATCTTCGGAAGAGGTTGACTATCAAGTAGCAATAGTTGGACAAGTATCAAGTTTGATTAACACTATTTTTTACACCATTCTTTGTGGCAATTTTTCCTTTTTTTTCTTTAATGATATCTTTGTATACATGGGAAGATCATTTTGGCCTATCTGGAGGTCATTTTTAAAACTCTTCATGAACGTGAATTGCTTATCAAACTATCCAAATGTTCTTTTGGACAGGTTCAAATAGAATATCTGAGGCATATTATGTATCACAAGAATGCATTACTACTAAGAGTGTCCTGTCCTATTTGTCCGAATCAAGTCAATGGTGATAGGGGCTTCAGGCCTTCAGAGATTTGGTCTGTCATGGAGATTTTTGAATATGATGAATTCGCAGTGATGTTATTCATGGTGGGTATTTCAGCTTGCTTTGAATGCTGTCTAAACTGGGTCATGCTTAAAATTTAAAACAACGTAGTTATAGTATGATAAAATTATATCTTTTTGAGCTTATTTGACATTTAACGGTTGTGTCATCAAAGGAAATGGACAGAATGATAGAATTACAAATGGTCTCAAATGTTAGGTATCAAAATCAAAAAAAAAATTAATTAATTTTTTTTAGAAATCACTATCATAATCACTCCAAATTGATAATGCATGTTCCAGAGTTTCTGAAACTGTTAAAGGTATCATGATATTTTACAATAATTTTAGTATAATTTGTCTGAACAATCAGCCTTTCACAACAAGGAAGCAACACACTTGTCTCTGTAAATACTCAGTATCTGCATAATTTTTAAAATTTTCAAAATGATTGTACTGTTGCCCATTCTATGTCACGGAATATAGTAACAATTCTACTATTCTAGGGAAACCATTTTACCGACCTAATTTTCCCTTTAACACTGCAATAGTACTACTTTTCCAGAGTCTCTGAAACCAGTTCGAAAATGTAAATATTCCCCAACATTAACTGACAATCATACGCGTGTTTCTTTCTGCTTTTGTTAAAAATAAAATATCAATGCTTCAAAAACAACAAATTTCACATAAGTTAAGTTAGCTGCAAATTATTATTGATTCTTATTCGGGCTCACCATCAATACTATCTTTTTATTTACCATTGACAACTTAATTATCATCTTATACATGTGTAAAATTTGTTATCAATTTTGGTGTGTGTCTAGACTTAATTCAAAATAAATGAGAAAAATCTGTGGACACAACTTTGGCATTAGTACCAAGCAATTTGCTTACTGCTTCTACTACTTTTCAGAAACAAAACGTATTGGAAATGTCATGACTTCTCGACATTTGGCATTGTTTTTACATTTTGTTTTTCCTATTCTTGATTTTCATTTTTCCATCTGTTCTTACCTTTCTTGTATCATGACGTCTGGATTCTTTTTTCTTTTGCCAACTCTACAGCTATCAAAAGTCAGTGCTGCTAATCACTTGTAACTTCATCAACTTCTCTCTCTCTCTCAATTGACTTCTCAAGATTACATTCCTCTTTGGTGCAGTTTTAGCAAGTGGCCTGTAACTTCCTATGTTTTAAGCATCTCTTTTTGGATCTCGACCTTAACACATTGTTACTTTCTTTTTATTCCTAAGTAAATAGTAGGGAAGGGAGAAGGGATTCAAGCCCAGACATCAAACATCACAGAAGATATCAGTACCACTAATCTAACGCTCAAACCCCATCAAACATCATAGAAGATGTCAGTACCACTAATCTAACGCTCGAACCCCATGATGTCACTTCACTTGTTCGTGACATCGTTCTACTTGGGGGCTAAAATAATTAAATAATTTAAATTGCTAAAATAAGAGTCATTTTACAATTCCACGAGGACCACAATCATGAAAACCACAGCCAACAATCTTGAAAGTTTAAGTCACACCACCAAATAGTGGGAAAAAATGACGATCATGAAACCTAATATCCCCTAGGCATACTTGATACTACAACTATTGTTCTGAATTCTGATGTTATAGTGCATTATGCAACCCCACTATAGAACATAATAATAAGTAATCGTCTTTCTTGATTTTTGTTATCAATCAAAATAAAAATAATCTTACATTATATTGCAAATTTCTATCCTAGTATACCCAGCTTTAATGCAAATTTCTATCTGTAGTTTCCTAGAGCTTATTTCTGTAATATTTATCAAAAGATATAATTTTTGGTAGTTTTTATGCTAAATGTTTAACAAAAAGTTATAAAATAAGCTAAAATAAATAAATAAATAAATAATTTAACTTTTTCAAACAGACACTAGTTAGGTTGTGTTTGGTTCAACGGAAAATATTTTTATGTGAAAATATTTTCCAAAAAAAATTATTTTCAAATTTTTGGCTGTATTCTTGAAAATACTCCGAAAATTATTTTCTAATATTTGGTTGCATTCCTAAAAATACTATGGAAAATATATATTTCACTACTCTCATATTTTCTCATCTCCAAGCACATATATAATAAAATAAAATAAAAATTTTAGATTAAAAAATCATAATCAGGGACCGATAGTGTCAGCGCGACTACAGTCACCTGTCACCAAAGACCAGGGACGTTAGTGGGGTGGTAGTTGGGTAGTAAACAGTGGAAAGTGGGAAATAAAAGTTCAATTGATAAGTTTTTGGTGAGGTGAAAAATTGTTTATAGAAAATGAAAGCATAAATAAATTTCCGTCATAAGTGTCTTTATTTTACGGTCAACCGGAAAACAATTTCCGATTGAACAACATTATCCATCATCCCAAACACCTGTAAATGCAGAAAAAATTTTCCAAAATTCAATTTTTATCAAACTAAACACAGCCGCAGCTTCACCCAATCTAATGCATCACTAGATTTTTCCCATTTTTCAAGTTGGGTTTGGCTTTTCACCATTTACTTCTATGCATTGGAGGAGACAAGGACAATACACTTATTCTAACTGGAATCTTTTTTACTCTTTTAAATTTACTTTTTCAACTTTCGTCCAACTTCTTGATTCCGTGCTCCACACAAAGAAGTCCTAAGTTAGCAGACCTAAATAGTAGTAATAATACATAGAGCTTTAGAGCTTTAAAGCTTTAGAGCTCAGACTAGTTTACCAATTGCACATATTTTAATCTAGAAAACATGATACACAGAATATATAGCTTTAGACAAGTAGCAGTACTACGTGCCCCAGTAGATATGTATTATTGGAGCACCTTTAATAAAAAGTACAAGTTAGGCGCTATCTTCTTATAACACAATAAAAGGTGCACATTTTGTGTGTGATTGTTCTGTTTTAATCTTTAATTTTTTGGGTAGTAGACTATAGAAAGCTGAGGTTGCATTTATTGGAGTAATAATGGTATAAAGAAGTTGCCTACTATAACGTTTTAACTTTATCTACAGCTGCAGCAACTTTTGAATCCATTGAAGAATGATGAGTAGATGATCAGAACAACATGCATTGGTTTTTGTGCAGCTAATCTTAACATGTTGATTTTTTGTCCCAGCTGTAATCCAAACCCCTTTGAAATGCTCCTAATCTTCCTCAATTCTTTTCTTTCTTTTTTGCAGACAGAGAAAAAGAATACCCTTACTTGAAACTTGAAAACCTTTGAAAAAAAACAAGCATGGTGGCACAAACTAGAGCTACTCTTTTTCGAATATGACCAAACAACCCATGTAAAAGTTGTCATTTGTAATTTTTTCTTGGGGTTGAAGATGTCATTTGGGAATTTGCAGATAAATTTAAAAGTAAAAAAATTGTGGGCTATACTTTGTTTACCAAAAAAAAGTCACAAAATGAGGACAATGTAGCAGTAAAGATTTTTAAATCCGCGGAGAATCAAATGTCATAGGTGGAAAGCAGTCAACAAGAGGAAAAGCCAATTCTATGTCAGGAATTGGATATAGATTTTCTTTTTGTATTTTGCTTTTGATGACTTCTATGATTAGGCTTTAATAAAAATTCTTGGGATCATTTCACACACTAACTTGAGCACCAAAAGCAATGATTGGAACCATCTTACACTTTTAGACCAAGTGCTGAAATTTTACATGTATATACTACAGGTTGCCAAAGGATCCTAGCTAAACAGGGAAAGAAGTAATCTTTAGAAAAAAAAACAAAAGAGACCACAAATCTAGTTTATCCTATTTCTTAATTCCTTAATCCCTTGTTTATGTATTTGTGAGAGAGGGAGTGGCGAATCCACTGGCATCTCCAAGCCTGTTTCTCTCCAAAAAAGGAATAGAATGTTCATTATCATGTTCCTCTATTTTTTTATAGACAATTGCAGGAGTCTGCAGGATCCAAATCTGTTTTATTAGGTGTACCAATCAATAAACAAAACACAGTCCAAAACTCCAAATAAATGAAATTGTCAGAGTAAATATCATTGTTTGCTTGCATACCTATTTACCTAAATTGAAGTCTCATTAACAAACAAAAAAAAGTGTACAAAAAGTATCCAATCATCTGAAGAGAATGATTGCTATGCAACAGAATGGCATAACCCTACTTTCATGTAATTGCTGGTATATGGCCGGAAGAGAAAAAGGAAATTCCACTACTATAGTGAATTTACAAAGTTGTCATAACATATGCTCAGCCTGCCTGCTAAGCCATAGTGGGATATTACTAGAGCACTTTTTTTTCCAACTTGTTGCAAAAGAAATTCTATAATAGCTTGAGTACTAAGGCAAAGAAAATGAAATTAATCCAATAACGAAGACATCATGATTGCATTAGCCTCCTTGTCTCATCACTTAATAAAGGATTAAAAAGAAAAACTATACATATACACCTTCATGACCCCACCCTACCATCATTTTGTAATGTATTGCCCCCCACCTAAACTATAACAAAATACAAACCACCCACCTCTTCATCTTCTCCAAAGAAAACAGAGTAAAAAAAATAAAAATAAAAAGTACTTAATTAGAGAGGACCAGACCTCCATCTTCATGATTGAAGCTAAACAAAGTATCATTAGCTACTCTTTCATAACCTGAAAGCACAAAAGGGAAATAAAAACTAAGACCTTGAGTTGCTGCTTAGACTCTAAGCAAGTAGACACTAAGCTCAGGAGCTCCATTGCTATCAGGGTTCATCATGTAGAAAGCCTCAGAATCTCTAGACCCCACAATTCTCTCAAACTTGGCTCTCATGTACATGACTTCACCATCTGACCCAGATTCAGCTTCAGCTTCATTCCCTGCAGCAGGCAAAACACCAGCACCCATAGAAATTGGCTCTACAGCCTTCAACACCTTCCACTCTTTAGGCCCACATTCTCTCCTTGTTGCAAAACCACACTTTTTCCCATTGCAATAAGTCCTCCAAACTGGCTCTTCAAGTAGCCTCGCCCCTTTCTTTTCTTCTTCTTTTTCTTTCTCTTTATCACACTCCAATGCAATTCGAACCAACCCAGATGCCATTTCTTTAACCAAGCCACTAATAGGTGTAGCAAGCTCAATCAAGAAGGCAGGTTGAGAATTGGGATCTCTTTGGAAAGCAAAGTGAACATGGCCACGCCTATTCCCAAAGAGTGTGCCTACCACTCGGTTACCAAGACCCTGTGGCAAGTTGGAACGGTTCTTACCAAACGCTGTAAGAACTGAACGAAGCCTTGAAATTGCTATAGCTTGCAGTTTCCTCTTTGGTGGTGGTGCTGCTTCAGCTACAGGTTCTGGTGTAGCAGCAAACTCATCATCTTCTTTTATGTTTTCCTCAAGGGATTTTGAGGAGGATTTGAAGCTTGAAACTTCATCATCTTCATTTCCAACCTTCTTTGTCCAGTGGAAGTGCCTCTTGGAAGAAAAATCTTGAGAGTTCTTAGCCATGACTGTCTTCATATGAGAAAGGAAAATCAAAGGAGGAAGCAGCTCCTTAAAGATAATGGGAAGAGAGAGTGAGTGTGAGTGTGTGTTAGAGAGAGAGATTATGGTCACTTCTCTTTTTATTGATATAAGATATGTGGGGCTTTCATTAATTCTTTGTTTCTAGTTCTTTGTTGTGGCGCCAGAGAATCCTGACAAAAGAAACATAGGCTGTCCCACCAACTGATTTTAGGAAATGAGAGAGAGAGAGAGAGAGTCTCATTGAAATAGAAAAGAAAGGAATCTAAGGAGACAATATGTGTGTAATTTCACTTTCTAGTGGGGCAGGGGGAGAGGTTTTTTGCTTGACTGACTCTTTTGACTTGAATCCAAAAACAGTGAAGGAATAGCAACAAACCAAACCCAACACTATTCACACCTAGACATTTCTCAGGCACAGCAGACTTCAATATCCAATGTCTTGTAGTGAAAATTACACCAAGGTGATGTTGTTGGGGTTCCAAGGGCTTCTCATTTCTCAGGGCCAATGTTGGGCGCAGAGTATACAATTTCCCTACCTACGAGCTGACACCTCATTGCTTTGTGGGGTCCTCTGAGGATCCCCACCAAAAAACACCCTCTCTTTGATTGGTACACCAAAAGATTGAAACATCATTTTCCCTTTGTGAGATCCACCATACCGTCGATCCCACCATGCGTCATCCGGTTGAACCATAATTGGCAGCTGCCTAGATGAACACCAGGAATAAGTTAGTTTTCTTTATTTTTCTGTCAATGTGGCCTTGACACATCAACTTTTATGCGTTCTCAATGAAAATAATATCTTTCTTTTCTGAAAAAAAATATATAAATACACCAATCCTTTCAATTTTATTAAGACAAGCTTTCCATCAGACCATGATTAAAGCTTCGCTGGGTGTTCAGGAAAGTACAATGGAAAAATAGTGAAAATGGCCTCTTTTGTTAAGCATCTTAAATCATTTTTAAATACTTCTTCTTTAGCATTTTAAAGAGTAATGGGGTACCAACATGGTCGACCCCCTTGGCTTGCTGGATGATTTCATGCTAATGCATTCTCAATTACACAAAAATAGCACCAAAAATTGAACCCACCCTTCCAAAGATATAACTAAAAACAAAATAATTACATATGGTTCAGAAAGAGGTAACGACTACGACAAACTCTCACTAATTACAACTTATAGACATGGATCCATAGATAGAATACAAATTGAAGCGTGCTTATATAGTAGACCAGCAAACTTGTCAATTTTTTTTGTACATAACATGAGATACTAAAAGCACCGATGGAAGTGTCAAGTGTGCTTGCCTAAGGCTCAAAAACAAAGATTCTAGAGTTAGCTGTCTAAAGTTTGGTCAGAATCCGGTTCCTTGGGGGGAGCAGCCCCGCCATTCATTCTTGCACGAGCCTCTGCAAACATTCTCTGTTGCTCAGCCAATGCTTCTTCCTCAGTCATCTCGGCTCCATTGCTCCACTTACCACCTTTTAGAGAGTCCTGCTGGAAAACATTCCCTAACATCATCAGTAAAATAACTCTTGACCAAGTAGACCATGTAGCAGAAGCTGTCAAGATCCCGGTTCTATAGCGCAATTCAACTAACCATGTGTAACATATAAAAATAAAGGACATTTTAAAAGAATTTTGTGCTGTCAAAAAAATGAGGAGAGCGAGGGATAGAATTCGGTAAAAGGAAAGTGTTTGAACCAGCTCCACCAAAGGCTAACAGTCCAGTTCTCAAAAGGTAAGCCTCGCAACAAGTGAATGTCCATAAAGAGCAAAAATAATGAACAATTACCATGGTCTCAAGCTTGTGTTGTTCATAAGCTGCATAAACTTCATCAATGTATTCACCAAACCCAAGAACCTGATAATAAAATTAAACACATCAGTCATCATGCAAACATTTTAAAGATATAAATCATTATAAACAAAGTTATAATCTTTCATAACAAAAGGACTATAAAACAACCGCTCACAGTTTTATAAATAAACATCATGCGGGCAGAACAGAAGCCTATTGCAAATTTTGATATTGGGACTGATTCCATGTGAAGCAAGCACGACTAGTTGTTAACCAGAGCAATTTCTTGTAGCAATATCTTAAGGGGTAAAAGACATAATATATATTATTGTATGATAAGTTATCCAGTAAATCTTGGAACAAAAGCCAACTAAATATTTGGCTCTAATAGTTCCCTATAAATTAGTAAAGCCCTGTCTGGAAATGAGGAGACAACGCAGTGATAAGAACCTCAATAAACCTAAAAGCATATAGGACAAGCACAAATTGACTTTCAAAGCATACGTAGCCTGCCAGGATGTAGCTTTAGATAGCACAGGGAGGTACCAAAACTGAGTGATGTAGAGAATAAATTACATAATCAAGTGCATGAATCTAAACTCAAATAATGCCTACAAGTAGGAAAGACAAAATGTACACATAAAAGTACTGGGAAACTAAAACATGAAGGTGGAGAGGCATCACGGACAGAAAACAGGTAAGCAAATATATATCACACAAATATGAAGAGAAGGTATACAGGATGGGTCAAAAACCTGTAACGCCTTGAGCACATGCTCAGGTGCAATCGTTCTTTTCTCCTCTCTGCTACAAACTTCATTAGACTCTGATGAGATGAGGTTTATAAACTCTGCAAGAGCATAAAATAAAAGACAAATCTCCCTTCAGTAAAAGAAAAAATTGATTGAACATCTACAATAAAAACTAGAAAGCAATTGAGAGTAAAAAAGCATAGCATAGAATGAAATAATACATCTAACCTACTTTACAGCAGATAGTGTCAAAACTGCCAGGAAATACATTAGATTCAGCAGCAAATAGGAACAACAATAAAAGGAGTGTAAAATTTCCACTAAAAGGTCTGTCACTTGCAAACAATGTTTACTTGATCCAGTAAATCTTAGTAAGTCGCCAATATACAATTTGAATAAATTTTTTGGCTTGATAAGTTACACACACACCAAATGGGTCTTGAACCCACGACCTCACCCTCCAACCAATTATATTCTCATTTGGGTGAAGTATGACTACTTGACCAATAGTTGAGACTTGAGACCCAATCGGGCTGTTCTTATTTTACCTGAAGGGTTTGAATTAGCCAATTTATTATTGAAGGAAGTGCCAATTAAGTTATAGCTCATTGGCAACAATTTGAAAAAGTTTAAGTCACTTCTAGTTTTAACCTAGCTAAAGTTTGAACAAACAGCTTCTGTTCAGCTTTGGAGCCTATAAAAACTTGTCCTGAAAACAAGTGTCATTGTTGAAGAGCAAACAACAAAAGGCAATTCATTCAATGCATCAAAATGATGGGCAGGCAGACATCATGAACATCAACCCTTCCCTTATATTCCTATTACAAAGGCTTTAAGCAGGCCCATCTCAAAGGCAGTCTCAGTAGGACTATCAGAAGGTTTGGTTTAAACAAGGAGGGCAGGCACAGAGATTTCAAAATGAAGTTAATCAGATATAGATTTTTGTTTCTCTAATACTGCACTGTAAGTGAAAAGTTGAGGGTTCTTTATTTTACATCAACATTATACATCAAGCACAAGAAAGTCTCAGAGTTGCAAACAAAATGGGTGAAAGTAATGAAAACACAAATAATCCTATCATGTAAAATACAGATTAATAAGGAGATTTATAAGATAAACCTAGTCCAAAAAATAAATTGTGGTAGGTCACATTACCGCATCAAAATTCATCATGTAATAAATACAAGTGACACATCTAGTGGTTCTTGGAAGTAACAAAGGGCTTGGCTTTGTTCAAAGTGCATAATACTATATTGATTTTGCATGCACTGTTAGAGAAATAGGTTCCAATAGGGAAACCTTGTGGTGATGCATCAAGGCAGGGTATACTTTTTCCTTAAGTTCGATTCTAAATCATGAAGTAGATGGTAAATGTTTCAAGATCAAGAAGGAAGTAAGAATTGAACCGTAACTTTACAATTCTCTGTAGGGTTCAAAGTTTCTGAGATGCAAGTTTCATAAACCCTACCTTTTTTCCAACAGAATTGAGCTGAAAGCCTGAACTCAACGATGTTGAAGTTCAAATCTCAACCAAAATCCACAACTACTCTAAAAAAAATGAAAATGGAATAACAATAAATTTTAAATAAATAAATAAATAAAAATAAATCAGAAATCATATCAAGCTCTATTCATTGACAAGCAACGGTTCTTTATTAGCAACCCTCTTAAGAGAGAAACCTTACTTTACAAAAAATAAAAACAAACACCTTTCCGCGAAATTTATCAATAATGGAAACTCCTCCTCCATAAACAAGGGATAGAAGTTTTAGTTCGCCAAGGCCCGCAAACCGTATTTACCTATCAAAAGAGATTAATGCCATATAAAAGAACATTATTCCTCACCTACACAGCACTCAATTAAAAGGTCTTGAGCATCTCTTGCGACGCGTACATCCGGGGGTAACATCTCCTTAATGATTTTGGTCATAGTTGCTGAAAATAAAAAAAGTAAAACATTTATTTGCATCAACTAACTAATCAGGCACACACACACACACACCACTACGCATCAAATTTATACGCAAACGCCTATTCTCTCTCTACAAGTGCTGCTCCTAAATCCTAATCTCTTAAGTTTTGCACAATAGACGAGAAATTAAACGCCCCAGAAAGACCGAACATTTAAAAGTTCAAAAGGCTTACTATACACAAAATCCAATAATAAAAAATTTATTACATACAAAACCCTAATAATCGTTCAAAAATTGAAAGAAGAAAAGTAAAGTTGTTACCTTTAGGGAGAGAAGCGTCCTCTTTGGACTTGCCGACGATATCCATGGGCTCCATCTTAAACCTTCAAAACGAAAACCAAAACGAAATCAAACCCTAGAACACATGAATACACACAAAAAAATACACGTAGATCTGAGAAAGAGACTGACCGAGTTACAACTGAGTTGGGGGAAAGGGAGAAGAAGGGGAAGCGATATGGAGGAGCGAGTCAGCCGATTGAAGATCCGAGTTGCAAGAAAATAAGGAGGTGGAGGAGAAGGAGAGGCATTATGGTTGTTGATTATATTGATTTATCGGAAGATAGATAGAGAGAGAGAGGGGGGATTTGGACTTGTTGTGACTTTCTTTTCTTTTTGGGGCTTCTCACCATAACGCTGCCAGTTCTCGCTCGCACACGATTACTCTCTCGCTCTCACACGATGCCAACCACTCGCTTTAGCGCGTGCGTGCGTTCACTCGCGACTCTGGGTTTGTTAATTTTGGATCAGGTTTTTTTAGCGCGTCATTCAACGGCGCGTGCTCTCTCTGTCTTTTGTACGTACTAGCTTTTTTTTTACTATTTTGTTTCTTTTTTTCTTTTTTTGGATACGGAATTTTTTTATTTTTTTGGGCTTTAAGCTAATTCAGTACTTCGAAGAAGTTGCTCAGAGCGACAACAGTGTCTCTTCAATTAAGACTGACCCTGGGTTGGGCCGACGTCTCACAGTGTCTCTTCAATGAGCTTGAAATGTTGTGCCATTTCGAATATGCCTTTTTTTCTTTTTTTCTTTTTTATAGGAAAAATATGCCAATTTCTTAAATGGCATACATATGGGTGAGTTTAGCATAAATTATTTTTGTCAATTTATTTTATTATTTAACTTATTTTTGTCACTATTTATGGGTCCTATTGCACTTTTTGGTACTATTCATGAGTTCTACTGTACTATTTTAGCTAACTTTTACTTTTATCTACAGAACTTTCAACAAAATAAGCGGATCCCAGACGAACAGTATGTTAGAATTAGATTTTGTGTCCGTTTATGATTAACTTATTTAGCCTTTTGTTGAAAATGTGTTAAAATATACATATACTTTGAAAATGTGAAAAAAAAAATTAAAAACTGCACATAAAAGCCAAAACTAAATTAGATAACTTATAATTCAATGTCAATCGGACACTTTAAATCTTTGGATTGAAATCTTATAAACTCCCTACCATTTATGTTAGTATTAGATTTGTACAAACATCAGGTCTAGGCCCCAACCCATTATCCTTTATATGATTAAGAGGTTAGGGCCCAATGTTAAGTCAGGCTCAACCCAAAATCGCTCGTATAGTTAAGAGGTCAGGGCCAGTGTCAAGTCAGGGCCCATATCACGTCGGCAACAGCCCATCGATCCTCGATTCGACGGAGACCAACTTTAGCCTGAACAAATAAGAACGATAGTGCCTTAGGAGAAATAACTTGCCGAGCACCATTCGGCAATAGTTACAAGTTTCAAGAAAGTCACGTTAGTCACTAGTAGTGGGTCCTATTTGGTCAGGAATATATCTCAGAGGGACCCACCAATATGGAAAACCACCCTCTCGTCATGACGACCCCACTAAGGGAAGTTTATAAATAAAAGTCGATGGTTAGAGGGGAAAGGGTTGGCATTTTAGGGGAGGGACACACGAGAGAAGAGTGAGGAACAACCAAAGAGAGAGAGAGAGAAGGTTTCAGCTCGACATAGCTTGAGCCTTCTCGAGAAGCATATACACAGGGGGGAAAAAAATACAAAGTGGGCCTTAAGGACCTTCCCCTGGGCCATTGGATTGGCTCTAGGAGGTTTTCTCATTGTAGGACATCCCATACCCATCAAAAACAAGTAAATTGGGAGTCTAACCCAAAACTTATAAGTATCTTGGGCCCAGGCACCACAAGATTTTAAGTGTTCATTTTTTTTAGTGTCCGTTTGAGAACAACTTATTTAACTTTTTGTTGAAAACTTTTTCTAAATACTGTAGATAAAATGTAAAATTTAAATAAAATAAGTATAAAACTCATGTAAGATCCGCAAATAGTATGAAAAATAAGCAACAAGGTAGGTTATAAGTACATCCCAAACAAGCACTTAATGGAATTGAGGGAAAGCATGCTCCATTCACCATTAGATTTCAAGCATCAAATGATAGAATTAGGTTCATCATCAATAAGCTTACCAAGTTGTCACCTTATTTATGGGATCATTATTATAGGGGAGTTAGGAGTGCTTATTGAGTATGCTTCACGAGCTGTGGATCCTAGGCCCAATAAGAAAACAAGGCGGTTTGATATACCATGCCTAGATCGTATCCTCAAAGAAAAAAGCCTAGAAAAGGGAAATGAAGGCCTAATTAGGAAGTGGCCCCTTCCATTCATTGAGGAGAGCTGATGAAGTTCATCGCACCGCAGATAATCTCGGCTGAGGATGAATGACTAGTGAAACAGCTGAGGAGAAGATCGAACCCATAAATCCAGTTGAGGAACTAGATGAGGTGGCTCATAGCCTAAGAAATGGTCACCTCATCATTAATTAGGTGTTCCCAACTAACCCATATCTCATTTAATGCTGAATAACCAGATTAAATAGTGCTTTACATCACAGAATTCCATTTTCATTATCAAAAGGGAGAAAGAGACACCTAATGAGACAAGTATCTTCTGACTCTTATCATGATAGCCCACTATTGAAGGGAATGATTGAGTGTATAAATAGGACATTCCCTCATACTTAGACAAGAATAGGAAAATTGAGGAGAGAGCGCGTGGGAATATCTAGAGAGTGCTTATACCTGTCTTTGGTTGCTTGTAACCTCAGCAATAGAATAATCATGCTAATAATCACTAAAATATTCATTTAGAGTTAGATTTTACTTGTTTAGATCTCCCATAGTGGATTGTCCTCCTGTTTTATAAATTAGTTGTGATGATCAGGGTATTAGTAGAGGCCTAGGCTCAAACTTTGTATTTTTAACCCTATAATGATGTTCTCCATTTGTTGGGGGGAGGGGGGGGGGGGGGTTATTTTGTGACAAAGTAGTTAGTTTTTCACAAATTCAAAAGTATATACAAGGAGTGTTTGGTTCACTTATAATGCTAGATCTCTAGGCCATTTTGGTTTTGCCAAATCCACTTACCCCTATCTTTGTTTTGATTACGAATCTAATAAGATTCCCGAAAATATGAGATTCTTATGTTTTCTTTATTCCTATGAACTTTATAAGAATTGTTTATTCTTCCCAAAAATATCCTTAGATTTGTAAAGACACTATCAAGTGTTTTATTATATTTTATTTTTACAAATAAATAATGAAAAACAAAAGATAAACATTAATTCACGGCGTCTAACATTTCTAAATGACATGTATAATACAAAAATAATTATTTAAATTCTTGTTTTTAAAGAAAATCACGACATCATATGTCTTATCTATAAGAATTAATAACATCCTTCACTTATAAATTTGCTTAAATTTGTAAAGACATTGCCATTTGCAAGTCTGGTATAGATGTAATTATTCTATGCATGCATACTTTTTATTTGTCTATAATTAGCTTAAACTAAAACTGGTTTTTTCTATAATTTAATTTTTCTCTAACTAAGCCAAATATATAAATAGTTACATTCCCTAGTATCCAAATTGTTAGGTATCACATTCCTTGAAATCTTGATGTTAGGAGTAATATACATTCTCCCAAACCAAATTCCATCTAAAAGATTACCCCATGATCTATACCATTTCATGGAATCGTTGATTCATAGAATCATGTTTTAGGAATGTTAACATTCCGATGTTTGTTTTTGTTACACTACCATCACATTCCAATAATGTAACATTCCTATGCTTGGTTGTTTGATAACATTCCTAACAATTATTACAATGATTTTATTTTTCTTTTTATTTTTTTATTTTTTATTTTTTATTTTTTTTTTTTATACAAGATAGAATTTCTACTCTAACCTAATTTAAGTATACATGTGTGTGAAACTCCCTCATGAAGACTTGAACTCTAGTCCTTACCCCCCACACCCCACAAGTATTTATACTTGTGGAGTGACCAATGCACCAAGGGTGTGCGGTGGTGTTACAATGATTTTCTAATGTATCTTATGTATATCAATATTTAAAAGGAGCAAATGCACTTTTAGTCCCTACATTTTGCACTTTTTCCATTTTGGTCCATACATTTTATTTTTACCACTTTTAGTCCCTAAACCAATTAACGTCTGACATTTAGGTCATTTCCGTCACTCAACTAACGGCAAAAGCTGACGTGGCAAACGAAGTGCACTGTTGGCATAATAAATGTTGACGTGTCCATTAAAATAATATTAAAAATGCTACATTAGCATCCACATCAGCATCTAACCTTAGAAAATAAATTTATCAATTTTAAAAATTATAAAAAACAAAAAAACATAATTAAAAACAAAAAAATGGTGGAACTTAGATTTGTTATGTTTGTGCCTAGTTTCTTTTTCTTCTTTATTTTTCTTCTTCTTCCCCAGTTCTTTCTTTCATTTCTCCGCCTCCCTTTCTTTCTTTAGTCTTCTTTCTTTCTTCCACTTTTTCTTCTTTCTCCCTTTATCTTGGTGCTTAGCCTTCTTGAACTCTTTAAGCAAGTTCCTCCACTTCTCTCATCTCCGATGAAATCTACTCCCACAAGTGCTTGTTCGACTTTGGCTTGAACCCACGTCTCATCTCTCATCTTGGACCCATATCTCGGCTCGCCTTGACTTCAACTTCAACTTCATGGTCCTCGTCCCCGCCACTGTTATCGCCAAGAATCATTTGCTAGTGCTGGTGGCGAGAGTGGGCGTGAGTGTGAGGGTGAGGTTGAGGAGTGTGGTGAGGTGGTAGGTCGCCGTCATTGGTGCCATCGTATGGGTTTCTAGTTAGATCGAAAACCCCTTTCCCTCCTCACTTTCTCATCTCTCTCTCTTTATCTGGGTTGAGTTTGCTGTATTTGTTTTGGATTTTTGATAAATTTGAAAAGGGATAATATGGGTTTGTGAAATGAAGTTTTTGGTTTTGTGATAGAGAATTTGTTGGGTTTGTGTATAAGGGGATTTGATGGGTTTGTGAAAAATGTTTAGATCTTAGGATTGACATCAAAAATTTGGTTGGTTGTCAGATCTGGATTTTTTTTTTTTTTGTTTGTGAAACTGAAAAATTTGTTTGGTTGCAAAGAAAATGTATAAGAGTATCTTAATTTTCCTTAAAAACAATCTAAGTTCAAGGATGGAGTTCTTCACTACCTTGAGTCCATTGGTTGCCACAGTTTGTGTGTGTTTTTGTGTTTATGTTTTTGTGTTTGGTTGACAAGAAATGGCAAGAAAATGCTAGAAAATTTGGGTGTGTGTTGTTATATTTAAATCTGGGTTTGTGTTCATTGTGTTATTGTTGAAGATGAACTCATATCTAAATTTATGTATATTTTGAATTTTAATTCTGCTGTTGTTTTTTTTTTTTTTTAAATTGATAAATTAATTTTTTATTTATTTTAATGTTTGTTTTTAATTTAATTAATTAATGTGTGTGATTACATTATTTTTTTATTCCACCATCAGTCACGTCAGCTTTTGTCGTTAGTTGAGTGACGGAAAGAACCTAAATGTCGGGCATTAATT
Organism: Quercus ilex subsp. ballota; assembly: GCA_032727855.1. Classification (NCBI taxonomy): domain Eukaryota; kingdom Viridiplantae; phylum Streptophyta; class Magnoliopsida; order Fagales; family Fagaceae; genus Quercus; species Quercus ilex. The sequence continues at coordinate 23,193,681 of CM064917.1, read as the reverse complement.
GATTTAGGGACTAAAAGTGGTAAAAATAAAATGTAAGGACCAAAATGGAAAAAAGTGCAAAATGTAGGGACTAAAAGTGTATTTACGCATATTTAAAATGACTAAAATAACTTCTAAGACCTTCAAAAATGACCTAAAGAGATGTTGGGGTAGGTGTGAGAGACCTCGCTCCTAGCCTCAAACCTTCAAATTATGGTTTTTGGCATAACCTACGCGAATGGGTAGAATCGTGTTATTGTCTCTCAAGAGTGGAGGTTCTACTGATGTTATCATCCCCTAAATTAAGAGTTTTATATGGAATCATCACTTATTTAATTAGAAAAATAACAAAACCAGATTAATTGAAAAGTGCATATTTGTTGATGAATTTAAATTGTACATTTCTTTGATAGTAACAACAAATTACATTGTTTTGGTCCTAAATACAATCTAAAATAAAAGTACAAAACTTTGTTTCATAGTTACAATCAATAAAGAGAAAATTACTAGAAAGAACATAATCTATTAACCCTTTATCTAAGTTCAGAGGTTAGGTTACAGGATTGGAAAGGTGTTAGACACCCAACCTGCTACTAAAACCAATCTTTTAGACTTTAGTGGATAATAATTGTATCACATCATTCAAGAGTTTATATCATCAAATAACATATGATTGCAAAGATTGAAACAAATAAGAGCATGATGAAACTCTATTCTAGCCATGCATAAGTTGACATTGAAAGATATGGTGAATATGTGTGTGATGTGATAAACCCTAATCTAAGAGCATGTGAACATGTTATTTGAATTGAAAAACCCTAATCATACAAAAAGCTAAGAGCAACCTAGATCTAACATTTGAAGAACTAAAAATAAAAGATATACTTTAATCCTAAATAGGTAGGGGCATAATTAAAAAAAAAAAAAGGTTTAGAAATCTTACTGGCATGCACCAGCACTCTTGAGCACCCCAAATTATCTCTTCTAGTGAATTGAGAATAGGAGGTCCAAGACACTAAAGACACCTTCCTACTACTTACTCTAGAGAGTAGGGAGTCTAGGGACAAATGGAGAGAGAGGAGAAATCTCAGTTTATTAGGAAGCTTTGAGGATTTTTAGACTATTTTGAACTGATGGTGGAGGGGGGTATATATACTAGATGTTGGGGAACTAGGGATGAGTCTCTAAGCAATGTGAGACTCTTAGAAATTTAGGTTTCTTGAATAAAAAAGTAAAAACGTGGGGAGCAAGTTGGACTAAAAAGGAAGGAAATCTGGTGGGGTTTTGGTCCAAGTGCAAGAAATCTTTGGATTATGGCTAAAGGAGTATGAAGTATATTAAAAGGAAAATGTACTAGTAGGAAGCAATTGAGATAGAATCCCAATGGTAATAAGCAAGAACGCCCTTTATAGTGTAGTTTTTGTGGTTTAAACCCAACACCCCTTAATAAAAAAAGGTAAAATATTATTTTGATCTCTAAATTTTACTAAAAGTTTGTTTTCTGCCCTTAAACTTTAAAAAAATTCATTTATTTTCATCTTAAAATTTATAAATTTTTTTTAATAGGTTAGAGACAAAAATATAGATAAAAAAGATTTTTTTTCTTCAATAGTTTAAGACCAAAATACATACATTTGGTAAAGTTTAACGACAAAAAACACAACATTTTCAATAGGGATGAGAAACGAACTTTAGAATAGTTAAGAGGGCCAAAATGGCCAAGTACCACTGTTTGACAAAATATATATGGGTTTACCACTATTTATGAAATAATTAGGAATTTACTACTTTTTTAAAACTTGAGTTTGTGAAACTCGAGTTTGCCGTGTAACTCAAGTTTCACAAACTCGAGTTTCATGGAAAATTTTTGATGTAACTTGAGTTTCATAAAAAATAGCATAACAAATTTAAATGCTATTTTTTCAAAGAACTCGAGTGATATGGCAAACTTGAGTTTCAAGAAGGTGATAAATTGCTAAATATTTTACAAACATTGATATATTGCTAAATATTTGGCAAACAATAGTATATGACCATTTTAGCTTAGTTAAGAGAAAAAAAAAAAAAAGAAAAACAAATTTTGGATAAAATAGTATTTTACCCAAAGAAAGAAAAAGAAAAAAGAAAAAAATAGCGCCCAATCAAAAATCAAAGGTTGAGCTAAGCACTTCTCTATGCATGTAACCCTATCACTCTCCTTCCCCACTCCATGACTCTCTCCCTCTTTGCTCTGTTCTGCAATCATCAAATACTCACCACGCAAACCCCATAACCCCAAAGTTCGATCGTTAGGGTTTAAATCAACCCCATCGAAATTCTCATATTTTTCATTTTTTCGACTTCAAAACTGTGATAAATAAATAGAAGAAATGGATTTGGACGAAGACGATTTCGTGTTCTTCGGAACACCGATAGAGCGCGAGGAAGAGATCACAAGCCGAAAGAAGAAAGCCGTGGCCGAAGCCTCTGGTCAGCTCCGAACCCTCCCTGTTTGGAAACAAGAGGTACTAACTCCTACTTTTCCTTTTTTTTTTTTTTTTTTTTTTTTGTCCTTCCTCTTTGTTTGGTTCCTAGGAAAGTGAGAAGAAACCAATTTATTTTCCCTTTGAATATGAAAAACTGTTTACCTCTTGAAAATGGAAGAAAAATTTGATGAACTGCTTAAAAAGAGTTTTTTGAGATTCAGCTATAAGTGATTTTAGTGATTTTCATGCGTAACACTGGAATGTGTTGTGAATTGGATTGAGTTCTATTTTCTATGGTGTAATGGTGCTCGGTTTATGAGTAGTGGGTTAGGTTTGTTTTTGGTGGTGCAGAATCATGATGTTCTTGCATTGTTTGATTTCTTATAGAATTAGGATTTGCTTATTTGTGTTTTTACATAGTATTAGAGGCAAAATCTGATTTCTCAAAAGGGAGCAATTTAGAAGAAAAAAACGCAACAATCCTCACTTTTAATCAAACTCGTACGGGCAATTGACACCACCCACCTGAACAGGTTACCAGGTAATCCAGGGGCTTTTCACCCCTGATGGGCTAAGCAGTTTATCCTCATGCCCAGGGGGTTCTGGCTAGTTCTATATAAAATGCAATGCTGAATAATCAAGCTCTTGTAGGACATTGAATCAAGCTTTGGATTTTGAATTGCATGTACTTGGTCGTATAGAATCTAAATCTAATTCGAAGGTTATTACATTGCTTTAAATAATAGTAAAAATATTATCCAAATGGTTCTTGTTATGATTTTACAACAAATGGAGGTGACATGTCTTTACTAATGCTGGCCCACTATTATCTTGATTTGTATTAATATTTAGGTTACAGATGAAGAAGGGAGGAGAAGATTTCATGGAGCATTTACTGGAGGGTTTTCTGCTGGTTATTATAATACTGTGGGATCGAAAGAGGGTATATTTTTACCTTCCGAATAAGGACAGTCATTTTCTTCTTCTTCTTAACTTTGAGACTCTGAGTATTAGTTAACATCTGAACTGTGTGAAACAAATGTGCAGGGTGGACTCCACAGAAGTTTGTATCATCCCGTAAGAATAGAGCTGAAGTCAAGCAACAAAGCATTTTGAACTTTTTAGATGAAGATGAGAGAGCTGTATGTTTCATTTTGGATTTGTCAAGATAATTTTTTTTAAATTTTTTTTAGTAATGTTTCACTTAGGCTTTGTTTGATAGGGAGGATAGAGAAGTGAGAGAGAGAAAATGTAAGGAGTACGGGAAAAAAAGGAAGGAATAGATACACACACACACACACACGTCTTCATTATAGAGTTTGGTATGAGGGATAGAAAAGTGGAGAGAAAAAAAGCATTTTGTATTGAATCGATTTTAGTATACTATAGGAATAAGATTTTCAAATCACTACCTATAAGAAAAAAGATTGTCAAATCACCTATGTAAGAAATTTTCTCTTCTATTTTCTTCCCATTTTGGGGAGATTAAAAATGATGGACCTAGATAGAAAATAATCATCCCTCATTTTTTCCTTCTTTCTGCTTTTCTACTCTATCAAACAAGAGAAAATATCAATCCATCTTCCCCAAGTGGTCGCTCAATTGGCTGGCGATCACACCTCATGGATCAGAGGTCACTAGATTGAATTTTCCCTTTCCCCTCCCCTAGAGTTAGAACTTAGAACTTATCAAACACACTCTTAGTATTTGTCAACTTTGTGAATTTGTTGCAGGTTTTGGAAATTTAGTGTATGTTTAGAATTTGTTAACACATTTTCCATTTGAAGGCTTTATACCTATAGTGTCAAGAGCTTTGTAGCTCAATTGGTATCTCTTGGTGTTTCTAATAGAGACATCTAGCGTTCAAATCTTCCTTCCTCAACTATCGATTTATCGAAAAAAACTTTATGTCTATAGCCAATGAGCTCTGGCTCAGTTGGCACCTCCTCCTTCCCTTGCAAAAGCTGGGTGGAGGTTGAGATCGTGAGTTCACGACCTACTGGGTGTGTGTGTGTAACTTATGGATAAAAAGAAAAGGAAAAAAATACTTTATGTCCATAGTATGAAATATCTTGAGGGGAGTGGATTTCTAATAGCATTAAACATTAATATACATTGTGCAAAATTTATATTTCTATTAGGGGATTGCGGGAGCAAACTTATAAAAAAAATTCTATTAGGGATCATAACTCCATACATTGTGATAATTCATGATTTAATTTTGTGACTAATTTTCATTCTTTGGTGTTTTTAAATATTGTCACTCTTAGTTTCTCACAGAAAAAAAAGTTCACTTTTGACTGAGTTAATGACCTCAACAATCACATTTCTATGCTTTAAAGTCTTTTAGATGTTGATTGAAAATTATCATTGAGAAAGTTAATGGAAGAAAATCCACCCTGCAGTTTTTTTAACTTATCAAAAAAAAAAAGAAAATCCACCCTGCAGTTTTCTGGCCAATTTCTGTTCTGACAAGGGAGCTTCTGTTCAACAGAAGCATATAATTTTATTGATTTTTATTTTTTTAAATTCTTTCTAGTGCTAGTGTATAGCTGCCCTAGAGTCAGACACCATTGGTTAGTAGATGAGAAGGGACTGTGCCTATTTTTCTTTTCAAATCAGTAAAGATGTCATGAGAAAAGTGTTCTTATTATATGTTTTAGGATTATACCAAATAAGTGAAAATGAGGGTAAAGTATATTTTTGGCTATTAGTGCTAATTGGATATTGGCCATACTCATGACTTGTTAGTGTTCCAGCTTTTCTTTCATCATTAATTAGGATTTACTTCATACATACCTTTTGAACTGCCAGTTTGATCATAAAATGGCTCTTCCTTTTTGTACATGAAGATAGGCATCCCATGTTCTATTTGTTCTTTCTTTTTTGGATTAGTAGATATATTCTAATTTTTGCATAACTAAGTTCATGTTATAAACAAAGAAGAAGAAGAAATGGTTGACGACTAACCGCGCCCCCCCCCCCCCTGCGGCCCCCTCCTTACAAAAAAAAAGAAAAAGAAAAAAAAAGAGGCATGATTCTAAAAACTGGATTGAAATGCCTGGATATGTGTTAGATGATAAAAGAAAAATTACTAGGTAGGGAAAAAAAAATGGTCGATAATTCCAGAAACCTGGATACGCTTCTTTTATATTGGTAGATAGCGGGGGTGGGAGAGGTGGGCTTCAAAACTTTGTTCTCGGTGAACATATTCTAAATTAATGTCTAGAAAATCCAACACCTGTTAAGGTTAGAGTTTCATAACAATAGCCTAATTAGGATTATCTTTGCTGCATTATGGGTGGTGTTCGTAGTTTTTTTATTGAATCCAAACTTTTTCAACTGGCGGTAGAGGAAGGGGGACGGTATTTTTCTTTAAGGATCTTTGAGCGGAGTAGGTACTTCATGATGTCGGTCTTCATGGGTAAGAAATTGGCATAATGGTTGATGAAGAGTTTAGAACAGATAGTCGTTGGGAGCAGTCCGAAGAACTTTTATTCGTTCAGTGAAGGTGATTCAGCCTACACCCTCCAATGGAGCTCCAATTCTTTTGGCTTGTTCCTACTGTTGATTGAACTTAAAGTTGGCGGGTCTAGGAGGTCCATTATCATTCCAGTAGGCAGAGCAAAGAATGGATGGAGGGTGTAGGTTGGATGGAGGGTTCAGTCAATAGTAGGAACAAGCCAAAAGAATTGGAGCTCCGTTGGAGGGTGTAGGCTGAATCACCTTCCCTGAACGAATAAAAGTACTTCGGACTGCTCCCAACGACTATCTGTTCTAAACTCTTCATCAGCCATTGTGCCACTTTCTTACCCATGAAGACCGACTTCATGAAGTACCTGCTTCGCTCAAAGATCCTTAAAGAAAAATACTGTCCCCCTTCCTCTACCACCAGTTGAAAAAGTTTGGATTCAATAAAAAAACTACGAACACCACCCATAATGCAGCAAAGATAATCCTAATTAGGCTATTGTTATGAAACTCTAACCTTAACAGGTGTTGGATTTTCTGGACATGGATTTAGAATATGTTCACCGAGAACAAAGTTTTGAAGCCCACCTCTCCCACCTCCACTATCTACCAATATAAAAGAAGCGTATCCAGGTTTCTGGAATTATCGACCCTTTTTTTTCCCTACTTGGATTTTACTAGTAATTTTTCTTTTATCGTCTAACACATATTCAGGCATTTAAATCCAGTTTTTAGAATCATGCCTTTATTTATTTATTTTTTTTATGGAGGTTTGGGAATGAGGAGACAAGGCTTTGGAGAAGGGTTGTAGCTCTCAAGTTTGGGGAAGAATGGGGGGATGGACTTCCAAGCTAGGTAGAGGGGTACATGGGTGTGACCTGTGGAGAAGTATCCGCATGGGATGGGAGGATTTTAGCAAGAATATTCGCTTTGAGGTAGGGGTGGGGGATAGAGTGAAGCTTTGGATAGATCAATGGTGGGGGGTTTCTCCACTTCAATTGACTTTTCCGAGTGTGTATGGGATTGCCTCCAATAAAGGGGCATCAGTGGCCTCTTCTCTTGAACGGTTGGGGATTGAGGAGCGGAGAAGCTGGGATGTTCATTTTACTCGGAGACCAAATGATTGGGAAATGGGTGGGGTGGATGATTTTCTCGGTACCTTGGGCTCAAATCTACCTCCCACTGAGAACGGAGATCATATGCGATGGAAGTTGACAAAGAATGGGGACATTGATATTTGATCGTTCTACAATAAGTTAAGAAGCCCCTTGCCAATTATTTTTCCTTGGAAAGGTGTTTGGAAGGTTAAGGCTCCTCGGCGTGTTTCCTTCTTTATGTGGACTGCTGTTTGGGATAGGATCCTTACATGTGATAATTTGAGGGGTAGATGGGATTTTGTTGACTGGTGTATCATGTGCCGCAGTAATAGTGAGACGGTAGATCATTTGTTGCTACATTGTGGAAAGGCTTATCGGTTGTGGAGTTTGGTGTTTAGATCTTTTGGGTTTTCTTGGGTCTTGCCAAGATCGGTTGCGGATACTCTATTCGGATGGTGGAATTGGCCTGGAAAGCATTTGTCTAGCATTTGGAATTTAGCTCCATTATGCTTGATGTGGTGTATTTGGAGGGAGCGAAATAGGAGGACGTTTGAGGACATGGATAGTTCTGATGGCCAGCTTTTGGCCTCTTTAAGCGGCACTTTGTTTGACTGGTCTAGGCCTTGGAGACTCACCTCTAGTGATTTTCTCCTTATGTTCCCTAGCTCTCTCCTGTGTACTTAGTTTCTTTTCCTTTCTTTATCTTTACACTCTTTCTTTTCCCTTTGTGTTTCTCTCTCTGCCTTATGTTTTTCTACATAAGGTAGTGTTCTTGAATATAAATCTTTATTACCTATCAAAAAAAAAAAAAAATTTGGATTTTTTTTTATGTAGCTCTACTGGCATCTCTTGGTGTTTCCAATGGAGATGTTTAGGGTTCAAATTTTCCCATCCCCAACTATTGAATTATCAAAAAGAATGTTAAGAGGAAAAATGGCTATAAAAGTTTGAGTTCAAGTTACCAATGAGTCTTGCTCAAATTGCATCTCCTTCCCTTGTAAGTATAATGTGGATGGTGAGATCATGGATTCAAGATCCCTGTGTATAACTTACCAATAAAAAAAAGTTTGGGTTTAAATTGTAGCATATACAGATTATACACGCGTGCACACACAGACGTATGTATGTATGGATAAATAACGAACATGTATTGAATGAGTGCAAAAGCCAAAAAGGGTGTGTTAATGTAGTATGCACGAGAAAAAAAATTTTGTTACCCTAGTATACTCGAGGCATACACAAGAAAACAAAAGTATACTTCTAAAGTTTCACAACTCAACAAAATCCAACATAGATGAAAAAGAACAAATTGCAGCTATCCCTTTGTACAATTTTTTATTTTTGTACGTAATAATTTTTGGTTGTTGATTTGTTAACAAATGTGTATGTATTGTCAGTGTGAGACATGGCACAAACATTGAGTTGGCCTAGGTAACGTTGTTGCATATCAATTTTCTAAGGTTTGGAACGTGCTAATGATGTACTAAACAATTTTTTCATTTAGGTTGATAACAATGAACTGGTTGGTTCAATGACCAGTTTGACTCATGGTTGATCTTCGAATGGTTGGTCCGATGGTTCAATTCAGTTTTTAATTAAAAATGGTTAATAAGGTATAACCATACCAGAGTTGGGGCTGGTTCATGAATGACCAGTTCAACCACTGGTCCTTTTTAAAACAGCGATTTGATGATTGGAACTCATATTTCTTATTCTCCTGTGGTATCTGTGTGTTGTGAATAGAGCACTTTCATTGACACATTCAAAGACTTAAATTTATAATTGATGATATGCAATCCATGGTTAGACACATCTAATTAGCAAGTCTTTTACATTGGATGTGGTCATAGGATTCAGTAAGTTATTTTGTTGAGACTATGGATTTATTATAAGACTCTGAATCACTTATAAAAAAATAAATAAATAAAAGACTGAGTTTTTTATCTCACATTGTTTTCACATTTTAGGATTTGGAAGGTCAATCTCTGGGGACATCAATGCAGTTTGATACATTTGGATTTACAGCAGGAGAACTTGCTCGTAAACAAGCTGAGAAGGAACAACAGCAAAGGTTAGGTGTTAATTATATGTTTTTGGTGATAATTCATATCATGGAATCAAATTTTCAATTGATGCTTATCTATTTGTTAATCATGTTGACTTGCAAGAGTTTGAAACTTGTGATACCAGGGGTTAAGATAAATTCTGATGGGACTTGTAATTTTGAATATGTATGACCAATAAATTAAACCTCTGTTAGTTGGATAAAACTAATTACATATAATGTGCTACATTGTATTATAATATAGATGATCTAGTTAGGGTGAAAACATCTAAGGAAAAGTGTTTTTTCTAGAGTGATGATTTTACCCCTTTTTTCCGTTAGCTGGTAATTACTCATGCACTCATTGGATTTGGAACCCATGACCTCACCCATAATGCTACAGGTATGAGGAGTGAAGATGCCATTTTGCCCATGGCCTTGTTTGAATGCTTTCGGCTATCAAGTCTTAATCTCATTCTTTAATTGTGAGTTTAAAGTCTAAATTAAATTTGTAACTTAGGTGGTGTTGTTACCAGAGGAATGGAATATGTCAAATCAAGTGAGTCAGGTTGTTGTACTAGGTATGCCTTTTCAAGTAATAAGAATATCTCCTGTTCACCAATGTTATTGTATTTTACAGACACAATTTGCTTGGCCATCTCATGTATTTCACATGAACAAAAAACGTCTTGAGCTTGCATGAGCCAAATTGTACTTTTGATGTGGTCCAAGCGCTCTTTTGCCCAAAGCTATCACATAGAAAAGGCATATTTTTTTTATTTTATTTTTATAGAGTAAACATGATAACTTGTCTATGAGATTATATTTCTTATAAAGTCAAGTAGGAATTAGCAATTGAGGTGGGTTTAAAATTCCAATATTTTTGTGAAAATAAATAGACTTTTGGAATTCTAAAATTATATTAGGAGTGTTGTTAACAACCAGAACTTGATTTTTTGATAAGTAATAAAACTTCATTGAAAAATATAGAAATCATACTAAGGAACCAAAGCACACAGGCAGTGTGCTAAGGAAACAGCTAAACATAAAAAACTATGGTGCATGGAAAGTACAACTATCAAGCAAATCAGCCAGAGAGTTAAAAGTAATGTCTTTAACTCTTGTGTTGTGTCCCTGGTGTTTTAACATCTTACTCTTCCTTCTCTCTGCTGGGTTGTTGAGAGGGTCTACTGTTATATATTTCTCTTGGAAGAGTACATGGGGTGCTAAGGCGTTTGGGAAGTTTTCTTTCTTCACTTGGACAACTATGTTAGGAAAGATTTCTTTTGATCGGTAAGATAAGAATTTCATTGATAAAGAAAAACAGGACGAGGCCCAAGTACACAAGGGAGTATCCTATAGACACTCTAAAAGAAGAAATAAAACAAAAATTAACCAAGATAAAATCTCTCCAAAAAGGCTAAAAGATCAGAATCTAAATCGAAAGAAGGTGAATTATCTTTTCGCCACTCAAATAGCATTCCCATAAGCTGTGACTTAAGTTCAATTATCTAATGTTCTTTGCCTTTGAAGTTATGCATATTCCTTTCTTTTCAAACAATAAGGAACAGCCCCCCAGATCTTTGATTGCATCTTTTTAGCACATAAGAGGAAAGATTTTAATTGTAAATAAAATCTTAATTTTTTTTAGTATTGATTGGTGTTGTGTGTGCAAAATTAGTAGTTAGTTGATTATCTTATACTCTATTGTTTGGGCCATCTTCTACTCCTTTGTTCGTTGGCAAGAGATTTTGGATTTGGTGTCTTGTGGTTATGGGTTAGCCTAAGAACATGATTTAGTGGCTTGCTTGCAAGTCGGCCAGGGGAGTTTGGTTGTCATGAAAGTATAAATGATTGGAATACTGTTCTTTAGTATGTAATGTGCATAATTTGGAGAGGAAGGAGTAGTAGGATCTTGATAGGCTTGACCGCTTGAGGTCCTTGGCATGAGAATAGGTTTTATTTATTTTTGAGAAAATTATACTTTTTCACCCTAAACTATACCCTATTTTACACTTACTCCCTGAACTACAAGAATGCATGATTGGCCCCTTAAACTAAAACCCATGTAACACTTTACCCCCTTTTGTCACTTTCTTAGTTAAGTTTAATGGAATGTAGCATTAAAAGACCAATTTACCCTCTACTGTCTGTTTGGATGGAGAAGTAAATTAGTTTTTTAATGCTAAATTACGTTAGACTTAACCCCAAAACAGATAGTAGAGGGTTAAGTGTTACAGGGTTAGAACTTTGGGTGGTCAATTGTGCATTTCAATAGTTAAGGGGGCAAAGTATAAAATGGGGTATAATTTTGGGTGGAAAAGTGTAATTTCCCCTTTATTTTTTAGTCTTTGAGATCTTTGTATGATTGGTTTTTATTTATTTATTTATTTTAGTTTTAAAATTTTTGAGAACTTTGTATGATGGGTTGACTGCTTTAGGAAGTATACATTCAGCACACACACAAATATAAATATATATATATATATATATATTTATATATATGTATGTATGTATAATAATTTTTAATTATACCTATTTTTTAATTTAAAATTTTTTGAGACCTGAGCTACTGGTTGTATATGAGCTTCCTCCTTTTTATGATAAAGTTGCTTTTCTTTATAAAAAGAATATTTTCTGTTAATTTGCATAAACTCTGGGAAGAAGATTGATGAATCAAAATTTGCTATATTTTTGTGACTGAGAAAACAGATTATAGATCTTCCCTTCAGAACCAAATGAAATCATTCCAAAAAGAAGTGTACCTTCTTTATGAGTGCAAAGTAATTGTTATATATTTCTTGATGCATGTTTATTTCATGAAGACAGCTTCGTGAAAGGTTTTTCTGGTTTGTTTATATTATGTTTGTCGTGTATTGCAGGCCATCAGCGATTCCTGGACCTATCCCTGATGAATTAGTTCTTCCAGCCACAGAGTCTATTGGTTTGTTTCAGTTAATGTGGAATAATGTGTGCTAATGGTGTTTTTGATACAAATCCTGAATCTTATAGTTTGCTGTTTTTGATTAGGTGTAAAATTGCTGCTGAAGATGGGATGGCGACACGGTCACTCTATTAAGGATTCACGCCCTAATTCACTATATGGTATTTATTTCAAGATTTATTTAATTATTACTTTTAAATATTTCTTTTTTATTCATTTCATCTGATGTTAGGCTTCTTTCGCAGCATGTGTCTTGATTCCTATATTTCTGCTTGAGCCTGGGGCTTAGAAATTAGAAATTAATATGTGGGTTGACGTACATACAGCCTGCCTTTATATGTCTTACAGAATTCAGTTAGTATACTGCCTGTTTCGTTTTGCTTTGCTGTTACTGGCTGAACGTTCATGCATAACAGATGCCAAGTAGACATTGATTCAGTTTGTTCTAAATTACAATGTGTTGATCATGGGAAATATGATTGCATTTTTTCCTAGTTTAAGTACATTTCAGCACAAATATATCTCACTCCATGTCTTTGTTATTTACTTATAGATGCTCGTAGAGAAGCTCGCAAGGCTTTCTTGGCATTTTCTTCTGATGATGCAAAAGCACAGCTAGCTGAGTCCGAGTCTGTTCAGGGCAACCTTGAAAGTATTACTGAGCAGCCTACTAATGATGATGTCCAGTCTTATCAAAGTACACCTGTGAGAAATCTTCCCGCGGTCTTTTTAGTTCTTGATTCTACCTTTGAACCCTTATAAGTTATATTGATCAAATTGGATGATGTGTGATGAGTAACTCTTTTTGGTTTTTTTTCCTTCTCCATAAATTATGCCATGGATTTTCTCAAACTTATGTCCATTTATTATTTTATTTTTGGTATGATTTTTAAAAAAAAAATTTTGTGGGTTGACTTTCCAACACTATTAAGTTTTTGGAGCCCCAAAGAGGTTCTGCTGCATGTGTTTAGAACTATTTCCTGGACCATAGCCCTGCTTTAGTATTCTATGTCTGATCTGTTTTTTGACGATGCCCTGCTGACTCGGCAGCTAACGTCTGTTTATGTTGTGTTGTGCCACTTAGCTGGGTTCAATTCTATGCCAGAATTTGAATATATTTACCTGATTTTCCAGGCAGAAAGTAAAAAATTATGTCATAATTAACAATCATTGGTTTTATCATCATTGTTGTTTAGTTTATGGATTCATTAGCTATTATCAGTTCTAAATGGATCCTCAAAAAATTCCCTCTCAGTGGCAGTAAAAAATGTCTCTGACAACTTTTTCTTACTTCAGGTTTATGTGCGCAATCCAAAGCAGGACTTGCATGGTTTAGGTTTTGATCCTTATAAGCATGCTCCCGAGTTTAGGGGTATGTAATTTCTTAAAACATATTAGGTTGCTGCTAACTCTTTGATAGCTGCAGTGCAACTGTATCTTCACTGCTTTTCAGTTTTTTTTTTTTATTTCTGTTTCTCTTTTTAAATGATTTTTCGTATAATGTACTCAGAAAAGAAAAGATCACGCATGTCTGGGAAAAGGGAGACGGGAAATAGAAAAGCATACTCAACAAAAGATAACCTTTTTGGTTTCAAGTGTAAGATCTATTATCTGATTAATTGGTTAAACATGTCCTTGTTGGCTATGGTTCTTACAGCTGTGTCTGTCTTTGATTCTTCTGTTTTGCTTTCATGGATTTCTTGTTTTGACGTTTATTTGACCTATTAAATTGAATTCATCAGCAGGAAATGTTGCTCCTGGCTTTGGCATTGGAGCACTTGAAGAATTTGATGCTGAAGATGAGGATGTCTATGCCGCTGGTTAGTTTTTCTTTGCTTTTAGATTAGCTTTATAAATTGTTTGTTTAGCTAATAGTCACTCAGTTTTACAGAGGTTTATGCAGTGTTTTGAAACCTGTACCTGACTGGTTGATCCAACATATCAGAATGTCAATCCATCTTAGTTTTGAACTGGGTAACCCTATAAGTAATAACCAGAATGTTCTTTGTTATGATCTGCATGAATCAACTGTTGGACAAGGAAACTGCTGTACCATTGACCTTTCTCTTGATCAGGCCAATTTGCATTTCAATTTTGAAAAACTTCAAAATGAGCCGCATGGAGATCTGAAACTGTATTCTGAAGTCAAAATATGAGGTCAAAGTGACCTGGCTACTTTTATTGCGAAGCTCTTTTTTAGTGGGGCATGTGGGTACGAAAAGGTTGTTTTAGAGTCCGATTGGAAAACAGTAATTAGTAAACTTTCTAAACCCCCTACCTGTCTGACCCAAATAGAGGAAGTACTGAAAACTGAAAACTTGTTGAGTTCCTTGGTTAGGATTGGACATGAAAATTTCTCACATTCATTGAGAAGGAAACCATTTTGCTGATTGGTTGGCTGGAAATCATGATAATTTTCCACTAGGGATCACTAATTTTTCTTTCCCTCCTAATGGGCTGATTGGACATGCAATATTTCTTACATTCTCTGCCCTGTGTTTGTCTCATGTTTGTTCGGCTTAGCACACCTGCTGTACCCACTTTGGCCATTTTGTATTCTTTTTTCTTATGTACACAATAATAGAAATATTCTATGATGTCACCAATAAGCTCTAGCTAAAATGGCACCTCATTCCCTTGTAAGAGCAAGGTGGAGCATGAGGTCATGGGTCATGGTCGGAGTGAAGTTCCATCACCATTAACCCCCGTCCTGATCTGTTTTTCCGGTTGATATATATATATATATATATATAACATTGGAGTTTGGGTTTATTTATTTACCATTTTTTTGTTGTTTTCTTTTTCCTTTTGAAATTTTATTATTTTCCAAAATTAGGAAAAGTTCTGCTTCTGAAAGTTGCCTGTCGGTGATGGGGCAAACAGTTCTTCTAGTTATATGTCCAGTCCTTCATTAATTTCACTTTTAGATTATACTAATGCACACAATCTAGTTTATCTAACTAAGAAATTTGCTTTTCAGGTTTTGACTTTGTGGATACTTATGTTCAAGAAGTCGAAGAGCCATCAAGGTTGATCACAGACAGTAAACCAAAGTTGCTTGCAAAGGAAACAGGTGTTCTGCCTGGCTTTAGAGTTGCATCAAATTCTGACTACCAGTTGGAACGGTAGTAGTAGTTGTTGTTTTTCTCTTCTTATTATTTTAATTTCATTATTTGTGGAATGATAGAATCCCAACTCCCACATATTTCTGATAATAACAGGTTAATTCTGGACCTTGAAATGGCCATGAAAGAGAGCCCATTGGCAAAAACTGTAGTGTTATAATGTATACAACTGGATAGAATGTCTTTCATTAGTAATAAATATCTGAAGTGTTATTATTTATTCTTAGTTTGTGGTGATTTTTAATTTAAACATGACATTCTCTTTTCAAAAAAATGTAGTTACTTTCACTCGTTTCTCTCTGTTTATCCCTTCCTCCAGGATTGTAACTGAGTCATTTTGAAAAATTCTTCAGGTTTGATCCTCCTGTGATTCCAAAAGATTTTGTACCCTGCCACAAATTTCCTGGTCCTCTTGAGACAAACTACAGGCTTGCTGATTCTCCTCCACCAGAGGTCCCTCCTCCAGAGGATAATAATCTGAAAATCTTGATTGAAGGGGTTGCAACTTTAGTAGCTCGATGTGGTAAATTATATGAGGATCTCTCCAAAGAGAAGAATCAGTCGAATCCATTATTTAATTTTCTTACTGGAGGAAATGGCCATGATTATTATGCAAGGAAGCTGTGGGAGGAGCGACAGAAGCGTACCGATCAAAGCAGGCAGCAAGTGGATGTGAAGCTGTCTTCAAGTATGCGGAAGATGACAGCAGAGAGCCGTGGTAAAATCTTAGGGGAAAGGCCTTTGGAAAGAAGCATTAAAGATTTGAGTTCATCTGTTGCTTCTGCAGAAGGCATTCAACTCCAATTCAATCTTTCAGATACATTTACTGAACCTGCATCGTCTGTGAGTTGCATCTTCCTTTTTATTCAACTCCAATTCATATTGGATTTCTTCCCCTTTTTTCATTTTTTTAGACCACTGCCTTATAATGGAGTTTAGAGTGGAGAGTGTTGATTTTCTCCTTTCCTAACACTGGAATTTAGAGTGGGTTGCCTGAAGCTGTGAAGCCTTTCAAAGATGATCCTGCAAAGCAAGAAAGATTTGAGCGGTTTCTCAAGGATAAGTACCAAGGAGGGCTTCGCTCTACAGATTCTAGTGGATCTAGTAATATGTCTGAAGCATCACGTGCTCGTGAGAGATTAGACTTTGAGGCCGCAGCTGAAGCAATACAGAAAGGACAGTGGGGTAAAGAAAGCAAGTACTTTTCAGCAACTGGAGGAATGCAGTTCACTTCTGGCGGAGTAGAGGTATGTTTCAGGTTGTAAAATATTAGATTTATTTTATTTTATTTATTTAAAATTTTGTAGTGTCTGATTCAATTTTTCATTGGAAACAGCAAGCTAAAGGTACTGAAGCTGAAGATCTGATTACGAAGAAAATGTTTCCGAAACGAGAAGAATATCAATGGCGTCCTGCACCTGTCCTATGCAAGCGCTTTGATCTCATTGATCCTTATATGGGGAAGGTAGTTTATTCTGTTTTCCTCCCTACAGTTCAGTTTCCTGATCTGCCTTATTCAAAGCTTTTCTTTTTACTCCCCAACCCCTGCCCCCTCCTTTTTTTTTTTCTTCTGGAACACCTGTTTCTCCAAAAATCTCCCCTTTCTTTCTGTTTACTGGAAAGGTTTATTCTTTTCTGTTTCAGCATGGCTACAACTTTTTCTTTTTTGTCTTATTTATTTATTTATTATAACTAAGAATAATTTTATTAAAAAAGGACTACTTCATGCATAAAAGGCACAAAGAAGCCAAAATAACATTGCAGAGCTGCTATATTATTTTGGTCTATTTAGATTTCTTGTTCAGTTATATTGGGAGGCATTATTTTTCTTTCTAGATAAGTTGGATTCTTGCAGGGGGTGGCACAGGAATATGGATAAGTTTCCTAACTAAATTGAGTTTTTTTCTTCCTTAACCCCCCCCTGCCTTTCTTCTCTTTTTCCCCAGCTATTGTAGTTTTGTTTTTGTTGGTTCTCTCTCTCTCTCGCTTGTATAGAGGGCTTGTGATTCATTAAATTCAAATTTCTCTTTGGGATATTCATTATTGTTTCACTTTTTGAATGGAAGTTCCATGTTTCCTCGTCACTGAAGGGGCATTATTGCCACTGTCATAAGTTTTGCTTCTCTGAATATTACATCAACTCAATGTACTTTTTCCATTTGCAGCCAGCACCAGCTCCACGGATGAGGAGCAAGATTGATACTCTTATTTTTACATCAGATTCGGCCAAAGAAACAAAAGTGGAAGAGACTATAATTGCAAATAGAGACTTCTCCATGCTTCAATCTGATGTTCAAGGAATAAGCCAAGATGTGGCTATCAAGGAAAATGAAGTTGAGGTAGAAGTCGAAAATGTTGAGAGGCCAGTTGACCTGTACAAGGTACTTTTAGTTGTGTCTTATTGTACTTGTTATTTAATTTTTGAAGTATTTTGGGCAACCCATTTAAAAAATATGGCCTGTTTATTACTTGACGTTATATAAGTTTGCTTAAAATCTTTCTCCAACTAAATTTTCTGTTGATTTGGTGAAAACTATTTTAATGTGACAGACTGTTGGATTACAATCTCTCTCCAACTAATTTTTCTGTTGATTTGGTGAGAACTTCTATAACGTAACAAAATTTTTATAAAAAGCAATTTAAATCCAAGCACTAGAAGTTATAGAGGAGTTTTATAGATTACCCATTTCAATTTGCCATTTTTACAAGTCTTATAATAGTGAATAGTGGAATATTCTCCCAATTAGAAGTAAAAAAGATCAGGGATATCTGGGGATTGTGCTTATTCCTCTTTCTTTCTTCCATCTCTCCATCAAAATCCCAAAATGTCACATGAGAACTAATAACTAAAACTGCAAGAAGACCTTAAGCAGCAAGAAGAAGACAATTGTTAGTTTTTTTTTTTTTTTTTTGGCTTGGGGGGGGCGGGGGGCGGTTGGGGGGGGGGATGTTCTAAACATGGATAATGGCTAATTTAACTTTTTTAGGAAATGACCAAAAGTTGTGACCATCTTACTTGGTTTTTGGGGCAGTTCAGCTTAATTACACCATTGGTGCTTATCATCCTCTGCAAGCATTAATTCTAAACATATCAATTCAGCAAAAAAGGGTTTTTTTTAAAAAAAAGCTTAACTTGTTAGCCAAAGAAATTGGTAATTTATCTGTATTATTTTATTTTAACTGGTTAGCTATGAAAGAGGCTCTAGCCTGAGGCCCTTTATTTGGTTCTTAAATGTTGAGAACATCAGCTTGGATCTGATATTGGATGATTATAATTCTATTAATTTGACTTTTAGCTCAACTTTCTATGGAGATACCCGGTTATACTGGTCATACTTTTCTTTCTTTGTGCACCTATCTACATTATAGTTGGCTTGTAATAGAGTGCATTGTTGCACAATAACTTTGCCAATCTTTCTATGTATCTTTATTAGAGATTGATTGCATGCACCTGATGGTAGTGGGATAAATTTGCTTGATGGATTTGGTTTATGATATTCATTATGATGATATCACAGACACTAGGGACTTTATTATGCAAATTCTGAATTGCTATATCTGTCATACCTGAATTTACACAATCTTACTTGTCTCCATGGACTCGTCAGTTTGGAATGAGCTTCCTTTTCCATCTGTGTGGGTGTGTATTGGGGGTATGGGGGGAGCGTGTGAAAACCTGAATCCTTTACTCCCTTTATGGTATGTTTGGAATAGAGGGAGATAGGGGGTGGAGGAGTACCCTTCCCCTCTCCTCTCCCTCCATCCACAAGTAGGGTAAAAGGATGACTTCACTTTATGTTTCCTGCCAATAGTAGATACAGCCCTTTAATTATTGCAATAGAAATTGCCTTCATTTTTTTCCAATGGTAGCATGAAAGCTCAACTCTTATTTTAATCCTAATGGATGATTAGACCAAGATAATGAAAATATTTTCTCTTGGTGGGTAGCTCTTGTAGTTCAGCCATGACTAGCTTATCTTCTCTGCTCAAAGTTTAGTCAACTTACAGTCCATAAAAAAAAATTATGGATACAGTCCTTACTTTTAGTACTGCTCACTTTTAACCAGCATGATACTCTGTCCGATGCCAACTTCCAAAGCAACTAGTATATCTTTTTGATAAATTCAACATGTGTTCATGTTGACCTGAAGATTAGATCAGTAGGTGTTCAACAATTGTGTTTGTCTCCTTGGTTTTGCTGTCATTCATTATACGACAAATAGCCCATTTTCAGTGTTTCATTTGTTCTTGGGGGGCATATTCCATGTGTACGATATGTGGTTAACAATTGTGTTTGTCTCCCTGGTTTTGCTGTCATTCATTATATGACAAAAAGCCCATTTTCAGTGTTTCATTTGTTCTTGGGGGGCATATTCCATGTGTACGATATGTGGTTACTTTTTATTTGTAGCAATTCTAACCATCTTCTTTTGTGCAGGCTATTTTCTCTGATGATTCAGATGATGAAGGGGAAACCACCAGTCTTAACAAAGTTGAAAATCCAGAAAAAAAGATTGAAGCGGCTACTACAACATTAAACCGTTTAATTGCAGGCGACTTTTTGGAATCCTTGGGTAAAGAACTAGGCCTAGAGGTTCCCCCTGATCTGCCCCAGTCAACAAATATGGCCAAGATCCCTGCTTCACAAAAAGAAGCTGCTAATACCAATGTGGGAGATTCCAATATCCTTCCTGTTAAAAATAAACCTTCTTCCACCGTTTTTAGTGAGACTTTAAATCATGAGGTGCCTCACAACCGGAAGATTGCTATAGAGAGCAGGTCTGAGAAAAATGAAGTCATTCATGGTAAGTTGGCCAAAAGTGTTGGCATATATATGGAGACTGGTTCTACTGAGAATAACCTTGATAAAGTTGATTTAGAAAAGAGGGTCCATGAGGATAGCAAAGCTAAAACACCCTCAAGCCGTCACAAAAATTGGAACAGCAATTCATCATCAGAGGATGAAAGGAGCAGAAAGCAGTCCAGGCGACATCGGCATAGAAGTGGTGATTCAGATAGTGATTCATCCAGTGATCATCGAGATCGTTACCGTTCTAGGTCAAAAGGGAGAAAGAAAGAATCCTCCCGAGAGAAAAGTGGTAGCAGCAGAAGACACTCAAAACATCATAAGCATAGAAGCAGGGATTCTCCGGGCAGATCTCGATATGATAGTGATAGAGAACATAGAGAAGCTAATAGAGAAAAACGGAAAAAGAGGGATTGACATGAAGCTTCTGTTTCCTTACATTCAGAATCATACTGTGGAAAAATATCAGATTAGAAATTTGCATAGATAAAACAGTAAATTGGAAAGTCATTCTGAATAGAGTTTTGTAAAATGGCTTTGAGAGCAGCCTGCCATATCCTGTAGCTAAGTTGATGGGGATGCTTTGTAATATTGCACTGCTTCTAAAGCTTCGCTTTGAAATCAAAATTTTGTTGCTGAAGTGAGATGCAAGCTTCATAATTATGTTGTCCGAACTTGCATGAAATTTGTTTACACTTTAGGGAGAAGATTGATCTTTTTGAAACACCATTGTACAATTTACCTATCAATAGATTTAGTTGCTTCGAGAGGTCACTAATCTACTCAAGTGCCTAATGATGCGTACATATTACCAAGAAAATTGTTGTTGTGGTGAAATATCATTAACGTGTTTATAATAAGAATTTGGTCATCTTCTCTCTCTCTAGCTGCGAGTCATTCCCAAAGCTGGTGTACCCCTTTCTCAAGTCTTACACCGGGTCCAATGATTTAGTGGCTGGAAAAATGGGAGAGATGCCTAAAGAGTTTAGGTTTAAGATTCTGGACTGGATTGTTTTTGATGAGCAGCTGCCATTGCTTTAACGTGGCTCAAGAAAATGCACACATTTTATTTATTTTTTTTCCAGGCTACAAGTAGTGTCGAGGGGATTGGGCCTGTGGGGAAGAGGCAATCAAGCTACATTTTCAGTATAATGGGTGGAACTAGAAGAGTTCGGAAGTTAGCGAAACTGAAAACTAAGTTGTGAAGCAGATGCAAATATGCTGCACATGCATAAAGGGATCGCACATACTAAAGTCTTACCCTGATGTCGATTTTTTCATTTCCATTTTTCTATCCTCTCATGCATTGAATCTCTGCTGTTCTTTATCTAATGCTCCTTTCCTGTGAGAGGTTTTACTTCCCAACTGCCTATCTTAACCTTTCGTTTGTGCTCCATTATTGGTATTCAAAAACAATGGTTAAATTTAGGGATAATGATAGTGTACCCACAATTGATTTGGGCTTGCTTTATGTTACCAACCCGTTGTTTTAAAAGTCACTTTACTCATTTGTGAAGCCAGGAATTGAACACAAGGCGATAAGAGGCCATAGATTTTAGTGGTGAGTTTGAGATTAGCTTAGATGGCGGAGGTGGAGAAGGAGGTTGAGGGTTTTGAGAGTGGTAGGTGTTGGGCTTTGTGGAGCCTAGTTGTATTTGATCTGGATTATGACCCAACCCGAAATAATATTGCTACGGTTTTTAATGGGAGATATTCTGAGGTTTAGTCCGTGGAAAATTATTTTTGGCCCGTTTTGTAGTCCATTGTGAATTTTGTGCACATCTTGTAATTTTTCCTATGAATAGTGAAATCCATGCAACTCCGTGAAAGTAGCCAAATTGGCGAACCACGTAAATATTATCTTATGTGATTGTTTTCTTTGGTGCATATTTTTTTTTCTATTTTTGCATCTCACAGATTTGGGAATTTCGTATTTTTTTCCTTTAGGAGGCTAAGGGTTATGAGAGGGGGAGGTTGAGGAACACACCCACACGACCACACCATTGTCACTTCAAAATAGGGCTGTAAATGAGCCAAGCTGAACTGAGTATTAAAAGTTCAAGATTATTCATTTAATTTTATTTCAAATACGAGCCAAACTCAAGTTTAATAATAAATGAGATCACCTGTTCAAGCTTGGTTCATTTTATTGTCAAGCTAGCTTGAGCTTTTTCACGATCTAGTTGACTAACTTGTTTATTTTCCATATAAAGTAATCATTACAACTAAAGTATTTTACCACTTTAAAAATATATAATAATAATTGTGGGGGGTGAAAGCCCAGCCTAATGTATTGGGCTTGGGGCCTTATTCGAAGACTACTAAATGTTTGAAGAGAAGAAAATATTTGGGAAAAGGTCCATGTGGAAGAATCACATCTGGAAATGAATGAGGGATACATTTCGAAGAGGTCATCAGTTGTTCGAAGAGGTCTTACTCCTTGGATACGAATATTCTTGATCAATCAAATGTGTGGGGGGTCAGGATGATCTTCCTAACGGTTCCAATAACGAAGATAAACTCTGAGCATGTCTGGAGATGATAAGAACGAAGAAATATCTAAAGGGAAAAGTTGCTACAACCATGTTTAATGCATTACAGCTACTTTTCTGGCCGCATTTATGTGAAGAAGACCCCTGAACAGTGTAATCTCAGCTACCACCACTCACAGAAAACTAAAAAGAAGACTTGACATGACATATACTCAAGTGGGTGCTTAGATGAAGACCAAGTGGACGATGAAGATGAGGGGTGAGGATGCTATATAAAGGGAAGAAGCCTCTGATGAAGGGAGGGGAGGAAAAAGAGAGACAAAGAAGATAAATACGATTTTACTATAGCTCTAAGCATTGTAATCATCTTTATTCAATAAAAATCTCTTCGGACATTCATTAGGTCAATTGTTCAAGTCTGATTGCATGTTAATTCATTTTTAACTATCTTAGTTAGTCACTGTGTGATTCACAACTAGCCTAACTCTTTCATCCACTCTCTACAAATTTATTGTTCTGGGTTCAGTGGGCTCATAATCTATATCTCTTGGGCTTGAGATACAAATCCTGACCCTACAATAATAATAATAATTAAATAATAGTTAAAATTATATTATTTGAGTTATCATGATTTTTGTCTATGATTTGATGAAAATTAGATTCACCAATTTCTTTTTTGGTTAAAAATATATATATTTCTACAATAAAATTGTTTCAATAAATTACAAATAATAATTTTATATCTTATGAACTCTTTTATAATCTTATATAATATAATCTCAAGTATATATATAATATAGTTTAAACATTTATACACAAACATATAATATTATATATACTTTAATCAGCCTTAAATTTGTGAGTTTGTTGGCAAGCACAATTTTATGTTTGCTCTGGCTTGAGTGGCTCATTTGCTAAATGAATAAATTTAAACGATATTTTTTTTTTCTTGAATACAAGGCTGTACGAAAACCACCAATACCAACAAACCAATGCAAAATGAGCCAACTTGGGCTTGACTTTGGTGATTAAATTTTGGCACAGCTTGCTCGCTGTGATTATTGAACACTGGTGGTTTTGAAGCCATCAAGAAAAACGTGATTTCTTTAGTGTGAAATAAATAGAAAATGTGATTTTTAGGATATTTTGGAATGGGATTGAAATGAGCTGAGTGTTTGTTTGGGATGTTGATCTCTTCTCTCATAGTGAGGGCATTCTCTTTTGCCATTTTTTTTTTTTTTAATACATAGTTTCCTTTGT
Organism: Quercus ilex subsp. ballota; assembly: GCA_032727855.1. Taxonomy (NCBI): domain Eukaryota; kingdom Viridiplantae; phylum Streptophyta; class Magnoliopsida; order Fagales; family Fagaceae; genus Quercus; species Quercus ilex. Next base: position 23,169,997 of record CM064917.1, on the reverse strand, counting down.
AATTGTTTTTGTAAGGTTTGTTGTATATGGTTGGTAACTTGGTATGTTTGTTGAGTCGTTGACTCAGTTTTGCAAGAATTGATGTATATTGTGCGTTTTGTTGTCTAAAATTTTAGTGGAATATCTTATTGTTTTTATGACAACTTTTCTATAGTGTTTTTGAGCCAGAACATAAGCAACTTTCACAATTTTATATAAATACCATTTTAAAAAATCCTGATTTCTCTGTTTTTTTGTTTTTGTTTTTTTAATGGTAAGCAATGACGCGAGCAACGATTTTATAATTAAAGTAATAAAAGATGGATAAATTAATATATTTTAAACCACGAATAATCAATGAAAATAGTCCAAACTACATGCAAGTGATATATATATATATATATATATATATATATAAATTCGAGAATATGCAACTTATGGAAAATTGGAAATGCTTCCCACCTCATTTCTTTTGTTAGATTGAATATGTAGATCCGATGTTGTCCTTAGTGGCACTAGACAATTGTAAATACAATATAGAATACTTGAGGAAAGTGATTATTATTATTATTATTAGAGAAAATGATATGTCCATAACATTTTTACAACAAATCATAAGTGACAAGTTGTTACTGGTTACTATTATTGAGGCAGAAAAGTAATTTTAGTGGTAGGTTCAAATTTGAATAAATAACAACTAACCATCTATGATTTATTGTAAAAATATTGTAAAAATGTTGTAAGTTTAGCACTTCTTTTATTATTGTTATAAAATTATAATTATACAGAGATTAAGGGGTTGTACTTGAACAATCGGCATCTGGCTAGTCTTTTTGCCGACTGATCCATGTCTTACCAAAAAAGAAAAAAAGAAAAAAAAAAAAAAAAGCAGCAACAGACTTGATTTGGTATAATGGTATTTTTTTTAACAAGCTATTATTATAATAATCCTAGAATTTCCAGTTAGCTCAGTTAAAAACGTCAAATAAAATATTTAGGATTAATACATGATACGATAGAATTGAAATTTTATCTGTATTTATATATATATATATATATATAACTTGATTGTTTTATGTCCATTTCTGATATATGTTTTTTTAGATTATCTTAGTATTAAAAGTTTTAATACTAAGATAATCTAAGAAAACATATACTAAAAATTTAAAACCGATTGACAAGCATGAAAACTCGAATTAGCGGAGATTCATTTATTGCAATTGAATAATAATGAATTTTTAAGATAACGTCACTGGGACTGAAGAAATTATAAAGTCCACGTTATGAATAAGTGATGTGATTTACCAATTTACTAAAAGACTCACTTCTATTTAAAATTGTTGAAAAATTGAAAATCTACTGACAGTATAATGTGGACAAATAATATGGTCTATTGACGGTATAATTTCCTGGGACTGGGTGGTTATCCTGTCATATTCCAAGCCTTATCGTGAAATAAAAAGATACACGTGTTCGTAGTTAGCATGCCTGTGTGTGTGTTTGAATTTATGTCACATACAAAGTCCAAATTACAAGCTACAACTACGACACATCATTCATTCATTCATTTGCTCCAACTTTCATTTTTTTTTTTTAATTAATTAATAATACTGATCTCAAAGACGCATTCAGTGACGCATGTATGTTTCTACCTAAAGCTTCCGTTGCATAAGGAGCAAATCAGGATGCATGTTTATTATTCTACTTTGAAAGAGTTTTATTTTTTTATTTTTTTAGTAAAGTTATAGTTATAAATTATTTTATAATATTTTTACAAATTATTGATATGACAAATTCTTATTAGTTCTAATATGAGTCTATCATTAATATCACATTTATATTTATCAATAATTATTTGAAAATTACTAAAGTCACATCAACAGTTTATAAAAATATTATAAAATAATTTGTGCCTATAATATTAAATTCTTTTTTTAGAGTATTTGGTAATGGAAAAATTTAGGAAAGTTTTGATGTTCTTTTTATGGAAAATATAAAAAAAAATTTCAAAAAGTTTAGGTTTTTTTTTTTTTTCCATAAAAAGTTAAAAACACCTGGAAGTTCCAACCAGTTAAGGTTGTTAAGTTATAAGACTCTTAGAGGCTAAGCTATAAGACTCTTAGAGGTTAATCAATACTAATACTTTTAAGATGAGTCTGTAATTATTGAATTATTAAAAAGAAAGAGTATTAATTTTAAGAAAACTTTGTGACCAACTCACCAACACTTACAGATGTGTCATTATTCACTCCTTCATTATTAGGGTTTTGTCTCAAAATTGAATTAGTCATAATTAAAAACTTAAAGCTGCACCAAAGACAAAGAGACGTACTACACAAGTAAAACAACTATACAAGTATAGATAACATAATACCTCTATGATTATATGACTATGACAATCTCAGTTCTTATGAAGAACAACACACACACACACACACCAATAATGGACCATTATTATTGTATAATCCCTCTATGACAGTCAATTGTTGCAAATTAACAAAACTTAAAACTTGTTAAATCCATCGACCCCACGCAACCTGCAGCCCACTAATTAACCGGTATGGCATACCTATCTCCATAATAAATATTTATGGTTGAAAATGAAAGCTCTCATTTTAAAAGAATAGATCTCATCAGTTTTGTTAGCATGGTCTAATCCAAATTAAAATAATAATTATCTCCATCAGGCTCTCAGATTTTTTTAACAAATTATGCAGGGTTTGTTAAGATAAATTGCAAATGTGAATATATATATATATATACATATTTCTTTTTGGTTAGTGAGTTTTTATCAGAATTTCAATGGAGCACGAAAACACTACAAAAAAAAGGTTCTATGGTCATGTTTGTAAAACGCGGCCTTAGGTCCAAAAAACGTGGCCATAGGACGATTTGGTCTATAGCCACGTTTTTTCAGGCCGCGTTTTCAAATGTGGCATAAACTCCGTGACTATAGGAAAACATGGACAAAACTTGATGACTGATAGTATAATTAAATTGACAAAGCTTGACTGAATCAAGCAAGCATGAATGCTTTTTTAATTTATAATTAATTTAAATACTATTCATCTTTCTCTACTAGTGGCGGTTTCAGGAATTTTTTCTAGAGTAATTATTAAGGAACTTAATTTATACAAAATATAAAAAAAAAATTCATATATTGACCAAAAAAAAAAAAACGCAAATACATAAAGTTTTACAATTTTCTTTTACGAGTTTTCATATTTTAAAATCATTGCACGATATAATTTCATTATCAATGTTACAAGTTACATTTCCTTCAAATTTTAGTTGAATAAAATTTTTCTTGGACTTTTTTTTTTTAATATTTGAAATGATCTAATATATTGTTAAGGGGAAGAAAGTTTAATTTTATTGTGCGTAAACAAATCTAGGGTGGTCTTGTGACTATCCTGCCTTCAACGTGGAGTCAACCTGGCCTACTTTATACGCATGAATTATCACCGCTACCAAATACAGGTCTTGTAATCAATTTTAAAAGAAAAATATATTCCAAGTATTTTCATGGACAAGATTTCACATAATAGATTGGTGGGCAAAATGGTGAAGACGGAGTCTAATAATTAGCTATTTATTTTCCTAACCTTTTTAGTGATAGTAATTAGTGAGTTAGTGTCAAAACAAATACGTTTTGTTCATGCCCCAGTTTTATTATCATGCATGCACACCAACATTGAGTTGACATATGCCGTCTTTATAATTATTAAAATCTAGATTAGGAATTAGTTGTGATTATGCAACAAACTTAATTACTTATCACCAAAAAAAAAAAAAAAAAAAATTTTGTAGCTCTTGGATTTGATCCATTTATATTATAGACGTTAAGACTTTTGTAGATAAGAATTAATTTTTCGTTTGACCACAATTTTAATTTTGGCTGCGAAAATTATTAAACTCATTAAAAATGAGAAAAAAAAAAAAAATCAATACCCAGTTGTATGTTGTTGAATTTTAAACTAAGGACTTGAGTCTTGAAATGATTTGGTTGAATTCCACCATATTAATTATTATGCTAAAAGAACATTCGAGCGAGAGCCCCATGAATTTGGCTATGTCAACGTCGCAATCCAAGGAAGCCCAGCCAGCCAACCAAAGACCAAAATTTCAAAGCCTCCTTGAATCGTTCAATTTGACATTTCTTCAAAGTTTTTGATTCTTCCAACAAATCAATTAGGAAAAATGAGTTTTACCTACTACCAGATTATAAGAAAAAGTGAAAAAATTTTTCTTACAAAAGAATTTTACAGCATTTTTGTACTAAATCATGTAAAGGCTTTCTTGACTTTTTCTTTCATTTTCATATTGGCCTTATCATCAATTTCTATGGGTAAACTGATCATAGTGTCAAATAAGTGTCATCTCATACACTTCTAAATAAAAGTACAGTCTCATATGCTTCTTAAAGAGAAAAAAAAAGGTGTAGTATCATATATTAAGACACGTCACTCATATAATGCAAAATGTCATTGGATTACTAAAGGAAAGAGACAGTAGTATCAATATAAAAAAATGAATCAAATGCGGAAGGCCAAAATAAAATTTTGAAGTATAAAAAGGCAAAATGAAAATAACACCAAATTTTAAGAATCAAAAGTATACTTTAATCTAATAAAAACAATCCTTTTAACTGTTATGGGGGATCATGGAAAATGAATATATATATATATATATATATATATTGTAGACATGCAGTATTTGATGATATAGTCCAGCTAAGATGATGTGATATCTCATTTTGTAGATCAAATTCTATCTCTACTTCCTCTCTTTTAGTGGGTTTTAGTTAGTTCAACTGGTAAAAATTCTGATGGTTGAATAAGAGATTTGTGGTTCAATCTTCGCCTACACCAAAAACTGATTGTTGTCTTGATCTGATGATAAATAGCTATCATCAGGAGCGGATGACATAGGTTAAAAACCTCTCTAAAAAAAAAAAAAAAAACTACTCTTCTTTCACTATCTACCTATCAAATATTACTTATGATATGCATTCCATAATAATTAGCCTAAAACAAAACACTAATAATTCTTTTTATTTTTGGTAGGTAGAATTCAAACTTTAATTATTTGTTTGGTGGGTAAAAGACTTCAATTAAACTAATTGGCATCTACCTATTATTTTGGATTTGATTGTTCCGAATAAGTATACCAAAAAAAAAAAAAAAAAAAGGAACGTATACCACCACCAACCACATCTACAATATCCAAAAAAGAAAAAACAGTATTTGCAATCTCACAGGCGCAGTCTTGATCCTCTATTATTTAATATCGGACTCGGTAACCTACCCTTCCTGTCTTTCCAATCTTTCTTACTCTGTTGAGATTGTGACACTGACTTGTGTCAATAAAGTCCTCTTTCACCTTCTCTTCTTGAAATAGTGAATGCTTAAGTCCTCATTCTATTGACCAAGCCGCCAACTCAATGACTTTTGCTCCTATTCTTTTTATTACTAGTGGTAAATACCAAGTATGGATTACGATAGCAAAATTTTAACTAATCAAAAAAAGAAAAAGAAAAAGAAAAAAGCCCGGTTAATGTATGCCATTTTTAGGACATATATTAATCATCCATTTTAAGAATTTTTTTATGAAAAATTAAAAGAAAAAAGTATCACTTTTACATTTTTCTCAAAAAAAATTCCTAAACTTGTTTATTAATAAATACTTTAAGGGCACGCAATAGTAAAACCCAAGAAATATAAGGAAAGCAAAGAAAAAGAGTGAATATATATACAAGCCAGAATCAGAAATTTTTATTTGGAAAGGCTGAGTTGCGATACTAACATTTTAGTCATGATAATCTTGAGGGTTTTAAAAAGTAGCAAATTAAACCTCCAACACAATAGGTTGAAGTTTAATAAGTTACTTTTTGAAATCTCGGAATTTAATTTGTTATTTTTGAAACTATAGGATATACATTGTTACTTTTTGAAACACCAATGTTTAATTTATTAGTTATGAAATTACATGGTTCAATTTGTTACACCTCTTAACTTATAGAGTGTAAAACATATTTCTTTTAAGAGCATCATTGTACTAACTCAAATATTTGGTGGGACCAACTCTAAAAAGAAAAGGAGAAGAGAAAAAAAAAAAGGATAAAGAAGAAGAATAAGGAACAAGAAGAAACACGTCGATGAATCCATTCTACTTGATAAAATGGTTTTGGTTTTTCTGCATGCCTACCGTATTGTGCATTTTTATGCAGGTGTAAAAGTGGGGGAAAAAGGTTAGGTAAAACAATGTTTGTTTATAGGCAGAAGATGGAAAGAAAAAGTTTGTGTTGGATCTCCAAACCTTGACTTGAAGTCTAGATCAACTATACGCAGGCTTTGTTGTTTTTAAAATTTAAGTTATAGAGGGATATGAAGGTGCAGCACATAAGTAGTATAAATCTTAATTTTAAGGGATTTCTTTAGTACTTCCTAAACTCTCATGAGATCAACCGAATTTTGATTTTAAAACTTGAAAGCCAATATTTTGGAACCACTCTAAAGTTCAAAGAAAGAAATCTTTCCCGTAATTAATAATTATCTTGTGTGTATGAGACAAGGAACTACACATTCATATTTGAGTCGTGAAATAATTGCACTATACAATTACTACATTGATGTGAGAAGTAAAAGTTTAAAATGTAAAAAAGAAAAAAAGAAAAAAAGAAAAAAAAAAGAGTAAAATGTTGAGAGGTTAAAAAAATTTCTGATCCAAGAGCTGAGATGTACAGTAAATTTTTTTACTTTTAATCTAAATCATTTGTTTACTATTGAACATTGCAATAACCCTAGTTATTGCAACAAATTTGGATCTCACACACTCAAAAAGTAATCCAGCGCTAAAAGAGTTTTGGACAACTACATTAAAAAGACTAAAATGTATCCTTAAAAGTTTTTTTTAGATTGGCACTAAAGAGTAGAGAGTATTTACGTTATGGACTTATGACAGTGATATATTTTCCTGACATGAAAACGTGAGATGAAGCAAGTCTTGGTCTACTAGACAATTAGTGTCAGAATGTGTGCCACGTGTTCATATTCTATGCGTTTGGATAATTAATTAGCTTTTAAAAAAAAAAAATTCTTATTTGTTAAAAATTGATAAAAGTACCATTAAAAAAAAAAACTTATGATTTTTTTTCCACAATTTAATTGTAAATAACAAGTAATTGGGAGTGTTCAAATTTTGGTTTTTCTCATAAAGATAACTAGATAAGTTTTTTTTTGAGTAACTGATAACTAGATAAGTTAGTAATGCTATTGCTTCTCAAAAAAAAAAAAGTTAGTAATGCTATTGAAATACAAAACTCCCCATGTCTTTTATCTTTTGGCTAATTAAAATCACAACAGGGTCAACCTTAGAGTGGGGCGCAATAAATGGTTCTTTAAAAAAAAAAAAAAATTTTTGAGCCTTACATTTTTACTCCCACCTTAAGATGACCCAAAGAATTGAAAGAGGTTAAAAGAGTAATAATAAAGCCACAAAATATTTTATAACAATTTTACAAATTATTGATATGACAAATTCTTATTGCTAACATCACTTTTTTATTTACCAATAACTATTCACTATATCAACAATTTGTAAAATAGTTTGTCATTTTAGCATTTTCCAAAGTTAAAAATACTACAAATTTGATTATATAGATCTTATAAATTAATGTGTCGCTAATTAAAAGAAGCAATTCAAAAAATCATTTATTATATTATTGAAGTGCCACTAATCACACTAGTATGTAGCTTTGTGCATATGCACGGGTAAAAACAATTACAATTATATGGTTTAAATTATAACTTTTTTTAAGAAGAGAATCAAATTATATATGGTATTAGCTTACACTTTTTTAAATCATACAATTTTTAAATATGTAATGATTTCTCATATTATGTATATATATATATATATATATATATATATAGGGTCGGGTTCAAGTTACACCTGGTGTAATTCTAAGCAATGTTACACCACTCAATATTTTTTAATTGGATGCGAATATTGACAATTCCACCGTTAGATTATATTATCTTTGTATATTCTTCATACTTGCAAAATTTCGAAGTGATCAAAGATTAATAGCCATGTCATCAATCAATTGTTAAAATTCAAATTTTTGTAGTTTAAAATAATGCATAAAAGATGAGTTTATAGATCAAATGGTAAATAGCATCCGATTGATATGAAAATTGGCATGCATGTTAAGAACATATAGAATATGTAATTCAACGGTTGGATTTTCAAAATATTAATTTAATAACAAGTTATTGGGTGGTGTAACATTACTTTGAGTTACACCAGGTGTAATAACTTGAACCCATCTCATATATATATATATATATGAGATGGGTTCAAGTTACACCTGTTGTAACTCTTGTAAAGTCACATATTTTTTAAACCGTAGATTCATAAGAGATCTAATGGCTAAAAAAATATCATTAAATACTATTGGTTTCCACCTCATTTATAATTAATACTAGCATTTTCGCTCTCTCCTTGTATTAATTTGAACCAATTTCAAACGTGGGGTTAAAAATGGGGAAGCGTCACTATTTTCTTTAAAATGTCTTCTTCTTCTTCAAAGTAATAATTGCTAGATCAAGAAAAATCTCTCCCTCTCTTGCAGACACAAAGAGTTACATCCACGCAATATGCACATATAAGTGGGATCATAACAGTTAGCACAAACACAAAATAAAATATGCTAAGGACCACCAAGCTTCATATCCTTCTATTGGATTTGGAGGATTTGATATAGATTTGATAAGTGGAGGCATGCATATATAATTTCCCTGAAAAATCTAAACATAACCAAAGAAGAAAACAAAAACAAAAAGAAAAAAAATGCCAATGAACTTTGTTCCAGTTGATAACATCCGTTTTTTTGTATAGTTTTTTTTTTTCAAGTATAGAAATGCAAGTTGTTAAAAGTGGCAGTATGCCCTTTAATTAAGTGAAAAATAATAAATAAGGAGAGAGAGAGAAAATGCTAGTATTAATTATGAATGAGGTGGAAACTAATAGCATTTAATTATTTTTTTTAGCCGTTAGATCTCTTATGAATCTATGGTGTAAAAAGGTATAAGATTTACACCAGGTGTAATTTGAACATCTCTCTCTCTCTCTCTCTCTCTCTCTATATATATATATATATATATATGTGGATGGTTTTGAATTTAATTGAATTTATACTCTTTGGTTTTTGCACCTAATAATTCACTTGTTACAAAAAATTAAAAATTAGATGGACATGTGACACAAAATTGGATTTTAATTGAAATCTAATTTATAATCTAATTGGATTTGGACTCTTTGACTTTCACACCAAATAATTTACTTGCACAAAAAAAAAAAATAAAAAGATGGGACATGTGATGCAAAATTGAAAATCCAATAGAAATATATATATATATATATATATATAGATTCGTTACCATGTGTAACATTTTTGTAGTAATTTTAGCATTTTCCATTCATTTTATGGTGATTTGGTTGGATTGCTATTAATCCATAATAATGCTATTTTTTTTTTTTTAAGAATAAACAATATATTAAATGAATGTTTTTTTTTTTGAGGAGGATATATTAAATGAATGTTGTAATATTTTTTTCCTGGTTGGTAACACATTAGTTGTAAGACTTATATAATGAAATTTGTAGTAACCCTTTCATTGCTTGAGTGGAGTAGTCAGATTAAAACGTAAGAATTATAGATTTAAATAAAATAATTATAATAAAAACATTACCTAAATTATGGTTAGTAAACTTTATTTTTTGAGAAGAGGGTTTTTTTTTTTGGCTGAAATATTATATAAGAGTTATTTAAATATAAAAAGGCTCATTAAAGTTATCACCTCAGTCCTCAAATTGTATTCAACCGGCTCTGGAATCTGAATCGATATAAAATAAATGCTTTAATATCATACAATGTGAAATAATAATAATAATATCCTGGTTCAAACTTGGCCTTGTATTCTTCTCATAAAAAAAACTTGGCTTTGTATCCCCCAATAGATGAAATCTAGATGAACTAAAATATACACATCTGAAGCTAAATCAGATTAATTTTAACTAACAACTAGAAAAGTAATTTCCTATCTGTTGGTTCATATTTCAAACTGAAACTTCAATGTTAAACAAAGTTCGGCGTACCCAAAATTTGACCCCAATCTTGATTTGTCCGGAGTTTTCACAAACATGGTTGAGTTTATCAACATTTCATGAGTAAATTCTTACTATGCAACTCGGATGTTTCATTCTTTGACTAAAAAGGGAAAGATCACTTTTTTGCGAAATGAGTTAAGCTATAGCAAATTTGGTAAATATTTTGAACCCATAAAAATCAAAGTCAAGATTTGGAAATCCCACACAAATTTTAACGAGTTTAATTTGTTACACCTCCTAAATTACGATATTTAAAAACATAATTTACCCTTTTTATTTTATACCCTCTTAACATTTTCTTTTCTCCTAATTTTCTATTTTTCCTAGTAATGAAAGTCTTATAATAATAAAATGTAGTTTTCATTAAAAATTAAAAAAAAGAAACCGAAGTGTGTTTCATCTAAAGAAAGATAATATATAAATAAAATGCTTACATAAGCTATGTACATGCAAACATAGTACGATCTATCCAAATTTCAGTATCTTATTTCATATAATATATAGATAACATTTTTTTTTCCTAAACATATAATATAGATAACTAGATAAATAAAAACAAAACAAAGAGATACTACTATTGCTTAACTTTTTGTCAGATAGTGACTGCAAGTGGAATATCATACTTTTCAAATGCAAGAAAATTATCAGATATGGCCAAAATTGTAGCATCAGCAGAGCTCTCATCATGAGAAAAAAATATCCAAGAACTTATTTTTATCTATAAAATTAAAAAAGCAGAAGCACCCTTGTAGTTAAAGATACCCTATTAAGCCATTAAACAAACAATTTAAGCATGTGAAGAGTCTTGTTTGACCCTTCTTCCACGCACTCGATCTCTACCTTTACTTAATTAATCAGAGAGTAATTTTTTTAAACTCTCTCATAACTGTCTTTTAAAAACTACTACACGTCAATGTCTTTCTCTGACATAACTTTGTTTCACAGTTAGGCACCACCTATTATTCAGTTCAATTATTATTATTATTATTATTATTCATGTGAATATTCAGGAGTTATAGACAGAGAAATTCAGTCCCAGAATGCCAGCTAGCTATGTAGTATTTTTCTGACTTGTTCTTGTTCATGCAAGATTGCACTTTCTCTCTGGGTATTTCATTCTATTATTCCTTGCTTCTTACAGCTTTTTCATTGACCTTCTAGAAAGACTTGGCCAGTACTCCAAAATTTTTTTTAGTATTTGATTAATATAGCAGTCGACACGTATATTATTTATTACCATATAAGTTTTTACCAGTTGATGAAAAGCTAAAGTTGTTGGAAGTTTCCAAGTTTATTTTGAATTAGTTTCAAGTGGGTTGGTTTAGTTTTTGTCTTTCTATTTTGTTTTTGTTTTTCTTTTTTAAAGAAAAAATAGTTATTGAAGAAGTAGTTGAGTTTTGTTTACTAGGATCAGATGAAGGAAACCCATAATAACACATTTAAAGTCTGTTGCCGGCTTGCTGCTAGCTAAAAGTCAAAGTTGGATGGTAGTCTTGACTATAGCTTTTAACCCACAGATAGACCAAAATGAGTGCAAAACAGATTACTCTGTCCTAGTCCTGTTTCATTTTATCTCCAGATATAGTTACCAAAAAATAGAATCACCAAATATAAACTGGGGTTGGTTCTGATTTTTGATTAGCAGTTTGATATTTAAGTCTCTTAAGTCTGGGAATTTTACTTCAACGCATATACATTTTGACTTCAATATTTTTTGTTTTTTGAAAGTTAGTTAAAATTTTTGGGTTGGTTCACCTTGGTCTTTCTGAATTTGGTAGCTGAAATTTCTGTGCTTCTTTTCATAATTTAGTCTTCTGGGGGATTGAGTTCTGCAGGCGTACCTTTCTAGATTTGTTCTTTTCAAAGCTGGTCTTTGGGAATCTGATTCTAAAGGCTGTTGGGTATAGGAGCTTATTTCTGAAAAGATTCTCAGCAATAATTTTCAGTTGGTGTGTCAAAGTAGATCCATTTATTGTGTTTGAAGCATTTAAGTTAGAGGTGATAGTTGCAGAAAATGGCTGGTGGTAGAAGAAAGAAGCAGCACTTTAGCAGAATCCATGCCTTTTCATGTGGAAAAGCATCATTTAGAGGTGAACACTCACTGATTGGAGGTCCTGGCTTCTCAAGGGTAGTCTATTGCAATGAACCTGACTGCTTTGAGGCCAGTGTCCTCAATTATGGCAGCAATTATGTCAGAACCAGCAAATATACCCTCGTCACATTCTTTCCCAAAGCATTGTTTGAGCAATTCAGGCGGGTTGCAAATATATATTTCCTCCTCTGTGCCATATTGTCTTTCACACCACTCTCTCCATACTCAGCTGTTAGTAACGTTCTTCCTCTTGTTGTGGTGATTGGAGTTACAATGGGGAAAGAGGTTCTGGAAGATTGGAGGCGAAAAAAGCAGGTAACCTTAAAACATCAATGCCATCTTGGATGCAACTTTCTGGTCATTTGTGTTCCTCAGATTTTAATTTACTATCTCACAACCTGATTCATTGAATTATTTTTGGAAAAGTTTTAAATATTTGGTCCTGAAAAGTTGAAAAGACGTTGTTGGGGAATGTTATATTTGTTCTTTTAAAGGATATATCTTGAAAGAAAATCCATAGTCAAGGTTTGATTTGGATTATTTGGCTGTACAGCTTTTTTCTTGATGGAAAATTCATTGCTTTGTGACTGTTTAATTTGGTAACTTTACTTCAACAAAATGGGTTTATGGAAAACTGATACCTGCAGTGCCAAATCAGATCATTATTAAATTTTCTTTTTCCAATGAATTATAAGATTAGTATTTTGTCTTCATTTCAAAAATAGAAGTTGGTGTTAGAAATCCCTTTCATTCTCTTGCTTCTTTTAATTTCTGATATTCTGATTTTTCTATGCTATTTTATGATATTTCCTTCCTGGGTTCATAATCTGGTCTACAATAATGTTGTCAGGATATTGAGGTGAACAACAGAAAGGTTAAAGTGCATCGTGGTGATGGTGAATTCGATATTGCTAAATGGACGGATTTGAAAGTTGGAGATATAGTGAAGGTGGAAAAGGATGAATTTTTTCCTGCTGATCTCATCTTACTTTCTTCAAGTGATGAGGAAGCAATTTGCTATGTTGAGACCATGAACCTAGATGGAGAAACCAATTTGAAACTGAAACAAGCATTGGATGCCACTTCAAACTTGCATGAAGACTCAAGCTTCCAAAATTTCAAGGCTATAATAAAATGTGAAGACCCAAATGCAAATTTGTACTCTTTTGTAGGTGGTTTAGTGCTTGAGGAACAACAGTACCCTCTTTCACCTCAGCAGCTACTGCTTAGGGGTTCAAAACTTCGAAACACAGATTTTATTTATGGGGCAGTAATCTTTACTGGTCATGATACAAAGGTTATGCAAAATTCTACTGCTCCTCGGTCCAAGAGAAGCAAAATTGAGAAAAGGATGGATAAGATTGTCTACTTTTTGTTTTTTATCCTAGTGTTGATGTCTTTTATTGGGTCAATTTTTTTTGGGATTTCAACTAGTGAGGACCTGGAAGATGGAAGAATGACAAGATGGTACCTTAGACCAGATGACACTACAGTATACTATGATCCAAAGAGAGCACCAGCAGCAGCAATTTTGCACTTCTTGACTGCCCTTATGTTGTATAGTTACCTGATTCCCATTTCCTTATATGTTTCAATAGAAATAGTCAAAGTTCTTCAAAGTACTTTTATCAATCATGATCTGCAAATGTACTATGAAGAAGCTGACAAGCCAGCAAATGCCCGTACCTCAAATTTGAATGAAGAACTTGGCCAAGTTGACACTATACTTTCTGATAAGACAGGAACTTTGACTTCCAACTCAATGGAATTTATTAAGTGTTCTATTGGTGGGACTTCTTATGGGCGTGGAATTACAGAAGTTGAGAGAGCTCTGTCTTGGAGAAAAGGGTCAGCTTTTGCACAAGAGGTGGCAGATGAAGAGCATCAGGTTGAGGATTGGACTAAAGCAAGGCCATCCATTAAGGGGTTTAACTTTATAGATGAAAGGATCACTAATGGTAATTGGGTTAATGAACCTCGCGCTGATGTAATCCAGAAATTCCTACGGTTACTGGCCATCTGCCATACGGCATTACCTGAAGTTGATGAAGAAACGGGAAGAATTTCTTATGAAGCTGAATCACCAGACGAGGCTGCTTTTTTGATTGCTGCAAGAGAGCTGGGGTTTGAATTTTACGAGAGGACTCAAACGAGCATTTCACTACATGAATTGGATCCCATCTCTGGCAGGAAAGTTGAAAGGTCAGTCTCTTGCATTTAGATGTCCTCTATCGTTTGAATTTTATTTTGGTAAGCAATCCTGTCCTCCTATGACGCACATTTTGGTCCAGCAATTCAATTTTAGCTGTTATTAGCATGATGATATCTCTGATATCTTATGCTAAGATAGTAATGCAACTTGTCAGAGGTATATCGCTTAAAGGGCATATTTTATTCTCACAGATCATATAAACTTTTGAACGTCTTGGAGTTTAGTAGCTCAAGAAAGCGGATGTCTGTGATTCTGAGAAGTGAGGAGGGAAAGCTACTACTACTTTCTAAAGGCGCTGACAGGTTCGTAACATCACTTGAAAGTTTATGATATTATTTGAAGTTATATGATCTTTCAAACCCTTTTATAAAGAGCTATTAATCCTGCAAGAGATTGGTCAACAAAGTGAATCTTGTATATATGTTGTGTCAATACAGTATTTACTTGCAGAATCTTTTTTTGATTTACTGGTACTCAGTGGCTCTTAAACCTACAACCTTATCCTCCACTCTATTTTTGTGGGGGAGGAAGTGTCATTTGAGCCAAAGCTAATGGGAAGTAGACTATGGCAATAGATGGTAAAGTAGCCCCCCCTCCCCAAAAAACCCCACCAAAATGAAAAAGGGATGCAATTCCCATCATAACTAAGGGATGGCTAGCTCAATTTGATTACATTATGCTGCGCAGCTGTACCCCACAATTTTCAATTCCTAAATAAGTCTGAAAAAATATTGTGAGGCTAGTTTCATTTTACTTAGTGCTCCTTTTTTATTTGAACTTCAACACATTATATAATTTTAGTTTGTTTCCCATGCAGTGTCATGTTTGAAAGACTTGCCAAGAATGGAAGGGAATTTGAAGAGCAGACTAAGGAGCACATTAATGAGTATGCTGATGCTGGTTTGAGGACATTGTTACTTGCATATCGTGAACTGGATGAGGAAGAATACAATGAATTCAATTTGAAATTTACTGAGGCCAAGAACTCATTGAGCGCAGATCGTGAGGAAATGATTGAGGAAGTGGCTGAAAAGATTGAGAGGGATTTGATTCTTCTTGGTGCAACTGCAGTTGAAGACAAACTTCAAAATGGGGTAGGTTTAAGTGATTAAAGCAATGAAGAGACTAAAAACCCACTGGAAATTAACTCATTACCTATAATTTTGTAGGAAATTTTACTCAATTTTGGTGTTTTTAGTGGAAAAAAATTTGGTTCATCAGCAAAAACTAGTGCAGAGAAGTCAAAATATTCTTCTAATTTTTTAATCCTAACCTCATTTTTTAATCCTAGAAGTTGATAGATTGAGCTATGAAATGAACTTATTTCAAATGCTTAAACTCAACGTGATTGCTATTCTTAACAAAATAAGTTTTTCATTTTCATGGCATGTTAAATGTTCATGAATTGAGATTAAATATTACTCTGTTGGTGTTGGATAGGTTCCTGAGTGCATTGACAAGCTTGCACAGGCTGGAATCAAGATATGGGTTTTGACTGGAGATAAAATGGAGACTGCAATCAATATTGGGTATGTTTAGTGAATGCCTTTGAGTATCGGTGGATGTTAAGATAAACAAACATTTCTGACTTTATTTTTTATTTTTTAAATTATTCATTTAATTTTTATCTTTTACTTTTGCAGCTTTGCTTGTAGTTTGCTAAGACAAGGAATGAAGCAAATTGTAATCAGCTCAGAGACACCAGAAAGCAAAGCGCTGGAGAAAGTTGGGGACAAGTCTGCTGTTGCTGTGGTAAACCTGATTTTATATGCTGTTATGTCTATTTATTTTTTTATTATGTATATTTATATTTTTTTTGTAAATTATATATTTGTTTTAATATAAACCAATATATTTTTATTCTATTTATTTTATTGAGCCCATTAATAACATAATGTGAATGTGACTTCTATTACCTTCTTTGATCTATAGGAGAATGTAAAAAAATTATTTGCATATCTAGAGTTGTATTTTTCTTTTTTATATTTATTGTGTCTTTTATTTTTATTTTTATATAGTTACTATTTCCTTTTGTGTTGTTCAGAGTTTATTAAGTAATAGAGACAGGATGGTAGTAAAAATTATATAAGAATGTAATGATAATGAGCTGATATAATACCTATATTATCTAGTACTTGCCATTATCAAGTTCAATTATGGTCAAATAGTTCTGCAGAACATGTATCTTAAACTGTCTTTCTAGGTGGGATGCTTGTTTCCAAGAAAACCTGTTTGCACAATAAATGTAATAACTCTAATAATTTTAAGGAAAACCTGTTTATTATGAGCAATTCATGTTGTATAAAAACTCCAGAAACGTGATGACGCATTTTCAAAATTGCTGAAAAGTAGATCCAATGAATTCATGATGTTTTGGTGCAAGTTCTTCATCAATTTCCATTTGATATTTGATAAAACATGGAAGAAACAAAATGAAATCTTATTAAATTTGAAGTTTGAGGAGTGATTATAAGAAATTGAGTTATTTTCTTACCAATTCTCAGGAATTAAATAGCTTAGACTTGGTTACTATTCTAGCACCAAAAAAGAAAAAGATAATACTTGTTTCTTGAATGCTCTATATCAGAGATCATCAGCCAAATTACTAGATTTTGTTTGTTTGGTTTTTATTTTTTGTTGAACTTCTTACCAATTCTTGGGCTATGAGTTGTGACTTATAAGGTTGACTGAATCTTGCTTCCTAGGCTTTTAAGGCAAATGTCCTCCGCCAAATTAATGAGGGGAAAAAATTGCTTACCACATCAAGTGAAAACTCAGAAGCATTAGCTTTGATCATTGATGGGAAGTCACTCTTTTGTGCTTTAGAGGATGATGTCAAGGACATTTTTCTAGAACTTGCACTTGGCTGTGCATCTGTTATTTGCTGTCGTTCTTCTCCCAAACAAAAAGCACTTGTAAGTTTTTCTTCTCTCCCTTTTATGTTTAGCAAACATTTGTTTATAAAATGTTGTATGGTGTCAATTTCGTATATTTTATGTTATGGTTCGACAAACAGAAAGTATAATCAATATCACAGCTAACGCAATTGAGTTGAGAATCATGGCTCATAATGCTCATTCCCTTAATATTGCACAGGATAGTCAAATGCTGCCAAGAATACTAGATTTATTGGTTCTGCCCACTCATTGAGAGAAAAAAGGAAAAAAAAGGGATTTCCCAATTATAGCTATCTGACAATGATAATGAAAACATTTTATATCAATTGATTGACCTCGTTTATTATTCCACAAGTTAAATGTACAGATATGGATATATGTAAAAGCACACAAACATTCTTGAAGGAATAGGTTTCTAGGGAAAATTTAGTCTGATAACTAGTGTTACTTGATAATGCAGGTTACAAGACTGGTCAAAGTTAAAACAGGTACAACAACTCTAGCAATTGGTGATGGAGCAAATGATGTCGGAATGCTTCAAGAAGCAGACATTGGAATTGGTATCAGTGGTGTTGAGGGAATGCAGGTAAATGCAGAACGGACTACTGAAAGCTTATATTCTTCATCTCGTTGACGCCCATCTGGGATTTTCACTAAAATGGATTTTCAGTTGCACTTTTTGACACATACTTTTCAAATTCCAGGCAGTCATGTCAAGTGACATTGCCATTGCTCAGTTCCGATATTTGGAGCGCTTGCTTCTTGTGCACGGACATTGGTGTTACAGAAGGATTTCGTCAATGGTAACATATCATCTTGGAAATGTTAGAATTAATGTTGCACTAATAATCCAAAAAGGTTGATGATTGACATAATCCTTTTGCTGTTTGGCAGATATGCTATTTCTTTTACAAGAACATTGCTTTTGGCTTCACTCTCTTTTTCTTTGAGGCGTATGCATCATTCTCAGGCCAAGTTGCATACAATGATTGGTATCTGTCACTATATAACGTCTTCTTCACATCACTTCCTGTGATAGCCTTAGGAGTGTTTGACCAGGATGTCACTGCAAAGCTTTGTCTCAAGGTAAATCCTATATGGTTTTTCTTTTGCCATTTAAAATTGATAAAATTTTATTGAAGCTTTTCAAATTTTGAAT
This sequence comes from Quercus ilex subsp. ballota, assembly GCA_032727855.1. NCBI lineage: Eukaryota > Viridiplantae > Streptophyta > Magnoliopsida > Fagales > Fagaceae > Quercus > Quercus ilex. The sequence goes on along the minus strand of CM064917.1, from coordinate 23,151,485 downwards.
TCTAATAGTAAATGGTATTGGGATGACATCTTGTTGCTAATCCTTAACAGTTCCCTCTGCTGTACCAAGAAGGTGTACAAAATGTCCTATTTAGCTGGATTCGAATCCTTGGCTGGTCATTTAATGGGGTATTGAGTGCTACTTTGATCTTTTTCTTTTGCATCCGTGCAATGGAGCATCAGGCCTTTCGGAAAGGTGGTGAAGTTGTTGGTTTGGAAATCCTTGGAACCACTATGTACACATGTGTTGTGTGGGTGGTGAACTGTCAAATGGCATTATCCATCAACTATTTCACATATATACAACATCTCTTCATTTGGGGTGGCATTATATTCTGGTATATATTCCTTTTGGCATATGGAGCAATGGACCCCAACATATCAACAACTGCCTATCAGGTCTTTGTAGAAGCCTGTGCACCAGCCCCCTTTTTTTGGCTCCTCACTCTGTTTGTGCTAATCTCTACTCTCATCCCATATTTCACTTATGCATCCATCCAACTGCGGTTTTTCCCCATGTATCATCAGATGATACAATGGATAAGAAATGATGGTCAATCAAACGATCCTGAATACTGTGATATGGTGCGGCAGAGATCATTAAGGACTACAACAGTAGGATTTACAGCCCGTTTTGAGGCAACATCTAAGCGCTTTGAAGAGAAGCCTGAGGGTCATTGATGAAATTATTTTAATTTTTGTGAAAATTCTTAGCATAAATTGGTGTAGATTAATTTGTTTCACAGACAAGTTTCTTTTCGATGTATATAAATCACGTGGAGATGGGGCTTTCAGTTGCACTGCTTGACAACAAATGTGTCAAAGATGATTATATCTAGTTAACTTATACACTCATGTCCTCCCAGTTTTTGGTTAGGAGATTTTGTTTCTGTAAGCTCCATAACTAAAATTTTGATGTTTTGGCAGCTTTTAGACCATATTTAATTTTATGGTCATTGTTGTAATATTAATGCATCATGACACAGTTATATACTTGATTCAAATCAGATTCTCTTTTCCATGTATAAGAATAATAGTGCCTTTTACCTCTGTCCTTGATATACTTTGACAATCAGATGTTTAAAACTAAAATCATAGGTAGGCTATTTGGCAGAGTTGTCAATACGTGTTTGACTTTTGCGCCTCCCTTTGATATTGAAGTCAAATGGGTAGGCTTCCATTAATGTTACATTTTATTTAATAAATACAAATTTTTGGTTAATTTAAAGTACCATATGTATGTTTGTAAGGTTCAGATACAAAATGTGATATTGATTGATATACTAATATGATGAATCATAGTGCTGAACCCTATGAAATACCAAAGAGAATTAACCAGAAAAATAAAAATCCGAACAGTTTAATTAGAAATTTAGAACACCATATCAGAAGAGAAAATAAAAAAGAAAACTTTATATATGAGAAAGAAAATATTAACATGTAAGACTAAAAACGTAGGTACATAAGCATATCACCAATCATTGTGAACAAATAATGGAGCTAATTCCTATTCCTAGACAAATAATCTTTTTCCAACAGTATCGTTCCTCAGAATCACTTAATTCCAGAGGCCTAAGTTAGACCTTCCAGCGTTTGTTGCATTTGACACAAGTTACATACGTTGTCATGGGTTCATCGGCACTCCGGGTCTGCATTTGGTAATAAGTACACTTGCGCTCGCAACACCGGCTACACTGAAACATGTCAGTGGTGGCCTTTTCTTCCTCATCAGCATCATGCACACATCTTTTCAACCTTTTCAACTGTATCTGAATGTTCTCACTCTGCCTCTTGTGACTGGCCATCTCCTCGGCACTCATGGTTACAAGACTCTCCGGCTTGATCTCTCCAAGAAGCACCTTTCTCCTCAAATTTGGGTTCTTTGGGTCCTTCAGATTGAACAAGATTGATTGATACTTAGTCTTCTTGATGGGATTGGACCACCCAATCCTTTCAAACATAACAGACTCTACTGTAGCAGCCAGTTGAACTGGGTCTATTGATGGTGATATTCTCTCATTAGTTTCAGAAGAAACTGTGGAAAAGGACTTTGTCAGCTGTTTCCTAACCCTCTCACGATAACCAGAGTTTTTGTTGATGGGCTTGGAATCTTGATGATTGTTCTTCAAAGCCTTAGTATTAGGAATACGAAACTTGATAATCAGCCTCTTTCTGTTTGGAACCCCAGAATCTTTACCAAAGACACCAACTTTACTGTCATTGATGATGGGTACCTTGGAATCTTTATGATCAAGAAAAGTCATACCCATAGCCATAGGTGTGGCTTCTGTTTCTATTTCTGGCTTGGAAAGCCGAAACCTTAAAACCTTTGTCTCTGTCATTGTCACAAGAAAACTTGTAGTGAGATTGTTGATGATGGTTACAAGACTCACCGGCTTGATCTCTCTGAAGAACACAACCTTTAATTCTCCAAATAGAAGTAATACGTTCTAGCAACTTTTTTATAATTTCAGAAACTCTAAGAAGTATTATTATGTTGTGATTGTAAAAGAGAATATGTATTTAATTAAGATTGCCTTGAAATTCAAGGAATTCGAGTTGGATTCGGATTTGGATTAGCAAATTTGAAGTTGAGGAAGGAGGGCTGTGATGTGTTATAGCCGTTGGGGCTATTGGGTATTTGGTTTTCGAGTTTGGAGTAATTCCTGAATAAATACTAAAACATGTTTACTGTTTGGTTTGGGCCGGGAGGTGAATTTTAATTTTATTTAATTTTTCCTTTGTTTATTTACTTTTTAATATTGGAAATAGAGAGGTTTTAACTTTTGAGGATTTGGATCACACAGTACAATTACATTTAATTCTTTTTTTATTATATTAATTGAGAGTAAAAAAAAGGGGGAAAAGTAAAAAGGTAAAATGTTAAAATGTAAAAAAAAAAAAAAAAAAATCAATTAATTCAAGAGTTGAGATTGACTTTCAATCTCTATGCCTGAAAGTATTGCACTAGATCTTAATCCAAGATTTAATACTAATTTAGTAGGTCTTTTAAATTTTTAATGAGTGCCCGCCCACCCCTCTACAATTGTGTTTCATTAGGATTTTTTTTAATTAAATTAAAGACACAAAGATATATTTGTTCTTTCTTTGTGTTGTTTATACTCGGTTTGTTTTGATAAAAAAAATAATTTTTCATAGAAATGATTCATTTTTGGATATATATATATATATATTTTTTTTTTGGTAGCAGAAAACATACTGGTTTCCCTTTGTTTGGATGTCACTTTGAAAATGAGAAAGGAAAATTTTTTAGGGTGGAGTACAATTGTGATGGTTTGTTGAGTATGTGACGTTTGAAAAATGTTTTCCGTTATATCGAGCTTATTTTTTTTTTGACTTAATATCGAGCTTATTTTTAGTTGATCACAAAAATGTTTTCTTGTAACTTATGCTTTCGTTGTACTACCAAACACCAAAACATACATTGAATTTTTCCTGGAAAACATTTTCAGCCAAAACAAGCATAACATTAATTTTTGTTAACCACTTATTGGTCTTTTCAGTCTTAAAGGGATGAACGTGGTAATGATTTCTATAAGTAAAGCACATCAAACAATAGATGATATCTTAGTTTGGAAATGGTCTGGCTCTGCATTTGATGAAAAAGACGAAGCATCACAGTTCTATCCATCTCTAGTAGAAGTACGTTAAAAGATATATTTATTTCGAAAAGGACACCCATTTTGCTCGTAGAAAATAGGAAAAAAATTTAGTGTGGAGTATAATTGTGATGGTTTATTGAATATGTGACGTTTTGGAAAACATTTTCTGTTATATTGAACTTAATTTTAGTTGACCACAGAAGTGTTTCAAGTAACTTGTGCTTTCATTGTACCAAACACCAAAACATACATAGAATTTTTCCTGGACAACATTTTCGGCCAAAACAAACAAATCATTAATTTTTGTTAACCACTAGGGGTGAATGTGCTAATGGCTTGTGTAAGTAAAGCACATCAAACAATAAATGGTGTCTCAGTTTAGAAATGGTCTGGCTTTGCATTTGATTTGATGAAGGAGATGAAGCATTACCATTGTATTTATCTCTAATAGGAGTACATTAAAAAAATTTATTTATTGGCAAAAGGATAAGCAAATTTTTCTGAAATTTTTTTAATGATATTTATGTATATTGTATTTATCTTTGCTTCCAGGATAGGCTCTGTGAGAACAATTCACAAATTGTAAAAGTTTTAGTATTTGAAAGCTTTTGCATTGATTATGCTTGTTCCTTTTCACTAAATAATTAATTATTTAGTCAATTTTTTCAACAAGCCATTTAAGTATAAGGGGAAAAATAGGTTAATGAACTAGAAATTTATACCATATCTTATAAAGGTAAACGTAATTTTCCTTTCTAAGTGAATTTATTTATTTATTTATTATTATTATTATTTTTGGGTTTGAAAAGTAATGAAGAATTATATGGATCATGAAGCCCAATCCATGGAGTGATAAAACCTAGTACATGACCTAAAGTGGTTGAGATTAATGAAAGGTTCATTGCATGTAAAGAGATTGCACAAAAAAGTCCAACGCATATAGCCATAGCTGATCATCCATGAAATTATTGGGCTTTGGGCTTTTTTAAGAATTAAGCTTGAACAATACTCAGCAGGACTATCAAGTAAGTCTATAATGGATCTTATAAAATGAGTTATGGACTTGGTAGACTTGCATTAATTGATTCTTTTTTTCCTTCCTTTTTTTTTTTTTTTTTTAAAGAAAAAGACGTGCGCTTATATTAAACAATCAAAGAAGGCTAAAATCAGCCTGAACAACATTGGTTCTAACTCTTCCGTACATCTTTTACAATTCTACAGGAAATATGTTGTTGTTGTTTTTTTTTTTTTTTTTGGGTGCCAAGGCTACAGGAAATATTTAAAAATTTAAAACAACTGGAAATATTTACTATGATTAATATATATTTACAGTTGTCTTAGTTAATACTAATGATCAATTAATGACTGCTTTAAACCCAAATGTTAATAAATTTGTCTCTGTAATATCCAATATATTCATAGTATATAGTAGCTACTCAAAAATCAAAATTAGTGTGTGGGTGTATATATATATATATATAAATAAAAGTTGCTCACTTATTTAGATATCCATCGCTGAAGAACTGTACCTTAAAAAAAAAAAAAAAAAATTTAAAACAATATTCTTTCAGAGTTTCAGCAAATTAAAATTACTCCGACAGGAAACATTAACTACTAAAGCACAAACAAATGGGCTAATTTAAATTTAATGAATCGTATACTGCTATGAAATACCTAAGAGAAACTAATCAAATAGAAGAAGTAAAAAAAAAAAAAAAAACTGTTTAATTAGAACGCTGTATCAGAAGAGAACGTAAAAAACAAAACTTTATATACGAGAAAGAACATCTTAACATATATTTCACAAAAGGTAGTTACATCTCATGAATCATGAAGAATGTGGACAAATTATAGAACTAATTCCTAGTAGTAGTGTTCCTAAGAATCAATTAATTCCAGAGGCCTAAGTAAGTTAGACCTTCCAACGTTTGTTGCATTTGACACAAGTTACATATGTTGTCATGGGTTCATCAGCACTCCGGGTCTGCATTTGGTAATAAGTACACTTGCGCTCGCGACACCGGCTACACTGAAACATGTCAGTGGTGGCCTTTTCTTCCTCATTAGCATCGTGCACACATCTTTTCAACCTTTTCAACTGTATCTGAATGTTCTCACTCTGCCTCTTGTGACTGGCCATCTCCTCTGCACTCATGGTTACAAGAGTCTCAGGCTTGATCTCTCCAAGAAGCACCTTCCTCCTCAAATCTGGGTTCTTTGGGTCTTTGAGATTGAACAAGATTGATTGATAATAAGCTTTCTTGATGGTATTAGACCACCCAATCCTTTCAAACATCACAGACTCTACTGAAGCAGCTACTTGAACTGGGTCTATTGATGGTGATATGCTCTCATCAGTTTCAGAAGAAATTCTGGAAAAGACCTCTGTCAGCAGTTTCCTAACCCTCTCACGATAACCGGAGTTTTTGTTGATGGGCTTGAAATCTTGATGATTGTTCTTCAGAGGCACTGTGGTTGTTTTTGTGTTTGCCTTAGGATTTGGAATACGAAACTTGATTATCAGCCTCTTTCTGTTTGGAACCCCAGAATCTTTTCCAAAGACACCAACTTTACTGTCGTTGATGATGGGTGCCTTGGAATCTTGATGACCAAGAAAAGCCATACCCACATCTGTTTCTGGCTTGGGAAGCCGAAACTTGAGAACCTGAGTCTCTGTCATTGTGACAGCGTGTAGTTGAGATTGTTGATGATGATAAGTGGTACCTTCTTCCTCTCCCAAAAACGCAACCAAATACTTGTAATTACCCTTTGTTCTCCAAATTTTAGTACTACGTTTTCTTTTTAGCAACTTTATGAGGAAAAACAAACCAAAACTCAACAAGGATTATGTATTACGTTGTGATGTTATAAAGAAGACTTTGTATTGCCTTAAACCCAAGGTCGGTTGTTGTTTCCGTCAGGCACAAGGAATTGGAGTTCGAATAGGAATCTGAATAGCAAATTTGAAGTTGAGTAAGGGTGGTGATGTAAAGAAGGGTTTGGATTAAATTTGGGTTCTAGCCGTTTGCTGTTCGCTTTGGGTGAATTTTTATTTTGTTTATTTACTTTTTAGTTTTTACTATTGGAAATAGAGAAGGTTTTAGGATGTAGATCAATTACACTTAAATGTAAGATTGAAAAGTTAAAATGGGTACCGGCTTTTATAAGGGGTAAGTTGTGTGATATTATACCTTTGTCCCCATTCCCTGTGTGTGTATGTTGTAAAAATTTACATTTCTTCTCAAAAAAAAGAAAAGTTAAAATGGGAGAAAAAGTATAAAGCTAAAAAGCTAAAATGTTTTTAAAAAATAAGTTTTTTTTGAAACTAAAAAAAAAATAAGTTTGATACAAGGGCTAACATTGAATTTCAATGTCAACCCTTGAAAGTGTGCACTGGATCTTAATCCAATATTTTATATTTATTTATTGAGTTGCTTCTTAAATTTTGGGAATTGCATTCCTCTCCCGGTTTGAAGAAATAATACTCCAGCCTAAACTTAAAGGGTAAAAATATTTTCCCCTCTTGACACTAGTTTGATCAAATTGTATTAAAGTGAGGTGATAAAAATGGCATTCACTGTCTGAATTCCTATTGAGGAAGATGAATTAAATTTTCTTTATTTCTTGTTCCATAATTCTAAAATCTATTGTTTTAATTAAAAAAAAAATACTTTAAAATAGGACAAAGTTTGACTACAAACTTAAAACTAAAACTACAACTCTCACTAAAAATTTTTACATGACTGAATATTTTGAAAATTTAATAATTGGATTGCATATTTTTATGTTTGTAACACACGTATCAAATTCTGTGCCATTGCAATTCTTTTGGTGCTTGATAAACTTTGCATTTTTTATCTAAATTTATAATTTTTTTTACTTACCATAGTTAAACTTTGGTAAAGAGAATTTTTTAAAATTTATAATATTCTGTTACTATTATTAATGGAATTGGGGAGTGTTATTTTCTTTAAACCCTAAAGAAGGAAAGTATAATCATCTCTTAATTTTTTATGCATAAACCTTCCCCAATCTACAAGTGTAATCAATTAATTATGTTTGTGTTTTATTAGGTTTTTCAATTAAATCCAAACACATGGATGTATTGAATTTAATTATCATTGGAAAAGAAAACAATGTATGCATTTCATTGATCAATATAACAACATATTTAAATTTAATTAGGAGTGCATAAAAAGAATTGATTTATTGCCAAAAGGACAAACATTTTTTGCTGAATGCTTTTATGATGTTTCTGTATGCTGTACCGATCTTTGCTTCCATCCCGTCAAAGGATGCTATCCCAACTTTTTCCTTTTGTATTTATAATATGTCTTAGTTCATAAAGTAAAAATAAAAAACTTACAAATGATATAATATTTCAAATTAAACTAATCTGGCTTGAAAAAAAAAAAAAAAAAAAACCTTGAATGGAAGTTTAGGAAAGGCAAGAACTAAAAAGTTAATCTGTCTGTTAAGATTTTTGTAGCTTAACTAACATATTTCAGTGTTTCTCACGTAGAAGTCCATAATTCAAATCCCACCTCCCACATTATAACTATCACATTATAAAATAAATATAAAAATTTAAACTGTCAATATACATTATATACTTTATAATAATTGTTATATCCTCTATTTTATGGTTGCGTGAAATAGATGCCTTCTCCTTATGCTACGTAGATGATATGTTTGCTCCTCTATTTTTTTAAGCATAAAATTGTTGTACAATTTTTTACTCTGTACCTCGCAATTAGGGGTGACAAATGGGCGGATTTGGTCATAAATGAGTTGGGTGTGTAACTACCCATTTATCCATTTATGACCTGTTTATATATAAATTAATTACCCATTACCCACTCAACCCATTTAATTAGTAATTCACCAATTTAACCCAATATGACCCAAATACATCTAAAAGTACTTGAATACCCTCTTGACCTCCAAAATTACCAAAATACCCTTAAATACCCAAATACCCCTACACTTCCAAAATTACCAATATAACCTTGGACATCCAAAATTATCCCTAAAATATCCCCAAAATTTCTAAAATAAGCAAAATACCCATAAAACCTAAAAAATGACAAAAATACCCCCAATATCTCTAAAATCACCAAATATGCTCAAAAACAACTAAAATGAGCGAAATATCGCCAAAATCTCTAAAATAAGCAAAATACCCATGAAACTTTTAAAATAACGAAAATATCCATGATATCTCTAAAATCATCAAATATGCTCAAAAACCACTAAAATGAGCAAAATACCTATAAAACCTCGAAAATGACTGAAATACTCCTGAGATCTCTAAAATCACCAAATATGCTCAAAAACCACTAAATTGACCAAAATATCTAAAATGAGCAAAATACCCCCAAAACCTCTAAAGTGAGTCACAATAAGTATGTTAAAACTATTTAATACTTCACCCTCTGTGAAATTCTATTACGTATTAAAGTTTCAGATATTTTAAAATATTACTTAAACTAAAATTTTATTATCTAAATTATTGAGAAATTTTTTGAAGTTCTGTTATTTATTTTATTTTTTATAAAAAAAATACTAAAAACTCAGTTTTATATGATACGTTTTTTTTTTCCTTTTTTCCAAGTAACATAAGCTATTTATTAATTTATTAATTAATTTTAATGATATTAATGAAAGTTCTTATTTATATAATAATTTATTTAATCCACATGGATACACTAGTAAAATTTAGGGATGATTAAAATTTTCCGTCCCCACTAACTCACTCTACCTCACTCTGTCCCACACAAGTGTTATTTGCCCGGAAGAGTTGATGACATGAGATGGGTTTTGCCCAATCTCCCCAAATATTTGTATATATAGCTTTTATAATTATTATTAGTATATATATATATATATATATATAAATTAATTTTCGATACATAAATAATTTCTATAAGTTATTTATTTTAAACATATTCTTCTACCATCCAAAATCTCACACAGCCATCTCACAACTCTCCCATCCATTACTCTTTAATTTATCATCACCTTTTTCTAATTTCTAAATAATCTTATTCGGGATAACAAAATACCTTCAAGCCAGCCCATCACCAATTTGACCTCCCCAAGCTTTTCCAATTTAAAGAAAGAAAAAGGACATCAATAAGGTACCACTAATTTGATCCCTAGCATTTTGTTAAAATAAAATTGCCTACTAGGAATCAACGCCAAACATTAGCATTTGAATAACAACAAAAAAGAATACCTTGCACTTTGCTACTTCCTACCCCTACGAACAATATATCATACATAAAATGACAAAGATTGCTCTACACTAGTGGTAAGATGGTTATTGATTTTAGAATCAAGAGCATTTGATCAAATCTAAAAGCATATCACACGTATTTAGCATAAAAGATCACAAACCAGTGAAGTCCACAAAAATGCTTATCAAAGCTAAAAAGGTACACAGTCACGAACGTACGGTTTCAATGGCCAACCTTAATTATATATTCAAATATATGCAATACAAACACATTTTTTTTTTTTGAATTTTGCTTTTCCTTTTAAAAAAAAAGGTTAAATCAAACTAAAGCAGCAAAAACAAATGCATGAATGAAATGCAAACACACTCCTAAAGCAACAAAGAAAAAGGTTCAAAAGATAGGAGGACAACAGATCAAGGACCAAAAGAAGAAGCTCAAATATGATGAGCTTTTTGCATCCACACCTTTTCAGCTGTAGGTGAAGAGGAGGAGTTCTTAGACAGATTCTTAGTAGAATGAGTAAAGAGAAGTTCAACTCCAAGATTAGCAAAAAAAGCTTAAAGCCTTTACGAGCTCATGAATAAGTGTCACAGGATCTTGTGCTTTTGGCACAGACACTTTTTGATTAGTTGCTTCCTTGCTTGCATGTAACTTGAAATAGTTAGGGTGAGTATGCCCTACACCACCACAGTAGTGGCAAAACCAAGGAGTGTGAGGTTTGTTCTATTTCTTTGATGAAGATTTGGTAGACCATTTAGGCTTGGATTACTTCAAATAAACACTTACCTTTCTAGTCATAGGTTTTTCTTCATTTAAAACTTTCTTCTCATGTTTAGGAATAAACTCAACAGAAGAGTTAACAATTTTGATGAAAGTATTATTTGAAGAATAACCACCCTCAACATATCCTAGACTAGTTTTTTATCAGAGAAAGATTCTTGAACACTTAACATATCTTCAAGATTAGAACTGGATGACGTTCCTAGTTGTTCCCTAACAAAACTCAACTCATTTTCAAGTTCTTTAACTTGATCAAGTAACGTAGAGTTATTACTTTTTATAGCATTCAACAACTCAGTGGTGTCAAACAATTTAACCAAAAGATTCTTCTTTTCACATTCAAGAGTGTCAATTTTCTTTGAAGATAGAACAATAGACATGGCATCTTTTGCAGCAATTTTGCACAACTTATTGTGAGCTTCTTGCAAATCTGCAACATCTTCAACAACAATATTATCAATTTCAGCAATGGAAGTAAAAGCCATGAAATTCTCTTCATGATCATTATTTGATTCTTGATCAGTAGTATCATCATCACTGAGGTTAACAGTCATAGCTTTTCCCTTTGTCCTCAAGTAGATAGGAGTCATAGGACCCTTAATCTTGATGTGTCCATATCCTTGAAAACCATAACATTGTTGTCCCAAACAATTGTTAGAAGTTTGAGTTCTTTGCTTAGTTTAAAATTTTCATTACTTCTCTCTTTGGTTGTTCAACTTTCTTAACATTCTTGTTTTCACTAAAATTTTTACCCTTTGCCTTTTGTTATTGTTCTTTAAAAAAGTTTTGAATTGTTTGGCTAGGTAAGCAATTTCAGTGGTTGAGATGTCATTGTCAACAAGGTCCTCATCAATCTCATCAACTGTTTTAAGGCCATAGATTTACTCTTATTAGCCTTAGGGAGATTTGACTCATAATTTTGGAGAGATCCTACAAGTTCCGCTACTAGTATAAAGTCAACATCTTTACTCTCAGTGATAGCTGTAACTTTAGGTCTAAAATTCAAGTTAAGGATCTTAAAATCTTCCTAACTATCTTGGGATGATCATATACTTTACCCAAATTAAAAGTTGAATTAACAATGTCATTTAATTATGCATAAAATTCATCAAAAGACTCATTAGCTAGCATTTTCAAATTTGGTAGTTAATTGTTAGAGTTTGTTCATTTTAACAGCCTTAGCCCTTCATGCACTGTTTGGGAGATGGTCTACACAGTGTGAGCTACTTCAACATTCGAAATTTTCTTGTACTCCTCTAAATAAATAGCATTGAATATCACATTCATAGCTTTACTGTTGTGACTAGCAGCTTCCTTTTGAGCATCAATCCATTCAGCTATAGGAGTAATGGGTTTAGTCCAACTAGTTTCTATAGAGTCCCACACTTTCTCATCTAAAGACTTTAAGAAAGCCTTCATTTTCACCTTCCAATAGGCATAATTGTTCCCATCAAAATGGAGTGGGATAATTGAAGAATGACAATGATCCATGACAACAGGGGCCAATGAACAACTCAAGGTAAAACTACCTAAACAAGAGTGTGAGAGACTGCCGTAATTGGGGTGCTCTCAAAAAAGAGATTCGGGTGCTTGTAAGGGCACCTCTCTTTTGGGTAGTGGTGTGGAGTTGCCACTTATTTTTTATACAAAAAAAAATAAGAAAAGTAAATACAAATTACATGATCAAAATATTTCGAATGTCATTGATTGAATAAAGACAAGTAAAATTTTGGTAAATTAAACCTTACAAGGCTTTGGGTCCTATTTACAATCTATGCAAAAGGATACAAAACTTTTGGTCCTAGTTACAATCTACCAAAAACTAAAAAGACAAAACACTAATCTACCTATCCAAAAATCCTAAGCTTGGGGGCTAGGTTACGAAATGGGAAGATGTTAGGCACCCATTCCGTCTAGACAAAGTTTGGTCTTCTAGACTCTAATGACCAATATACCCTTTTTTGCATGATGTTGAATGATATGTTGAACACATGATAGACGCTTGACCAAAATTAATTCAAATAAATTTGTCTTATGGATGTATCCTCTTTTTCAAGAAAACTTAGATCTATTTTTGTGAATAAAAAAAATTGGATTTGTAAAGAAAAAATCAGATATGTTTTTATGTAAAAGAAAGAATAAGATTTTTGTTGAAAAGGATCAGATCCGTTTTTGTGTAAAGTTAAAAAAAAAAGTGATTTTGTGTAGAAAGATCAGATTTGTTTTTTATGAACCAAAAAAAAAAAAAAAAAAACTTTTTGAAAGAGGATCCACATTAATAAGATAAATTCATTACACATGCATCACATATTAAAAACTACAACCTAACTTTCAATCCCTTCTTTTAAATTTCAAAATCTACAATTTTGTGGGTGCAATGACAATAATAATGGAAATAACACAACGAGAAACTGAATAATACTTCTGAATATTATTAATGTAAAGAAAGGAATTACACAACACTATTTGAACTGAGGCACGACACTCGCTCTCTTTAAGGAGATTCAAGTCCTTGGTTGGCTGAACTTTGTAACTGGTGTAGACCTTCTCTGACTTGTCTCTCCCAGGATACAACAACCTAACAAGTGTCGTATGACTAGAACAACCTCTGCACAAAGTGTTCAAGTCCAAAACTCCACCAAAAAGAACACCCTTCACCTCTCCCTTGCGTACGTATCTAGCCCAATATCTGAGACAATTCATGTTAGCCCATTAATCACTACAATTAAAAAGAATAAAATAGTCTCTCTCTTTTTAATGTGGGATTAAACATTTTCACTATTCACTAACTCCTCATCTTCCATATTCACTCCCATATCTTTACATTTATATTGTAACATTTATTCATTTTAATTATTTAATATTAAAATGCTCCAACATTTTGTAATAAAGAAAACTTAAAAAAATAAAATCAGATCTATATTTAATGAAAATATAGATAAGTTTTGTGCTTTTAGAAATAAATCAGACCTGTATTTAACGAAAATACATATCAGTTTTGAGTTTAGAAAATCATATCTGAAAAATTCAAATCAATTTTTTTAGAAAAATCATATCTAAAAAATTCAAATAAGTTTTTTTAGAAAAATCAGATCTGAAAAATCAGATTTGTTTTTGAATTAGAAAAAAGTCAAATCTGAAAAATTCAGATCAATTTTTAGTTTAGAGAAATCAGATCTAAGAATTTCAAATAAGTTTTTAGTTTAGAAAATTAGATCTGAAAGGTTCAGATCAGTTTTTAGTTTAGAAAATCAGATCTGAAAGATTCAGATCAGTTTTTGAGTTTTTAAAGAAATCTTTGATAGACATTAGTAGATTTTGAAATTTAAATAAGAGAATCACAATAAATAATCGTATAAGAACATGTTAAAGAAAAATTCAAGCAGAACATGGTAATTATATATCAAGAACAAGAAATAATAAAACTTGTTAAACATATTCATGCATCATTAACAAAATTTAATGGAGAAGAAAAGAAAAAATAGAATACCTCTTGCATGTGTGTGCTCTTCTATTGAAAGAATATTTTAGGATTCAAAGAACGTCTTTAACGTCTTTAACGTAAGGGGAATTGAAAAATTAGAAAAAAAGAGCCAGAAAAGGCGGGGGGGAGGGGGGGGGGGTAAGAAAGTGTGCTGAATTTTGAGAGGCATCCCCCTATTTATAGAGGTTGGAGTGCTTTGAAAAATTAGCTGAACGATCAGATACAAATTGGAACTCGTCCTTATCTCTAAAAAATCGAAAAGGTAAGGTTTATCTCAATCCAAGAGTCCTCGGGTCGAGTTGACGATTTGGGCCAATCAACACTTGAGAAGTGTCGATCGGCACATGGAAAGTGACGATCGGCACTCCAAGAGTGCCAAATGGCCCTCTTGGGTGCCAAACCCGCGTTTGAATTTTGTTCCAATTTGGACTCCTTTTTTGAGGATTTTTGAGCTGGGAATTGCACTTAAACGCATTTTTAATCTGTATTCTAAAATTAATCCCCTTTTCTGGATATTCATGTTTTTAAAGTGATAATTATCTTGTAGATAAATACTCTAAAAAAGTCTTGATTATCCACAATTTCTTTGTTATCTAATTATCCACTTTATTCACATGCAAGCAAATCTATTTTTAACACTAACAACCAATCACAAAATTATTTAATTAATTTTAATTGTCTAACCAATCAAAATTAATTTAAATTAATCATGCATGGTTGGTTCCACCCAAATAAAATGCATGCAGATCGTGCAAACTTGACCATGTGATATCTTTCAATCCGACAGTCCGATTTGGAAATTAGACATACCGTCGCGACAGTTAGAACCTAAAGATCATTTTTATGATATGCAATGAATGAATTAATGCATGTAATGCAACTCTAAATTTTGGGTATATGGATGATCATTCTAGTCATCTTTCTTAATTAAATTATGGGTGCAAAATCGAGTGTTTACAAAGAGTTAACCTACTTTGATACCAATTATTAGTTTTAGACCCCTAACAAAACACAGTATTTAACCAATTTTAAATTCAAGTTAATTATTAGATCAGTTATGGAGGATTTAAGTTAAACACATAATCATAAATATCATGCAAGTGTGGAAATATAAAAGAGACAATATATGATAGCCCTAAAAACGTAATGAAACAAATCGTTCCAAAGGAGAACCTGGGGAGACTTGACCTTATTGATCCCATGGTGAATAGTTCACTATAAGATAGAGGTTTACAGTCAGAATAACCCTATTTGTAGTAAATCTAACTACAGTTATCGAACTAAGCTTTGAATCCCACATACATCTCTGATAGTGAACTACTACAACGTGAACCTCCAGCCTATGTAGTTCAATGTCCCATTGAAGATTTGAATCCAGTACACTTGATAGTTGGAAGATAACAACCTGAACCCACCAATTTAATGAGTATGTGAGTGATCACTAGTAGAGATTTTGAAAGAGCAATAGACACAAACCTTTAGATCTCAAATTGAGTTGCTGAAAGTCCTCAAAAACGTGCCCTAGAGTTTTCCTTAAATACTTAGTGAAGTAGGTTTGAAGCCCTAGACAACTGATGGGTTGGTGGGTTGAAGAACTGATTCTAATATACGACTTTCAATCAATCGAACTTAAGTTTTGATCGGTCAAAACTATTAAAAATCCAAATCCTTGAATCAGCTTCTTTCCTGTTCTTAGACATTGAATATTAGTATCTTGAATATTGTCTAATCATTACTATAGACTCTATGAGCTACATATAGACAAGTTTGTGTTCATGTGTTTGCCAATAAAATTATACAAATATAGAACCTAACATGTTTTACAATCTAACATGGCGTTTATGTATTTAATTACACATAAGTTATTTGATAATTATTAGCCTATTCACATAGGCTAGCATGTTCATAAGCTTTTTATCTTTAAGTGAGTTATTATTATTTAAAAATTGGAATTTGGCTAAAAATAAATTATTGATTGTTGTAACATGCACCCTAAATTAATCAGAATACAATTAAGGAAGGCAAGGGATGATCCAAACCCATTATTTCGTCTTAACCGATCCACAGGGATGGAGCAAATCTTGGGTGGCCCCCTAATATATACATATATAAATAAATAAATAAATAAATAAATAAATAAATATATATATATATATATATATATATATATTAAATAGTGTATATAGGTGCTAATGGGGTAAAATAAAGTTAACACCCCTAGAGTTTGGGCTAATGTCAACTAGGTTCAAAACTGATAAACTTGGTTCCTAAATTGGTAAACCCAACTTGGACCCCTTTTTTTTTTTTTGTGGAGAATACTAAATATTTTTAATACACACACACATGGGAAGAGGGGAGAAGGTCTTAAAGAAATTGACATAGGTGAATATCCAAAAGGGCTTACCCAACTTGGACCCTAAACCATTACTTATTTCTCTCCTCACTCTCATAGTGATTAGGGATCAAGTTTGTCAATTTTGACATTTTTGGACCTAGTTGACATTTGCCTAAACCTTAGGGGTGTTAATTGTATTTTATCCTTTTAGCAATTTGGTTCAATAAAACTACAATTTCCCTCATAACAATATCATTGATCATTTGAAGGTCATAAATTTTTATTTTTTATTTTATAAAAACCTACAATCTAAAACAAAATTAACAAACCCAAAAAATTAGCACAACAACAAGAATTTCAATAGCAAAGGTAAAAAAAAATTAAGCCCAATCAACTAGTTTTACCCAAAATAAACAACCTTGCTCTTTAAAAAACTTTAAACAAAATAATTTTGCCATTACTTAGCAATAGACGCACGCATCAAAGACATAAGTCAAGTTCATTTTTTATTTTTATTTTTTTTAAATGATTGCATTGTAATTTCTTAAGAAATGATTTTGTGTTTTTGTCTTTGTTGACTGTTTAATAATACTAAATAGATTCTTATTTGGAATTTCGTAATGATTATTATTATTTGTTTGTACATCCTCCCCTGACTCCACCAAGTCCAACCCTGCCCATCCATTATAAGGAAGTCACACTCATACCTCTTGATAATGGGACTCAACGAATTACATTTCATATAGGTTCTCGAAGGAAACACCTATAACGTAGATACCTCATGCCCGAGTCATACACCTATTGAATATTAAGGACACAGCTTGTGTCCAGTGTCTTGCTGCTCATACCTGAGTCATACACCTATTGAATATTAAGGACACAGCTTGTGTCCAGTGTCCAATTGCACTGGACACTGGACACAAGTTCTTCCCAAATATTAATACCTCCCATGATCACATGAAGTAACACTTAGGAGATACTAACCGTCAAAACCGTATTAGAAAAAATATATTTTTTCCCATTCTTCTAGAAGCACTATATTTTTTTCATAATTGTAATGCCGCAAAAGTTGTGGATCCATCATTTTTTTTTTTCCCACTGTTTACATCCGGTCACATCTTAGTTAATTGTGACAAAAGTTAAGGCACAAAAATAGCGTCTCAAAAAAAAAAAAAACCCACTTGTCATTTTTCACATGACCAAAAATGTACTGGTTCTTATAATTAAGCAATGGTTATTATACACTCTGTACACATACGCGCATCTATTTCTGTTAAAAACTCGATATTTGTTAAAAACAAGTGCGTGTGTAAGAGTTATTTCCCTTTATAATTTCGAGTTCTGAACGTTTAACGGGTGGCGTTGAGTTTTGCCAGGTCTAGTTCTCCCTTAAACATTTGACTGTGATTTCATTTTAGCCACATGAACAACTGTCTACTTAACCGTTATACAACGGCCTCAACCACGTCCCTTCCCTTCGCGTGAACAACACTCGCTGTCTCCACCAATGCCAAAAGTTTCGAAGAAGAATGTCACAAATAGAATGAATGATTTCTCAACAAAATCAATGGACCCATTTTAACATGCACAACCCAACTTCTACTATAAGTATTTTATTCACAAAACAGGTTTAGTTTTCCTTTTTACCTGTTTCTCATTTCAAAAATCTGTCAATGCTATATATATTTTGCAAAAATTCATCAATATCTATCAATGTATAAACTTTCACGGATCTCTTTTTAGTTTCACTCGGTTTCTGTCATGTAGATTCATAGAATGAGAAATAGGAGCAGACCCAGAATGTGAAAGCCAATTATAATGCTTTTTTATCTTGTCTGTTATTCCTCATAGCTTTTGTTGACTCCAAACTCTTCTTGGATCAGTTTCCAAAATTGGAATTGTTTTTAGAGTTCGAATTTCACTTTTCTTTGATTTTTAAAGATTGTTATTTTTAGCTGGGGAAACCCGTACCTGTTGTTTGTAGCTATGAAAGTCATAAACTTGGATGGTAGTCAGGTCTATCAACACTGAGATGCACTTATTTCCATATAAATTTTTTAAAGTTTCGTCATTGTTTTGAGTCTAAATTTTGAGGGTGCGGGATTTGTTATTAGTACTTTTGGGAATCGAGTTTTGAAATTTTGTTGGAGGATAAGCTTCCTTAGGAAGGTGAATTCCCAGAAGTTATTTTCTCTAAAGATTCAGAGTTGTTCTAGGGTGTGGGATTAGAGGTGATAGCTTAGAAAATGGCTCGTGGTATAAGAAAGAAGCTGCATTTAGGCAGCTTACTTCCCTTCAGATGTGGAACAAAATCATTTCAACCTGAACACTCACTGATTGGAGGACCCGGCTTCTCAAGGGTGGTATTTTGCAACACCACCGAAAGTCAAAGGGTCCTAACTTATGGCAACAATTATGTCACAAGTACAAAATATACACTTGCAACGTTCTTCCCCAAATCAATTTTTGAGCAGTTCAGGCGGGCTGCCAACGTCTTTTTCCTTATTACCGCAATTTTGAGTTTCACGCCGCTGTCTCCTTCTTCACCAGTAAGTAGTGTTCTTCCTCTTGCTCTGGTGATTTTAGCTGCAATGATTAAAGAGGCTATAGAAGATTTGAGGCGGAAAAAGCAGGTTAGTTTGTAATTATATACACTGCTTCGGTCTAACCTTCTTGCTTTTAAGTTTCATATTTTCCCTAACTTACAGAATAAGTTATATCTTTTAATGAACAAATGTGAAGGGAGCTCTGTAATCCTATCTCAAATTTGACACTGAAAATAAATATATTTTAGAATATGTTGAGTAAACAGGAAATATGATATCATCTACATAGTTAACTATGGCAGATAGAGGCATTGTTGGAATATGTTTTCTTTGCCCTTCCCCTATAGCATATACTTCACTTCAACTTAGTTGTCACTTTAGTAATGGTTCAGTTGTTTTGATGGTTTAGTGGAAAGTTGGAGCCCGGGGAGGTTCAATTAACTTCTCTGTGTTCAGATGCAGAGACTTGATCTGTCATAGAGAAATGCATTTAATTCCTTTTTTAAAAATAAATTTACTTCCGGTATCTTCAATAGAAAAACTTTGATTCTTTAGAGTTGGCCAGTTCAAATATGTAAGTACTTGGTTTCATTTTTGGATCCTCATATTTTTAACAAGGTGGACTTTTAAAGTGAGAATAGCTCACGTTTTACTAGATGCTATTCTCCCACCCTTGGCGTGATTCCTGTTTTTACAGTAAGCTATCAGAAACAATTGGAGAGAGTGCAGCATAAATATTCACGTGCACACAAATCTTGCTAGGTGTTAAAAACTTAAAAACTTCATCTATACTAAAGGATTTAAAGTTGATACAATACATACATGTTTATCTCATTCACCTTTCTTAATCCTATTACTCATAATGTTATTTTTAGTGATCTCTGTACCCTAGGTCCATAATCTAGTCTGTGTTGTTATCAGGATATTGAGGTGAACAACAGAAAGGTAAAAGTGCATCGTGGTGAAGGGGTATTCGATAATGCTAAATGGATGAATTTGGAAGTAGGAGATATAGTGAGGGTGGAAAAGGATGAATATTTTCCTGCTGATCTCATCCTACTTTCTTCAAGTTATGAGGAAGCAATTTGCTATGTTGAGACCATGAACCTAGATGGGGAAACCAATTTAAAACTAAAACAAGCAGTGGATGCAACTTCAAAACTGCACGAAGACTCAGGCTTTCAAAATTTCAAGGCTGTAATAAAAAGTGAAGACCCAAATGCAAATTTGTACTCTTTTATAGGCAGTTTGCAGCTTGAAGAACAACAGTACCCACTTACACCTCAGCAGCTTCTGCTTAGGGAGTCAAAACTAAAAAACACGGATTTTATTTATGGGGTGGTAATATTTACAGGTCATGATACAAAGGTTATGCAAAATTCAACAGCTCCTCCTTCCAAGAGAAGCAAAATTGAGAGAAGAATGGATAAGCTTGTTTACTTCTTGTTTTCTATCCTTGTGTTGATGTCTTTTATTGGGTCAATTTTCTTTGGAATTTCAACTAGGGAGGACTTGGAAAATGGAACAATGAAAAGATGGTACCTTAGACCAGATGACACTGCAATATACTACGATCCAAAAAGAGCACCGGTGGCAGCAATTTTGATCTTTCTGACTGGCCTTATGTTGTATAGTTATTTGATTCCCATTTCCTTGTATATTTCACTAGAAATAGCTAAAGTTATTCAATGTACTTTCATCAATCAAGATCTGCACATGTATTATGAAGAAGCCGACAAGCCAGCAAAAGCCCGTACCTCAAATTTGAATGAAGAACTGGGTCAAGTTGACACTATACTTTCTGATAAGACAGGAACTTTGACTTGCAACTCGATGGAGTTTATTAAGTGTTCAATGGCAGGGACTGCTTATGGGCGTGGAGTGACAGTAGTTGAGAGAGCTCTGTCTAGGAGAGAAGAGTTGCCTTCAGCTATAGAGGTGACAGATGGAGAGGACCAGGTTGAGTATTCCACCAAAGCAGCCATTAAAGGGTTTAACTTTTTCGATGAAAGGATCACACATGGTAATTGGGTTAATGAACCTCATGCAGATGTAATCCAGAAATTTCTACTGTTACTGGCCATTTGCCATACTGCAGTACCTGAAGTTGATGTTGAAACAGGAAGAATTTCTTATGAAGCTGAATCACCAGATGAGGCTGCTTTTGTGATTGCAGCCAGAGAACTGGGGTTCGAATTTTATGAGAGGACTCAAACAAGCATCTTAATACATGAATTAGATCTCATTTCTGGCAGGAAAGTTCAAAGGTTAGTGTCTTGCACTTAGACCCTCTTTGCTTTTACTTTTTCTGCTGTAAAAAATCCTGTACTTTGCTACAGAAAACATTTCAGTTCACTCATACCATGGTGAAATTTTTTGTGCTCTTCTTCTCAAGGTAATAATGTAACTTTTGAGAGATATATGGCTTAAGTGACATATTTTCATTTTTCAGATCTTATAAACTTTTGAATATCTTGGAGTTTAGTAACTCAAGAAAATGGATGTCTGTAATTGTAAGAAACATGGAGGGAGAGCTGCTACTACTTTGTAAAGGTGCTGACAGGTTTGTAAAAAGAAACATCACTTGAAAAATCTTTAGATTACTTCAGTAAGTAATAATTTCCTACAAAGTCCGAGATAACATGTTAATCCTGCACTAGTTTGCAAGAGGTTGGTCAACACAGTGCTTCTTGTATGCATGTTGTGCCGTTCTAACTTGCAGAATGTCTTTTTATCTTTTTGATAATGGCATAGATGGTTCACTATAATCAACACCACCCACCACCCCCCACCCCCCCCCCCCCCCCAAACCCCTTTTCCCTTTCAAAACAAAAAGAATTCAAAGACTGACATGCACTTCCTGATATAAATAAGGGAATGCAATCACATTTCCGCTTTGCGTGTATACACAGTTGAGTACTATAATTCCTGCTCTTAAATAATCTGAACATTGTGTGGGGCTGATTTCCTTTTTCACTTGTTTCCCCGTTTACAAATTTATTTGAACTCTAATTATTAATATTATTTTTAATTTATTCCTGAGCAGTGTCATATTTGAAAGACTTGCAAAGAATGGAAGGGAGTTTAAAGAGAAGACTCGGGAGCATGTTAATGAGTATGCCAATGCTGGTTTGAGGACCTTGCTGTTTGCATATCGTGAACTGGATGAGGAAGAATATAATAAGTTTAATGAAGAATTTACTGAGGCTAAGAACTCTGTGAGTGCAGATCGTGGCGAAATGATGGAGGAAGTGGCAGAAAAGATTGAGAATGATTTGATTCTTCTTGGTGCTACTGCAGTAGAAGACAAACTTCAGAATGGGGTAAGTTTAATGCAGTAAAGCAAAGAGACTTTTAAAACTGATCAAAATGAAATTACAAAATTTATGGCATTTTTTAGGAGATTCTTTGTGATGTAATTATGGAAAATCTTGAAACTAAGGCTTAGTTAGGTTTGCTTGAGGTGGACCATTCCCCTCCCCCCCCCCCCCCTCCGAAAGTTACCAAATTCATTCTTTAACATATAATTGTGTCAAATACTTATCAATATTTGTATTCTGAACAAAATTAGTCTGAATGACATGTTCAAATGATTGTGAAATTAGATCTAATATACATTTCTTTGTGCTGGATAGGTTCCTGAATGTATTGACAAGCTTGCACAGGCAGGAATCAAAATATGGGTTTTGACTGGAGATAAACTGGAGACAGCAATCAATATTGGGTATGATTAGTGGATGGCTCCAGGAATCATTAGATATTGACCCCAATAAACAAAGATTTCTGATTTTAATTAATTGTTATTTATCTTTTATCTTTCAGCTTTGCCTGTTGTTTGCTTAGACAAGGAATGGAGCAAATAGTAATCAGCTCAGAGACCCCAATAATTAAAGAACTGGAGAAAGTAGGGGACAATTCTGCTGTAGCAGTGGTAAACCCTAATTTTTTACTGTGTTATGTCTTTTTATTTATTTTTATTTTTTACTTTTATGTGTTAATTAGAGGTAAGTGCTTTTCATTTTCAACTACAAGAATAGTCACAACCTACAGATTAGTTTTGAGGAGGATGTGTGGTAAACTCCGCTTTTCTAGGTGTGGCTCTTGTTTCCAAGAATACCTGTTTCTTATGAGTAGTTATTATTGTATAAATTCTCCAGAAACATAATGTTTTCTGATGCTAAGCATGTACAGAAATTATAAAACAAAATAGGTCCAACGACTTGACAACATTTCAGTGCTAGTTTTTGATTGATATCCTTTTGAATTCTAATAAAACATTGAAGAAACACAATGAAACTTGGAATATTATGCCAATTTGAAATTTGAGTAGTTATTGTAAGATCTTAAGTTCCTTTTCTTACCAAGTCTGAAGAATCAAATAGCTTACTTAATGTCCTAGCACTGTAAAAAAGAAAAAAAAAAGAAAAGAAAAGAAAAAGAGGATACTCATAATCTTTTTTGATGCTCTATATACATGTTCATCAGCCAATTCAGTTGAATTTTATAGTATGTACTCATATTGTTGGACTGCTCACCAATTTTAACTATATGGTCTATTTAAAACATTTTCTAAATTTTGCAATCAATGAACCGAAGCTCCTATAGCCACTCCTTTATATCTTTCCACTCATGTTCAAACTTGTCTTCTAGTTGATGAGAGAGATTGTGCCGAGCTGAATTAATTGTGTGGTAGAGACACCAACAACTTTTCCATTTGCAACATATGTAACTGGGACACCCCTTAATTGGTACTTATATGAAATTGATACAGAATGTTTAAAAACAGCTGTTGTGATGCATAATATGCAATGCCAATTGTGTAATGCTGAAAATGGAGTATTACACAACCAATGATAAAAAAGGATTCTACCTAAATAGTTGAACTTTTTCTTTTTCCTGATAAGTCGTTATAGTTTACAGCCATAGAAAATTAATGTTCATTTGTAAGTGAATTTAGTACACTTGTAATTTGTGTGCTTGATGGGATCTTTCTTATTTTAGGCATTTAAGGCAAATGTCCTCCAACAGATTAGGGAGGCAAAAGAATCACTTACCACATTAAGCAAAAGCTCAGAGGCATTGGCTTTGATCATTGATGGGAAGTCACTCACTTGTGCTTTGGAGGATGATGTCAAGGGCCTGTTTTTAGAGCTTGCCCTTGGCTGTGCATCAGTTATTTGCTGTCGTTGTTCTCCCAAACAAAAAGCCCTTGTAAGTTTTTCCTTCTTTTTCTGTTCAGGTGTGTGTGTGTGTGTGTGTGTGTGTGTGTGAATCAATTTATTTTACTTCTTTTTAACTTTTTATGTTTAGCACAAAGCTTTATATCTAATCTTGAGTCATAATTTCATTCCCATAATATCCTTAGGGCAGTCATTGGCTGCCAAACATGCTTAATTTTTTGGAGTTCCCTATTTTAATTAATTGAAGTTTATAATATGCAAAATCTTCCAAACGTTTTAGGTTAATAGCAATTCAAGAAAATTTAGGTTGAAAATAGGTGTTACTTGATAACGCAGGTTACAAGACTGGTCAAAATTAAAACAGGTAGGACAACTCTAGCAATTGGTGATGGAGCAAATGATGTTGGAATGCTACAAGAAGCAGATATAGGAATTGGCATTAGTGGTGTTGAGGGAATGCAGGTATTTTCTGAAAGGATTGCTCAAAGATTATATTCTACATCTATTTTAAATACCATCTGAAAATTTATTTCAATTTGCATTTTCAGTTGTCCATTTTGACAAATATCTGTTTCCAAATTGCAGGCAGTTATGTCAAGTGACATTGCAATTGCTCAGTTCCGATATTTGCAGCGCTTGCTACTTGTGCATGGACATTGGTGTTACAGAAGGATCTCAACAATGGTAACATATCACCCTGGAAATGTCAGAGATCAATATGAATTTCACACCCTATTTTAAATTAAAAACGTAAATAAATGCCAAAAATATTGAAGATTTTGTTCTCAAGCAATTTTTGTTGGAAATTATTTAAAATTTGCAGATGCCTTGAGACAGAACTAAGAGTCTTTTTCCTGTTCATTCATTATAGGTGATGAGGAGTGAATGTCGAGAATCCTGATAATGATCATTATTAATTGTTAATGGTGAACTCTAACGCCAACATCAATCCAAAAAAGTTTATATCAAATTATGTTTATAAACTTTGAATCTTAAGAGGCCCGTAAATTTGAATTTTTACACATTATATATATATATATATATAAAATAATTCTGTTTCTTACTCTATATTGCTCCTAAAAACTACTTTTTTTTTTTCTCTACCACAGAGAGCCATGACAAAGATTGTTAATTTAATGTTACTCACACAAAAGTAGATTCCACAAACAAACACATACTCTAACACAAGAATGGGCAAACAAAAAAGGAAGTTTTCTATACCATAGATGGCCATGACAAAAATTGTTAATTTAATGTCACTCACACAAAAGTTAGATTCCACACATACACACAAGAATGTGTAAACAGGAATAAAAGAAAAAAAGGTTAAGCATGGATTTATTGAAAAGCATGTGAATTTCTACCTCCTTTGTCACTTGCTTTTCTTTTGCTTTTTCTTTTGTGTTTCTGATGTTCTTTGGCGCAGCAGCATAATAATAAATCAATGAGCCTTGAGGCAATATTTAATAAAGACAAACTTGGCAGCTTGACTGGCAATGTTTTGAAGCCAAGGATTATATATAATGACATAATCCTTTGCTGCTTGATAGATATGCTACTTCTTTTACAAGAACATTGCCTTTGGCTTCACTCTCTTCTTCTTTGGGGCGTATGCATCTTTCTCAGGCCAAGCTCCCTACAATGATTGGTATTTGTCATTTTATAATGTCTTCTTCACGTCACTTCCTGTGATAGCCTTAGGAGTGCTTGAGCAGGATGTCTCTGCGGATCTTTGTCTCAAGGTAAATCCTGAGTAGGGATGCTTTTTCTTTTGTCATTACAAATTTATAAAAAGTTTATTCTTTCCTTTTACCAAGCCACAATAATGGAAGTTTCAGCATTCAAGTCCTAATAGTAAATGACATTGGGCTAACTTCTCAATTCTAATCTTTGCAGTTCCCTATGTTGTACCAAGAAGGTGTACAAAACCTCCTATTTAGCTGGTTTCGATTCCTTTGCTGGGCGTTCAATGGCGTATTGAGCGCTACTTTGATCTTCTTCTTTTGCTCCCATGCAATAGAGCAGCCTGCCTTCCGTAAAGGTGGTGAAGTTGCAGGATTGGATGTCCTTGGAACACTCATGTACACTTGCATTGTATGTGTCGTAAATTGTCAAATTGCACTATCCGTCAACTATTATACTCTTAAAAATCATATCTTCATTTGGGGTAGCATTATAGCGTGGTACATATTCCTCTTGGCATATGGAGCAATGAACCCCAACATATCAACAACAGCCTATAAGGTCTTCATTGAAGCCTGTGCACCAGCCCCTTCTTATTGGCTTCTCACACTGTTTGTGGTAATCACTTGTCTAATCCCATATTTCACTCACACATCCATCCAACTGTGGTTTTTCCCCATGTATCATCAGATGATACAGTGGGTAAGTAAAGATGGTCAATTAGATGACCCTCAATACAGTCAGATGGTAAGACAGAGATCGCTAAGGCCCGTGACAGTGGGATATACAGCCCATTTGAGGGCAACATCCAAACGCTGTCAAGAGACGCATGAAGTCCATTGATAGTAGTAGTTTTTTTGAAGGATCTTTACAGAAATAGTGTAGTTTTCTTTTAGAGACAAGCTTGCATTACCTATCACAATACAGAAAAACTATTTGATTCAAATCGGATTTTCTTTTCCACGTGAAAGAATAATGGTATTTTTGCATCTTAAAGTTTTTTCACTATCAGACACTTGATGTTGAAATCTTAGTTAGGCTTTTTACCAAAGCTGTTACATATTGACTTGGTTCTCTTTCTCTTCCTCCCAATCCTTTAATATTGAAATAAATGCATCGACCTCCATTCTTTGAGTTAGAACTTGTAAGAATTAAGGTAGTATGTTATTTAATAAATACAAATTGTATGTAAATTGAAGTAAATTTATACTCTTAGATGTTTGTTGTATTATTCAAATGTACAAATTAAAACCATATGGATCAATATCTGAAAAAGAACCAACTACAAAATCTAGAATTTACTAGTACTTGGCAAGAAGGATAGAAAACAAAAAAATTTCTACAAGAAATTTGTTAAAAAAAAAATAAAAAAAAATCCAAAACCACCATATCAGCAAGAACCTTTCTCCTAAAAGGCACAAATATTTGATTTTAAAGCTCTTCTCATGGAAGGCATACATTTCTAATACTAAAAGCCATTCTTATGGAATGCATGAACTTATCATACAAAAAACCCTTCTCTTAAAAGGCACAAATATCTCATACCAAAAAACTCATGGAAGGCAATACCACTCTTATCTCACAAAGAATTATAAGAGCATTATGAATTTAAGTTTATAAACTTAACCAGTCTTTGCATATGGCTAGATATACTCTCTCTCTCTCCCTCTAGTTGCACCCATTTTTCCCCTTAAACCTTGAAGTCATTATTAAAGGACTCATCATAACATACACCACCTCTAGACTCATTTTATCATGTTGCTGGAATGTTATCAGCCCATTAATGCTATACGGCTAGAGTCATAAATGTTAGGTTCTAAGTACTTAGGAACTAATGTATTTGAACTCTAATTTGTATTGTTGGCAAACCATGATCAAAACAGGTTGTTAGTCTTGTTTTAGACTTGCTCAAAGTATGTCTTTTATGTCAAGTTGGAATCGAGTTAACTGCAGAATTGAGTGAGCAATTCTGACTGACTTGATCAATCAAAAATTAGACTCGATTGATCGTGTAGATTGTTTTTTTCTGCAGATTTTCCAACTCAGCCTTAAGCCCATATGACGTGTAGGGTTTTATGTTCTGCCCTAGGTATAAAAGGGAAACCCTACCCACATTTTAGAGGTTGCTCTATTTGCTGTGTGTGTGAATATTTTGTGAGATCTGAGAGGTGGTTGCCTTCACACATGCTTAGGATTATCAAGAAGGAGATTTCATTGAGAGCTTGATGATCATTCAGTTGTTGCACAAAAGAGCTTAAAGATACACAAGTAGGAATGATTGTACTTGCTGGAGAATCCAAGAAAGAAAGAGTCCGTGGTTGTGTCAGTAAATTTTCTACATGAGGTAGCAATAGGATGTTAGTGGTCTAAGTCACTATTGTAAAACTTCGATTCTTTCATAGTAGATTCAGGTTTACCTTGAGAATAGTTAGGTAAAATACTCCCCAGGTTTTTTACCGGTTCGGTTTTCTTGGGTCATCATATCTTTGTGTTCTTTATATTCCGCACTTTGCATTGATATGATTATATGATTGTGTTAACGTAGATCTGAAATTTGAACTAAGTAATAACTTAGCTAATTAACTAGGTTAATCTGGTTGTGTTTTAAAGGGTCTAAAAACAAACAATAAACATACAAGATAAGCCTTTATTTCTCTATCTCTGAAATTACGTTATTGAGTATGTATTAACTCATTATTACTATATCGCTGGATACAAATTGCTTTAATATTATATTACTATTTAATAAACATAATTTCACTAATATTTCACTAATGAACATATACATTAATCAATTGATCCCTCATTGCTGGACATAAACTATTTGACATATTATTTGGATATAAACCACTACTAGACATATATTATTTAAACATAAACCACATATGTATGTAAATTATTTGACATATATTATTTGGACATAAACCACTGCTGGATATATATTATTTGGATATAAACAGTTGCTGGAAATATCTTATTATATTGAACATGAATTATACCGCAGCTAGACATTGACTATTTTGAACCCATCTCATTGGTTGGACATATCTTATTATATTGAACATGAACTATGCCACAATGAACATGAACTATTTCAGACCATCCCATTGTTGTGCAAATAATAATTTATTAATTATTATCTAATATTGGATATCACTTAACATTCATTATTATGATCTTCAACTTACCACTTAATCAAAGCTATTATACTAAACATATTATCTATTTATTTCAACCATCATCATGATTCTTAGATTTTGAGCTTTATTTATTTTGTAGGCTTAAAAATGCACTAGAAGTCACTGGTATTTTTGGGCCCAATGTCAAGTTCCAGGCTCAATTCCCTAAAACAAACTCAGGTCTAGCAAGGTCACCCCTCTAGCGGATGACATGTGGCTATGTGTAAAAACAACCCTTAACATGAAGAACATGTTCTTCAAAAACAATAATAAAAAGAAAAAAAATTATTTAATTTAATTTTTTTAAATCAAAAGTTTAGAAGTTTGTTTTTATTGTTTTTTATGTGGTTTTTATATATAAATAAAATGCTGATTAGGCATTTTTAAATGTGAAATAAATTTATTATTATTATTTTATTAGCCACAGTATCTAACATGTCAACAGTGCACTTCGTTTGCTACATAAGCAATTTCTGTTATTGAGATGATGGTAGGGACTAATTAAATGGTAATGATTTTCAATTTTCAAAGACCAATATAGACACTCCAAAAAAGTAGGGACGAAAATGAGAATTGACCCAAAATGTAGAGGAATAATGCTAGAGATATAAACTATTTTACAAACTGCTGATGTGGTGAGTGATTATTGGTAAATGAAAAAGTGATATTAATAGTGGGCTTAGATGAGAACCAATAAGATGTTAGCCACATCAACATTTTGTAAAAATATTGTAAAATAGTTTGTGACTGTAGCATTACTCAAATGTAGAGAACAAAAGTATATTTTTGCCTTATTAATTTGAGATTCAAACACACGCTTGAATTTTATTTTTTTCCTTATTTATTTGACTTGACTGATAGAGTTGAAAAAGATAATGATAAATGAGTAATGCTATAGGCACAAACTATTTTACAATATTTTTACAAATGTCATAAATTCTTAATAGTTCTCATCTAGATCCACTACTAACATCGCATTTTTACTTACCAATAATCACCCATCACATCAACAGTTTGTAAGAAAAATTGTAAAATAATTTGTAACTTTAGCATTTTCCATAATAAAATTTTCCTTGGGTGTTTAATTTCTATTGCGTTTGCATGAGTTGTATTGACGTTTGACATTAAGCTTGCCTTCACCTTTTTATAAGGGAAGGGAATAGAATGAAATGATCATTAAAGGAATGGAATGATCATTAAAGGGATGGAATGGATTTAGTAGGGAAATGAATGGAATGGAATTTAAAAATCTTGTTTGGATGTTATAAAATAAAGGAATAGAAATGAATGAAATGGAATGGAATGGAATGTAAGTAACATTGTTTGGAAGTGATATTGGAAGGAATGTAATGAAATTATTTTATAATGACATTACTATTATACCCCTCATTTTAAAGAACATAAAAAATAATCAATGAGAACTTATAATTGCTTTGAAATGTTTAGTATTTAGTGGATGATGTGAAACTAGTTAGCCACAATTGGGTTTGTGTTAGATTATTGAATTACAATATGGATTTGTCAAGGTGAATAGATTACATCACGCTAATAAAAAATTTAACAAATGAAGATAATGGCATGACAAATTGACAATAGCGCAATTTCTTTATTTCAATTTGCAAATTTTTTTAGGGGCTGCTAGTTTTAGATTGGATCTTTTTTGACTGGTGGGCTTTACAATGGATTTGATAATTTAATACATCTCCATCTCCCAATTTCTTACACTGAGCAACACCACTCTAAGACCAGAGGTGATAGAACTATTAACATATCAATTTCCGGATATAAAACTAAAAAAATTCTAGTTTATGGAAAAAGAAAAATTTATTGTAGCTAAAAAACAAGTTATTTATATTTCTATGTTGTAAAGCAATTCACACATCACATATTTATTCTCAACAAAATAAATATTGTCTAAAAATGCAAACAAATATCTTCTAAAAAAAACTCTTGTAATGAGTCTTGCCAAAATAAAACAAAATAACATAATCCATTCCAAAACTAAAGTTGGCCAAAAAATCCCACACTTTTTTAATTTTTAGGCCTAGACACCAGTGTCAATAGGACACATTTGCGCTCATGATCTGGGCAACCAAAGAACATCTCCTTATATGTTGGATTTTCCATAAAAAAATATGTAGGCCTCAGTCTTTGATATTGGATCCAAGTTCAATACGCCCAAAGCTGCGTGAACTTTTGCTCCATATGACTTTGAAAAACACTTTGCCATAACCTCAGTTGCCCTATCAATTGCCATTGATACATTATCAAATGACTGGGAAATTATATTCCCAAGTTCATCATCTTCTGCCAGTCGTCTTTTCTTGGTTTTAGAAGACATTGCATCTTGTGATGACACTCGAGAACGTCCAACATTGATTTTTGGTGACCTTTGATCATCTTCCACTTCAAAGTTCTCCAAAGAAACTTCATTTTGAGATATCAAATTATTAATCTCATCAATAATGGTCGATGCAGCATACCTAGCATGTTTCTTCTTTGCAGTTTCAGCATGATCAACCTTTGCTCTACTTTAGCCCAAAGTTGTGCCATCTTAGAGTAGTTGGGCATAGGAGTTGTCATCCACTTCTTGGCGGCAGATTTAGACTGTTACAAATCAAGAAAAATGGTTATACAATAGATATAATTATGTAATACAAAATTATACTAAAAAAAAAATGGTAATTTGTCGCTATGAGTGGCTCCCAAACTTCTGGTTTAGTTGTCCATATATTTAAAGAATCATTTCATCCAAAACCACTCAATCCATCTTTAAATATGTCATAGCATTCATGAAAATTCTTTTTCAGTGTCTTTCGTCGATTTTTCACTTTATCCTTGTTAATCTCCATGTGAAAATTTTCAACCAACTCTTTCACTATGTCATCGTATACCTTAGAGGTAAAAGTTTCATTAACTCTACCGCCTATGATCACCTGATGTAAAAAAGCATCCACTAAAGTATCAGTCATAACACTATTCTATTGTACTTCTTTACTTGGATCTCCACCATTCTTCTTTGATATCTTACCCATGCTATAATTAATAGGACAAAAAACACATATCAAATGTTGTGTAAATATTAATATTAATTATCAAAAGATAGAAAGCAATATCAAAATGAAAAGAGAAATTTGCATAACATTTAGGTCTAATTAATTAATTGAAACGTAACATAGTCTTAAATGACATGACAACAATAAACCCAAAAGCTATCACATTTGGACATAGCTTTGCCACATGGCTAATGCTATAGAATCTATTATAATATCTCATTGCCTAGCATCCTCATCATCTTCTCTTGGAGTAGGGCCGCATGTTCAAGATGAGAATGTAAAACCTCTTCATCAACTTCAGCAATAAGACTTTCATTAGGATCGACACCCATTAAATAATTATGAAGTATGCAACATGCTAAAATGATTTCATTTTGTGTGTCAACACAATAACTAGGCTTTGTAGTACTTGCTATGATAGGAAATCTCTTTTTAAGTACACCAAATGCTCTTTCAATAGCATTGCGCAATGAAGCATGTCGCAAATTAAACAATTCTTTAGCATTTTCAGGGGGATGAACAGAGTACTCTTTTAAATGAAAACGCACTCCCTTATAAGGTACAATCAGACAACTTCTATTCATGTATCCCACCTCAACAAGATAATATTTACCTAATAAACAATAACAATTGTTAATTATATACTATAAATTTTTTAATTATAAAGAATACATCCTAATACATATTTGAATTCAATTTACCTTGTGGGATTTTCAAATTATCATTTCTAGTTAAAGCACTCTTTATTATTCTCGAATCTGAAGCAATTCCTTCCTAACCCGGTAATACGTATGTGAACTTCAAATCAAATGATCATGCCGCCAACACTTTTTGTGTTGGGTAACCCTTCCTACCCCAATATCTTTGTGCATTCTCATTAGGCACTTTGACATGAATATGTGTTCCATCAAGGCCCCAATACAATCGTGAAATTAAAAATAT
This sequence comes from Quercus ilex subsp. ballota, assembly GCA_032727855.1. Lineage (NCBI taxonomy): Eukaryota > Viridiplantae > Streptophyta > Magnoliopsida > Fagales > Fagaceae > Quercus > Quercus ilex. Next base: position 23,118,439 of record CM064917.1, on the reverse strand, counting down.
CTCTCAAACCTTAAAATATACTTATACTAAACTACTATCAAATATAATATATATATATATATATATGATATATTTACCTTGAAATATGGATTGAACCTACTACTCTGTAGTATTTCAACTAGCACTTAGGTTCCATCAAGTTGTCGAAGGAATTGATCCTCTAACATAATTATTGATCTTAACACATTATAAAAATGGAGACTAATGGTCTCACTGGAACGACAAAAAAAGAAGGACAGTATATGGGTCTTCACATTATGTGATAGAGTGTGAAGAAGCTTGGCAACTTGCTCTTCAACCGTGGCACGTTGTGTGTCTTGAAGATCATCGTCTCTTCGCAAAATGTCACACAAACCTTGAAAAGCTCGTGGACCATATGTATTACATCATAACATTTTTCACTAGATTTAAGTCGATGCATTATTTCATCACGAACTAATTGTCTTTCTATGGTTGATTGTGTAGGAATGTGAGGAACGCGTCTTTTCAATCGTTGCTTTTGATGAATAATGTAGCACAAATAACGGCATGAAGCATGAACCAAGGCTAGTTTCCGCATATATTCCAAAAAAATTATGGTCTTAAGTACCTCATCATTCAAATCCATCTAAGTTTAAAAAAATAGTTATGTTATTAGTTGGAGTCGTAGTCAAAGAAATTATAGGCACATTTTCAATTCATTATAAAATTTGGACACTTCACAATATGCTTTTGCATTCTTTTAAACTGTAAATAAAATATATATTTTTTATATTCTAACATATAATTAAATATATGAACAAGAAACTTTCACAAAAGAAATAAAATGTCAAATATTTTAATGGTAGCGGACAAAGTGGCATAAAATGTATATCACAAAGTGGCATAAAAAATTTATATTAAAAATAATCTAATCCAACTCACTTAAAGTCCTAAAATACTATTATTTTAATTAAAATACTAATTAATTCTGTTAATGGCTTATTGCAACAGAAAGCCAAAATCAATACCATAAAAAAAAAATAAATAAATAAAATAAGGCTGGGCAGTGGCTTGGTTTCTTCGGCTAAGCACACTGTCCAAGACAACTTAATTTCCAAATTCCCACATTTTTTTTTTATTTTTTATTATTAATTTTCCTCATCACACATATATTACTTTCTTCTCATTTTGAATTTTTTTTACTCTTGTTTTTTCTTAACCACACACTTGTCTTTTGTCTCCTCGATTTCTATGAATTTCATCACATCTTCGTCAGTTCATCTACACTTTTTATCATTTTATGTTTTGCCTTCCTCTTTGTTCATACTTCACAACTTCTATGTGTCTTTACTAGTACCAGTGCTCTTCTCTAGCAGTTCTCACTTTCAAATTTCTAAATACAATTTTTTTTTTAGCTGTACAGGTACCTTTCTTCGTTTCTTTTCTTTTCATTTTTTCCATTTAAGGTTTTTAGGTGTACAGAATGCAAATTTGTTTTGGTTTTTAGGTGTACAAAAACACTATATATCACTCTTATGAATGAGTAGCAAACAATTCATACAAAAAAAAAAAAAAAGAGTGACTAGCAAACAACCGAAAAGAAAAAGAAAAAGATAGACTTACTTGGTTTGTGCAATAACCGAAAATTGCAGCAGACAAAAGAAAAAGAAAGACTAGCAACAACAGCTTCACTTTGTAGAGAACGGGCAATATCATGCAAGAATGATGGCTATATTTTTTTACGGCTGAATGAAAAAAAAAGGGCTGATATTAAAGGGGTATTATAGGGGTTTTAACAAAAATTTCTTTAAACCTAAATCCATTCTCTCCCATTCCTCCCAATTTTGGGAGAACAAAAATTTGAGGTTTTGAGGGTAACTATTATATTCATCAAACGACAAGTAACTATTATATTCATCAATGTAAATAAAACATCTTAAGTGCAATACAAAAAAAAAAAAAAAAAAAAAAAAAAGGTTTGGATTTAGCACTAAAAGATTTCTTGAATTCAACATAAATTTGGAATAAAATTTTCAACCAATCCCCTCAACCGAGTATGTAAAAGACACTCATTAAGAATGAATAAATATTCCATTATAAGAGTAATTAACACTTTTCAAATAAAAAAATATTTGTTGATAATTTATGGGTTGCACACGTATATTCATTGTGGTTGTATGTACACGTGTTTTATTTATTTTTATATATTTATTATGAATAAATTGATTTTTTTTAAAATATATAAAAACATCATTTATATATTTTTTTTTGGTAAAGAGGAATTTTTTTTTTTGATGTTTTTATAAAAATACATAAGAACTATTGATGTGGCAAATTCTTATTGGTTTTCATTTGGGTCAACCATAAACATCACTTTTTTACTTATCAATAACCACTCACCACATCAACACTTTGTATAATAGTTTGTGACTTTAACATTTTTCAAGTTACAAAGTCTTGGGCATGAAGTACCGTAAACATTTGAAAGTAGATGGTACAAAATGAAAAAAGAGAGGGTGTGAATACAAAGTAAAGTTATAACTACTAGAAAGAAGATCCTTCTTAGCCAAAAGGTCCGCACATTGATAACATTTGCAGAAGATGTGGTGATGTTGGTTTTATCAAAAAGCTGGAGGAGAAACCTGCAATCAAAGATCCAAGCACTTCAAGGGTGAGATGACTCAGATAAAACATCAAGTGACGTGAAATGTGTGACCACAACTTTTGACATGTTTAGCCTAGTTATAACCTACACTATGTGCGAGTACCTTCCTTTTATTTTATTGGTAATCTTCGGGTCTCATTCTTCCAACCTTCATCTCACTTCTCATGAGAAACTCATTCCAAACAATCGCTCCGTTTGGATGAGGAAAGGTTCCTATGGTTGAGCGTTTGCTCTTTTGGTCCTTGATCTAACTCTTTCAATTTTTGTAGGACCTTTCATGCATTGAATGTCATATCTTCATGCATTTTGTGCATCTTGTATTTCTTTATATGCATTGTTTCTATTTTGATCTTACTTTTATGTTTTAGTTTTGTGTGAGTAAAAGTCCAAAACTACATAAAAAGTGAAAAATTCAAAAAGTTTGATTGTATATGTTTGAGCACATATCACATGTGAGTTTGGCCTAGTACCTTCGTACTAATGGTTTTGTGCATTTACAAGCTTAGCTTGTTCCTTATGCACTTATATCTTTGTGGGAAAAATCTTGACATCTATGTGTGATTGTTGTAAATCGATCTTCAAGCTTGTCATGAATGATTAGTCAATAGTCATGTTGGTTTTGATACATGCGTAGACTTGTGCCTATATATCTTTCCACTCTTTTATATTTTTTGCTTAAAGAGCTCAGCAAATGTAAATCTCAAAATGAAAAGAGATAATGAGCTGCAAAAGCCGTTGCACATACCGCTGGACTCATTTTCTCATGCTGCTAAAATGTTAAGTCCACTGATGTTATACGACTGGAGCTACAAACTATAAAGATAAGTCATTATATTTTTATCTTCAAATTTATATTATTAAGTATATTTTATTCATTATTCTAAGGTTGAAATTAATCAACCATTTTGTTGGTTTTATTTTGTGCCAATTTGCTTGTAATTCAACATTTAGACACCTTGTATTTAGGTGGGAATTATGTAAGGGTGGTGTATGAGAGAGTGTGAAAAAAAACTCAAAAGTGTGCACTCAAGCAGGGCCTCATGACTGGATCTCGCGATTGGCTCGTGACTAGCAAGTCGCCAAAGGAGGCACATGTGTGAAGCATGCAAAGAAGCTGAAGAGTCACACTAGCTGGAGCACTACAAGACAAAACTTCCAGTCTGGCCAAGCCGTTAGCTCGCGACTCAGACTCGCGACTCAGTCAAGTTGCGAGGTCAAGTATCCAAACCACTCTATTTGGGAAAAACTCACCTTTCGCATTCCAAACACACATCAATATAAATACCCTTTATACCCACGTGTTGTAGAGAGTTTTCAGAGAGAATTTTAAGAGAGAAACCCTAGAAAAAAACAAGATTGACTCATCCACAATTATCATCCTTTGATTCTCCAAATTCCTCTACTTTCACCCTTTTTATTGTTACATCCTTAAGAGATACTTTAGCCAAAACCTTTTCTCACCGTATCCATATAAGTCAGGAGGCTATTTTGGTTGGAAAGTAGTTAGGAAATGACCAATTGATATTAGTTGATGCTATGGGCTATAGCGGAATTCGGTAAGTTAGAGAAGACAAAAGTTCGGCATAACCTTATTAGAGCAAGAAACTTGGAGGGCTTAGGTATATTGGGTAGATTAGGCTTGGAGGGTCTTTTGCTATTCATGTATCCCAACTTCATTTTCTAACGGATTATTGATCGCTTAGAGGGCGGCAGAAAGGTTTTACGTCGAGGACTTCGGTTTCCTCTTTGATAACGTTTGCATCTCTCTTCCCTTAATCTTTGCCATTTAATTAGTTGTGATTTTATTTGGTTTAGATTGTTTTATCAATTCTGATTTAGCTTATTTTCATATTCCGCACATACATTGTTTGATAATAAGCTTGAATTGGTGATTTGTAATTTGGAGGTTTAAACGTTCAAGGTGTTTTACACACTATTTGAACGTTCAATTATCATTATACCACTCGACTAATGTTATTATTCTGCTGCTAGAATGTTATCAACTCATTAACGCTATACGTCTAGAGCCACAAACTATGAAGCTCACTAACGACTGGAGCCACAAATCATATAAAGAACAAAGTGATGATGTATAGCTGAAGTCAAAAAGATACAAGATAAGTCAAAACCTCTCTATATTTAAGATTACATTATTAAGTATACATTAACTCATCACTATTGCACTGCTAGATACAAGTTACTTTAATATCATTTCACTATTTAATAAACATGATCTCACTGATACTTCATTAATGAACATACATATTAATAAATTGATCTACCACCGTTGCACATATATTATTTGGACATGAGCCATTGCTGGACATACCTTATTATGTTGAACATGAACCATGAACCGCAGCTAGATATGGACTATTGGACTCATCCCATTATTGGATATTTGATACCTAATTAATTATTTTCTAATGTTAGACATCACTTAATATACATAATAATAACGTATCAACTCACCATTTAATCAAAGCTATTATGCTAAGTATATTATTTATTTATTTCAACCATTATCATGATTCTAAGACTTTGAGCTTTATCTATTTTGTAGGCTTAAAAATACACCAGAAGCCATTGGTCTATGCGGCCCAATGTCAAGTTCCGAGTTGAACTCTCCAAAATAAATCCAGGCTTAGCAAAGTCACACTTCCAAAAGAAGACACATAGCTACGCACAAAAAACCGTCCCCAACAAGTAGTTTGTAGAGCACGGACCTTGTGTGCTTCTTCTCTATGCTGTAGATCGTTTTATCCTGGGAGGCAAACATCCGTGAGTCTCAAAGCACCACAGATTGTGTGAGGGGCGAAATTCACTTTAAGGATATTGTGTTAAACACAAGAGTTGATCTGAATCATCCATCCTTCACGCATTTGGTCTATGAGTTTTTAATTATTTGCAAATTTCTTCTTATATATTATATTGCTTTTGCTTATCATATCTATTTGTGTTATTGTTTTATATTGAGATCTATATCTTGTTCTTTTTGCTTAATCACAAAGTAAATTATTGAAATATATCCAACATATATTTCGTGGGGCCACATCTCTCCTAAATGAGTACCAGACTCTAGTTGCTAATCAACAAACATGTTAGGCTACATGTGGCTTTTTAATAATGTAATTCTGATTCCTCTTTGTCCTGTTGCTAGGCTTTTGTTGTAGCTGTGAGTGGCTTCGGGACCCTTTCTTATACTTTTGTATTTTTTGTTCATTTAAATATACAGATTCTACCTTTTTCAGTCTCAAAAGAAGAAGAAGAAGAAGAAGAAGAAGAAGAAATAAGATAACATTAATCTTTTCTTAGTAATCAACCTGTTTAATAGTCGCTTTTATAGCAGATTTATGATTATATGTGGTTGATTTATCGTGGATGGGTGCATTTAGGTGATTTCAACAACGTGTGCCTAACTAAGTTGGTCTTTGAAGAAATTGTCACGCGGGGTCATAGACTTATCAAATATTAGAATATTGACTTTTCATTAAAGACCTCGACGGGGTTTGCATCAGGGTGCTGCTGAATAGAATTATTCATCTCTTGATTATTCTCTTCACACCCAAGTGCGGAAACAGTTCTTCTGGGGAAAAAAAAAAAAATGAAAATGGAGCACTTAAATTTAAAGAATGAAACTCCAATCCATCAAAAGAATTCATTTTTGTTGTCATATTTTGATGTATAAGAATTATGCATCATTATAGAGTTCATCGGATATTTCGTTTTGTAGAAGAATTATGCATCATTATAGTGTTCATCTAATATCTCGTTTTCATCAGATATTTCATTTTGTAGAAGAATTATGCATCATTATAGTGTTCATCTAATATCTCATTTTGAAATCGTACTATTTTAAATAATAATATTTTTTAAAATCTTACATTTTTTTTTAAAATAATCATAGTAAAAAAATTATAAAAAAGAAAAAGAAAAGAAAAATTAATGAATGCTCTAAGAGCACTAGTTTAAAAATTATTTTTAAAAACTTTTTATGAGTAAAGAAAAAAGTAAATAACATTTTTAATAGTTTTTTGTATTTATAAAAATAAAATTAAAAATTTTTTAAAATTGCCAATTAACGAATATTCTTATAGTATTTGTAATAAGACACAAAAAAGTTTATAACATTTTTTACAAGAACAAACAAGTTTTACTAGGCTTTTTTTTTTTATTTTTTATTTTAATAAAAGAAAACTAGTTCTTAACTAAGTCTACTAGGAACATTATGGGTCCGGTTAACGTGTGCCCTTAGGGCACACGTTAAACTTTCTATTTTTGGAAATATTTTCTCGGGAATTGAAAAAACTGTCATTATTTTTTCAATTCTCGAGAAAATTTTTTCCATAAATGGAAATTAATGTGTGCCCTAAGGGCACACATTAGTAAAATCCAATGTTAAAAGACAAGAATCTTTTGACTTTCAGCTCCTTCACCTTTGGCATACCAATTTGGACACGTGTGAATGTATTAAGTCAATTGCATCATTTATTTTCCCTATGCAACTCAGTCAATTCCTCGATTGCTTATAAAAATAACTTGTGAAGTAGTTAACACCTTTCCCACTATTTTTTAACAAAAGATAAGTAAAATCTTCCTATTTTTCTTGAGAATGTATCTCATACAACATTTATATGCACTTTTGAGAGAATTAGTCAACCACTTTTGTTACAATAACGACGTTCAAAAGGTTTTAAAACTAAATAAAAAAATAAAAAATAAAAAATAAAAAGAAAAGAAAAGAAAATACAAAAGTACAAATATATCTTTATATATTAAAAGGATTCATAAAATTAGTTACCTCTATATATTAAAAGGATTCAAAAAGTTAGTTATCATTTTTCTGAATTATCAAAATGCCCCAATTTAATTAAATAGTCTTACACTTAAAAAATAAAAAATGAGTATAAAACTGTAATCCAACAAATTTTAAAAACAAAAAACCTATATCAGAATTACATTTTTTTAAATTAAAAAAAATTCCAATTTTTTTTTTAAAACTCCCTTAAAAGAAATTGCAATTTACTCTCAGTAACTTTCCACTAATACATTCCTAATATCCCAATAAGAGCATTCCCATCAGGGATTGTAAATGGGAAATGTAGGAAAAATTTAGCATTAAGGCACAAAAAGAGCCCAACAACCGGACTTGTAAAATCCGAGAATTGCAAATTTTTTTGCAATTGTGCTACAGTGCCATCCTAAATGTAGGATGGCACTATAACACAATTGTAAAAATTAAAATATATTTTAATTCCAAAAGATCATTATAGCACTATACCGTCTTACACTCTATCTCCCACTCCCTTTGATTTCACTTCCTTTTCTCTGATTCTCTCTTTCCTTTCAGTCCTCACTCACACACACACACACACACACACACACACACACTCTCTCTCTCTCTCTCATGGTGCTTGGTTTTTTCTAGCATGGCTGGGTTTTTTTTTTTTTCTCTCTCTCACGGTGTGGTTGGTTGAGATCGGTGTGGGTGTGCTTAGTTCGACGTGGGTAGTGGGCGTGCTTGGTCTAGCATGTGGTTTGATGAGTGTGTTTGCTTGGTTCGGCGTGGGTGTGCTTAGTTAGATCTCCACCGATTTGCTGTGTTTTGGTGGTGGATGGCTGCGGCGGCGGTGGGTTTGATAAGTGTGGGTGTGTGTGTGGGGTTGGGTTTGTGACTGATGTTGTGGTAGTGGTGGGAGGTTGCAGTGGTGGTGGGTGTTGATGATGGTGGAGGTGGGGGTTGCCGTGGGTGGTGAAGGGGTGGGTAGGAGGTGATTGATGATGGTGGAGGTGAGGTTTGCCGTGGCAGTGGTTTGCTGATGTGGGTTCGTGCTGGTGGCAATGGCGATGGTGGACAGAGGGCAATGGGCATGGTGGTGGCTTGGTGGTGTAGGGTTTGTTTGGTTATTTTTAATGGGTTTGTGCTTGGTTTTTGGTTGGTTTGTGGCTGGATATTGGCTGGGTATGTGGTGAGTTTGGTGTCATGGTGGTTGTTGTGTGGTGGTGACTGGGTTGCTGGGTGGAGGTGGTGTGGTTGAGAGGGTGGTTGAGAGAGTGATAGAGAGACAGAAATTAGAAAGGTGTAAGAGATAATTTTATATTATTTTATTGTATAATTTATATTATTTTGATGTGCAGAATGGTAAAATAATAGTTGGGATGTTGGGTGTATTGTAAAATGGTTTGGTATAATTGATAAAGTAATTTTTTGGGATGGTAAAATAGGATAAGATGACATTTCTAGTTGTGAATGCTCTAACAGTAGTTACCAACCACAACATTCTTCTCCTATAATTAAGCACCGTTTAACTCCAACTTCCCCTACATTTTTCTTTTTTCATTTTGAATTATAACTTCTCATTAACTCTTACCCGCATCTAAAACATTTTATTTCCAGCTAAACTTCTTTTTGTTAAGAAATAATAATAAATAAAAAGATTAACAATAATCTTTATTTAGGTCTTTTTAGATAGTTTTAAACTTTTTTTCCTCTTTCTCTCAAGTTAGTCTCTCTCTCTCAAAGATAACCCCTTAATCTTATACTAGCTCACGCGTGTGTTCAGAGGCTCTTCTATTTTTTGTGTAAAGATTAATAGTGTTCATTCATCATAATTCGAAGCCATTTTCAAATCATAAAATATCAGGGGGGTGTGATGATATTTATACAAAACATTATTTCACTTGCAACAAGACTTCCGAATGTTTAAACCCAAATCTATTATTCGATAGATTATAGTTAGAGTAAATAAAAGTCATGAAAAATATAGGAATAATGAAAATGAATAACAAAATATTAACCAAACTACAATATGTCTTCAATCAGTGCTTGCAAAAAAAATCACCCTACTAAAAACCATGTTGACGAAATAGTTTGTTCCATGAATTCCCACCCATTCAAACAAAAAATGTAAAATACCAAATCCAATAAATATAATGGATATAAAAATCTAAACAACATAGTAAGGGAAAAAAAAGTACTCATCCAATGGGATATTTTGTCAAATAACTTCCGGGCCTCCTTAATTACAAATAGCAAGTAGTAATCTAAGGAGCCAATAATAACATGAAATTAAAAACAATAAGAAATATACATATCTGTTCACAAAATGTACCTATGAAAACCCATTACTATAACCAAAAAAAAAAAAAAATGATACTCAGAGTGAGAGAGATACACTTATTGCAAACCACTTTCTTAATCTCCTTTGATGGTGACTCGGTGTCTCAAAACAGAATCTCCATTGTTGGAGACTAAGGATGACTATGAAGAGTTCAATTTTTAAGGAAAAGAGAAGAAAAAGAAAAAGGAAGGTGTACTATTGTTCTTGTGCTATCAATTAATATCACAAAATTACAAAAAGAATTTCGAAAACAAACCCAATTGAATTTTATTAAAAAACTAAGAAAAGCCTAGATTTTTACAACCCCATATGATATTAAAACACAAACACATTTTTTGATGTATAACACACAGTTTCTTACAACTGAATAAAAAGGTAAAGGCAAACCTTCAAATGGGAAGCAACCTTTTCGTTTTGGTAAAAACAGTAGTGGACTCAACCACAAAGTCGGCTCTAGCCTGACCCATGGGATCTCTTCTAGGTTCCTAAAAAATTTCATCTTTTAAGCAACGACACTCAAACAGTAAAACCCATTTTCAATCTTCAAACTACAAAATGAAAATAGAAAAGAAATGCAGTGATGGGTTTCTCACCGAAGAAAAGGCTTTGTACTTTTTATTTTTATTTTTTTAAATCTAGTTAATAAGTGGATAAAACAATTTAAAAATCAACAAGAGAGTGACCCTATTTTTTAGGCAATATTTTAGTGAAAGTTAGAGTTATATTTTTACCAAATTGTATTTAGTTTTGTCTCTACTTAAACATAGGAGTGTAGGGCAATTTTTGAACAAAAAATTGAGTAATTCAAATAGGGAAAGCCACTTAAATAGTAGTATAGATAAAAAAAATAAAATAAAATAAAAAAAGAAAAGAAAAAAAGATAACCCCTTGACCATATCTCTTAAAATTAGGCATTTTCACTTCTCCTTAAACATAAATAAATTTATCTCTTTCTCTGTTCAATCTTTTTTTTTAAACCTCTCTGTTTCTCTCAAAGGAAAGGGTACTGGAGTAGCCCTTCCTACAAGGTAATTATCTTAGTTTTGTTTCTTTCTTTATTGTTTTATTTCTCATATGATTTTGATATATTGTTGTATGTGCTTTTGATTTATTTGTTATGGAAATTGTGAGAAGAAAATTGAAGTAATAAACATTGCATAATAACTATTTTTTAGGGTTATTGGACTAATTACAATTGTTGTATATCTGCTTTTATGGGGGCAAAAGTAAGGAATTAAGGAAGAAATGAGATCGAAGTCAAACAATGAAAAAGGTTCAAGAGATGGCGCAGTTTTCTTACCATATTTGTTTTGTTTTGTTATTGTTATTTTTTTTTTCTTTCTCCCATTCTTTTCCCTTTTAATTCTCCTTAAAAGTTATTATTTTGTTGTATATGAGTGAGTTACATGTGTGAATATCTTCTTTCTTTTTTTCTTTTTCCTTTGCATTCTTTTTGTAATTTTGTAACTATAGAATTTTGGGTAATTTTTTTTTTATTTACTCTATTTTATTGTAATTGATTTGTCCATGATGATAGGTCCTAGAACGGAAGACATGGAAATTTGGGAGATCAAGAAGGATGAAATTCCTGTGAAAAATAAGGCCATGAGTCAATGCTTGGTATTTGTAGAAAAAAGTGTACCAAAAAAAAAAAAAAAAGTCTCATCGCACACACGAAGCATGTATGATAAGGCAAGTATTTATGATAGGAGTACTAAGAATTTTGTATTTCAATGTTCACTTCTCCCTCACTTGTGTATTATCCATTATAAATGGCCTTTTTGAATATATAGAAAGTAATGGTTAATAGTTTAAGCAATTCATAATTAGATTAGTTTCTCTTTAAAATTTTATTTTATACCAAAGAACTTGATTTTGAGCTATATAAATAAGTATTGAACTATATATAAATATATATATGTGTGCGTGTGTGTGTGTGTGTATATGTATGTATGTATATATGTATATGATTCGTAGCATAATTTTGTCAAATGCAACACTTATTCTTAGTAGTAATTGTATACATATTTTGATTGAATTGTCCAACCTTAAGAATATGTTCTTGATTCTATGGAAAAGGTGAATGCTCATCTTCTTCGTTGCTCCTATCTTAAAGTAGAAATTACCAAATATACTTGTTGGTTGAGCAAATTGGAGACGTCAATTTGGCAGGAAGAAATTCCATTAACAATGTAGCCTTTTTATTGCTAAGAATGGGACAAATCTTGGGATTTAAAAAAAAAAAAAAAAATCTATTTATAGTTTGAAAATCTTAATGACCTTTTTGTTTTTTGATAAATTGCAAAAAGACTTGAAGCATGCTACACTAAGAATGGCATAAATTGACTAGAAACATGTGATTATTATTTGGTGGACTTTAAAATAAATAAATAAATAAATAAATAATGCCGTTTCATCCATAAGTAATATCAACATGATAAATTTTTTCAAGATCATAGCTTGGTTTCTGTCATTGTTAAACATGTTCTTAATGAAGTTTCTCATTTGTGCAATTTGACAGTAAGATTATCAAACATTCTATTTCTTTTTTGCTAAACAAAAACCAACAAGAGGGTCCCCACGTTTTGTTGATCCATATTTTTCAAGAATCATATATGGAAAGACTTAAACAAAAACCAGCTATGTGTCTAGAAACTCACAATTATAACAATATATTTATTTGATTTTATTTTACTGAAGGAGAGCTTCACATACCCAACCAATAATGAAATATTCAAAAGAAAAAATTGTAAATATAAAATTTTAAAATCCATTGAATGAGTTGAGACTTACTAGCATGTCGCACAAGTTCATAAGTAGTTTAAAATAAAAGCCAAAGCTAAATCAAGAGTCCACACACACACCCAAACATATATAAAAACATAAACATATATATATACACACATACATACAACCCAACACACTAAATTCAACAATTAATAATCTATAGGAAAAAAAACTAATTGAGTAACAAAATACTTTAATAACATTAATTTAAATGAGTATATACACAAATTTACAAAGAATAACAAATTTAATAGGTTTTGGATGGAAATTATAAGGTTATTTCATATGTACTTTTATCTTTGATTTAAAATTATACTTATTTATATAATTTTTTACTCACCAACTTATAAGCATAAATGTTAGTGATACCTCAGTCTAAAACGTTAATGTTTTTTAGCTGAGAAAAATTCTATAATTGTGAATGACAAAAAATATATAGAGAGAAATTGTATTGGAAAAGCACTAAATAAGTATGAAATGAAAGAAAGATAAAACATTAAAATTGATAAAATAGTTTGAACAACATTGCCGTTAGCATTGTAGTTGCCACATCTTGAAAATCTTATGTTTACTTACATTCTCAATGTGATGTTAACATAGGTAGTTTTTTGTTTTTTTTTTTCAAAAGTCATTGTAGTTGCCACATCTTAAAAGTATTTTTTTTTTTTACCAACCTTCTATGTACTATATTCTCATGGATTTTTCCATTTTCAGTTTTAAAAAGAAATATTACGTGTGTCAGAAACAACATTGGTATTTAATACAATATAATGAAGGTCCCTGATGACTTGTGTTTACTTTAATTTTGGATATAAGGTAAGTAATATTATATATACCTTAATTTTGGATTATCTCCTTCAAATTTCTTTATCGTCATTTTAAAAAAATTATAATTATTTTATTGAAATTTTTTATTATTTTACTAATTGGGTACAGAGATAGTTCTTTTAGCTTTGCTTTACATAAACAATCACTTAGATGTTAATATAAACATAAGTTGACCTAACATTTTCAAGATGATGGTCATATGGGTGGTCGTTTTGCTTTTATTTTAAAAGAAAGGTTAGTGCCAAAGGTATGCGTGTGTATATATAGGGGTGCGCATACACATATACAAAAAGGCATCTAAACATAAACATACACATAACATATGCTTATACACGAATTAACTAACTAAATTCAACCATTAATAATTTATAGAAACAAAGAACTACTAAATGAGTATATATATATTTGTTCATAAATTAAATTTAAATGTTTATAAAAAATTCATGAAGAAGAAAAAATGTAATGAATCTCAAAAGATAATTTCATGAAAGGTGTCTTCATGTCTCTTCCCTTGATGTTATGAACTATTAGGAAAATGGATTTTAACATAAATTATTTTCAACATTAAACGTGTAAGAAATTTATATTATATGTTCAGTTGTTTGTAATTGTGTCTAAATGTTTTTCTTATTATTATTATTTTTTGATAAAAATAATGTAACTTTATTAAGAACAAAAAAAAAAAAAAAAATTATATCTTGAATCAAAGCTAATTCAAAGATAGTAGGATTTTTCTCTATTCATGTTATAACTAGCAATATTTTTAGCATGCTGAGCCAAAAGATGTGTTGGGTGATTGCCCAGTCTTCTCACATGGGTTACCATGATTTTCATGCATTAATTGTAATAATGAAGCATATCATCATGTGATAGCGGGCTATGTTGGACTATGCAGCAGTCCAAGCATATGGTTTGACAATTGATCCTTTGCCTCCTTGGAAAAGACATGATGTAAATTCTAAATGTGGTTAGAATTTTTTTTTTTTTTTTTTTGATGTCACTGTTTATAAAAAAAAAAAAGAAACCTATGTCATTCCCCAATCAATACTGGGCATTAATAGTAGAGTTGCCATTTATACTGATTGTTTTTCACTTGATTTTCTGATCCTGTTTCCATAACTTTTCTTCTGTTTTGGTTGGTTGGTTTTTTTTGGCTCATTTTTGGTGATCAAGTATTCTTTATATCAAACACTATATGCAGTGAACTGCAGTTGATTAGATAATTTAGTCGTATTCGAGGCAACTACCCTCCTAGAGATAAAGGATCTCTAGGAAGAGAAGAATATTGGGGTTAAATTCTACTTGCCTCATTTTATTCATCTCAATGCTTAAATACACTGAACTGGAATTCAAATTAACAAGATAACTCCTAATCCTATCAGCTAGAGTTCTATCACTAGATAGACTCCATCCTAACCACAACTTAATTCAAATAACAATCAGATTCAAATAACACATTATCCTAACACACAACTAAATTATAAAATTCCAATGATAACTACTACGTGAGGCAATATCTTGATCCCCATAACTTATCCTTTAGCCACTGTCTGACTCAGCAACTCCTTCCGACTCCATGTGTCCATGGGACATAACATCTTGTGTTTGCACCCCAGCTTCAAGAGCAGGGACATTAATATTTTCTTGCATGTGAGGTGAAGGTATGTCTTCTGGATCTCTCTTTGGTTTTACCCATCTACCATGAGCATTACAAACTAATCCCTTGTTGGCCAATTGGTACCAACAATCTGGGATCCTGAGCTCATCCACCAACATGTCACATGCCTTGTTCACTAAAGCAACATCTCTCCTAGCATCTGCCCGAAATGTTGAGGTAGTACTAACAAACCCATCCACAAGATGAAGATATGTTTCAAGGCTATGGAACCCAGGCAAATTTAATCCACGTTTAAGGTAAGGTGATGAATGAATATCGAGTTTCAATTCGGCTCCAACATGGGTGTAAAAAAGCCCTAGCAGAGAACCTGGCAAATCTGGTACTACGTCTTGCTCAGTTACCACTCTAAAGGTTTTAACTCCCAATTGGTGAAGCTCATCTCTGAAAGCAATGTTGCCTACCCTTGGTGCACCAAAGGAAACCGCACTAACGGGAAGGTCATGAATAGTTGATGCAGCTTCATAAGCATTGAGGAGAGCCAATGCACCACCCAAGCTATGTCCAGTGATTGTGAGGCTAACGGCTTCACTTTTTTCCCTATAAAATTCTACAAGCCTTGTCACTTCTTTTATGACTTGCTCTGAGGCACTAGATTTGTTGTACCAAGAAGAGTCATTCTTAGATTTGTAAATACTACGAAATCCATGTTCAACCTTAGCATCCCCGTGCCCATATGGTTCCAACTTCCATTGCAGATCCTTATGCCACTCCGTTGGTGCCACGGTTCCACGCCACGCCACCACAATATCTCTCCGCCCAATCCTACGTGTCTCCTCATCATCACTGACCGCCACGTAGCCCATCCAATTGGAATCGTTGCTCCACGTGTCCACCAATTTTGACCTCTCCAACCATTGAGGCATGTTTACATGTGACATGGCATAAATATACCTGCTGACCTTATAGCCATTTCTACTGAGGCCTAATGTTTCGAATAACTTGTGACGATTGTACCGGCAGCTTCCACGATACTCCGAGTAAGAATCGAAATCAAAAGCATCATATGTTGCTTGTGCAAATTCTCCATATTTGATGATTTCTCTTCGAAGCCAAGGATGAAGAGGATCCAAGAGCCTCTCCCAATTTGAGGAAGCATCCTTGTGATAAAAGATTTGGGCTATGACCTCCTTAGGAGAAGTTGTAGGAGTAGAGAGTTTCTCTTCACCATATAAGTGAATATTAGTACGAGGAGGGGATTCAAGATGGAGGTGGAGGAGGTGTGAAAGTGCCTCGATTAGACTTGAAACGCAGTTAGATGTTTTTGCTTGGGGTCGATCAAGAACAACCTGTTGATGGGCATGGGCAAGGTCGTGGATTTTGAGGAGCTTGTTCATGATGGGTTGAGAGGTAGTAGGAAGAGTTCAAATTGCAAAGGATAGATCACCTTTTGAAACTGGAAATGCTTGAAATTTGGTGGTTGAAGATTTTGATTATGGAAAAGTGGAGAAGACATATATATATTAGTTGAAAGGAGTTGACTGAGTCCTAACTAACTTGGTCTTAATAAGTGAGAGAGAATGGAATTGGTAAGATAGAACACTCATTCTTTTTTATTTCCTTAAAATTTTAAATTTTCATTCCTCCCGAAATTGGGAAAAATTGGAGGGAATGAAATTAGATTTAATAATTTTTTTTTTTACTAAAACTTCCAAAATACTCCTATATATTCAATCATTTATTTTAAAATAAGGGTCTAATAGTAATATTGTCATAAAATAATTTCATTCTATTCCTTCCATATTGCTCCCAAACAGGATTACTTACATTCCATTCATTTTTATTGCTTTCCATTCCTTTATTTTAAAACATCCAATCAAGGTTACTTAATTCCATTCCATTCCATTATTTTCCATTGTTTTCCCTTACTTAAATACATTCTATTCTATTTCATTCATTTCCATTCTTTTATGATCATTTCATTCCATTACATTTCATTTCCTTATGAACTCTCAAGCAGAGGCTAAAGAAATTTCCACGCGGAGTTAGAAACTATCAAATATTAGAATATTGACTAGTTATTACAGACGTTGACGGAGTTTCGATGAGGGTACTATTGAATAGAATTAATTGTTCATCTCTTCACACCCAAGTGTGGAAATCATTCTTCTAAAAAAATAAAAACTGTATTCCTTTAAATCAAAATGGAGCACTTAAATTTGAAGAATGAAACTACAACCCATCAAAAGCATTTATTTTTGTTGTCATATTTTGGCGTAGAAGAATTATGCATTCTTATAGTGTCTGTTTAATATGTGGTTTTGAAATTGTACTTTTTTAAAATACAACTTTTTAAAATCTTACGTATCATTTATACTACTATTTAAGGGGCTGCACTTATTTGGACCGGATTTTTTTAGGTTCCAAAATACCCCTATGGTTTACATTTAAGTAAGAGCAAAACTTGAGGATAACAAAGTAAAAATATATCTTTAACTCTCACCTAAAACATTTCCTATACACATCAAAAAAAAAAAAAAAAACATTTCCTATAAAATAGGATTACTCTTCCACTAACCTACTTTTTCAAAACAACAATACGTTTGTTATTATTTTTTTTTTCCTTTAAAAAAAAGTTATCTTCAAATCAATTATTTTTTAAAACATCCTCAAGTTTATCAAAAAAAAAGAAAAAGAAAGATGTATATTACAATTTATTTAAAATATTTTCTTAACTTCCTTTTAAAAATTAAAAACGGAAAACCTATTGAAAAAAAAAAAAAAAAAACCCACGTTTCTATCAAAAAAAAGCTATCTACCCTGTGATTAAGGTTTATCCTTTAATTTTTTTTTTCGTTGTCTATTTCATTTTTTTTAAACCCATGTCTAACTTTCCCTTAGTTGGTTATTTTATTTTATTTTTTTCTCTTTTGTATTCACGTTTCCCTTACTCATACTCCCTTCACTTTTTTTTTTTTTCAAATAAATTCTTCTTTATTTATTATTTTTTATAACAATTATTTTTTTTCTATACTACTATTTAAGGAGTTTCTCCTGTTTTTCTATACTACTATTTAAGGGGCTTCCCCTGTTTGGATTCCTCATTTTTTAGCTCAAAAATGTCCCTACACCTCTATATTTAAGTAAACACAAAACTAAAGGACATTCCGGTAAAAATTCACTTTCCTTTATTTTTTTTTATGCCTAAAATACCCTCATCATACCCACTTACAAGTTTTCAACTAACGGGGATAGATATGTAAATTAAAACTCCTACACTTTAAAACCCATAAACTCACGTATGTTTTGCAGTTTCTATCTCACTTTCTCTCTCTCATTCTTCTTCAAATTGAAGACATCTAGTTTAGCTCTACATCTTCCTTTTTATTTCTTCAAATTAAAGATATTTACGTCAGAGGCTTCAACAAAATTTCAGGTTCTATCTTTTGCAAGTTCTTCTTTGTTTTCTTTTCTTTTCTTTTCTTTATTTATGATTGACTTTCTTTGAGTTCTACTTTCTTTCTTTTTTCCTTATATGTATCATGTTAACTCTATTTTTTTTCTTCATATATATTTTTTCTTTTTAAGAAAGTTTTCTTTTTTCCTTGAGTTCTACTTTTTTTTTTTTTTAATAATAATCACGTTAACTATCTTTTTAAAAAAAAAATGTAATTTTGAAATGTTGGTGGTGACTGAATGTATATGTTTTTGGCGTTAAATTTTTTATTTTTTTATTTAGGTTTGTAGCAACCTTGAGTTCTACTTCTTTCTTCTTCTTCTTCCTTTTTTTATTTTATTTTATTTTATTTTTTTTAATGTATCACGTTAACTCTTTTTTTTTTTTTTTTAATGTAATTTTGAAATGTTGTGGTGACTGAATAATTTTAAACGTGAGTAAGGAAAGTGAAGTGAGTTTGCTTTGAAAACTAACATAAAGTTGTCCTATTTTGTAGGGAGTTAGATATGTATCTTTATTTTGAACAATTTTAATAGGATTTTTAGGAAAAATGATCTCATCAAAATTTAAATCAAACACAAACTCTAACAAACTTATGCTATTATCTTTAATAACACGCACGCTAACTTTGGTTTGTTGATTAAAGTTTTTTTTTTTTTTTTTTTAAATACTTGGTTTAACCCTAAATCTTTTATCTCTTTCAGGTTCACATACGCACAAATTTTTTGGATTGCATTGAGGAGTTATTGGAATGGAATATTAGATAAGTTCGGGTGAGAGACTTTACAAGAATTATTATAGGTATTAAACCTGAATAAAGTTTTTTTTTTTTTTTACCATCATTGTATATGTTTTTGGCGTTAATTTTTTTTTATTTAGGTATGTAGCAACCTTGAGTTCTATTATTATTATTTTTTTAATATGTATCACGTTAACTCTCTCTCTCTTTTTTTTTTTAAATGTAATTTTGAAATGTTGGTGGTGACTGAATGTATATGTTTTTGGCGTTAAACTTTTTTATTTTTTTTATTTAGGTATGTAGCAACCTTTTTTTTTTTTTTGGCATTAAACTTTTTTTTTTTTTTTTTTTATTATGCATTTGTGTTTGTGAGAAGTTCAACTACTGAGAAGTTTTTTCTTAATGAACGTGGGGAGTGTTTTGGTGTATTGGGAGTGGTTTTTTTTTATTATTATTATTTTTTATAGAACTTTTTTTTTTCAATAGGAACGTGGGTAGATATTTGATAGAGTATGTGTTTCTTTTTTATTAGTTTTTTTTTTACTTGAATTTCTAAAGGTTTTGCAAGGAAGAGTTTTTTATTTTTATTTTATTTTTATAAACTAGTAGGATGAGTTTGTATTTGTGAGAAGTTATGTGGGTAGATAATTGGTAGAGCGTTATTTGAACGTGGGGATTTTTTTTTTTTTTTTTTTTTTTGGGTTGATGAACGTGGGGAGTGTTTTGGTGTACTAGGAGTGTCTTTTTTTTGGGTGGCCGAGGTAGTTTTTTTTTTTAAAAAAAGAACGTGGGATAGTATTTCAATGTGGGTAGGAATTTATTTAGGATATAATTTACTATTTTAACCCCATTTTGATTAGTTTAGATTAATTAAATTAGGGGTACTTTTTACAGTAAAAAAAACAATAACTAACTTTTTGAATCCTCTTAATATATACAGATCTTAATATATACAAATAACACGCACGCTAACTTTGGTTTGTTGATTAAAGTTTTTTTTTTTTTTTTTTTTTTTTTTAATTCTTGGTTTAACCCTAATTCTTTTATCTCTCTCAGGTTCACGTACGCACAAATTTTTTGGATTGCATTGAAGAGTCATTGGAATGGAATATTAGATAAGTTCGGGTGAGAGACTTTACAAGAATTATTATATGTAAAATGGGGGCGGACCCACCTTAAGACAAAGGGGGACCATGGAAACCCAAAATTTTAAAAACGTTTCTATTTATATCCTTACTAAAAAGACCATGGTCCACTCAAAAAATTTTTAATGTATATATTCTTGAAAGTGTATGCACATTCATAAATAAGGCCAAAAAAAAAAAAGGTAAGTTATATATAATTATCTCAAAATATGTCAATTATATATATATATATATATATATATATATATATATAGTGCGTTAAAAATTTATAGTGTACATTGAAAATACACAATTTTTAACTTTAAGAGGTTGACTAAGTGATTCTTAAGGCCCCTCATAATATCCGTAAGATTCTCGGTTCAAAACCTCTTGCTAGCATCTTGGGGCTGCCATCAAGGGAATCTTCTTTGTAATAACTTGGTGTGTGGGGCAAGGAGATTGTATACACCTGAGGAATTATTATATGTAAAATGGGGGCGGACCCACCTTAAGACAAAGGGGGACCATGGAAACCCAAAATTTTAAAAACGTTTCTATTTATATCCTTACTAAAAAGACCATGGTCCACTCAAAATTTTTTTAATGTATATATTCTTGAAAGTGTATGCACATTCATAATGAGAGACTTTACAAGAATTATTATATGTAAAATGGGGGCGGACCCACCTTAAGACAAAGGGGGACCATGGAAACCCAAAATTTTAAAAACGTTTCTAGGCCATAGTCTCAACTACAATTCTCAATCATGTTGGACTTGGATGACACCTTTCCACAATGTATCATTATGAGATGCAGAAAAAATGTGGAGTGTACACAACGATTAGTGTGGATGGGAAGAAATTTCATCCTATTCCAATTGGTTAGGTTAGTATGGTCCTATTCCAATTTGAATTTTGTATACAAGTAATAATCAATGAAACTTCGGCCTCAAATAAGTTGGACTTTCGGCAAGAGAGAAAATTGATGTCTAGACAAATCAAGCTAAGGCCGACTAAAATGGACCATATTCTTAATTTCTTATCTTGATTTGTTCCATGTACAAGACTTATAGTCAATGCTTGGCTTATAAAGTTGAACATCTTATCTAAAGTCCATCCTCTGAAAACTTGAGAAAAAATTCATTTAAACCAACACAATATATAAATTATAAAGGAATCAAAGAAAAATTGTCAAAAATAATGAAAATTTAATCTGTGCTTAAATTTTTCTAAGGATGAACACAATAGCAATATTCATTTTTTAAAAAAAAAAGATAAAAAAAAAATTGTGCTTATTTTGTACATATGATAAAGTCCTATCACAAAGTTTTTTGAGACTCATGCTGATTAGTGATTAGAAGTTATAAAAGAATAATTATCAATATACATATACACACACACACACACACACACATAAAGCAGAGATCTCATGCGGGAATGCATGAGGTCTTGCCAAGTGACGCTTTAATTTTGCATTTAACATTTTTTTTACCTCATTCATTAAGTTTTTTTTACTGTTACTCAAAAGTTTACATTAACTTATTTTCCCGTTATCTCATTAATCTCTCATTAATTTCCTAAGCTTACATCATACCTTTCTCTCTTTTTCATTTTTTTTAGCATACCTACCATTTTAATATTTTTTTTTAAAAAAGCAAAAAAATAATAATTAAAGACTAATAGTAATAACTAACTAGATAAGCCCTTGGAGAGAGATAAAAAGACACAAAAATGCTACAGATACAAACTATTTTACAACATTTTTACAAACTGCTGATGTGGTTTTAGCATTTTCCAAATAGTTATTGTAAGTAAAAATGTGATGTTAGTGATGGACTCATATTAGAACTAGTAAAAATTTGACACATCAGCAATTTGTAAAAATGTTGTAAAATAGTTTGTGTCTGAATGGTTTTAGACCCCTTAACACAACCGGATTAATCTAGTTAATTAGCTAAGTGATTAACTTAGTCAAATTATGCAAATCTACGTTATCACAATCAAACAATCATATCAAGTATATAGCAGCAGAAAAATAAATAACACAAAGATATGATGACCCAAGAAACCATACGGTAAAAACCTGGGGAGGATTTAACCTAACTATTCTCAAGGTAAACTTGAATCCACTATCTTGAAAGAATCGAAGTTCATACAATAAGACTTACAAGCCCCCACGCTCGACTTCTTACTGCTACCCACCAGTAGAACTAACTGACACGACCACGTGCAAGCTCCGAGACCACGAATTCCTTCTTTCTTGAATTCTCCAGCAAGTACAAGCACCCACGCTTATTTTTCTTTAGGCTTCAATGGCAGCAACTGAGTTGATCATCAAGGTGTAGATAACATCTTCTCCTTGAAAACCCTAAGTTTTGTGTAAAGGAAAACTCCTCTAGATCTCACAAGAGATTTACACAAAACAGTAATATTAGCAACAATACAACTCTCAAGCAACCAAGACTTTAGAGAGGTTTGGGTACAAAACCCTAAAACCAAAAGAGGCACAAGAGGCACTCTAATCTCTCTCTCTTCAGTCTCAAAAACATGGCTTAGGGTTTCCTTTATATAGTGGGAGAAGTAGATCTGAAACCTTAATCCTTAATGGGCTTAAGCTGGTATTTGGGCCGACTTAAAATTCTGCAAATATGATTTTCGATTGATCGAGCCTGTTCTTCGATCGATCGAACCAGGCAGAATATGAAGTCTTCATCCTGTAGCTTGTATGTTCTTGAATCTTGACTTGAATCACCTTGAGCATTGTCTAATAAAACCTATAGACTCTAAGATATATATCTAAACAAGTTTGTGTTCACGATTTGCCAATTGTTCTAAACATTTAGAACCTAACAGTGTCTGTAGCATTACTCTTGTATATATTACCAAAATAAACGACCTGAGACTGACAAAACATTTGAAAGAGAGATAAAGAGATATCTGAGGGGTCGCCGCCTCTATCATATTGGCCTCCCACCACCATCAAGACACTGAAATCCCTATAGGTATTTTTTTTCTTTTTCTTTTCAAATTAGGGGTTTAAATATGATTTAGGTTTGGGTCATTTGGTTGGATAGTTTTTGTTTTGGGTATATAAGTAGAGAGAATACTTGGTACGCAATGTAAAGCTATATTCTACCATGATTTTAAATCATCTGTAAGACATGTATACACACTTACCCACACCATGTTTTAACATCGCACTATCGATGAGTAAAAGACAGTGAGAGAGTTCGACATACTTTTATTTCATAGTATTAAATATATGAATACAACACAAATTAGGGATGACAATTTTGCCTCGCCCCACTTTGACCCGCCCCGCAAAGGTGGTAGGGCGGGGATGGGGCAATATTTTGTCCCCGCACCCTAGGGCGGGGCGGGGATGGGTTTAGTATTTTTATCCCCAACCCACCCCACCCCGCACTAATAAGGACTATAATTATAAATTTAGTAAACCCTAAATCACTAATATTTAAAGTGAAACACAAGAGTACAAGACATGAGATAAAATATTTTTTATTCTAAAACCCTATTTCTATTGCCGCCTCTGACCCATCCCTCTTCTCTATAGTCCATACATGTTTTTCAAGGTTCATCTCATTCACTATCTTCCCTTTGTTTTAGTGTTTCTTAAATCAGTTTTTTTTTTCAATTTAAATTTTGGTTCTTTTTTTTCTATCTAAAATTGGTATTTTTGTTTATAGCTATTGAAGCAGCACAGTTGAAAGGAAAAAAGGCTTGTCACGTTACGTAGTGCTTCTAGACTTCCAATAGGCAATAGGTTTTTTTTTTTTTTTTTTTTTTTTTTTTTTTTTTTTGAGTAAACAGTAATATTTCACGAAAATAATGATAGGTAGTAGGTTTGTTTGATGTTTTTTGCACATTGTTTCATATATTTGACTATAGTAGGCAGTAGGTTTGTTTAAATACTTGGATTTTAAAACATTTTGTTTTGTTGTGATTTATATTATTGTAGCAAAAAACTTATATATATATATATATATATATAATTGTATTAGGGGCGAGGCAGGTCCTGCAAGGCCCCAAGGGGCGAGGATGGGGCAAGGTAGTTTGCCCCGCACCCCGGGGCAGGGCGGGGATGGGGAAGGGCAACAACCATGCGGGGCGGGGACGAAGATCCCATCCTCCGGCCCCGTCCCGCCCCATTGCCATCCCTAACACAAATTAGTTGATTTTCATGGTCCCGTTACTCTTTTGCATTTATTTTTGGTTTCATGATTTAAAAAAATAATAATAATCTTACCTTGAAAATGCTATAAATATGCAGTGAAACTACTAAATTAATTTTTAATATCTCAAAATGTATATGTTTCTTTACTCTAATTTAGTTTACTTTTTTTATAATATATGTGCAACACTATCCAATACCGTCAATTATTCGATTGTATATAAAAATAACTTTTTTTTTTTTGAAACTGTATATAAAAATAACTTTTGAAGTGGTTAACGCCACTATTTTTTATCATAAGAAAAGTAAAATGTTCATATCTCTTGAGAATGTACCTCATACAGCATGTATATGCACTCTTGAAGCACTTTTGTTGCAATAACAATATTTAAATGATTTTAGGACTAAAAAAAAAAAAACCATCAACTCCACACTTCCATCGCAACTGCTTTAGCACAAGGAAAACAATATATATATATATATATATATAGATCATCCTTTAAAAAAAAATTAATATGTTTATCATAATTAAGGGAAATCCTAATGGACACTTCACTTGAGCATATGTGAAAAAGGCATATACATACCACAAATGGTAAAGGTGAAAGAAAAAAAGTTGCTAATCCCTTTTAATATGGTTAATAGCTTTGCTTCAATTAGTCGCCCAAACAACATACCGCTTATTTATACCACAACCACAAGTGACAATGCAGCTTTCGCCATCGGTACTTGCTAATCTGAAAGTACAGATTTCTTTAATAGCTCTACCTTCGTTTTTTTTTTTTTTTTTTTTTTTTTTTGTGGCTAATATGTCTTTACTAAATTAAAATCAAACCACAAAAATCATATAAAAATCACCAAATTAGAGTTTAAAATTATAATTAAATTTTTAAAAGAAATCTAGGCAAAATTGCACAAAAATTCCATATAACTAAGTCAAACTTAGGAATATTGGACCCTTTTTCCTTTGTATTTGTACGGTCCCCGTACCATGACCCATAACGGGCCTTGGACCCTGACCTGGGTATATGGCCCATAAGGCCTCTCCCTCTGCCTAGCGGCCCATCCCCGAGTCACACAAGCTGCGGGCCCAAACCTTGCGTTTTCACCGTTTCTCGTTGAACCCCTTCCCGAGCAGTGATAAACACTCGGTTCGCGAGACATCCCTCCCTGTGCCTACCGGCCTTGCCTCGGAAAGGCACTGCAGCCGGGAACTATCGTGGAGGTGGGAACCAAGTTCCAACGCCACCCTCACCGCTTCCCATGCCTACCTAACTATCCACTTACGATCGATAATACTGGACCGCCTGTTGCACTTATTGGCAAACAATTATGACCTCTCCGCTATTCTGTGAATTATAAATACAAGAAGTTTTGAGGAGACAAGGGTTGGAGAATAGAAGAAAGGAAGAGTAGAAACAAAGAGAAAACAGAGTGAGGAAGTGGTTCAGACCCCCGAGGAGAGAAAAACGATTCCATTGGGCCTTGGCGTTTAGAACGACCCAGTGTAGGAAATCCAAACCCACTATACAAGTAAGTTGTGAGCCCAAGTGAGGCCCAGCCCAACGGGTTTCGGTTTTGGGTGCGCACAATTGGCGCCGTCTGTGGGAAATCCTACTAAGCAGTGGTTCCGCTGAGACTCGCGTGCAGGAAAGATGTCTGGAAGTAACGCCGAAAGTGGCTCAGCAGGGTCTTCTAGGGGCTCTACCTGGCGGGAACGGAGGCAGAAGAGACGCGAGGATCCGGCTTACGAGCAACTGGAAGAGCGGTCTGGCCTTGGAGAAGGGTCGTATCAAACGGGGAGAACGGTATCCCATGCTTCCAGGCATAGGCAGCCCGACGTCAGGGATGAAGAGCTTGAGCGGCTGCGGAGGTTAGTACAGGACCTGGAGTTGGAAGCACGAAACGAACGCCCCCGAGCCGATCAATACGACCGAGATAGAAGGCCGGACGCCGAGGAAGAGAGACGCGGGACGGGCTCGAATCGACCGGGATCCCGCCACCACAGGGAGCGCTCACACTCGAAGGAGTCTCGTCGCCGCCGAGACCGCTCCCACTCAGCGGAATCTCACCGGCGGCAATCGCTCTCGGTCCCGGGAATACGGGAATCGGGGCTCGGATTCTCCGGAGGGACGACCGAGGAATGCAGCCATGGATGCTATGAGCCGTGCATTGCGCAGGGCGGCTCGGTCACCATTCTCAGCAGACATTGAGCGAGCACCGATGCCGGACAGATTTACGCGCCCGCCGTTCAATTCGTATGGGGGGAAAACGGACCCCGTGGAGCATGTCAGCCACTATATCCAGATGATGTCTTTGCATACCTGCAATGACGCTCTGATGTGCAAGGTTTTTTCCTCCAGCCTCGGTCCCACGGCCTTAAGGTGGTTCAACGGGTTGCGTAAGGGCTCCATTCACAGTTTCGCCGAGCTAATACAGGAGTTCGGTTCCCGTTTCGTGACGTGCAGCCGGGAACAACAACCGGTGGACGCGCTGCTGTCTATGAAGATGAGGGCAGGGGAAACCCTCCATGATTACGCTAGCCGATACCGGGAGCTCTACAACGAGATTGGCGGAGGGAACGAGAAGATCGCGGCGAGCACTTTCAGTATGGGATTGCCTGACGAGTCGGGGTTGAGGGAATCATTAACCAAGAAACCTCCCGAGGATATGAGGCAGCTGATGAGGCGCATCGAGGAGTACAAGCGGTTGGAAGATGACAGAATACAAAGCAAAGGCAAGGCACAGGTGACAGATCGTCCTCGGCTGAGCGGTTTTCAATAGAGGGCACGGGGAAATTTGAGGATTCAAGAGCCAGTAGCGCCGATAGGGGAGGTGAACGTGACGTTCAAGGAGCCCGTGCATAAAATTGTGGATAAGATCAAGCACGAGCCGTACTTCAGATGGCCGAACCGGATGGCTGGTGACCCCTCTAGGAGGAATCAGAACCTATACTGCACCTACCACAAAGACCGGGGGCATACTACCGAGCAGTGCCGAGTGTTAAGGGACCATCTCGGGCAGTTGGCTAAGGTGGGACACCTCAAGGATTTTGTGACGGATGCCGGGAATCGGGGAACAGGACATGGCGCCCCACACACAGGGAATCCCCTTCCGCCCCCTCTTGGGATAATTGACGTTATCCACGTCGCCCCGAAGGGCACATCAACGGCAAAAGGGAAGGAGGTGCTGACAATGATGTCGGTAGAGGGGAGTACGGGCGTGCCGCCTCCCGCGAAGAAGATCAGACCTACCCGAGAGCCGATCTCTTTCGACGACAGTGATTTGGAAGGAACCATTCAGCCGCACGACGACGCATTGATAGTCACGGCAAGGATCGGCGGTTTCGTCGTGAAGAGAATAATGATAGACCAGGGAAGCGGAGCGGATGTTATGTACCCGGACCTATTCAGGGGGCTCGGGTTGAGGAATGAGGATCTGTCGAAGTATAACACTCCCCTGGTTGGGTTCGATGGGAAAATGGTGGCGCCCGAGGGGCGAATCTGTTTGCCCGTGAACATGGGGGGCAAGGAGGCGATGGTGAGCTTCTTCGTAGTTACCTCGTACTCCCCATACACGGCAATTTTAGGGAGGCCATGGATACATGCAATGGGGGCTGTCCCGTCTACTCTGCACATGAGAGTTAAGTTTCACACTGACTATGGTGTCACGGTGATACAAGGAAGTCAGCAGGCGGCCAGGCAATGTTTGATCGCCATGGTCGATTGGAAGGAGCAGACCGGCCAGAAGGACCAAGTCGACCCCAAATGTTGGTCGTCGGGGACGCCTTTATAGCAATTACAGGGCCCGCCAGAGGTCGCGCGCGCCGAGAACATGCTCAAGGTAAAGGTGTTGCCGGATACGGACAAGTACTTCAAAATAGGGGAGAGCATGGAGGACAGGGAAAAAGTAGAGATGTTGCTACTCCTGATGCAGAATGTGGATGTATTTGCATGGAGTCCATACGAGGTGCCCGGGGTGGACCCCAAATTCATCGTTCATAGACTTGGGGTAGACCCCTCATTTGCCCCTAAAAAGCAGAGGCCGAGGAGATCGGCCTGGGAGCACTCCGAGGCAGTAAAAGTGGAAGTTCAGAGGTTGAAAGAGGCAGGGGTGATACGGGAAATCTTCTTCCCGGATTGGTTGGCGAACACTGTGGTAGTGAAGAAGAAGAACGGCAAGTGGAGAGTCTGCGTCGATTTCACCGATCTGAACAGAGCTTGCTCGAAAGACCCTTTTCCCATGCCAAAGATTGATCAGCTGGTGGACGCCACGTGCAGGCACCTGAGGATGAGCTTTCTGGACGCTTTCCAAGGGTATCACCAGATCGCCCTGGCGCCCAAGGATCAAGAAAAAACAGCGTTCATTTCCCCGGAGGCAAATTACCACTACACGAGGATGCCCTTCGGACTGAAGAACGCCGGGGCCACCTACCAACGAATGATGACAAGAATGTTCCGAGACAAGATAGGGCGCACGGTCGAGGTGTACATCGACGACATGGTGGTTAAGAGCAAACAGGAAGCCCTGCATATGGGGGACCTCCAGGCGGTTTTCGAGGTTCTCCGACGACACAAGTTGCGCCTTAATGCGGAGAAGTGCGCGTTCGGCGTGGGGGCCGGGAAGTTCTTGGGGTTCTTGATAAGTACACGGGGGATCGAGGTCAACCCCGACCAGATAGAAGCTGTGAGGAGATTGAAGCCACCGAGCAACCCGAAGGAAGTGCAAATACTAACTGGGATGCTCGCCGCCCTTAACCGGTTCATCTCAAAATTTGCAGATCGCTGCCGACCATTCTACCAACTGCTGAAGAAATGGACTGGATTTCGGTGGAGCGAGGAGTGCGAAGAGGCCTTTGGGGATCTAAAGATTTATTTGGCGCGAGCGCCCGTGCTTGCGGCACCGGAGACGGGTGAGGATTTGTTCATGTACCAGGCGGTATCCGAGCACGCCGTGAGTGCTGTGCTACTGAGGGACAAAGGGATCCAGCAACCCGTGTACTACGTCAGCAAAACTCTTGTCGACACCGAGACTAGATACTTGCCCTTGGAGAAGCTCGTATTAGCTCTGGTACACGCCACCAGGAAGTTGCCGCACTACTTCCAAGCTCACACCGTACACGTCTTGACCGAGTACCCATTACAGTCGTTATTGAAGAGGTCGGATTTCACGGGCCGTATAGCCAAATGGGGGACTCGACTCGGTTCCTTCGACATTCGGTATAGGCCTCGAAGCTCGGTGAAGGGCCAGGTCCTTGCGGATTTTATCGCTGAGTTTACGCCCAGAGAGAAGGGGGAGATGGTTTACCAACTGGAGGCTCGACCATGGAAGATATTCGTAGACAGCGCGTCGAGCTCCACGGGAGCCGGTTCAGGGGTTGTTATGATCAGCCCCGAAGGAATACGACTAGAACACTCGTTTAGATTGGGTTTCAGGGCGTCCAACAACGAGGTAGAATATGAGGCTTTTCTGGCCAGACTGAGGGTAGCTTCGCACCTGGGGGCTCGGGAGATTGAGCTATACTCGGATTCGCGTCTGGTGGTTAATCAGGTGCGGGGCAGTTTTGAAGCCTGAGATCCCCAGATGAAGGCATACCTAGAACAAGCAAGGATAGTTATGACCAGCTTCAACACGGTGAAAGTTTTCCACATAGCCCGAACACAGAACAGACACGCCGATTCCCTGGCCACGCTAGCGTCGTCGGTAACCGAGGAAATACCACGGCAAATCAAATTCGAGCTTATTTCGGAGCCGAGCGTCGGGGTAATGAACGACTCAGGAACTACAGGGATCAATGTCACGGCCATCGCAGCACCTGCCCCGTGCTGGATCGACACCATTACCGACTTTCTGGCTGACGACCAATTGCCGAGTGACGAGAAGGAGGGCATTAGGATCCGGAGGATGGCTTCTCGGTATTGGTTGGCAGAAGACCGGACTTTATATCGAAGGTCTTTCGGAGGGCCATACCTTTTGTGCTTACGCCCGGAGAAGGTGGGCAAGCTCTTGGGGGAGCTACACTCTAGGGTATGCGGCGGCCATGTCGGGGGACGTTCGTTGGCGCACCGAGCGATGACTCAGGGATTTTGGTGGCCTCAGATGTAGAAAGACACCGCCGAGTATGTGCTTAAGTGTGAGCAGTGTCAGAAGCACGCCCCTCTGATCCATCAGCCTGCGGGCCACCTGAACCTGATCAGCAGCCCTTAGCCTTTTGCACAATGGGGGATGGACATCATCGGCCCATTCCTTCGGGCGACAGGTGGCCGAAAGTTCGTTCTGGTGGCCGTCGATTATTTTACCAAGTGGGCGGAGGCTGAAGCGTTGGTCAACATACAAGATGTGGAAGTGAAGAAATTCGTATGGAAAAATATCATCACCAGGTTCGGGGTGCCGAACACTATCATATCTGACAACGGACTACAGTTCGACAGCCGGGCATTCCGAGAGTTTTGCAGCGGTCTCGGCATCAGAAACAGATACTCAACTCCGGCTTACCCACAGGGCAACGGTCAGGCCGAGGCCGTGAATAAGGTGATTGTGAGTGGGCTGAAGAAAAGGTTGGAAGGAGCAAAGGGAAACTAGGCCGAGGAAGTTCCCAAAGTCTTGTGGGCTTACCGCACCACTCTTAGACGGTCAACCGGGGAGACCCCTTTCTCTCTTACGTATGGGGCGGAAGCCGTAATCCCTATCGAGGTGAATCTGTGCAGTGCGCGAGTAGCGGGGTTCGATCACGCCAAAAACGACGAAATGATGGTGGGATATTTGGACAAGGTGGAAGAGTACCGCGAGATGGTGACAATACGGCTCGCGGAATATCAGCAGAAGCTCGCCCAGAGATACAACCAAGGCGTGAGAACCAGGGAGTTTGTCTCCGGGGATCTGGTTCTCAGAAGAGCCGTGGGCAACATGCGGGACACTAGTGCCGGGAAGTTGGCGCAAACGTGGGAGGGACCCTATAGGGTCACGGCGGTAGCCGGCACCGGGGCTTATTTCTTGGAAGACCTAGACGAGAGACAACTGCCCCGACCATGGAACGTGCATAACCTCAAGAAGTACTATCATTGATGGGCGACCCTCCGAGCATAAGTTAACCAAGACCTGTTGTATATGTTTTGTTAGTTATACCAATGATGTTTTTCATGCAAATCCGCATTGTTCAAACCAAAATTCTCGGGTCGATCCCATTCACCGAGCATTGTTTGTTCTTGGCCGGTCCATTCTAAGGACAGAAACCTGACCCTCGGTTCGATCCTAATCACCGAGCAGGTGGAAACCTTCACCTTTTTACTCTAAGGACAGAAACCTGACTCTCGGTTCGATCCTAATCACCGAGCAGGTGGAAACCTTAGCCTTTTCATTCTAAGGACAGAAACCTGACTCTCGGTTCGATTTAATCACCGAGCAGGTGGAAACCTTAGCCTTTCTATTCTAAGGACAGAAACCTGACTCTCGGTTCGATCTAATCACCGAGCAGGTGGAAACCTTAGCCCTTTCTATTCTAAGGACGGAAACCTGACCCTCGGTTCGATCTAATCACTGAGCAGGTGGAAACCTTAGCCTTTCTATTCTAAGGACGGAAACCTGACCCTCGGTTCGAACCTCATAACCGAGCAGGTGGAAACCTAAGCCTTCTTATTCTAACAGAAACTACCCCTCGGTTCTAAACTGATCACCGAGCATGTTGAAACCTGACCTCGGTTAAATCATTATCGCCAAGCGTGTTGAGGCCTTACAATGGTCGGACGCATCTCAATAAAGAGGCAACCAATAAAAGTTCATTACTCGGTCAATACAAAAGAGCAACACAATAGAGTATTCATATTAAAGCATACAACTTAAATTAGCGTCTTGTTGCCAAAACCTGGCAACTCAAAATAAATAAAAGACAACATAAATAATGTATCTCGTCACCACAACCCGGTGACATAGGCAATTCCGCTCCTCAAAATTCTAAAAAAACAAAGGAAAAATAAGAAAGGGCTGGTTTTCAACTTTAGATGTCCACGGCATGAGCAGAGGATGCGTCCCCTTGAGAGTGTTGGTCGGCATGAGGAGTTGGCGGCTGGATGTCCCCCCCGGTTCGGTCCTTCATATGGGGGTGGCTGGTCCCCTCCATGTCGGTTGGCACTGCATGAGAATCGATGGCGTTCACTAGTTCCCTCATGCTGGAAGTCTCTTCTTCGTCAATAACGAGGGGCGCGGGATTCTCGGTGTGAGGGATGCTCGGGAATGGGATCTTGCTGCGATCCCTCAACGGAGAATCCTCGGGAACCCCCAACGCTTGAAGAGCGGCGAACCAACCCTCCTCAAACCCGAGCCTGTGGGCCTGGCGAATGACCGGTTCCGCTGAATTCTCGGCATCCGCGAACCCCTCGTTATACCACTTATTTTCACAAGTTTTCAGTGCCGCCTTCGAATCGGCCAGCTGCCCTTCCAGCATGGTATTCAGGCTCTGAGCCTCCGCCAATTTCAGCTCGGTGCCACCCAATTGCAGTTCCAGTTCCTCAGACTTCGTTTCGGCAAGGGCCTGGGCCTTCACGGCTGCAGCAATTTTACTCTCCGCCTCCGCGGCAATCTTCGACTTCTCCTTCGCCGTGGCCTCGGCAACATCCTTCAGAGCCTTCTCCCGCTCAACGTCCTCGGCCAGCTCCTTCATCCTCCCGTCCATAACGTACGACATTTGCGCAGCCTGACCACATAATATTCACTTTGTAGGGTAAAAGGGAAAATACACGTACAAAAGCAAATGGGAAACCGAAAATCGTAAAGAAAAGTGAAACACTTACCGCTATGGTGTGCCACTGCAAGCGCCTCCCCAAAGACTCATCCGTCGAATCCGTGAAGGCGTGCAAGTCCTCGGGCAAGAGGATGCCGCGTGCCAGACTCTGCGCCACATGGTCACCATGACCTTTGTCCCATACTCGGGCACTGGCCGTCGATGGGAGAGGCTCGCCTCCAAGTTGGAAGGAGGGTCGCCATGCCGCCGGAGCCCGGGAAGTGGATGCCAGGTCTATCCCGGTTTGCGCTACCGGTTCCCGGATGACGATACCGGCCGAGGGTCGGGGGGGGCACGTTGCCCGAGCCCGTCTGAGGCTGATCGGTTGTGCGCGGCCTTTTTCGAACTCGGGTTGGTGGGGCAGCGGGAGGCGAAGCATCATGGCCGGGTGTTTGTTGTTGTTGCACTGCAGGCCGGGCACTTGGGACGAAGCGATCTATCGTCATCTTCCTCTTGGCCACCATGGCGTAGCCTTGATCGGATCCTGTTTCGGAAGAGTCAGTCGGTTCCGCGGCAGCACACTCCCCTTCCCGAACAGAAGCCTCGGGCTCTACGGTTCTCTCGGGTTGAGCAGGAGTTTCCTTCTGGATCTGCTCGTGGGCGCGTCTCCTACGCTCGGTAGATACGCGCTCGGCTGATTCGTCGCGGATGGGCTGTCGCTCGTCTGAACAGATGTACCGGGGACCGAAATCACGCGCCTCGCCTACAGTTAGCCTTGGGGGGAGGAAGTTTGCGTGCTGGACGTCGATATATGAGAGGAGAGGGCTATCAACTAGCAGGGCTTGGCCGAACGGCTGCCAAGTTGAGTAGACGGGATTAACACCGAGGATGAGATGGGATGCTCGGAGTTGTCCGTCCGTATGTACGAAGATTTCCGACCTGAGCACGAAGTTCAGGTCCCGAACATGTACCACTCTGATGTCCGGCTTGAATCTTTTGGTCTATGCACAAAAGAAATAAGGGTTAACGATTGCATAACCGGACCGAAGTCAAAAGAGACCAAAGTAAATAAAGGTTAGTCACCGACCAACGTCGCGCGGCGAAAACGCGCAGGGGATCTCCTCGGCAAACCAATTGCCGCTCACCCGAACGAAATCTTTTGCCGAGTTACGATTTGAATCTGGTAGGCATGAAATAAGCTGTACCCTCGCATCCCTAGTCTTTAAGTAATAGTCAGACTCGACATTGCCGCACAAGCTATACATCTGATTAATGTCGTAGTGGTTTAGTTGCAACCCGTACAACTGGTTCAACCTACTCACGCAACTCACTACCCTGTAAAAGTTGGGAGGGAGTTGGTCGGGACAAAGGCCGTAAAATCTAAAGGTACTAAGAATTACAGGGTTAACCGGGAACCTAAGCCCACCCTCTAAGATGGCCATCAAGGGAAAAAACACCGTGTTTTCACCACGGCGCCTCTGGATGTCAATATCACCCATGTTGCAGTAGGCGATATCTACGTCACTAGGAACATTATATGCTTCCCTAAACCTAGCCAAAGCATGCTCGGAGGAAAGGAGGTAAGAGTAACTCATGTTCTTTTTCTTCTTTCTTTTGAAAACGAAAGTTTTTCAGCAAAAAGGAAAAGAAATGCTAAGATTACCAAAGAATAGACTAAAATGGCTGAACTGAAAAAGCAAGAAGAGGGAAAAGAACTTACTGTGGGCTCTAGGGAGGGAGTGTGTTCTGGGCCAGTAGATGAACCACGAAAGGGGGATGCTCGGCAGAGTAGGATACTGAAAGAAGAAGAATGCGAAAGTGAGAACCAGTGACTAGAGGGACTATTTATAAGCATAGGGAGTAGAATGAGAGGCATTTAATGATCCGCTGGAAGGGAACCACGCGAACCGCCGCTTCAAACGGTCACACGCGCGACGCCTCGGTTCACGAACCGTCAGACAATGATGGCGGATAGGCCGTTAATCAATTCTAAACGCGTCTTTTGAGAAGCGCATTAATGCGCCCCACAATGACCGGGCACTGACCCTTCGACTTCCCGGACGGGTATTTGCCCCTCGTGATCCTTGATTCACCCCCGGGAATGGGGAGCGAATCAAGGGGGGGCTATTGTACGGTCCCCGTACCATGACCCATAGCGGGCCTTGGACCCTGACCTGGGTATATGGCCCATAAGGCCTCTCCCTCTGCCTAGCGGCCCATCCCCGAGTCACACAAGCTGCGGGCCCAAACCTTGCCTTTTCACCGTTTCTCGGCGAACCCCTTCCCGAGCAGTGATAAACACTCGGTTCGCAGGACATCCCTCCCTGTACCTACTGGCCTTGCCTCGGAAAGGCACTGCAGCCGGGAACTATCGTGGAGGTGGGAACCAAGTTCCAACGCCACCCTCACCGCTTCCCATGCCTACCTAACTATCCACTTACGATCGATAATACTGGACCGCCTGTTACACTTATTGGCAAACAATTATGACCTCTCCGCTATTCTGTGAACTATAAATACAAGAAGTTTTGAGGAGACAAGGGTTGGAGAATAGAAGAAAGGAAGAGTAGAAACAAAGAGAAAACAGAGTGAGGAAGTGGTTTAGACCCCCGAGGAGAGAAAAACGATTCCATTGGGCCTTGGCGTTTAGAACAACCCAGTGTAGGAAATCCAAACCCACTATACAAGTAAGTGAGGCCCAGCCCAACGGGTTTCGGTTTTGGGTGCGCACAGTATTAATATGGGGGTCCCAATGGGATAAGGGGGCTAACAATTTTCTCTCCAAAACATTTATTGTATGAACATAAAAGTTTTCCATTGTAGTCTTTTCACACTTAAAGAACATGACTTGCCAACTAATCAAACAAGAGTTTTTAGTACCTACAGCAATTTCACAACATCAAGAACAATCTCCAGTGTATACAGTGTCAAATTCCATAGTCTCCTGTTACACCAAATGAGTCTTTAATTTTTATTACAAAGTATTGAATAGTAAAGCTTCTAGGTCATAGTCTCAACTACAATTCTCAATCATGTTGGACTTGGATGACACCTTTCCACAATGTATCATTATGAGATGCAGAAAAAATTTGGAGTGTACACAACGATTAGTGTGGATGGGAAGAAATTTCATCCTATTCCAATTGGTTAGGTTAGTATGGTCCTATTCCAATTTGAATTTTGTATACAAGTAATAATCAATGAAACTTCTACATAAAATAAGTTGGACTTTCGGCAAGAGAGAAAATTGATGTCTAGACATATCATGCTAAGGCCGACCAAAATGGACCATATTCTTAATTTCTTATCTTGATTTGTTCCATGTACAAGGCTTATAATCAATGCTTGGCGTATAAAAGTTGAACATTGTAAGGTTGAATTTTATCAACCATTCTGTTGGCTTTATTTCGAGCCAATTTGCTAGTAATTCAACACATAGAAACCCTGTATTTAGGTAGGAATCATGTAAGGGTAGTGTGTGAGAGAGTGTAAAGAAATGCTCAAGAATGTGCAGTGAAGCAGGGACTCGCGACTGGATCTCATGGGTGGTTTGCGACTGGCAAGCCACCAAATGATGCACACAAGTGAAGCATGCAGAGAAGCTAAACCGTCATGCCAGCTATTGCACTATAGGACAAAAAGTCCAGACTAGCCATTCAGTTAGCTCGCGGCTTGAACTTGAGACTTAGTCAAGTCGCGAGGCCAAGTCGTCAGCCAGCTCTGTTTTAGAAAAATGACTCTTCGCATTCCAAACACACACCAATATATATAGACCCTTATACCCATGAAATGTGTAACACCCCGACCCAACTTTATAATTAAACTATGTGTTTAAGTGGTTAACTACTATTTTAAGCCACTTTCTTTTTATAATTAATAGAAGAGTATTTAATAAACATATTATTTTATAATACCTTTGAATAAGAATTGTAAAGATTATAAATAATTGAAATGGCTAGTTGTATTATAAGTATATACTTAGTATGATGCATAGTTGATGTTTTAAATAGGCATATGATGCATGAGATATTATAGTGGAAATTCCACCCATATGCAACCAATGAGAATTCAACACAATTAATGTCAAAGCATCATGCATGTGGACAAACTCAAAGACCAAGACTTGGCTAGCCATGCAATGAAAAAACTCCACCAAAATCTCTTCTTTGACTTTTCAATGTAACTAGAAATTCCATGAAACTCTCCCTCTCTATTCCCATGGGTCCAAGAAAAAAATCTGAAATTTCTCCCCTCACTTTACTCTCTTTTCTCATAAGGAAAGAGCTAGGAAGCTCCCTTGAATTCCTTTTGTCAAGCTCACGGGTCCACCCACCAAAGAAAGATAAGTCTCCATCTTATCTCTTACTTGACTCTCTCCAAGCCAATAGAACAATCAAGAAACTCCCTCCTTCTCATGCCCACGGCTCCAACACCAAAAGAAAGAAAACTCTCTCAAGCTCCCTACCTCTAATTCCCCTCAAGAACAAGAAACTTGGTAAGGGCTAGCTACTCTCATCTTAGAATTCATGATTTCTTTAAAGAATTTTAATAATGGTATTTGTAGTTTGTGAAATTAGGGAATCATGAACTTGTAAGTTTATATATATATATATATATATATATGCTGTTTTAAGAAGCTTTGAAATTGTGTTGGTGATTTGTTGAAGGTAGATTAGGGTTTTTACTAACTAATGATTGTATATGATTAAGGAAGTAAGATAAAGTCAGGACGAGTGCTTTTGATGTTACTGCTGGGATTTTTGGTTGTATGTAATTTTGCTCTAAATGGTTAAATGATTGTATATAAGAGTTTTCTAACATGTCTAATGAGTGTATAAAAATCCCCATATGAAAATACTATCGTTTGATAATTGTTTGTGAATTTACAAGAAAATGTTGCAAAGTTGTCACTATGACAGATTCTGTGTTTATGCATGATAAATTATGTATTAAATTGTATATAGTGAATTTGGATGCTAGGCTTATTTTCTATGAAATCTAAGACACATATGGATGTAATGGAAGTGATCTCACAGCATTTGGATCAATAAAATATAATGGTTTAATTTTTAAGTTGCATGAAATTCTGTCAGGACAGATTTGGGTATGCTGTATTGTGTAATTTTTAGTAAATTATGGTTTTATACTTTGACTCTGAAATTGATATTTACTAGACATCTAGAAGAGTGGCTCTGTAAAATTGCATGAGGATTGAATGTGAATTGGTAGCCTATTTGTATTTTATAAGTTAACTATATGCTACTGGGACAAACAGTGAACAGTAAGGGATATGCCTAACTTTGAGAATTTAATTTTAAAGTTAGAGTAAATGATTTGAGCTATAATTTATTATCCTCATCATTTGGTATGTCTGGATCATAAATAAATTTATCATGACTTGGTTCAAGGTTTAGAACTCTAAAGGAGGGGTTCTAAACCATTTTACTGTTTTTTCATGTTGCTATCTTGTTCAACGTGCTATATGTTGCCTTATAAGTGTATATGGTTATATGACCATGCTTAAAAGCGTTTATGTTTATGCATGCATTATTGCCTTAATTTCAAAGCACAGTTTGAAATGAAGTTGGCTCTTCTAGAGATACGATGTTAATATGAGAATGTTGATTCTTCTTTAATTTGGTACATCATTGGTTGATGTGTGCATAATATGTTTGTGAGAACCTCTTTGAGGTGGGATTAGGATTTCCTCGGTTCTAAGAGATAGGCTTTGAGATGAATGTGTAAGTTTATGTTAAGGAATAACGGATAGTAATAAGTTTTGATTTTGGTTTAGGTGTTACCGTTCGTCAGGTTTAAGCTCCTTCGACTTTAGGCTCTCGGTTCCTCTACTTTCAGGTAAGGGATAAGTTATATGGGCATTTGGTAAGTCATGAGGTTATTTTAAAGTATATTATGCATTAAAAAGTTTTTTATTAGAGATATGACATATAAGCATGTTTCCAACAAAGGTATGTTCGTGAGCTTTCGAAACCTTATGCATATGATTTAAGCATATTGATGCTATTACTAATTCCACGAACATAATAAAGAAAACAATGGAAATGCTTTTATTATGAAATGTTATGCAAACTATGAATTTCAATATGATATATAAGTATGAAATGTTTTCGGGTTACGTCTTCTGGTGATCTGAACCCTGTTAGTAGCGGTTAATTACTGACTTTTCATGAAAAATGTTATATGATTGGCCATTAAAATGGGATTGGCTCTGCTGTACCCACCTTTGTTGGTTACGGCCAACTTGTGGAGGAAGTCAACCTACCCCCATGGTTGAAAGTATGTATTATGATGTAATCCTAGGAATACCTGGCATTGTGGGGAATGCTGGATGCCTAGCACCATGGTGCTAGAAACTTCTCAAATAAGTACAGACTTATCAGATATGGACAAACCAATATGTATTTATGAACAGCTATATTATATTATTAATCATGAGAGAATTATTTTGTTAAATGCATTGTGAAAAGTTAAAAGCTCTCATGAAAAGAAGAAGTTTCTGATGAAAAGAAAGTTGTTCATTAAAGATAAAAATTTATGAAGTTCTGTTGTACTTTAAAGATAAAGCTTCTAATGAAAATACAAGCTTATGTTAAAAAGTTATCAGATATTTGTTTTTATGAAACGTTAAGTTTTATGACTATGAAAGTTATAATATTTTATGAGAAGAGGTTTATAAGGAAAAGTTTTCTTATTTGGCAAGATGTTTCTAGTTTAAGACAAAGTTACCAATTATCTGATTTAAGTTAAAATGATTATTTTGTAATGAGAATACATATATATGGAAATTTAAACAATCAATATTATATTTGGTGACTTTGTAAGAAATGAAAGAAATTAAATCCGAAAGGTTTTGGTAATATTATTCTGATAAGAAAAGGGAGAACAATTATTTTCCTATAAAGAGCGTATAAGTTATTATTATAAATAGTATAAAATATTATGCATGAAAAGATGTTCTCCTATCTGAATATTTGTAAAATGAAATGAATTGATTTACATGTATCCTTATTAAATTCTCATTTATCTTACCTTTACTGAGCTGTGTAGCTCACCCCTCCACTTTTTCAGTCAACAGGTTTTATTTTTGGAGCAGAGAGAGTCTTAGTCGAGTTTTGGAAGGAGTTGGTTTTAGTTTTATATGTATAGATCCTAAATTATCAATTTGATGGTTAACTTTGTAGTATTGTGTATTTTAGAATCTGATAAAAGTTGTGTACCTTAAAGTATTAAGAGATGTATTATGTGGAATTTAGAATTTGAGTAATTGGTGGATTATGTGATTCTTTGAGTACAGTGTAGATGCTCTAAATGTCATGTGGAAAGTCATATAAAAAAGTAAAGAAATAAGAATGAAAAGAAAAAGGGAAGCTTTTGGTAAAAGTTTTGTAAAAAATTAAGTTGGTTTTTGTTAATATTAGGTTTAGGCTTGATATTAGCATGCCAGTCATGGTCACAAATTCGGGTATCGGGTTTGGGATGTAACAAAATGTAGAGAGCTTCCAGAGAGAATTTTGAGAGAAAAACCCTAGAGAAAAATAAGATTGACTCATCCACAATCTTTACATAGAGACTCTTCAAATTTCTCTACTCTCACCCTCTCCATTGTTACATCCTTGAGAAGTTCATTACCCAAATTCCTTTCTCACCATACCCATATCTGTGAGAAGGCAATTTGGTACTTGGGAAGCAGTTAGGAAGAGACCAATGATTATTGGTTGATGCTATGGGCTATAAAAGAATCCGATAAACTAGAAAAGACAAAGGTTCGGCATAATCTTGTTGGAGCAAGAAACTTGGAGGGCTTAAGTACACTAAGTAGATTAGGCTTGGAGGATCTTCTACTGTTTATATATCCCATCTTCATTTTCTAGTGGATTATTGACTGTTTGGGGGATGGCAGAGAGGTTTTACGCCGAGGGCTTTAGTTTCTTCTTCGATAACACATCGTTGTGTTGTCCTTGTGTTTACATCTCTCTTCCTTTAATCTTTGTCATTTAATTTCTGCTGTGGATATAATTTTAATTGATTTAGATTATTTATCAATTCTGTTATTAGCTTTTGTTCATCTTCCGCACATATATAGTTTGACATTAAGCTTGAATTGATAATTTTGTATTTGGGGGTCTATACGTTCATGGTGTTTTATACGCTATTTGAACTTTCAAACATTTTATCTAAAGTCCATCCTCTGAAAACTTGAGAAAAAATTCATTTAAAACAACACGATATATAAATTATAAAGGAATCAAAGAAAAATTGTCAAAAATAATGAAAATTTAATCTGTGCTTAAATTCTTGAAAGGATGAACACAATAGCAATATCCATTTTTAAAAAAATAAAGATAAAAAAAAAAACTTTATTCTTATTTTGTGCGTATGATAAAGTCCTATCACAAAATTTTTTGAGACTTATGCTGATTAGTGATTAGAAGTTATAAAGGAATAATCATCAATATATATATATATATATATACATAAAGCAGAGATCTCATGCTGGAATGCATGAGGTCTTGCCAAGTGATGCTCTAATTTTGCATTTAACATTTTTTTTTACCTCATTCATTAAGTTTTTTTTACTGTTACTCAAAAGTTTACATTAACTTATTTTCCTGTTATCTCATTAATTTCCTAAGCTTACATCACACATTTCTCTCTTTTTCATGTCTTTTAGCATATCCACCATTTTAATATTTTTTTTTTTAAAAGTAAAAAAATAATAATTAAGGAATAATAGTAATAATTAACTAGAAAAGGATTTGGAGAGAGATAGAGAAACACAAAAATGTTGAGGGTTGTTAAATAAAACGCATCGTATATATTACCAAAATAAAAAACCTGAAACTGACAAAACATTTGAAAGAGGGAGAAAGAGATATCTAAGGGGCCGCCGCCTCTATCATATTGGCCTCCCACCACCATCAAGACACTAAAATCCCTGTGGGTATTTTTTTTTCTTTTCAAATTAGGGGTTTAAATATGATTTAGCTTTGGGTCATTTGGTTGGATAGTTTTTGTTTTGGGTATATAAGTAGAGAGAATACTTGGTACGCAATGTAAAGCCATATTCTACCATAGTTTTAAATCATCTATAAGACATGCATACACACTTATCCACACCATGTTTTAATGTCGCACTATCGATGAGTAAAAGACGGTGAGAGAGTTCGATATACTTTTATTTCATAGTATTAAATATATGAACACAACACAAATTAGTTGATTTTCATGGTCCGGTTACTATTTTGCATTTATTTTTGATTTCATGATTTAAAAAAATAATAATAATCTTACATTGAGAAGGCTATAAATATACAGTGAAACTACTAAATTAATTTTTAATATCTCAAAATGTATATGTTTCTTTACTCTAATTGGTTTTACTTTTTTTTATAATATATATACAACACTATCCAATACTGTCTTATATAAAATATTACAAAATTATTCATACATTACACGGGCAACTTGCTAGTGTAAAACAAAAGTAGATTTGCATCTTTAACTTTCAGCTACTAAAACTTGGCCTACGGCGTACCAAATTTCACACGTGTAAATGCATTCAGTCAAAAACCTCTTTTATTTCCCTACGCAGCTCAGTCAATTACTCGATTGTATATAAAAATAACTTTTGAAGTGGTTAACGCCACTATTTTTTATCATAAGAAAAGTAAAATGTTCATATCTCTTAGAGAATGTACTCATACAGCATGTATATGCACTCTTGAACCACTTTTGTTGCAATAACAATATTTAAATGGTTTTAGGACTTAAAAAAAAAAAAAAAAAAAAAAAAACACCATCCGCTCCACACTTCCATCGCAACTGCTTTTACTCATGGAAAACAATATATATATATATATATATATATATATAAGGGAAATCCTAATGGGTATTTCACTTGAGCATATGTGAAAAAGACATATACATACCACAAATGGTAAAAATAAAAGAAAAAAAAGTTGCTAATCCCTTTTAATATGGTTAATTGCTTTGCCTCAATTAGTCCCCCAAACAACATACCACTTATTTATACCACGACCACAAGTGACAATGCAGCTTTCGCCATCGGTACTTGCTAATATGAAAGTACAGATTTCTTTAATAGCTCTACCTTCGTTTTTTTTTTTTTTGTGTGGCTAATATGTCTTTACTAAATTAAAATCAAACCACAAAAATCATATAAAAATCACCAAATTAGAGTTT
This sequence comes from Quercus ilex subsp. ballota, assembly GCA_032727855.1. Lineage (NCBI taxonomy): Eukaryota > Viridiplantae > Streptophyta > Magnoliopsida > Fagales > Fagaceae > Quercus > Quercus ilex. Next base: position 23,075,014 of record CM064917.1, on the reverse strand, counting down.
AAAATTATAATTAAATTTTTAAAAGAAATCTAGGCAAAATTGCACAAAAATTCCATATAACTAAGTCACACTTAGGAATATTGGACCATTTTTCCTTTGTATTAATATGGGGGTCCCAATGGGATAAGGGGGCTAACAATTTTCTCTCCAAAACATTTATTGTATGAACATAAAAGGTTTCCATTGTAGACTTTTCACACTTAAAGAACATGACTTGCCAACTAATCAAACAAGAGTTTTTAGTACCTACAGCAATTTCACAACATCAAGAACAATCCCCAGTGTATACAGTGTCAAATTCCATAGTCTCTTGTTACATCAAATGAGTGTTTAATTTTTCTCGCAAAATATTGAATAGTAAAGCTTCTAGGCCATAGTCTCAACTACAATTCTCAATCATGTTGGACTTGGATGACACCTTTCCACAATGTATTATTATGAGATGCAGAAAAAATTTGGAGTGTACACAACGATTAGTGTGGATGGGAAGAAATTTCATCTTATTCCAATTGGTTAGGTTAGTATGGTTCTATTCCAATTTGAATTTTGTATACAAGTAATAATCAATGAAACTTCTGCCTAAAATAAGTTGGACTTTCGGCAAAAGAGAAAATTGATGTCTAGACAAATCAAGCTAAGGCCGACCAAAATGGACCATATTCTTAATTTCTTATCTTGATTTTTTCCATGTACAAGACTTATAGTTAATGCTTGGCGTATAAAAGTTGAACATCATATCTAAAGTCTATCCTCTGAAAGCTTGAGAAAAAATTCATTTAAGCCAACACAATATATAAATTTTAAAGGAATCAAAGAAAAATTGTCAAAAATAATGAAAATTTAATCTGTGCTTAAATTCTTATAAGGATGAACACAATAGAAATATCGATTTTAAAAAAAATAAAGATAAAAAAAATTTATGCTTATTTTGTGCGTATGATAAAGTCCTATCACAAAGTTTTTTGAGACTCATGCTGATTAGTGATTAGAAGTTATAAAGGAATAATCATCAATATATATATATATACACACACACACACATAAAGCAGAGATCTCATGCTGGAATGCATGAGGTCTTGCCAAAGGATGCTCTAATTTTGCATTTAACATTTTTTTTTTGCCTCATTCATTAAGTTTTTTTTACTGTTACTCAAAATTTACATTAACTTATTTTACTGTTATCTTATTAATCTCTCATTAATTTCCTAAGCTTACATCACACATTTCTCTCTTTTTCATGTCAATTAGCATACCCACCATTTTAATATTTTTTTTAAAAAAAGCAAAAAAATAATAATTAAGGACTAATAGTAATAACTAACTAGAAAAGGCTTTGGAGAGAGATAGAGAGACACAAAAATGTTGAGGGTTGTTAAATAAAACGCATTGTATATATTACCAAAATAAATGACCTGAGACTGACAAAACATTTGAAAGAGAGAGAAAGAGATATCTGAGGGGCCGCCGCCTCTGTCATATTGGCCTCCCACCACCATCAAGACACTAAAACCCCTGTGAGTATTTTTTTTTTTTTTTTTTTCCTTTTCAAATTAGGGGTTTAAATATGATTTAGGTTTGGGTTATTTGGTTGGATAGTTTTTGTTTTGGGTATATAAGTAGAGAGAATACTTGGTACGCAATGTAAAGCCATATTCTACCATGGTTTTAAATCATCTATAAGACACATGCATACACACTTACCCACACCATGTTTTAACGTCGCACTATCGATGAGTGAAAGACAGTGAGAGAATTCGACATACTTTTATTTCATAGTATTAAATATATGAACACAACACAAATTAGTTGATTTTCATGGTCCTGTTACTCTTTTGCATTTATTTTTGGTTTCATAATTTAAAAAAATAATAATAATCTTACCTTGAAAAGGCTATAAATATGCAGTGAAACTACTAAATTAATTTTTAATATATCAAAATGTATATGTTTCTTTACTCTAATTTAGTTTACTTTTTTTATATTATATGTACAACACTATCCAACACCGTCTTATATAAAATATTACAAAATTATCCATGCATCGCACAGGCAGCTTGCTAGTGTAAAGAAAAGTAGACTAGCATCTTTAACTTTCAGCTACTAAAACTTGGCCTACGGCATACCAAATTTCACAAGTGTAAATGCATTCAGTCAACAACCTCTTTTATTTCCCTACGCAACTCGGTCAATTACTCGATTGTATATAAAAATAACTTTTAAAGTAGTTAACGCCACTATTTTTTATCATGAGAAAAGTAAAATGTTCATATCTCTTGAGAATGTACCTCATACAGCATGTATATGCACTCTTGAACCACTTTTGTTGCAATAACAATATTTAAATGGTTTTAAAACTAAAAAAAAACAAATGATATATATATATATATATATATATATGTATGTATGTATAAGTTACACTTAATGTAACTTTAAGTATGTTACATTACTCAATATTTTTTTTTTTTAATTATATACAACTTTTAACAAATCGACTTTTGGATTACATTATTTTTATATATTCTCAATACTTACAAAATTTCAAGGTAATTAAAGATTGATGCATGGTTTTCAGACCCGGACCATTTAAAAACCCGAAAAAAGAAGAGATTCAAGGTTTTTAAGGTTGGACCGAGATTCAACCGATATCGAATTATGATGATGTCGTAATTAATTTAATAATAGTAAAATAAAAATAAAGGCAGTAAAATGGAAAACACTAACAAATTTTTACTAAAAATATGTCTAAAAAATTTAAACAAATTTCAAATGTATTTTCACCGTTTTTATATGGTTAACAGAAAATAATAAAGCATAAAAAAAAAGTGTAATAAAATTGTGTTTAGTAATCTTTCAAATAAAATTTTTTTTAAAAAAAAATAAAATCATTTTCAACATAAATAAATATATTGTATATTCACATGTAAAAAGCATAGTTCTTGAACCTCTAATTAAATTATCAAATAATAATAGATTGAGGGGGTAATATAAAAAATTGGAAAACTATAATCTAAACTATAAATAAATAAAATATTGAATCCAAGAATGACACAACAAATGAGCATAGCCTTTTGGTTACTGTATCAGTATTAGACGAATTGGACCGGCTAGTCTGGTCCGAGTCTAACAACCTTGTAGTTAAATTCAAGTTTTAACATCGTGATAAGATTTTCAAAATATGAATTCAGTAACAAGTTATTAGGTGGCTTAATATTACTTAGAGTTACATTAGAATTAAATTTAACCCAATTGGAAGCTACACCTATTTGATAATTTTTATATTTAAAATGTCAAAACATGATTGAACCATAACTCCCACTTAAAAAAACCAGATTGCTACCCAGTTCAAGGTTACTCGGGTCGAACCAGCCAGTCCAGTCTGGGTCTGACAACCTTGTAACTATGTCATCAATTAATTGTTTAAATTAAAGTCTTAACATCATGATAAGATTTTCAAAATATGAATTTAGTATCAAGTTATTAGGTGGTCTAATATTACTAAGAGTTACATTGGGATTAAATTGAACCCAACTAGAAGCAACAACCGATAAGCATGGGGAGAGAATTTTCAACTGAGTAAGGTTGTCAAAATCAGGATCCTACATAGGATTGTGGAGGGATGGTGGAATCATGAATCGTAAGATCCTACCTTTTGTTTTAGAAAAAAATTAAAAAAAAAATATTGGTAGTGAATTTATGTTAAATAATAATATAAATTATGAGTTCATCCAAAAAAGACAAAATTTTCATCAATATATTATAATTTGTATACCATGCATCGCTTTGTCTATACTAACAAGACATATAACTTGATTTTTAACACAAATTATCCTAAAAAGTTAAATAAATGTTTAGTTAACAAAATCATTAATGAGGTGGAAAATCGGTGTATGTTAAAGAATCAATATATTATTAAAGAAAATAATAAATTTGAAATAATTTTTTTGGTAGATATAAATTTGACATAATATTCATAATAACTAAGATAAGAAGAACTACAAATTTTTTTATATTTTTCAAAACAAAATACTTATAGAATGCCAAGTATTATATTTACCACTCTTACTTTGTTTTTAACTTTATCTTATTTTTGTAGGAGAGGAGTCGTCCTAAAATAAAGTTTAAAACAAATGGTATTCTAACAAGGAAGTATGCAAAAACGTGGTACTATAGTAGAAAATTCATATCCCATTAATACTACCACGGACCCACTACCCAGCCTACCCCACCTTCATACTCACTTTCCCTTCTTCTCTTTTAACGTTTGTTTGAGCTCTCTCTCCTCTATAAATCTACCGTTTCTCCTCAGCTTCATCAGAATGTCTCTTTTGCAAATCTGTAAAACATCAACAGCAAAGCTAAAGTGTAAACTTCCTTTGCTGCAAGCACGCATGTAGTATTGTGGGGTTAATTTTTTGTTATATTCTTTGTAAAATCTCTCTTTCTTCTCATAAACTCAAAGAAAAGATCAAAACCAGGTATTGGTTATTTTTTATTTTATTTGAGCCCAAGTAGTCACCTGTTAGTCCGAAAATATTGGCCAGAAACTGGGATGGTGTGGGATTGTTTGGATCATACGATCCTACCGATTCCACTGATCTTGAACGATCCTAGTACCAATCCTTAAATATGAACAATCTTGAAATGATCCGAATCTTTTTGGGCAGGTAAGATTGTAGGACCGTACGATCCAAATCTCGATTTTAACAACCATTCTGTGATCCAGGAGATGTACAGCCAAAACGGGTTACTAAGGACACTGGGATGAAGCATCCCCTAACAGACAAAAAAAATACTTGGTAACCCGGAGTTGTTTGATGCACACCTACAGGATATTGATAAGGAAATTGCAAAAACATCTCACACTGGAACATTGGCCAGAATGTAACTAAGTCTCTGAGGGAGGATATGCCACATGTGGAAGGAAATAATAATAACTTATTTAACCATCCAATAGAGCCAAATTTTTTATTTTATTTTATTTTATTTTATTTTGATGTGAAAACCAACAACTTTACTAAGAACTAGCAAAAGAAAGTACATCATCTGAAAGAGCTTGTTCTAAGAAACAAGGACTCTCTTCCAACCAAGTAGGAAAATCAACGATGCCCTTGGCATGTTTAGTTAAAAGATGAGCCAGTCTATTGCCTTGACGACAAACATAAGAAAAGGAAACACTACGAAACTCCCCACAAAATTCCAATAAACCTTGCACCACCGAAGCCATTGAAGATGGAGGAGAGGATAACCCCAGAAGTGAGCGAATAAGCAGCAACGAATCACTCTCTAAAATGAACTCCTGAATCCCAATGTCCCTAGCAAACTGCATCCCAGCCTCCAAAGCCTTTGCTTCCATCTCAATTGCCCCCAAAGGAGCCATGAGTTTGCTGCTCAACCCTACAACAACCTGCCCATACGCATCATGGACTATCACCCCGATCCTAACAGCTCCAAGTTCTAAAAATGTGGCGCCATCAACATTAACCTTATATGAGCAACCCATTGGAGGAGACCAATTTTTTCCCTGGACAACTAAACCCGAGGAAGTGGAAGGGAGGTCTAAAGCTGCATAAAATTCCTCTAAATATTGTGAGGCACACTGCAACAAAACGAAACCAGGTTTTCTAACGCCACCAAGACGAACTTCATTCCTATTATGCCATAGCGCCCATGCGCACGTCCCCACCTTAGTAGCAAGCTCAAATTTGGGCTGATCATTCATTAACAAACTCCACAAAAGCTCTTTAAATGAATTGCACTGCTCAGTCTCCACTGGGAAAACCCATTTAGAGTTCTGCCACAGGTCACGAGCTCTCGGGCACATCCAAAACAAATGTCCAGCCATCTCTTCCGCTTGATTACAACCTTCACACTGACTATCTTGCAATATATTTCTCCACATCAGATTCCTTTTTGTAGGCAAGATGTCATGGCAGGCCCTCCAAACAAAATGTCTAACCTTAGGCAGAATAGAAAGCTGCCAAATTCGCTTCCAAAACCCTCGATTAAGACTGTCATCTAAGCATGTACCACCATTCTCGGCCTTGTATAGCTGGAGAGCACCATAGTAAGTGCTACAAACACTTCATTACAAGCTCCCTCCATTTAATTGCAAAACCCAATTTCTCCATAATTTTCTCCAGACATACCCACTCCACTCTATTGTAGGTCTTGCTCATACCTAACTTCAGAGCCATTTCACCTGTTTTCCCTATCCTCTTTTGACTGATGTGATGCATCGTTTCAAAAGCAACCAAAATATTATCAGTGATAAGCCTTCCATGCACAAACGCACTCTGAGTATCACTAATAATCTACGGTAAGATCTTCTCCAACCTGTTTGCAATACTTTTGGATGCAATTTTATATACCACATTACATATACTTATAGGCCTGTAATCAGTAATTCTCATAGGCTCTTTGCATTTACGAATAAATGCAAAAACAACTGCAAAAGCTAGAATTTACTAGTACTTGGCAAGAAGGATAGAAAACAAAAAAAAATTCTACAAGAAATTTTGTTTTTAAAAAAACAAAAAAAAATCCAAAACCACCATATCAGAAAAAACCTTTCTCCTAAAAGGCACAAATATTTCATTTTAAAGCTCCTCATGAAGGCATACATTTCTAATACTAAAAGCCATTCTTATGGAATGCATAAACTTATCATCCAAAAAACCCTTCTCCTAGAAGGCACAAATATCTCATACCAAAAAACTCATGGAAGTCAATACCACTCATATCTCACAAAGAATTAAAAGGGCATTATGAATTTAAGTGTAAAAATTTAACTAGTCTCTACATACGGCTAGATATACTATCTCTCTCCCTCTAGTTGCACCCATTTTTTTTTTTTAAACCTTGAAGTCATTATTAAATGACTCATCGTAACATACTCCACCTCTAGACTCGTTTTATCATGTTGCTGGAATGTTATCAGCTCATTGTTGCTATACGGCTAAAGTCATAAACATACAAGATAAGTCTTTATTTCTCTATCTCTGAAATTACATTATTGAGTATGTATTAACTCATTATTACTATATCGCTGGATACAAACTACTTTAATATTATATTACTATTTAATAAACACAATTTCACTAATATTTCACAAATGAACATATACATTAATTAATTGATCCCTCATTGCTAGAGATATATTATTTACACATAAATCACAGCTGGACATAAACTATTTGACATATATTATTTGGATATAAACCACTACTAGACATATATTATTTAAACCTAAACCACATAAGTACGTAAATTATTTGACATATATTATTTGGACATAAACTACTGCTGGACATATATTATTTGGATATAAATAGTTGCTGGAAATATCTTATTATATTGAACATGAATTATACCACAGGTAGACATGAACTATTTTGAACCCATCTCATTGGTTGGATATATCTTATTATATTGAACATGAACTATGCCACGATAGACATGAACTATTTCAGACCATCCCATTGTTGTGCAAATAATAATTTATTAATTATTATCTAATATTGGATATCACTCAACATTCATTATTATGATCTTCAACTCACAACTTAATCAAAGCTATTATACTAAACATATTATCTATTTATTTCAACCATCATCATGATTCTTAGATTTTGAGCTTTATTTATTTTGTAGACTTAAAAATGCACTAGAAGTCACTGGTATTTTTGAGCCCAATGTCAAGTTCAAGGCTCAATTCCCTAAAACAAACTCAGGTTTAGCAAGGTCACTCCTCTAGCGGATGACATGTGCCTATGTGTAAAAACAACCCTTAACATGAAGAGCATGTTCTTCAAAAACAATAATAAAAAGAAAAAGTAAATTAATTAATTTAATTTTTTTAAATCAAAAGTTTAGAAGTTTCTTTTTATTGTTTTTTATGTGGTTTTTTTTTTAATAAATAAAATGCTGATGGGGCATTTTTAAATGTGAAATAAATTTTTTATTATTATTTTATTAGCCACGTCAGTATCTAATATGTCAACAGTGCACTCCGTCTACTACATAAGCAATTTCCGTTATTGAGATGATAGTAGGGATTAATTAAATGGTAACGATTTTCAATTTCCAGGGGCCAATATAGACACTCCAAAAAAGTAGGACGAAAATGAGAATTGAGCAAAAATGTAGAGGAATAATGCTAGAGATATAAACTATTTTATACAAAATTTTACAAATTGCTGATGTGATGAGTAATTATTGGTAAATGAAAAAGTGATATTAATAGTGAGTTTAGATGAAAACCAATAAGAGGTTAGCCACATCAACATTTTGTAAAAATGTTGTAAAATAGTTTGTAATTGTAGCATTACTCTTTAAAAAATTGACTATTTTGAACATACACTCCAACCTAAGGGGAGTGTTAAGGAAAGCCAAATACTAATTATGGAAAGTCCATTAACGATAACAGCTCCATCATCTTCGCATGACAAGCTACACCAAACGCACAAGTAGGGTAACTATTATATTCATCAAACGACAAGTAACTATTACATTCACTGAAGGGGAAGAATTTGGGCACAAAATGGGCCTGACGACCCGTCAGCTGTGGGCCAATAATGGACGGGCCCAATATGAAAAGTCAGTAGGCCCAAAGGCCATAAGGGCTTTTGGTAAGAGATGCTTGCGGTCCACGTTTGATGTAAGAGTCGTATAAGGAAGGGATCCCGCGATCCACGATGAAGAGGATTCCTACATGGAAACGACTTCTACTCCAAGTAAGAGAAGTCCACCCTCTACTACTATAAAAGCTCCACGACCCTCACTTATCAAGGTACGCATAATTTTACCCTCTCTAGCACTCTAGAGTTGTGAGCATATTTTCTAACTTAACCTTCGGAGGGTCTTCGGCCGGCACCACACCGGTGCTCTCTGTAAGGTTTCTCCTTCTTTGTGGTGTGTAGATCAATATTCAAGCGAGTAGGAACCGTGCGGCTCATTGGTGAAACTCTTGACTTCATCAGTTGGCGCCGTCTGTGGGAAAGCGGTTAAGTAGAGATCCAAAAACTCGTACTAACGTTTTTCAGGACTTAAGGGTTGCATGGTACTCACTCGCTCGATGGCAACCACCAACGACGTTCAGGGAGACGAACAACCCAGTACTGCCCTCGAAAGACAAGTTCGGACCCTCGCTGCCGCAGTAGAACGTCTCACCAAACAAAATAACGACTTAGAAGAACAGCTGCGTCAGAAGAATGCAGAACAGAACGACCTGCAAGAAGAAGAAGAAGGGACCAGCGCTGCAAAGAGAAACCAGGAGAAACCTGAAGGCAGCCATGCCCCAAGCAGGCCGGAGAGGCAGAACATGAGCATGCCATCCCTCACAAATGCGACACCGCCACAGATTGCCGCGGAGATGCAGGCGATGAGGGAACAGATGGAAGTAATGATGAATGCGCTCAAAGGGCGGGTTTCCAGCGATCTAGACGACTTGGTCAACCGTACTGACTCGCCCTTCACTGCGGCCGTGAACGCCTTCCCCTTGCCGCATAAATTCCGCATGCCTCATATAGACAGCTACGACGGAGTAAAAGATCCCCTGGACCATCTGGAGACATTCAAGACCCTAATGCACCTACAAGGGATAGCTGACGAGATCATGTGCAGGGCCTTCCCCACGACGCTCAAAGGCCCCGCGAGGATATGGTTTAGTCGACTAACACCAAACTCCATAAGCACCTTCAAGGAGCTAAGTGCTCAGTTTACTACACATTTCATCGGGGGACACAGATACAAGAAGTCTACGGCTTGCCTAATGAGTATTAAGCAACGGGAGGACGAGACGCTGAGGGCCTACATAACGCGCTTTAATAAGGAAGCGCTCTCAATAGACGAAGCAGACGACAAAATACTGGTTGCTGCCTTCACGAACGGGCTTCGAAAGGGCAAATTTCTGTTCTCGTTGTACAAAAACGACCCTAAAACCATGGCAGAAGTACTCTACAGAGCGACGAAGTACATGAACGCAGAAGACGCGTTGGAGGCTCGAGATGATAAGCCGAGGAAGAGGGAACGACAGGAGGAAAGACAGAGGGATCAAGGGTCGAAGAGACCAAGAGTGGACGATCGAAGACTTGAGCGACGATCTAAGCCATCCGGAGGAAGATTCACGAGCTTCACACCGTTGACGGCTCCGATAGATCAAGTCCTGATGCAAATCAAGGACGAAGGGGCCCTAACCTTCCCCGGGAAGTTGAAGTCAGACCCCAGCAAAAGGTCAAGGGACAAATACTGCCGCTTCCACCGCGATCACGGCCACGACACAGCAGAATGCTATGACTTAAAGCAGCAGATAGAAGCCCTTATAAGACAAGGGAAACTACAAAAATTTGTAAGAAAAGAGAGGACGGACCAGCCACCTCAAGAGCCCCAGCCACGGAGGGATAATGAGCGTCCCAGACCACCAATCGGAGACATAAGGATGATTGTAGGGGGTACACCAACAACCGGGTCGTCCAAGAAAGCCCGAAAAACTTACCTCCGAATGGTCCAGAATGTTCAGCTGACGGGCTCGGAACCAAAGATAGCACGGATAGATAGCTCAATCGTCGGGTTTTCAGAGGACGATGCACGGCGTCTTCACCACCCGCATGACGACGCATTAGTTGTCACCTTACGAGTGGGAGAATACAACTTACACCGAGTATTGGTCGACAATGGTAGCTCGGCGGACATCCTATACTACCCAGCGTTCCAGCAGATGATGATTGAGAAGGAGCGGTTAATACCAACAAATTCCCCGTTAGTAGGGTTTGGAGGAACGAGAGTATTCCCATTAGGAGCGATCACACTGGCAGTGACGGTGGGCGATTATCCCAAGCAGATCACTCGGAACGTAACATTCCTCGTAGTCGACTGCTCATCAGCATACAATGCTATCCTCGGACGGCCAACTCTCAATAGCTGGAAGGCGGCTACCTCGACGTACCATTTGATGATTAAATTCCCCACGGAGTATGGGGTCGGCGAGTTGCGCGGGAATCAGGTGGCCGCCCGCGAGTGCTACGTAGCCATGTTGGAAATGGATGACCACCAGCACGCCATGTGCATAGAAGAGAAGCGGGTCGCAGCAGAACCAGTAGAAGAACTAGAGGAAGTGACTCTAGACGAGTCAAGACCCGGACGGACAACTAGGATGGGGACGTCGGCCAGTCAACCCACACGGCAGGCCCTAAAAAGGTTCCTAAGGAATAATAAGGATATTTTCGCCTGGAGCCACGAGGACATGCCGGGCATCGATCGTTCAGTCATAGTTCACAGGCTAAATGTGAACCCCACATTTTCGCCCGTGAGACAGAAAAAGAGAGTATTCGCTGAAGAGCGAGACAAAGCAATAGCCGAAGAGGTTAGGAAGCTCCTTGAGGCAGATTTCATTCGGGAAGTATATTACCCCGACTGGCTAGCAAACGTAGTGATGGTCAAGAAGGCAACAGGGAAGTGGCGAATGTGCGTCGACTTCACGGACCTCAACAAGGCTTGCCCGAAGGACAGCTTCCCATTACCTCGTATCGATACCTTGGTAGACTCAACGGCAAGGCACCAACTCTTGAGCTTCATGGATGCCTTCTCCGGCTACAATCAGATTAAGATGGACGAGGCTGATCAGGAGAAGACCTCCTTCATCACAAGTCAGGGACTATTTTGCTACAAAGTAATGCCGTTTGGGCTAAAGAACGCAGGAGCAACCTACCAAAGGCTAATGAATAAAATGTTCGCGCATCAGATTGGGAGAAATGTGCAAGTGTATGTTGACGACATGCTTGTAAAAAGCATCTTGGAACACGATCACCTGAAAGACCTACAGGAGACATTCGACACTCTCAGGTCGTATAATATGAAGTTAAATCCGAACAAGTGCGCATTTGGAGTGACGGCAGGAAAGTTCTTGGGGTTCATGGTTTCCCATCGAGGTATAGAGGTTAACCCAGAGAAGGTTCGGGCCATCATGGAGTTAGAACCGCCGAAGACAATCAAGGATGTGCAGAGATTAAACGGTAAAATTGCAGCTCTGAATAGGTTCGTCTCTAAGGCGACGGACAAGTGTCTCCCATTCTTCCGTACGTTAAGGAAGTCGTTCGTATGGACGGACGAATGCCAGAAAGCATTTGAGGACTTGAAGAAGTACCTGTCGTCGCCACCATTGCTAAGCCCATCTAAGCCTGGGGAAGAACTCTACCTCTATTTAGCGGTTTCACAAGCAGCAGTCAGCGCGGCACTAATTAGGGAGGAGGACGGATCACAGAAACCCGTCTACTTCATAAGTAGGGCGTTCCGGGGAGCGGAAGAAAGGTATTCTCAAATGGAGAAGTTGGCTTTCGCGCTGGTGACGGCGGCCAGAAAGCTCAAGCCATACTTCCAGGCGCACACAATAGTAGTCCTAACGGATCGACCCCTGCGGAGAGCCATGAGTAGCCCGGACACCGCAGGACGTATGGCCCTGTGGACGGTTGAACTGAGCGAATTTGACATACAGTATCGTCCGCGAAACGCAATTAAGGGACAAGCCGTGGCCGACTTCATTGCAGAATTTTCCAGGACAGAAGACGTGGGGACAGACACAAAGGCTCAATGGAGCATCCACACGGACGGATCCTCCAACAGGTGTGCAGGAGGTGCTGGTGTACTAATCCGTACCCCCGACGGAGATAGAATTGAATGCATGATACGTCTGGACTTCCCCACGACAAACAATGAGGCCGAATACGAAGCTTTAGTAGCTGGACTAGACCTCGCAAAGGCGGCAGGCGCGGAATCCATGGTCATACATTGCGATTCCCAGGTGATAACAAGTCAAATCAATGGCATCTACGAATGCAAGAGTGAGAAGATGAGAAAGTACCTGAACGAAGTGAAAAAGCGGATCGGTGATCTCACAGTAAGATTTGTTCAAATCCCAAGGGAAGAAAACGAATGTGCTGACCGTCTTGCAAAGGCAGCCTCAGCAGAGCCCATGATCGTTCCCGAACAGGTATTGTCATTTGTACAACCCTCCTCACTCATTGATGACGGAATAAAAGTGCAGGAGCTGAATTCTGAAAATTGTTGGACCACGCCACTGATAGCGTACTTGAAGATGGGCGCACTACCCGAAGGAAAAAACGAAGCCAGGAAGCTAAAGGTCCATGCCTCGCGATTTGTACTGATAAACAATATCTTATACAAAAGAGGGTTCTCACGCCCGTACTTGAGGTGCCTGGGTCAAGACGAAGCCGACTACGTAATGAGGGAAGTGCATGAGGGCATCTGCGGAAACCATTCAGGGGCACGATCCTTAGTGAACAAACTGATCAGAGCGGGGTACTACTGGCCGACAATGCAAAAAGACGCACAAGCGTACGTCAAAACATGCGACAAATGTCAGAGGTTCAGTAACCTGATCAGGCAGCCGACCGAGGAGCTGACACCTATGACGGCCCCTTGGCCGTTTGCCCAATGGGGACTAGATATCATGGGCCCCTTCCCAATGGCCGCGAAACAGCTCAAGTTTCTGGTAGTTGGAATTGACTACTTCACCAAATGGGTAGAAGCAGAGGCCTTGGCCACTATCACGGAGAAGAACATCCGGAGTTTCGTTTGGAGGAACATTATATGCAGGTTCGGGATACCCAGGGTGTTCGTCTCCGACAACGGAAAGCAATTCGATAACGGAGCATTCAGGAGTTTCTGTTCAGAACTAGGGATCAAAAATCACTACTCATCGCCCGCACACCCTCAAGCCAACGGGCAAGTTGAAGTTACGAACCGGTCCTTACTGAAGATCATCAAGACCCGGCTGGATGGGGCCAAGGGCATCTGGCCTGACGAACTACCAAGCGTCTTATGGGCGTACCGTACAACCACAAGAACACCAACTGGAGAATCTCCGTTCAGACTGACATACGGAAGCGAAGCCGTCATTCCAGCGGAGGTCGGGCTCACTAGCTATCGAGTGGAGAACTACGACAAGGACGGCAACGAAGAAGCCCTACGGCTCCAGATGGACTTGATAGACGAGGTCCGGACTACAGCCGAACAGAGGTTGGCAAGGTACCAGAACCTCATGGCAAAATACTACAACTCCAATGTCAAACACAGGGACTTCCAGATTGGAGACCTTGTGCTACGAAAAGTAATGGGAGCTGCCAAAGATCCAGCGCAAGGAAAGCTCGGCCCCAACTGGGAAGGACCCTACAGGATCTTGTCTTGGCAAAGAAAAGGGACCTACCACCTCGAAACCATGGACGGACAGAAGCTTCAGCACCCATGGAACACAGAGCACCTTCGGAGGTACTACCAGTAGGAGCGCCAAAAAGAACGTCGACTCTCCCCCAGTTTCCAGTTTGCTTACCATGTTTTAATTAAGTCTACTACAAGATTCTTTTTACCTCAGACAATTTTCTTTTTACTTTAGTTTTGCTCTCTACTTTGAACAAATTTCTCTACAAGTACCTTTTTTAAGCCCAAGGGGGCAGGTACATTTTTCATCATCATTAGTTTCTTTCAATAAAGAGAAGTGTTCAGACTCTACTATGATTTCCCTACATAAACAAAATAAAGTCCCATAGTGGACGGAGAAAATTATGTCCACAAAGTGGACGGATCATCCCACAGGGATGAAAATCCAAAGTCCATAGAGGATAAAATTCAGTCCACAAAGTGGACGGATCATCCCACAGGGATGAAAATCCAAAGTCCCACAGAGGACGGATAAAGATAAGTCCACAAACTGGACGGATAATCCCACTGGGATGAAAATCCAATGTCCATAGAGGATGGATGAAAATTATGTCCACAAAGTGGACGGATCATCCCACAGGGATGAAAATCCATAGTCCATAGAGGACGGATAAAAATTCAGTCCACAAAGTGGACGGATCATCCCACAGGGATGAAAATCCGAAGTCCATAGATGACGGATAAAATTCAGTCCACAAAGTGGACGGATCATCCCACAGGGATGAAAATCCAAAGTCCCATAGTGGACGGAGAAAGATAAGTCCACAAAGTGGACGAATAATCCCACAGGGATGAAAATCCATAGTCCATAGAGGACGGATAAAAATTCAGTCCACAAAGTGGACGGATCATCCCACAGGGATGAAAATCCGAAGTCCATAGATGACGGATAAAATTCAGTCCACAAAGTGGACGGATCATCCCACAGGGATGAAAATCCAAAGTCCCATAGTGGACGGAGAAAGATAAGTCCACAAAGTGGACGAATAATCCCACAGGGATGAAAATCCAATGTCCATAGAGGACGGATAAAAATTCAGTCCACAAAGTGGACGGATCATCCCACGGGGATAAAAATCCAAAGTCCGATAGAGGACGGATAAAGATAAGTCCACAATGTGGACGGATAATCCCACAGTAATGGGAATCCAAAGTCCCATAGAGGACGGATAAAATTAAATCCACAAAGTGAACGGATCATCCCACAGGGATGAAAATCCGAAGCCCCATTATGGACGGATAAAACTAAGTCCACAAGGTGGACGGATTATCCCAAAAAATAAAAAGAATCCAAAATCCTATAGAGGACGGCTAAAACTAAGCTAACAAAGGGCACGGCTAAATCACAAACCAATTAAAACCCAAACTCCCGTTAGGGACGTCTGGTAGTGGACGGATAATGAATCAGTCAACAAATTTGGCAATAAAATAGGTGGGGGATCCGCGATGTAACTTCAAACGGAATTATGGAAACGACGGGTCCTAGAAGACCCATAAAAGGCGGATGTTAATCAAGTTCAAACAAAGTGGACGGTTATCATTTTCCTAGCATTGACGGACAATGCGCCTTTACTTAAACATTTCATGACGGTTGTCAATTAACACATCTAAGGCGAAGTCGAATCTCATCTATACCCGTCCTTATGAACGGAGTCATTCGTAAAACATATCCAAGCAAGATTGCAAAGATCCAAAACATGACGGAGTATGTCAAGCAACTTTAAAATTGAGCAAATATGTAAAAACGACAAACATGTCCGAAAATAATGGCTTACAAGTTGACGGAGTCATGTACTGATCTAATATTACATTACAATAAGTTCAAAACAAAGATTAGCCTACGACGGGCCTATGACATCATCTGTGTGACGGGCGGAAGGTTCCTTTGGGTCATCGTCCACAACTGGCTGGTCAAGAGGGGCATCGGGGACGGCTTTCTCGCCAAAAATTTCCTCCGTGTCCTCAGATTGTGCAGGTTGGACGGACGCTTGTCCCGCGGCATCTATGTTGACGGATGTCAGGTCAAGCTTTGGGTAAAGAGCTTTAACTTGACGGAGGGCCTCGTCAAATCCGTCAGCATATGAGACCCCTAGCTCCGTCAGGAGAGCATCCGAGTCGCGATACTCAAGCACAGCAACCTCCTTGGCTTGACGGAGTTCTACGTCTTTCTTCTCAAGAGCTTTTTTCATTTCCTCCGTCGCCTCGAGGTATTGGTCCCGTACCTCCTCAGCCAATTTCAGCTTCTTCTCCTGAGTAACCTTCCAGGCTTGAAGCTGGGCCAGCTCGTCCTCCGTCACCTGAGCTTTCTCCCTTAAACGGCCAAGGGTCGTCTCATGGTTCAAGCACCGTCCAAAGAGACCCTTCATCATCACCATAGCCTGAAGAACGGAGAAATTAGTCTCATATGTAAACGAAGTATAGACGGATAAAAATAATAAAAGGAAGGACCATTACCTGAGCTATACTGAAGAGGCCCGTCTCGCCCATCGCCTCCGTCGAGTGATTACTCAGGTCTTCATAATCCTCGGAGGTCATTATGGAGGAGAGTTGCTCCAAAGCATATTTAGGGTCATCCCTGAGAAGGGGAGGAGGTTTCTTTTCACCAGTTGACGGACCCACCATTAGGCCCTTACCAACCCCGTGCTTAACTGGGGTGACGGATTTTGTTCCTCCAGCCATAAGACCTAGGACGGGGTCCAGAGAAACCTTGGGTTTCTTTGATGGACGATCTCCCTTCAAGGGTTGTCTTCTCTTCGCTAAAGGGTTTTGGGTACCCGTCTCCTTCAGCTCAGCATCACCCGTCCCCCTTTTCTTCGCAGCATTTGCTCGAATCAGCGCCCTTCTCTTAGCGTCTTCCATTTCTGCAAAAGTAGACGGAGTAAACTGTAAAAAAGGGCAGTAGACGGAATAAAAAGAAGGTTCTAAAATTTGAAACTTACGTTGACGGACTTTCTCGTCGTACTTTCTCGCCGCTGGAGACGGATCAGGACCGTCACAATACCAATGAATAGTATCTGGGGTGACGAGTCTTGCCCAGGTCCTTTCCTCCGACGATGTCTTCTTAAATATCTTTTCCAGGAAGTTGAATTCTTCTAATTCTATCTGGGGGCGCTGACGGACTGAAAAAACAGACGGTTGTAAAAAAAACTGTATCAAGTGAAATAAAGATGAAGATAAGATATTTTGTTATGATGGGTATACCAGACTCGGCTAAAATGCCCCACGTTGTGTCTACTGGCATGTAATCCGTCTCCCCAGGACGGCACATCCAACCGTCACCTTCTATGAAGAAGTAACGGCTCTTCCAGTCTCTATTTGAATCTGGAGTTTCGAAGATAACCTTCAAGAGGGAGCTCCTGGGGACGAAGCTATACATTCCCCTCGACTTATCTATCTCGTCTGGACGGTAGCAGTGAAGGAATTCCCTCACCGTCAGCCTACGCCTACCGTCCGACATGGCTCCGTACAGCACCTCCATGGCAATAAAGACTCGCCAGGCGTTTGGGGATATCTGGCTGACGGACAATCCCAAATATTGTAGGAGTTCGCGATGGAGTGAACTCAGTGGGAATCTAAGGCCAGCCTTGAGCACCTGCTCATATATCCCTACGCCGTCGACCCCCTTGTAATAACACTTCTCAGACTTATAAGGTAGACGGAGGGGGATATATTCGGGGATTTGGTAGTTGTCCCTAATGGTGGAGAAGTGTGGCTCCTTGATTTTTGAAGTAAATGCATTGACCGTCCACTCCGGCAGCATGACGAACAGCCTAAGTCCGTCCGCGCCCACGACGGATCTATATTCCTCTACTTGCTCTTCATCTATTTCTACGATTTCCATATCCTCATTTGTTGAGGAAGGAGAAGATGCAGACGGACTCCTATCCTCGCTCAAATCCTCTCGGTCTTTGTGACCTGACGGATACACCTCCTCATAATACTCGCCGTCGCGAACGACGGACTGGTTACTCGACGCACTAGACATTTTCCTACAGGTAAGGACAAAACCTAAGGCTATAATGGATATTACAAAATATGACGGGCAAGAAAGGGAATTGTTTCTTCATAGTTAATATAAGGAATTAAATATTAGACGGATAGAAATGTCTTACCTGGAAAAGTTAGATTGGACGGAGATATCGATGACGGTGGCAATAAGTGGACGGTCTCTCTCTGACAGGTGCGACGGTCTCTCTCTGACAATGAAATTCTTTCTGAAAGTGAAAAATGAGAGGAGGAAGCAGCAGTATTTATAAGAGAAGTGCACGGAAGACGAAGCGACGCCTCGATCCCATCTAATGGCCTGTAAAAACGTGACACGTGTCGATGTCCATTTAATGCGTTTCAGGCCTTGTCGATTACCAGATTACTAACTGTTTAAGCCTTCTTACCGTCATCCTTTGTGGCTAGGACCGACGACCCACAGCCCCTTTTAACCGTCATGCCTCAGTATTATTGTCACCCCTTGGTTCCGTCCACTAACGTATGACGGACCCATGAGGTGAAGGGGGCAACTGAAGGGGAAGAATTTGGGCACAAAATGGGCCTGACGACCCGTCAGCTGTGGGCCAATAATGGACGGGCCCAATATGAAAAGTCAGTAGGCCCAAAGGCCATAAGGGCTTTTGGTAAGAGATGCTTGCGGTCCACGTTTGATGTAAGAGTCGTATAAGGAAGGGATCCCGCGATCCACGATGAAGAGGATTCCTACATGGAAACGACTTCTACTCCAAGTAAGAGAAGTCCACCCTCTACTACTATAAAAGCTCCACGACCCTCACTTATCAAGGTACGCATAATTTTACCCTCTCTAGCACTCTAGAGTTGTGAGCATATTTTCTAACTTAACCTTCGGAGGGTCTTCGGCCGGCACCACACCGGTGCTCTCTGTAAGGTTTCTCCTTCTTTGTGGTGTGTAGATCAATATTCAAGCGAGTAGGAACCGTGCGGCTCATTGGTGAAACTCTTGACTTCATCATTCACCAATGTAAAAAAACATCTTAAGTGTAACACAAAAATATTTTTTGTGGATTTACCACTAAAAGATTACTTGAATTCAACATAAATTTGGAATAAAATTTCAACCAATCCCCTCAACTGAGTATGTAAAAGACACACATTAAGAATGAATAAATATTCAATTATAAGAGTAATTAACACTTTTCAAATTAAAAAAAATATTTGTCGATAATTTATGGGTTGCACACGTATATTCATTGTGGTTGTATGTACACATGTTTTATTTATTTTTATATATTTATTATGCACAAATTGATTTTATTTTTGAAAAATACATAAAAACATCATTTAATTTTTTTGGTAAAGAGGAATTTTTTTTTTTGATGTTTTTATAAAAATATATAAAAACTATTGACATGGTAAATTCTTACTGGTTTTCATCTAGATAAACTATAAACATCATTTTTTTACTTATCAATAACCACTTACTACATCAACACTTTGTATAATAGTTTGTGACTTTAACATTTTTCAAGTTACAAAGTCTACGGCATGAAGTACCGTAAGCATCTGAAAGTAAATGGTACAAAATGAAAAAGGGGAGGGTGTGAATACAAAGTAAAGTTATAGAGCATTCACAGCAGTGGAGGCATATTGTTATATTGCTAAACTTTAGCTCCACAAACACAAAAATCTTGCTGCAGCAGTGGAGCTAAATCTAAAAATTTTACCCTCACACTGTCAACCCACGCCACCTGCTCATGCTGCAGGCCCATGTCGTCGATCCACGCTGCCAAGCTGATGGTAGAGGTGGTTGCGGTTGTGGTTGGTGCTGTGGATGTGGGTTTGGTGGCTATGGTGGTGGAATGATGTTTGATTTTTATTTTTCTTATGTGGGTTTGATGGCTGTGGTGGTGGCAATGGTGGTTATGGCTATGGTTTGGTGGTACGGTGTTTGATTTTTTTTCCTGTGGGTTTGGTGGCTGTGGTGGCGGATTGGTGACTATGATGGTGGTTTGGTTTTTTATTTTGTTTGTGGGTTTGGTTGTGTCTGTGTTGGTGGTGGTGGTAGTGGTGGTTGTGGCTGTGGCTGATGGTAGAGGTGGTTGTGGTCGGTGCTGGGTTGTTTTTTGGGTTGTGGGATATATTATTTTATTGTAGGAGTATATTATTTTATTGTGATGTTTATATTATTTTATTGTGCCGATAGCTAAAATAGATCTACTGCTGCGGCATGTGTGTAGGTATAATAGATAAAGTAACTTTTAGTGGAGCTAAAAAGCTAAATTTTCAGCTCCACTACTGTGAACGCTCTAACTACTAGAAAGTGGAGCTAAAAAGCTAAATTTTTAACTCCACTACTGTGAACGTTCTAACTACTAGAAAGAAGATCCTTTGTTAGCCAAAAGGTCTGCACATTGATACCCTTTGCAGAAGATATGGTGTATGTGGGTTTTCTCAAAAAGCTGGAGGAGAAACATGCAATCAAAAATCAAAGCACTTCAAGGGTGAGATGACTCAGATAAAACATCAAGTGACGTGAAATGTGTGACCACAGCTTTTGACATGTTTAGCCTAGTTATAACCTACACTACGTGCGAGTACCTTCTCTTTATTTTATTGGTAAACATTTAGTTATATATTTAACTTTCATTGTAATTAATTTCTATAAATAAATTAAATAATTAATTATGGCTATATATTGAAAAGTATAAGTAAAAGATTAGCTAATTCCATCAATAAAGTTTGTATATTGAATTATAATTTTTCCAATTTTTATGTAGTAACAATATAAATTGTACCTACTAAAAAATAATAATATAAACTAGTGACAACTATTTAGTTTTCAAGGGAGGCTCAATCTAAAATTTATTTTTTAGTTAACTTTATACACTTGCAAATCAAACTAAATGTACATATTATTACCTGTTATTCAAAGAATCTGAATAATAGTATTTTTGAATTATTATATTCACTGCATAACATGAATAAATTTAATCAATTCTATATTTCTTATTAATCAATTAAAATGCTCATGATATTTAAAATTAATTTTAATTAAAGTAATGGTTAAGAATTCGTACATTGAGCATTCACATCTGCTTTCTTGGAACTATTTTATTTTACCATTTTAAAAGCTACTTTATTAATTGCACTATATCATTTTATAACACACCCAACATCTCAACTTTTATTTATCTCATCTATTCATTAAAATATTAATTTCACCAACTCTTTCTCTCTCTTCCTCTTCATAAAAAATAATTAAAAATACTCACCCACCACCATAAAATACAATATAAACCTTTTACAAGTTGTTATAGTGCCATCATAAAAATAGGATGGCATTGTAGCACAATTGCAGATTTTTTTGCAATTACAAGACTTTGCAAGACCAAGTAATGGGGGGTTTTGGGGCTCTGATGCTAAATATTACCAACATGTGGCATTTACAAGACCCAATATGAATGCTAATTGGGTAGATCTGCTATCACAAAAACTTAAGAGAAAAAACAAAAGAAAAAGAAAGACACAATATGATATTTCTTTTGCAATAAGATTTACGTATAGTCACTATATCAAGAAAACTGTCACTAATTTTGAAGTCACTTTTATCCTTTTAAAAAAAGAGATTTGAATTTAACCTATGATGAAGGATGTTGTTTATAAGAATGCATAACAACAATTTGGTATGTATAATTAGAGAAAGTGGAATACAATTCTGAGTGTCTATTGTAAAACAAGATTGGCTTGTTAAGAATGAACTGGATCCCTTACTCTTACCAAATTTGATTTCTTTTATATTTTTCATGAAAATGGTATGAAAACTTTTCTAAAATGGTCAAATTAACAAAGGTTATAAATGCACCCATTAATGGTACCCATAAAACACTTTAAAAAAAAAAAAAAAAACACGAAAAAAGAACCCTGCTTGATTTGTGGGTATCTCATATATCATATCTCAATCTCATCACTGTAAACTCATCACCCAATAAGGCAAATAACTTATAATTGTAACTTGAAAATGCCCAATAACTCATAATTGTAACTTCAAAACTCAAAATTTGGCACTTCAAATTTTCCCCTGTGCGACCGTCTGAGCGCGGGACGACGCATTCGACTGAAGAACAGATTGGTATCTCTCTCCGTTTTGATTTAGGAAATTCGTGGGTATATATGGATTGTGTTGTGTTATCTGATATTGGGTTCACTGTTTATGGGTTTGATGCTTTTATTTATTTTCCCCATCTGATGGGTTGCAGTTTTTTGCTCAGCAGATGGGTAGGAGAGAGAGAGAGGAGAGAGCTATTTGGTTGGAGAAGAGAAAGAAAGAAAGAAAACAAAACACAACAAAGAAAGAAGAGTATATTCTGGTATGGAGAGGAGGAGAGAGCCGTTGGGTGCCACGGATTTGACTACCCATCGACAGTGGGTCCCATGGCTTTAGTGTATTTTTACAATATTATCATCAAATTTGAGTGACGGGTGAGTGAGAAGTGAAAACAAGAAATCCAAACAACCTTAGGATCATATCATATGATTGTTCTTGAAATCCAAACAACTCTATGCACTCTATTTATTTCTTAGTTCCTAGTTTCAAAATTATGATTTGTAACTCCAATTCCCCTCTATCTCTCTCTTAAATTGTCTTTCATGTGTATTCCTTATAGCTTCTGTTCAAATTCTTCAAGACTTGGCCAAGTTCTTTGCTATAGTGAAAAGTTCCAATTTTGAATTTGAACTGGGTTTAACTGGGAAAACACGTGTCTGTTGCTCCTAGCAATAAAAATCTTAACTTGAATATGGTAGTCGAGTTGGTTGCCCCGCCTTTTCTCTTTCCTGTTTCCTAGAATCAGGGGCGTAGCCAGGAATAAATACTTGGGAGGGCCGGGTTGTAACAGATATATACTAAATATAATTCTTAAGTCTATTGGATACAAAATTATCAACTTTTATAGCAATAACGAAAACAAAAACACCCTCTTTCTCTCTCTCTCTCTTTCTCTAACATTATTTTTATTTTTATTTTCTAAAAACAGAAGAAAAAAAAAAAAAACATTTTCATGTTCGTAGAAAGGCCCAATCTTTCTTCTGTGTTCTAAACCAACTGATCAGCAAAACCCATTTCTCGTTTTCGTTTCTAGTCGTCAAAAAACATGGAGCTTCGGAGATCAATTATCTCCATCCCAATTCCTTCAATCATATATTTCTCTAAAAATTTATGAACATATAAAAAGCATGTGAATATTTAGGTGTAGATAGTTGAGAAAATCAAAAAAAGACACTGAAAATAGATGAAGGTCTAATGCTTAAATAAGAGAAGAAAACTCACCACTTCACCAGGTAGTCACCAAGTTCCAAATCCTAAAATTTGACAATGAAATATACTGAGTGATTTGTTTCAGAAAGCAAGAAGAAAGAAAAAATTGGTCAGGATTTTTTTTTTTTCCCCAGACTGGAGGACTGATGCTGCTGAGTTTTGGGGGCTGGTAGGCGGTACAGGGAAGTGTATCACAGAAGACAGAAAAGAAAAGAATAAGGGATTTTGTGGGGGACCGTGGGGTGAGTTTTTGAGATGGAGAAGTTATGTGTTTGGATTTTAGTATTTAGAGCATCTCCAGCAAGCTCTCTAATTTTCTCCAAATTTTTACCTATTTGGAGAATGAACAGTGATATTTAGCTTTTAGCTACCCACTTTTTCAAATACACTTTCCAACAGACTCTCTATTCTTTCTCTATCTCATTTAAATATTATTTCTTCATTCATTATTTATTCTTTTTTTAATCATCATTTATTCTTTTTTTAACAACTATATTTTTCAATGAGAAGTGTTATGTTCACAACATTTTACGCAATACTTTCACAACAAAATTTATGTGGAAAGTTGTTACTAGTTCTAATTTGAACCCACCACTCAAATTATTTTTTTACTTGCCAATATTAACTAATAACAGTCTGTTACTTAAAATTTATTGTGAAAATATTGTGAAAATATTGTGGTAGTATTTTTCAATTAAGATTTTTTATTTTTCCCTTATCTTTTTTATTTTTTTCATCCACACGTTTGTTTTCTTTTCTTTTTTCCTCTTTTTTCTCCTCCACACCATTTCCTTTATCTCTATCTTCTCTGGCACTTTCTGGAACACTTTTCTTTTTTCCTTTTCTTCTCTTCGGCTGGAGCTCTGGGAGCCTTTTCTTTTTCGAGCACTTTTCTTTTTTCCTTTTTTTCTCTTCGGCTGGAGCTCTAGGAGCACTTTTCTTTTTTCCTTTTCTTCTCTTCGGCTAGAGCAGCACTTCGGCTGGATCTCTCTCTCACACATGAAGATCGGGAGAAACATGGGGGGGCCGGATGTCCAAGTGTGGGGGGGCCCAAAAAATTTTTATACCTGCTCTGTTGGAAATTTTTTTTTTTTTGCAGTGGCCACGGCCCCCCAAGGGACAACGTGGCTCCGCCCCTGCCTAGAATTGCTACCCTGTTGTTTCCATATTCCTTTGTTTTTTTAGTTGGTCATGGAACATAATTCTGAAAGTTGTAAAGCTTTTAAGGATGGTGAATTCTCAGAACTTAGTTGCTCTAAACTTTCCCGTATCATTTTATAGTTTCACTTGGTTTCTGACGTGTAGATTCTTCGAATGACAAATAGGAGCAGACCCAGCTTGGGAAAGCCAATTATAATGCGTTTTTTCTTAGTTGTTTCCACTTTCCGTGAGTTTTGGGTTCTCTTTTTCCTCATAGCTTATGTGGACCAAACTATTCTTGGAGTAGTTTCCAAAATTGGAATCAAATTTCACTTTTCTCTGATTTTTAAAGATAGCTATTTAAGTAGGTTTTAGCAGGTGGATAAGCTTCCTTAGAAAGGTGAATTCCCAGCAACTATTTGCTTTATAGGTTCACAATAGTTCTATGGTGTGGGATTAGAAGTATTTAAACAATTAGAGGCGGAGGTGATAGCTTAGAAAATGGTTGGTGGTGTAAAAAAGAAACTGCATTTAGGCAGATTATATCTCTTCAGATGTGGAACAAAATCATTTCAACCGGAACACTCACTGATTGGAGGACCCGGCTTCTCAAGGGTGGTATTTTGCAACAACACCGAAAATGAAAGGGTCCAAACTTATGGCATGAATTATGTCACAAGTACAAAATATACACTTGCAACGTTCTTCCCCAAATCAATTTTTGAGCAGTTCAGGCGGGCTGCGAACATCTTTTTCCTTATTACTGCAATTTTGAGTTTCACGCCGGTGTCTCCTTCTTCACCAGTAACTAGTGTTCTTCCTCTTGCTCTGGTGATTGCAGCTGCAATGCTCAAAGAGGCTATGGAAGATTTGAGGCGGAAAAAGCAGGTTAGTTTGTAATTATATGCACTGCTTTAATTTTACTTTCATGCTTTAAAGTTTAATATTTTCCTTAACTTACATAATAAGTTATTTATGGTATGAACGAATGCCAAGGGAGCTTTGTAATCCTAATGGATTATCCTATCACAAATTTGTCAATGAAATGATTAAATAACTTTAGAACACATTGCATAAACGGAAAAAATGACATCATCTATGTAGTTAACTATGGCAAATAAAGGCATTGTTGGAATATGTTTTCTTTGCCCTTCCCCTATAGCATATTCTTCATAGAAAAAGCTTCAACTTAGTTGTCACTTTAGTAATGGTTCAGTTGTCTTGATGGTTTAGTGGAAAATTGGAGCCCGAGGAGGTTCAATTACCTTGTCTGTGTTCAAATGCAGTGACTTGATCTGTCATAGAGAAATGCATTTAATTCCATTTTTTAAAATAAATTTACTACCTGTATCTTCAATAGAAAAACTTTGATTTTTTAGTGTTGGCCAATTTAAGTATGTAAGTACTTGGTTTCATTTTTGGAATCTCCAATTTTAAACAAGGTGGACTTTTAAAGTGAGAATAGCTCACTTCTTACTACATGTTATTCTCCCACCCTTGGCTTGATTCCTGTTTTTACAGTAAGCTATCAGAAACAAATGGAGAGAATGCAGTATAAATATTCACGCACACACATATCTTACTAGGTGTTAAGAACTTAAAAACTTCATCTATACTAAAGGATATAAAGTTAGTATTATACATACATATTTATGCATTCACCTCTTTTAATCGTATTACCCACAATGTTATTTTTAGTGATCTCTGTATCCTAGGTCCATAATCTTGTCTGTATTATTGTTATCAGGATATTGAGGTGAACAATAGAAAGGTAAAAGTGCATCGTGGTGAAGGTGTATTCTTTAATGCTAAATGGATGAATTTGCAAGTTGGAGATATAGTGAGGGTGGAAAAGGATGAATTTTTTCCTGCTGATCTCATCCTGCTTTCTTCAAGTTACGAGTAAGCAATTTGCTATGTTGAGACCATGAACCTAGATGGAGAAACCAATTTAAAACTAAAACAAGCAGTGGATGCAACTTCAAAGCTGCACGAACACTCAGGCTTTCAAAAATTCAGGGCTGTAATAAAAAGTGAGGACCCAAATGCAAATTTGTACTCTTATATAGGCAGTTTGCAGCATGAAGAACAACAGTACCCACTTACACCTCAGCAGCTTTTGCTTAGGGAATCAAAACTAAGAAACACGGATTTTATTTATGGGGTGGTAATATTTACAGGTCATGACACAAAGGTTATGCAAAATTCAACTGCTCCTCCTTCCAAGAGAAGCAAAATTGAGAGAAGAATGGATAAGATTGTTTACTTCTTGTTTTCTATCCTTGTGTTGATGTCTTTTATTGGGCCAATTTTCTTCGGAATTTCAACTAGAGAGGACTTGGAAAATGGAACAATGACAAGATGGTACCTTAGACCAGATGACACTACAATATACTATGATCCAAACAGAGCACCAGTTGCAGCAATTTTGAACTTTCTGACTTTCATTATGTTGTATAGTTTTTTGATTCCCATTCCCTTGTATATTACACTAGAAATAGTTAAAGTTATTCAATGTACTTTCATCAATCAAGATCTGCACATGTATTATGAAGAAGCCGACAAGCCAACAAAAACCCGAACCTCAAATTTGAATGAAGAACTGGGCCAAGTTAACACTATACTCTCTGATAAGACAGGAACTTTGACTTGCAACTTGATGGAGTTTATTAAGTGTTCAATGGCAGGGACTGCATATGGGCATGGAGTGACAGAAGTTGAAAGAGCTCTGGCTAGGAGAGAAGGGTTGCCTTTGGCTAAAGAGGTGACAAATGGGGAGGGCCAAGTTGAGAATTCCAACAAAGCAGCCATTAAAGGATTTAACTTTTTTGATGAAAGGATCACTCATGGTAAATGGGTTAATGAGCCTCATGCAGATGTAATCCAGAAATTTCTACTGTTACTGGCCATTTGCCATACTGCAGTACCTGAAGTTGATGAAGAAACGGGAAGACTTTCTTATGAAGCAGAATCACCAGATGAGGCAGCTTTTGTGATTGCAGCCAGAGAACTGGGGTTTGAATTTTATGAGAGGACTCAAACAAGCATCTTACTACATGAATTACATCCCATCTCTGGCAGGAAAGTTCAAAGGTTAGTTTCTTGCACTTAAACCTTCTTGTTTTTACTTTTTCTGCTGTAAAAAATCCTATACATTGCTACAGAAAACATTTCAGATCACTCATAGCGTGGTGATATTTTTGAGCTCTTCTTCTCAAGGTCATAATGTAACTTCTGAAAGATATGTGGCTTAAGTGACATATTTTCATTTTACAGATCTTATAAACTTTTGAATATCTTGGAGTTTAGTAGCTCAAGAAAGCGGATGTCTGTGATTGTAAGAAGCATGGAGGGTAAGCTGCTACTACTTTGTAAAGGTGCTGGCAGGTTTGTAAAAAGAAACATCACTTGAAAACTTGTTAGATTACTTCAGTAAGTAATATTTTCCTTCAAACTCTGTGACATGTTGTTAATCCTGAACTAGCTTGCAAGAGGTTGGTCAACTCAGTGATTCTTGTATGTATGTTGTGCCATTCTAACTTGCAGAATGTCGTTTTATCTTTTTGATAATGGCATAGATGGTTCACTATAACAACACCCCCCCCCCCCCCCCCCCCCCCCCACCTTTCAAAACAAAAAGAATTCGAAGACTGATGCATTTCCCGATATAAATGAGGGAATGCATGTCATATTTGAACTTCAATTATTTAAATTATTTTCAATTTATTCCTGAGCAGTGTCATGTTTGAAAGACTTACAAAGTATAGAAAAGAATTTGAGGAGCAGACTCAGGAGCATATTAATGAGTATGCCAACGCTGGTTTGAGGACCTTGGTGCTTGCATATTGTGAACTGGATGAGGAAGAATATAATAAGTTTAATGAAGAATTTACTGAGGCCAAGAACTCTGTGAGTGCAGATCATGAGGAACTGATGGAGAAAGTGGCAGAAAAGATTGAGAAGGATTTGATTCTTCTTGGTGCTACTGCAGTTGAAGACAAACTTCAGAATGGGGTAAGTTTAATGCGTTAAAGCAAAGAGACTTTTGAAACTGGTCGAACTGAAATTACAACATTTATGGAATTTTGTAGGAAGTTCTTCATTTTTTATCTAATAATGGAAAATCTTGGAATTAAGCCTTTTTTTTTTTTTTTTTTGTTAAGTTGGAACTAAGCCTTAGTTGGGTTTGCCATTTTCCCCCCCTCCAAAAGTTACCAAATTCATTCTTTGACATATACTTGTGTCAAATATTTATCAATATTTCTATTCCGAACAAAATGAGTCTGAATGACATGTTCAAACGATTGTGAAATTATATCTAATATTCATTTCTTTGTGCTGGTAGGTTCCTGAATGTATTGACAAGCTTGCACAGGCAGGAATCAAAATATGGGTTTTGACTGGAGATAAAATGGAGACAGCAATCAATATTGGGTATGATTAGTGGTTGGCTCCAGGAATCATTAGATATTGACCCCAATAAACATAGAATTCTGACTTTTAATTAATTGTTATTTATCATTTATCTTTTATCTTTCAGCTTTGCCTGTTGTTTGCTTAGACAAGGAATGAAGCAAATAGTAATCAGCTCAGAGACACCAAAAATCAAAGCACTGGAGAAAGTAGGGGACAATTCTTCTGTAGCAGTGGTAAAACCTAATTTTATATGGTGTTATGCCTTTTTATTTTTATTTTTTACTTTTTTGTGTTAATTAGAGGTAACTGCTTTCCATTTTCAACCACAAGAATAGCACGACCTACAGATTAGTTTTGACGAGGATGTGTAGTAAACTCTGCTTTTCTAGGTGTGGTGCTTGTTTCCAAGAAAACCTGTTTCTTATAAGTAGTTCTTATTGTAACAAGTCTCCAGAAACATAATGTTTTCTGATGCAAAGCATGTACAGAAACTATAAAAAAAGGTTGGTCCAATTAGTTTACATTTCAGTGCTAGTTTTTGATTGACATCCTTTTGTATTCTAATAAAACATTGAAGAAACACAATGAAACTTGGAATATTATGACAATTTGAAGTTTGAGTAGTTATTTTAAGATCTTAAGTTCCTTTTCTTACCAAGTCTGAATTATCAAATAGCTTACTTACTGTCCTAGCACTGGAAAAAAAAGAAAAAAAAGAGAGAGAGGGGATCTGATAATCTTTTTTGACACTATATCCAAGTTCATCAGCCAATTTAGTTGAACTTTATAGTATGTAATTATATCATTTTGTTGGACTGTTCCTATTCCTAACAGCTGGGGGAGCAACTCCTTTTCTTTCTTTCCACTACTTTTCAAACTTGTCTTCTAGTTGACGAGAGAGATCCTTCCAATCTGAATTAATGGTGTTGTAGAGACGCCAACAACTTTTCCATTCAACATATGTATTTGGGGCACCCCTAGATTGGTACTTATTTGAAATTGATACAGAATGTATAAAAACAGCCACTGTGACGCATGATATGCAATGCCAATTATGTAATGCTGAAAATGGAGTATTACATAACCAATGATAAAAAATAATTCTAACTAAATTGTTGAAAATTTTCTTTTTCCTGATAAGTCTTCATAGTTGACAGCCATAGCAAATTCATGTTAATTTGTAAGTGAATTTAATATCACGGTCTTACTTGTAATTTGTGACCTTGATGGGATCTTTCTTATTTTAGGCATTCAAGGCAAATGTCCTCGAACAGATTCTGGGGGCAAAACAATCACTTACCACATTAAGCAAAAGCTTAGATGCATTGGCTTTGATCATTGATGGGAAGTCACTCAGTTGTGCTTTGGAGGATGACATCAAGGGCCTGTTTTTAGAGCTTGCCCTTGGCTGTGCATCTGTTATTTGCTGTCGTTGTTCTCCCAAACAAAAAGCCCTTGTAAGTTTTTCCTTCTTTTTCTATGTTCTTTATATTTTCAGTTCAGGTGTGTGTGTGAATCAATGTATTTTACTTCTTTTAAACTTTTTATGTTTAGCACAAAGCTTTATTTCTAATTCTGAGTCATAATTGCATTCCCATAATATCCTTAGGGTAGTCATAGGCTGCCAAATGTGCTTAATTTTTTGGTGTTCCCTATTTTAATTAATTGAAGTTGATAATGAAATAATTTTTGTATCAATCCAGTCCAAAGGACTCTATTTCTTATTCTGTATGTTAAAAATAGAAATATATATGCAAAATCATCCAAACTTTTTAGGTTTCTAGCAATTCAAGGAAATTTTAGCCTGAAAATAGGTGTTACATGATAATGCAGGTTACAAGACTGGTCAAAATTAGAACAGGTAGAACAACTCTAGCAATTGGTGATGGAGCAAATGATGTTGGAATGCTACAAGAAGCAGATATAGGAATTGGCATTAGTGGTGTTGAGGGAATGCAGGTATTTTTTGAAAGGATTGCTCAAAGATTATATTCTGCATCTATTTTAAATTCCATCTGGAAATTTATTTCAGTTTGCGACTTTGTATTTTCAGTTGTCCATTTTGACAAGTATCTGTTTCCAAATTGCAGGCAGTTATGTCAAGTGACATTGCAATTGCTCAGTTCCGATATTTGGAGCGCTTGCTTCTTGTGCATGGACATTGGTGTTACAGAAGGATCTCAACAATGGTAACTTATCATCCGGAAATGTTAGAGACCAATATGAATATCACACCCTGTTTTAAATTAATAATATACATAAATGGTAAAAATCTTGAATATTTTGTTCCCAAGCAATTTTTGCTGGAAAATTATTTAAAATTTGCAGATGCGTTCACTCAAAAGTAAGTGTCTTTTCCTGTTTATCCATTATAAGTAATCAGGTGTGAATGTCTAGAATACTGAAAATGGTCATTATTAATTGTTAATGGTGAACTCTAACTCCAGCATCAATCCAAACAAGTTTATATAGATGTTTATAAACTTTGAATCTTAAGAGGCCCGCATGTTTGAATTTTTACAAATTATATAAAAAAAAATATTTATCCTGTTTCTTACTATATACCACAGAGAGCCATGACAAAGATTGTTAATTTAATGTTACTCACACAAAAGTAGATTCCACAAACAAACACGCATAGACACACACAAACACAAGAATGGGCAAACAAAAAAAGCAGTTTTCTATACCATAGATAGCCATGAAAAAGTTGTTAATTTAATGTCACTCATACAAAAGGCATATTCCACACACATACACACACAAGAATGTGTAACCAGGGGGGGGAATGTTAAGCATGGATATATTGAAAATCATGTGAATTCCTACCTCCTTTGTCACTTACTTCTCTTTTTCTTTTGTGTTCCTAATCTTCTTTGGCACAAAAGTATAATAATAAGTCAATGAGCCTTGAGGCAATCTTTGATAGAGACAAACTTGGGAGCTTGACTGTCAATGTTTTGAAGCCAAGGATTATATATAATGACATAATCCTTGCTGTTTGACAGATATGCTACTTCTTTTACAAGAACATTGCCTTTGGCTTCACTCTCTTCTTCTTTGAGGCATATGCATCTTTCTCAGGCCAAATTGCCTACAATGATTGGTATATGTCATTCTATAATGTCATCTTTACGTCAATTCCTGTGGTAGCCTTAGGAATTCTTGAGCAGGATGTCTCTGCAGAGCTTTGTCTAAAGGTAAATCCTGCGTTGGGATGCTTTTACTTTTGTCAATTCAAATTTATAAAAAATTTACTCATTCCTTTTACCATGCCACATTAATGGAAGTTTCAAAAATATTTCAGCATTCAAATCCTAATAGCAAACAGCATTGGGCTAACTTCTCATTTGTAATCTTCACAGTTCCCTCTGTTGTACCAAGAAGGTGTACAAAACGTCCTATTCAGCTGGTTTCAATTCCTTGGCTGGGCGTTCAATGGGGTATTGAATGCGATTTTGATCTTCTTCTTTTGCTCCCGTGCAATGGAACATCCTGCCTTCCGTAAAGGTGGTGAAGTTGCAGAATTGGAAATCCTTGGAACCGTCATGTACACTTGCATTGTATGGGTGGTGAATTGTCAAATTGCACTATCCACTAACTATTTCACTTTAAAAAATCATTGCTACATCTGGGGTAGCATTATATCATGGTACATATTTCTATTGGCATATGGAGCAATGAACCCCATCATATCAACAACAGCCTATAAGGTCTTCATTGAAGCCTGTGCACCAGCCCCTTCTTATTGGCTTCTCACACTGTTTGTGGTAATCACTTCTCTAATCCCATATTTCACATACAGATCCATCCAACTGTGGTTTTTCCCCATGTATCATCAGATGGTACAGTGGATAAGTAAAGATGGGCAATCAGATGACCCTGAGTACTGTCAGATGGTAAGACAGAGATTGTTAAGGCCTACAACAGTGGGATATACAGCCCATTTGGAGGCAACATCCAAATGCTTTCTAGAGATGCATGAACTCCATTTATAGTAGTAGTTTTATCATTTATGAAGGGTCTTAGCAGAAATAGTGTAGTTTTGTTTCAGTGACAAGTTTGCATTAAAAAATACAGAAAAACTATTTGATTCAAATTGGATTTTCTTTTCCATGTGTAAGAATAATGATATCTTTGCATCTTAATGTACTTTCATTATCAGACATTTGATGTTGAAATCTTACTTAGGCTTTTTACCAAAGTTGTAACGTATTGACTTGTCTTTCTCTCTGCTTCCCAATCCTTTGATATTGAAATAAATGTATCGACCTCCTTTCTTTGAGTTAGAACTTGTATGTTATTTAATAAATACAACTTGTATGTTAATTGAAGTAAATTCATACTCTTAGATGTTTGTTTGTATTATTCAAATGTACAAATTAAAACCATATTGATCCATCTGAAAAAGAACCGACTATAAAAGCTAGAATTTACTAGTAATTGGCAAGTAGGATAGAAAGCAAAAAAATTCTACAAGAAATTTTGTTTAAAAAATCCAAAACCACCATATCAGCAAAAGCCTAAAGATTGGTTCATCTAATCCCTCACTTTTTTCTCCTGCTCACCCTAGCATGTGTATAGTACTAATACTATGGCCATAAAATTAACTTTTTGAAAAGCCTGTCACTTTCAGACGTAGGCTATGTACAAGCCTGATCTTATTTCTCACAAGTGAACATTTTCTTTGTTTCACACACACACACACACGCGCACACACACACACACACACACACACACAAATACACACAGAACTTAAGGATTTTTCTGTGATTTCATTTGGAAATTGTTGGCATTAGATCCGAGAAAACCCTAGTTGTAGGCTTTGTTAGAGTATTATCATCCACACGTGCTGTTCCCAGCACTAACACGTGTATAGCTGCCCAAAATATCTAAGTCAGTTACAATTAGTTAAGCCCGTTTGGTAATGTTGTTCGTATTTTTTGGAAATACATGTAAGTGAAAAAGTGTGTGAAAATATGTGTAATATTGTTTAAAAACTGAAAAGTGTTGCTTAAACTACCATATCAAACGACCCCTTAGTCATTGAGTGATGAATGTGTTAGGGTAGTTAGTTAACCATTTGATAAAAAAATGATTAATAATATATAGAAATAAAATATTTATTATTTCTCTTAAATTAATATACGTTTAATATTATATGAAAAATAAATACTTAACCATATATAAAATATAAATAAAATATATTTAATAATTAATTGATATATGTATTTTTGCTGTACTTGTGTTCAATTTTTTCAAAAATTGTCATGTTGCCATATCGTATCCGTGCAATGGTGCAAGTGCTTCCTAGGAAAAGAGTCGCATCCATCAACATGAGATCTCAAGGTCACCTTTATTATTATATGATTGCTGGATTATATAATTATATGTTTTCATAATTATTTGATTTGCTCAATTATTAAGGCTTATCTAGCTTCAAGGCTATTTAAGATGGATTTTTTTTGCTTGGGTTAGATTCGTTTTGCGATTGAATTATGATATTTACATGAGTTGAGGTTTTTTATTTATTTATTTATTTTATTTTACTTTTCTTGTTGCTAAATTGAGTTGAGGTATTTCTGATTAAATTAGGATAAGAAATTTTACCCTTGGATCCGTGACGATATCAAACATCTCTAAGATTGCCGTTTTTGAAAGAATTTGAAGTTCAATCGATTATACACTGAAAATTGAAGCAATAAAACTATTGTGTCTATCTACTCTGCCACTCCTCATGGAAAGCTATATTTGCATTTTTAACAAATTTTGTAAGAGAGATTGTTATGTAACAACCATTTATAGTAGACATTATGGTGAAACTCTAGCAATTATTCATTTTATGCTATTCTAGCAGAAGAGGCACAAAAAAAATCTTAATTAAAGAGATATGTGATGAGTGATTAGGGTCTGGATGCCCTCCCATTTAGAATCCTCTTGTTTTCTCCCATTTTTATATGGATGAAAGACACGTGTAACAAAAGCAACCCAAAGGCTTAAAAAAGGCCACAAGAGTAAAGGGCCAAAGGCTTGTATTGAGAAATTGAAATGGCTGGGTTTTTGCTGTTTGGTTTTCATTTGAGTTTGCTTTGTTGGGTAATAAATTTGGACGAACATGTGTATTGTTGACGGTTTTCATTTCGGTTTGATTTGTTGGGTTTCAGTGTTTTTTCAATTTGATGGGTTTGGTTGCTAAGTGTTAAAGACAATTTTTTTCACACCACATGAGATTATTTCATTGGGCTCATGACCCATGACATCATCAACATCACTATATGGATTGGGCTCAAGCAAATATTCAAGGATCACAATCCATATTATCTCTCTCGTACTCATGGAAAGCAGCTTCACCAATAAAAGTCCATATTTACACAAGACAACATCAAAGCTTATGGCAAATTATCTCAATTTTCGGCTCATGATCCAAGCTCATTAGGGGAAAATTTGGGAGTCATGATTTGGAGGGCCAAGAAATATGTTCAGTAAAGCTCTAGTGATTTAAAGTTGATAAAAGAAATATGTTGTTTGGCATATCTTCTCTAAGTCCCTAAACTCTGACAGGTTAGTGTGTAATAGGTAACATTTGGTAAGTCTCTCATATCACATAACATTTAAAATGATAAAACTTCCCAATGCTCTTTACTTAAAATTTAATACTCATCATATAACAAATACTTAATAGGTCCAACCATCTAAATGCTAGCCAAGTAACTATTCCTTCAATCTCCAGCCGTTCTTATCAAAGTTTTGAATTCTGTTCTGGAGGCCGTTCTGAATTGGCCATGGGAATGGAATATTCTGGTACTGGTGTGCGCCGATGCACCGCATATACAAACCACATAAATGCATAAAAAATATTGCACTTAAAGATAAACAAAAGTTAGCATAATGAGTAGTGGTTCCACTGATTGAGCTACCCACTTTGGATCTTGAAGAAATACAGCTCCCAAGGAACCTTAGCCTAACCCAAAACCCAATTTCTTCATCTTCCAAACTTCCACACCACCTCTAGCTTCCACAACTTCCTTCTTCTTCTTCTTCTTCTTTACACCCTTTGATTTTCCCACTTCCCAAATCTCCACTTTGCCCTTCTCACCACCCAATCCCATCTCTCTCTCTCTCTCTCTCTCTCTCTCTCTCTCTCTCAATAACCCCTAAACACTCAAACCCAACATACCATCACAACCCCCTCTCATCTCCCCCTCCACCCAACCAGTAGTCAATTTTTCTTAACCAATAAAACCCACTGAGAAAATCACCATATAGCACTAAAAATTTGACCTTTTTGGCTTTTTCCCACTTAAACAAACAAAATTAGAAAACCTAGATGGGAAACAACTAGATCACAAGGTAAAGATCCAATTTTTTACTAAAATTTTGAAAGTCCAAAATTGATCAACTTGTGGAAAATTATATAAAAAGAAGATAAAAAAAGTACTTATCTTAAACCAAAAAGAAGCAATGGGTAGTGTGGTTTAGCTTCACCCTTTTGGAGGCCAAAATCAATGACACAATGTGGTTGAGTTGTGAGGGAGTGAGATGGAGGCTTGGAAAGTGACTGTAGAGTGAGATTGGAGGCCAGATAGATAGACACGGAGAGATTAAGAGAAACACTGAGAGATTGAGAGGAATTCATGGCAGCTAAGAGAGAAAAATGACTAAAAAGGGCATGCAACTTATTGATGTTAAATTCTAAACCGAAACAGAACTTTCAGCTAGGACACCAGAATTTTGGTCGGAACACTGGAATTTAGTAGGCACGAGCCAGAATTTGAGGCGAAACGAAATAAAGGGTTAGCTACATCGGAAAAGGTATCAGAACGGAAAATTCTGCCTGTTTTGGTCGGAATGGAATTCAAAACTTTGGTTCTTAATAAAATTTGGAAACCTAACTATATTATTTCACATAAATAATACTACTATTTTCATCTAAATCTAGCCCAAACACATGCCTCAACCTAATTGGCCATCTCTATTTTCCAAAATATAATAAATATATTTAATATCTCATCCAAGTTCTATAATCCAACAATAATTGCAAGGTCAACCCAAATATTCCCTTCCAGTTGCTAGATTTCAACATTAAATATACTTCTTGCTCTCCAAAATTTGGTCACAACACAAAGAAACCATAACTAGACCTCTAAAGTTTCATTAAATATCAACCAATTATTTTATTACTTACTAAAGTTATACTATATTAGAACCATGGACTAAACATATAAATCCCTAAAAAAGGAAACTTGTCCAGCAGAACACCAGCAATTGAGACATGTCCCAAATTGGCATCATCAACCCACTAATGCTCAATCCCAACAACTAGTTGCCATACCCAAAGAAGCAAGATTCCATAAAAGAGATCTTACCAATTTAAGCCAAATCCATGAAATAAATGCCGAATATTCTCTCCAGTAGGTGACATCATCCAACTGACATCATCTACTTCAGCCCTAAGCAACAGTTGTGACTGGATAGCTATGCCAGGACAGCTGTGATAACAACCTTAAAGTTTCAAAATTTTCCCTTTTTGGCTAAACTTTGAAACCCACTAAAGAAAATACCATTTTTTTGGCTAAAAACCTTTCCTCATTTGCTGATTATTCCTTCAACCAAATCTCATTTTAGTTTCATACTTGGCTTTATATAAAGATGATCAAGCTATACACACTACACATTGCTCATCTTATACACATTCTATTATCTTCCATATTTTGAAACTTTATCATCATGTTGCCCATATCTTCCTAACATCTAAATACTTCTCTTACAAATACCCATTCTCTTAGTAAGCAACACTACATTTTATAACTCTTCTAAACACAACTCTTACTCTCCATATTCAGAAAATCCATCTATTTTGCTACCCATAAACACATCGTCATACTCTTCTACTTCTCTTACAAAAATCTCTCCTCTTAGAAAGCGACACAACCCATCACATAACACAAAAACTAGTCCAACAGCTTTAATATTAGATTTTTACTATCTTTGATTTCCATATCTCTCATATTTCTCATGTATTTCACAAAACGATTCCTCATTAAGTGTGTGTGTGTGTGTATATATATATGTTGTAGACATTGCTTTTTGTACCCCTTATGACTTGGGCCTCCATTCCCCAATGATGCTGAAATTTTGAGACTCAAGGTTGGTTTAGGGCTCAATCATATGTTAAATTGACTTGAGAAATGTTAAAATGAAAAAAAAAAGTTTTAATGAGCAAATAAATCTATTTTTGGAAAAGTAAACCAAGGAAACCATCGGTATGCGCATGCAGGAATTAGCCTGCACGTGCATCTTTTTGCATGTGCACACATGCACGATCTTGCGCACGCATGCAGGTTCCAAAAACATAAATAAGGCAAGTTTTTTGCATTAATACTAAGGTTTGAAATGAATCTCACATCATCTAGGAGTCGTTCCAAACCCCTATTTTCACACAATAAGTAGCCTTATATGGTATATTTTCAAAAAGAACACAAAGAAATCCCACGGGAAAACACTAGGATTCACTAG
Organism: Quercus ilex subsp. ballota; assembly: GCA_032727855.1. Lineage (NCBI taxonomy): Eukaryota > Viridiplantae > Streptophyta > Magnoliopsida > Fagales > Fagaceae > Quercus > Quercus ilex. Next base: position 23,036,433 of record CM064917.1, on the reverse strand, counting down.
AAATAGTAAATCAAAGAGAGATTTTTTCACAAAACATCATTAAGTCAATTTTCTTTTGACTAGGGTCTTTTCTGGCCTTGATCTTTGAGTTTAAGATTACTAATCACTCTTTTTGTTGATTGTGAATAGATTTGACTGAGGGAAATGGTCAAAATCAAGCTTAAAGAGCTTTTACTTTGAGGTATTGGTTCTAAGCTTTTCTTTTTCTTTTTCCTTTAGTTTAATTTTGTTTTGTTTGTTTCTTTGCTTGTTATATGCTTTAATATGTTTGTGTAGTCTAGATTTACGTTGTTGTATGTTTAAAAAGCATGTTAGGGTGTTAGATTTAGCGCTTTGAAGTTCTGTTATATCTGCTGTGTTGCTAGGGTTTCTAGGCCAAGTCCTACGTGCGCATAATCCTGGTTGCATGCGCAGGCTAAATTATGCGCAGGCTAAATTATGCCCACGCAGGCTCGTTCATGCATGCGCATGAACTAGCCTAGAAACCCTAATTTTATTTTATCTGTTTGTGTTCCTGTTTTCATATGTAATATTTCTGTTTTAGATCCTTTTTGTACATCCATGCTTTTAAGCTTCTTTTTCACATGTTTAATTGTTCGTTTGTCTTTCACATGTTAGAATTAGGGTTTATCTTGTGTTTTCTTTGCTTTAATGCTATGAACACGCATTCACATGTTCATGCATAATGCCATAGGTGCTGAGTTGCTACAAGGTAAGTGAGGTAAGTCATGCATTGGTATGAACATGCATTTTAATGATGAAATATGTTTGTTTAATGTTTGATTTCATGTCTAAAAGTTGGAATATATGTGGTGGTCTATGCTTATTTGTTGTGCCTATCTTTTCGCCTTGTTTGGTTGCTGTCTTGGATGAGATAATATGTTAGAAGATGCCATGATTAGATGAATGTTAAGTTGACATGAGATGCCATGCTAGATGAATGCTAGGTTGATGAGACATGTATGTTTGGTTTGGGATATGTCATGATAGATGAATGTTAGACTTTGGTTGATTGCCATGATAGATGTATGATTAAGTCTTTTTGGATAATTGATACCATGTTGATTGTTAGATGAATGCTAGTGTGTGTGTGTGTGAGTATAGATGCAATATTGAGTGTACCTTTAATAGGGTTAAATCATAAGATACAATGAGAGGAAGCCAACCTTAGGGTTAGACAATTTCGGGTGCCTAAAACTTTCCCAAGACTGTACCTTAACTTTGAACCCATATCTCTGGTAATAAGATAAAAAAAGGTCCTACCTTGAGAGGACGTTATATATATGGTTCCTAGACCATTGCAAAAACTAGGTGGCCACTCCTCGTTGTGTCCACACACACACACACGCACACACACACACACACACATATCTCTCATATATCTCACAAACTCATTATAGACACCTCATTTTGTACTTCTTATAATTCGAGCCCCCATTCCCCAATAACGATGGGTCCGTTTGGATACAGCTGAAAATTGAAAACTGAAAAACACTGTAGCAAAATAATTTTAAAATGTGTGAATAGTACCGTGGGACCCATTTTTAATGAAAAAGTTGATAAAAAGTGAAATTTGTGGGTCTGTGAACAGTGCATTGTTCACAGGAAAAGTCAAAAAAGCTGGCTCAAAAAGCAAAAAAAAAAAAAAAAAATTCTGAAACGCAAACGTGCGTTTGGGAAGCGCAAACGCACACGATAACATTAGGAGGTCTCCCCCAAAGCACACAACAGTAGGGGAAAACGCCTCTATAAATTAAAGGGAGGCCATTCCTTATAAGCACATTCCCATGTGCTTCCCTAGGCGATATGGGATTCCATGGAAAGCAAGACCCACCTTTTGAGTCACTACAGTTGATCTAGGGCTTGGCTATGGAAAACACTTTAGTCGAAGGATGCTTTTGGGAGAAAGAAAATCCTTACAGAAACCTATGTAGGGCAGCCTTAAGCCTATGTATGCAGCCTTAACTCTTACGTACGTCGCCACGAGCTTGTGTACATAGCTAGGGTTTCAAGATTCTCTGTAGGGCAAGTTTGTTTAAAAATCTCGGCAGAGGCAATCCTACATCGCTTGAAATTGCCTCCACCCCTTCTCTTTGAACACTATAAAAAGGCCCCACGGCCCTTTTCCCAAAAAACATAGAATCTACTCCAAAAAAAGTGATTCAAGATAAGTTTTTTACTTTGAAAAACATCTTAACTAAAGTTTCTTGGCTATGACTTATTTTAGTCCAAAGCATTCTGGTTAAACTTACTAACCTTTTGGGTATTTTTTTTGTAGATTGACCAAGGGGAACAATCAAAATCAAGCTCTAAAATCGTCTTGTGTGAGGTACTTGTCCTTACTTTTATCTATTTATTTGTTTTCTTTTATCTCTATTTGGTTGCTTTAAAATCTTCTTGTGTAGTTCAGGTTTGTTGTTTGTTTGTTTAGAAAGCATGCTAGGTTGTTTGGATTAGGTTTTGATTGGTGTGTGCTTGTTGCGTTTCTGGGCAAGGTTGCATATGCAGGCTCGTGCATGCGTACGTAGCTTCATGTCCCTGCATACGCAGGCTCCTACATATGTATGTAGGTTTAGCCCAAAAACCCAAATTTGTTTGTTCTTGTTTTTATTTTGTTTGCATGCATGTTTTAGTTTCTATTTAATCCTTTTTTATATGTGTTTATGTCCTAGTTTAGTAGTATAACATCTTTTAATATCCTTTGCTTAGATTATTTGATTAGGGTTTCATGCTTGATGAATAATATGAACATGAACATGAATATGAACATGCATTGATGCATAGGTGTTGTGATGAAGTGAGGTAAGTCATGCATAATCACATGTATATGCATCTAATTTGATTTTCTAAAATGTTTGCTTAATGAATATAATGAATATGCTTGTTTAAAGCTATGATGCCATGTTTTGAATCATTTGATGTTATGTGAGGATGTTCATGCCTTGATATACTTGGTGCCCTTGAATAAAGTGTTTGAATGTCATGATAGATGAATGCTAGGGTTTAGGGATGATATGTCACGTTGCATGTTTAGATGCATGTTAGTGTGTGTGTGTGTGTGTGTGTGTGTGTGTGTGTGTGTGTGTATCTAGAATAGCCTATTAGAAAACCCTTTGGTGGGACTAGGATTTAGTACACAATGAGTGGAGACCAATCTATAGGTTGAGTGGAGTTGGGTGCCTAACACCTTCCCATCCCCATATCTAAACTCCGGACACGTGCTCCGGTAAAAATTAGTCCTTCCACAAGGCCGCTATCTATATAGTTCCTAGACCTAATCTAAGTGGCAACTCCATTTTCACCCTTCGCCCAATCCACCTTAGGTCGATGGGTACTTCCCACAAAGAGAACACCAACTTGTCACGAGCACTTGCGCCCACACTCATTTCTTATAGAGTACCTATACATACTTCTCATACATCTTACAACTTACATTTCTCTCACAAAGTATCTCTCATACTTCTTTACAACTTACAAATCTCATTTCTCACTAAGTACCCACACATATTTCCCATATATATTTTCCATACATATTACAAGATCTGTATCCCAAAACTTACAAATTACATATCTCTTAAAGTACCTAACATAATTATATTATATCTAGGGCTGTCCATCTCACCCGCCCGTACCCGACCTGCTACAACTCGATCCGACTGCTCCGATGGTAGGACGCGGGTCCCGAGCTCCAAAACCCAACGTCGACGGTTCAGTTTCGGGTCCCCTCCTTCAAAACCGTTCAACCCGACCAGCTCGAAGAGAGAACAACCCGCTGCGAATTCAAGCTTTCTAACGAGTTTTTCGGCACGATTTAGCAAATTTCGGTGACCAAAACACCAGATCCGGCGATTCTCGACACGATTTGGGGGAAAAAGCATTGGATTTGGCAAAATCTCTGCCAAATCCGACTAGATCGCACCGAATCTTGGATGGATCAGGAGAGATCTCGCCAATTTTTCCCTTTTTCAATGGTTTCCGACGGGTTTCAGCTTCACCTAAAACCGATGCTCACCCGACAGGAAACCGACCTGTAAAACTCGATCTCCGGCAGGTCAGTTGCGGGTTGGGCACAAACCCGACCCATGGACAACCCTAATTATATCTTACAAACCTATTTCCTACAAAGTATCTAAAAATACTTCCCATACACATTACAGACACCGTATCTCACAAAACACACACACACACACACATATATATATATGTATGTATTTCTTAACATCTCCATTCATCTCAAAAGATACCAAACACTCTTATAAGAGCATATTACAAAGTCCTTCGCATGGAAGGCATATAAACAATGAATACTAAAAAAGCCATTCTCCTAGAAGGCATAAAGATTTCATTTTAAAACCCTTCTCATGGAAGGCATACATTTCTAATACTAAAAACCCTTCTTATGGAATGCATGAACTTATCACACAAAATGCCCTTCTCCTAGAAGGCGCAAATATCTTTTACCAAAAGCCCTTCTCATGGAAGGAAATATCACTCATATCTCACTAAGAATTAAAAGAGCATTATCACAAGGAAACTCAATTAAGTGTATGATAAATAGGATAAACTTAACCAGCCTCTGCACATGGCTGGACATACTTTCTCTCCCTCTGGTTGCACCAATTTGTCCCCTTCAATCTTGAAGTCATCATTAAAGGACTCATCATAGTTTACTCCACTGTTGGACTTATTTTATCATACTATTGGAATGTTATTAGCTCACTAATGCTATATGGTTGGAGTCACAAACATATATGATAAGTTAATATTTCTCTATCTTTGAAATTACGTTATTGAGTACATTTAACTCATTATTACTGTACCGATAGATACAAAATGCTTTAATATTATATTATTATTTAATAAAAATGATTTCACTAGTATTTCACTAATGAACATATACATTAATCAATTGATCCCTCACTACTGGACATATATTATTTAAACGTAAACCACAACTAGAAATAAACTATTTGACGTATATTATTTGGACATAAACCACTGTTAGACATATATTATTAAAACATAAACCACAACTGTACATAAACTATATGACATAAATTATTTGAACATAAACCACTGATGGAAATATATTATTTGGATATAAATTGTTACTGGACATATCTTATTATATTAAACATGAATTATACCATAGTTGGACATGGACTATTTTGAACCCATCTCATTGTTGAACATATCTTATTATATTGAATATGAACTATGCTACAACTGGACATTAACTATTTTAGACCATCCCATTGTTGGACAAATAATAATTTATTAGTTAGTATCTAATATTGGATATCACTCAACATACATCATTATGTTTTTCAACTCACTGCTTAATCAAGCTATTATACTGAACATACTATCTATTTATGTCAACAATTATCATAATTCTTAGACTTTGGGTTTTATTTATTTTATAAGCTTAAAAATGCACTGGAAGCTATTGGTATTTTTGGCCCAATGCCAAGTTTTGGGCTCAACTCCCCAAAACAAAACCCGATATAGCAAGGTCACCCTTCTAGTGGATGACATGTGACTACACATAAAAATAGTCCTCAACACTAATAAAATGCAAGAAAAGAAAATGAAATCTTGAGTTTTTATTTCTCTGGCCAACCAATTATTTTGAGAAGAACATGAATGATTCTTCCAAAAAAATAATGAAAAGAAAAAAAAATTATTTAATTAATTTTTTTAAATCAAAAGTTTAGAATTTTGTTTTTATTGTTAAAAAAAAATGCTAACATGGCATTTTTAAATGCCAAATGAAATTATTATTATTATTATTAGTCACGTCAGTATTTAACATGTCAACAGTGCAAGTGCAATGGTGCACTCCATCTGTCACATAGGCAATTTTCGTTACTGAGATGATGGTAGTGACTAAAATGGTAACGATTTTCAATTTTCAGGGAACAATATAGACGCTTCAAAAAAGTAGAGATCAAAATGAGAATTGACCCAAAATGTAGGGAGCAAAAATATATTTTTGCTTTCATTAATTTGAAGTTCAAACACATGCTTGACTTTTCTTTTTTCCTTATTTATTTGACTTGACGGATAGAGTTTAAAAAAATAATGATAAATGAGTAATGCTATAGGCACAAACTATTTTACAATATTTTTACATATGTGACAAATTCTTATTAATTTTCATCTGGGTCCACCATTAGCATTACTTTTTTTACTTACAAATAATCACCCCACCACATCAATAGTTTATAAGAAAAATTGTAAAATAATTTGTAACTTTAGCATTTTCCTTAATAAAAATTTTCCTTGGGTGTCTAATTTCTATTGCATTCGCAGAGCTGTATTGACGTTTGCCATTAAGCTTGCCTTAAAAAATTGAGTATTTTGAACATACACTCCAACCTAAGGGGAGTGTTAAGGAAAGCCAAATACTTATGGAAAAGTCCACTAATGATAACAGCTAGTCCATCATCTTCGCATGACAAGCTACACCAAACGCACAATTAAATAACACATATATTTTTTTAGGAACATGTGTTTTATTTTATTTTATATATTTATTATGCATAAATTGACTTTATCTCTTGAAAAATATAAAAAAAAAATTATTTATTTATTTATTTTTTTGATAAAGAGGAATTTAATTAAACAACACTAAAAGTTACAAGAGTAATGTTATAACCATAAGTTATTTTACAACATTTTTACAAACTATTAATATGACAAATTCTTATTGATTCTCATTTGATCCACCATTAACATCACTTTTTTACTTATCAATAACCACTCACCATATTTGCACTTTATATAATAATTTGTGACTTTATCATTCTTCAAGCTACAAAGTCTCGGGCACAAAGTAACCTAAGCATCTGAAAATAAATGGTACAAATTGAAAAGAGGAGGGGGGGTGCGAATACAAAGTAAAGTTATCACTACTAGAAAAAAGATCCTCCCTTAGCCAAAAGGTCCACACACTGATTCCCTTTGCGGAAAGATGTGGAGCACGTGGGTTTTCTCAAAAAGCTGGAGGAGGGGCTCGCATTCAAAGAACAAAGCACTTCAAGAGTGAGATGAATTAGATAAAACATCATGTGATGTAAAATTTTTGACCACAAATTTTGACATGTTTAGCCTAGCTATAACCTACACTATGTGCGAGAACCTTCTTTTTATTTTATTGGTAAACATTTAGTTATATATTTAATTTTCATTGTAATTAATTTCTATAAAAAAAATAATTAATTATGGCTATATATTGAAAAGTATAAGTAAAAGATTAGCTAATTCCATCAATAAAGTTTATATATTGAATTATAATTTTTACATTTTTAATGCAGTAACAATATAAATTGTACCTACAAAAAAAATAATAATATAAACTAGTGACTGATGAAGCGTAAGTTCGTCAATCAGAGTGGGCAGATGGAGTCAATCCCCAGCTTATGTAAGTGTATCCTCAGAGATGGTCGCCGGTGTGGTGCCTGCCACAACGTCTCCAATGCCAAAGTCAATACAAAGAAATCTTTTTGTAAGTTAAAACAGAATTGCAGAATGGTAGTAAAATTGTCTCAGTATATTCGTACCTTTTGTTGATATTGTGAGGGCTTTATATATGTTTTTGCAGCTCCTGACCGTTGGAGTGGTTATGGTGGCCTTAATGTTCCTCTTAGTAACGTTTTATGCTTTGTTATGTGGCTTCAATGTACTCCAACAGCTCATACAGTTGGTTCTGTAACTGCTCTGGGTATAATTGGCCATATTGAATGGCAGAGTTGTTCTCGTCAATAACGTGGGTATTCATTTGGCTCGTCAGACAATATCCTTGTCTGTATTGATGAGATTGTCGTCGGGAGACGGATTTGTTGGTCCCATCAGTTGCCCCCCGATTTTGTGGCCGTCGTGATGTGTCATGACAACCATAAAATATGAAAGGTTTATGAGCTGTAAATGACTCTTGGGGTTTCGCTCCGCTTTAAATGCATAGTGGCGGTGCTTCACAGGTTGTGGCTTACGTGGCATATTCTGATTGGTGGGGCTAATGCTCCAATTTGTGGGACTATTGGGTTTCCCACTGATTCTCAGTTTTCCGAGCCTTGGTTTTAAACTTCTCTCCTTCCCCTTTTTTTCATTTTCACTTTTCTCAAAAACTCCCAATCATTGTTCTGAGCATTTTCTTCGCTAATCTCCCTCTGCAACTCTTCTTCGAACCGGTGCGCTATGTGGTGGTGTTTTCTTTGTCTGCCATTTTTAAGGTATATTTCTCCTCTTTTTCTTGTTTTGCCTTTCCCTTTTTTGTTGTGATACAACTTCTGATTTCCTTTCTTCTTCCCCCTTCTCTTTTCTTTTGTTTGTTTTTTGATTTTCTGGGGATGTAGCTCGTACTGTTTCCCTTTGTGTTTTTTTTTGGATTTCCATGTTTAGTAGCTCTGAGGTTAGGATAGCTTGCCCCTCAATTTCCTTCCTTTTCGCGCATTTAGGAGGGTCTTTGGGTGTTTTTCCAAATCTAGAGGATTTTGTTTTTGAAGAAAATAGTCTAGGTGTGGCATTAGCCAAGTTGTTGCCATTGTTGCGGTAGTCAATTGATTGGTTCGAAGGTTTGGTGAGAGAGAGAGAGGCGATGTCTGAAGTTAGGTCGAGTGAACTCGAGACTGGGTTATCGTCTAACGGTGGCCCAACAAAAAGAGATACAACCGTCTCTACTCCTCAAGTGGTTAAGGCTTTTTACGCCCTCGATGAGACGTGTGGGCTGGACGCTAACACCGTGGGTAGGTTTAAGGATAGGTTTCAATTTCCAGAAAGGGTCCGTGTTCATCGGCCCAGTGACGAGGATAGGGCTTGCCATTTCTTCCCTGGTGAAGTATGCTTCTATGAGGCTGCTTTCACTTGTGGGCTTAGGTTCCCCGTCCATCCGTTCCTGGTGGAGCTTTTAGATTACTTTGGCATTGCTCCAGGGCAACTTATGCCCAATTCTTAGAGGATATTGGTCAATTGTATGGAGATATGGTTGGCCGCCAACGGGGACATGATTAAGGTTGGTGAACTCGTCTATTTATATTGTTTGAAAGAATCTAAGGAATACGGATATTATGAGTTGGTGCACTGGGAGAGGAGAATCAGGATAGTCAGGGGTTTACCTTCGTCCTTCAGGTACTGGAAATCAAGATTTTTCTTTGTGTTCGGGGATGATTTTGAGACTCCTTCTGGCAAGGATTGGGGTGATGTCCCGAGGTTGCTTCGTTGGTGGGGAACCTCGACTTTAGGTGCGTTAGTATTTCTTCCCGTCACTTCAATTCTGTTGCATCATGACGTTACCGTTATTGACTCCTTTTGTTTTTCGCAGTTAAGAGAAGGCCTAAGCTCAAAAGCAGGCATAAGGAGCGTGTTGAGCAGGCGATAGAATATGCCAAGACGATTGAAAGTTGGGACGATCTTGTAGACCCGTGTACCCTTGCTTTCTACAATCTCAGTCCTGACCCGTCCTCCTTCGTCTTGCGCAATATCGATATCGAAGGAAAGAAGAGTAAGTGTTTGGTTCGTCAATACTGATTTTTGACGACCAAATTTAACAAAAATATGTATGCTAAAATGAGGGCAAAGAAAGATGAGCCTTTGTCGAATATAGGTAAGAGGACGGTGCGTGTCACTGGGAAGGGTCCCTCCGTTACCCTGGCTGATTCCGTTACTCCCATTGTCTCTGGAACTGGGATGACGAGGATGGCTTCCCCCTCAACTTCGATTGAAGAGCTTCCTTCTCCTACCTTAAAAAGGCAACGCATGTTTGATAAAGAAAAAGAGAAGATTGATTTAGGCTCATCCACTGTCTGGGATGACGAGAGATTAGTCGTGGACAGGGCTCATGGGGTCGTCACTGCGGAGGATTTGAAGGCTTTCTCAGGCGTGCCCTTCAATGACGTTGCTACTCGCCATGTCCATAAACTTGTTCAGGTAACTAGTTTGTGCGGCTTTTAGTCTTCGTTTCTTTCTTGGTCTACTGACGATTTTCAATTTCTCTTCAAGTGTTGGGGGAAAGTCTTCACATTACCTCCGAGTATATCACCCAAGGGGCCAAGGTGGCATCTATCACATCCAGAATGGAGGCTTTGGAGAAGGAGAATTCTAAGTTGAAGAAAAATCTTATTGATTCTATGGACGAGGCCACCACTTTGAAGGAGAAAGTCAAGACCTTAAGTGACGACCTCAGAGTTGAACGTCAGTTGACTCTGGAAAAGGACGAGCAGCTTCTAAGTGCCAAGGAGTCGCTCAAAACGATTGCTACTAGATCTGTGGAAGCCTTCCAAACCACTGACGAGTACAACACTGTGCTCTTCAGTTGGTACTTTAAAAGTTTTGAGCTTCTCAGGAGGTATCTAGCCAAGCACCCTACTAGAGTTAATATGGAGAGCCTGGACCTAGAAGAGGTGGACAAAGAAATGGCTATTGACGAGGCGGCCCAATTCTCCGCTCCTAAAGGTGATGTCCCTGAGAACGCTCCTACCGATGATACTCCTGTTGGTGACGCCCCTACAATTGCTGGTGCCTGAATCTGTTACTTGTGAAAATTTTCTCAATTTGTTTTTTGGTTGTTGCCTGTTATATCTTTTGGGCTTTTTGTAAATCTAATTTCAAAACAATTTCCTTTATTCTGCCCTAGGAATGGTATTTTTAGCCCAGTGTTTATGGGCTTTTAGATGTAAAAACATTGGTAATTGCCCTTTGTTTTTAGGGCTTTAATTTAAACTTTTAGTTGCATACTTACTTGCTGTTGTGATTGTGGATTTATTCTTTCATGATTTGCTTGTGCTATCTGACATTCGTCTACGCCTTGTACTTGGTAAAAAATTTTAGCTGCTCTGATTCTGTAACATCGTCAGTAACTTACATCCGTCCTGGTGGAATCTTATTACTTAGCCTTTTTTGGCTTTTGTGACATGCATCCTTTTAGGGATATTGTCATTCTTTGTATTCGTCAAGGCGGAATCTTGTTACTTAGCATTTTTTAGCTTTTGTGACTTGCATCCTTTTAGGGATGTTGTCATTCTTTGTATTCGTCAGTAACTTACATCCGTCAAGGCGGAATCTTGTTACTTAGATTTTTTTGGTTTTTGTGACTTGCATCCTTTTAGGGATATTGTTATTATTTGTATTCGTCAGTAACTTGCATCCGTCAAGGCGGAATCTTGTTACTTAGCCTTTTTTGGCTTTTGCGACTTATAGTTGAATAGACCTGATTACACAAAGGCATCAACTGAATAATTCGTTTATTAATTTCAAGAATGAATACATTTGTTTGTTACTTCAACTGGTGGTACTTCTTCAAGTGTTCAATGTTCCATGGCCTCAGAAGTCTCTATCCGTCCAGGGTCTCCAGGTGATAGCTGCCTTTCCTGGAGTAGTGGACGACTCGATAGGGTCCTTCCCATGTGGGGCCAAGTTTTCCTTGGGTAGAGTCTCTAGTTGCTGTGGTGACTTTGCACAGGACAAGATCACCTATGTCAAGTCGTCTGAGCTTTACCCTCTTGTTGTAGTAGTCAGCCATCTTTTGCTGGTATTTCATCATTCTACTGGAAGCTTTCTCTCTCACTTTGTCCAGACAGTCTAGGTTGATTCGCAGGCGATTATCATTGTCTTCTTCGTTGAACACCTTTCACCTGATACTAGTTACTCTTACCTCGACTGGGATCACTGCTTCAGTGCCATAGGTGAGCTTAAAGGGGGTTTCCCCTGTAGGGGTTCTTGCTGTGGTCCTATAGGCCCACAAGACATTAGGTAATTCTTCCGGTCAGGTACCTTTTGCGTCATCCAACTTGGTCTTGATGATCTTAAGTAGCGTCCGATTCGTCACCTCCGTCTATCCATTCGCCTGAGGATGCCCTGGAGATGAGAACTGGTTCTTGATGCCTAGGCCTGAACAAAAGTCTCTAAAGCCTTGGCTATCGAACTGTCGCCCATTATTTGATATGATCGTCCTTGGAATCCCGAACCTGTAAATTATATTCTTCCATACGAAACCTTGGATCCTTGCTTCTGTGATGGTCGCAAGTGCATCTGCTTCAACCCACTTCGTAAAGTAATCAATAGTAATTAATAGGAATTTTACCTATCCTTTACCTAGGGGCAGTGGACCGACGATGTCAATTCCCCATTGCGAAAATGGCCACAGGGATGCTATCGTCGTCAGTTTCTCTGTTGGAAGTCGCTGAACATTCCCGAACCGTTGGCACTTGTCACACTTTTTGATAAACTCCATTGTGTCCACTTGCATAGTAGGCTAGAAATAACCTATTCGAATGACCTTGCTTACCAAGGATCTAGGGCCAGCATGGTCCCTACAAATTCCTTCGTGAATTTCTTCCAGAATGTACTTGGCTTCTTCTTCGTCGACACACTTCAAGTAGGGCATGGAGAAGCCTCTCTTATATAAAGTGTCATTAAGGATCGTGAACCTGCCTACCCTCTTCTTGATCTTCTTGGCTTCTTCTGCATTCTGAGAGAGTTTCCCATCCTAGAGGAAAGATATGATTGGTGTCATCCAGCTATTTGTGATGTGGATTGCAAATGTTGGAACTTCTTCAATGTTGGGGTGCTTTTGGATTTCCATCACCAAGTCCATGCTCGTTGCCCCGTCTTCTGACAATGCCATCTTCGAGACTTCTTCTGCTACCATATTCTGGCTTCTAGGGATCTATACAAATTCCACTTTATTAAACTCTTCAGTCAAGTGTTTCGTCAGCCTGAGGTATTTCTGCATTCTCTCCTCCTTTGCTTCGTATTCTCCTTTAATTTGTCCAATCACCAGCTTTGAATCATTTTGGACTAATAGGTTCTTAGCTCCAAGCGCCTTCCCGAGCCTCAATCCCGTCAATATTCCTTCATACTCGGCCTCGTTGTTGGTAGCCGAAAATTTCAGTTGAACTCCGTACTTGAGCACTTCTCCGTCAGGGGCGGTTATGACGACCCTTACTCCTCCCCTCTTTTGGGCTGACGAACCATCGGTCTGCATCGTCCATAATTCGACCTCCTTAGTGAGACCGCCCTCGTCCGGGAAGGTAAACTCAGCAATGAAGTCTACCAGAGCTTGTGCCTTAATGGCTATCCTGGGATGGTACTTGATGTCAAATTGGCTGAGTTCGATTGCCCACTGGACCATTCTTCCAGCTGCCTCTGGTTTGTTTATGGACTTCTTAATAGGTTGGTCCGTCATCACCAAGATTGGGTTTGCTTGAAAATACTGCCTTAGTTTACGTGATTCTACTATTAATGCGAACACAATCTTTTCAATCCTTGGATACTTGGACTCAGCCCCTTGGAAGGCTTGGCTGACGTAGTAAATTAGAAGTTATTTCTTGCCTTTTTCTCAAATCAGGGCCGCACTCACAGCTGTAGCTGATACTACCAAGTACAAGAATAGGTTTTCCCCTTCTTTGGACGAACTTAAGAGAGGTGGATTACTCAAGTAACGTTTGAGTTCCTGGAAAGCTGTTTCGCATTCGTCGGTCCAAGCGAAAGCCTGTTTCAAAGTTTTGAAGAATGGAAGGCATTTGTCTGTTGCTCTAAAGACGAACCTATTAAGGGATGCGATCCTTCCAATGAGCTTCTAGACTTCCTTGACGGTCTTGGGCGATGCCATGTTGATTATGGCTTGCACCTTCTCCGGGTTTGCTTCTATTCCTCTCTGGGACACCATGAATCCCAAGAATTTCCCTGAAGCTACACCAAAAACACATTTACTAGGATTCAGCTTCATCTGGTGTTGTTTGAGGGTGACAAACGTCTCCTTTAGGTCATCCAGATGGGCAAGTTCTTCCTTACTCTTGACGAGCATATCATCCACATAAACCTCCATATTCCTGCCGATCTGCTTGCTGAACATCTTGTTTACTAACCTCTGATAAGTAGCTCCTGCAATTTTTAATCCAAAAGGCATTACCTTATAGCAATAAAGCCCTTGACTTGTGATGAAGGCCATTTTCTCCTGATGTTCCTCAGCCATTTTTATCTAGTTGTATCCTGAGAAAGCGTCCATGAATGTCAATAACTTATGCATGGCTGTAGAATCCACAAGCTAGTCTATCCTTGGTAGAGGGAAACTATCCTTCGAGCATGCCTTGTTCAGGTCCGTGAAGTCCACACACATTCTCCACTTCCAGTTTGACTTCTTCACTAAGACAACGTTTGCAAGCCAATCAGGATAGTATACTTCGCGGATGAAGCCTGCCGTTAATAATTTGTTAACCTCGTCTGTAACCGCTTGGTCTCGCTCTGGGGCGAAAATTCTTCGTTTCTGCTGGACGGGTTTTCCCTCCGGGTCTACATTAAACTTATGCTGAATAACTTCTGGAGATATGCCTAGCATGTCTTCGTGGCTCCATGTGAAGACATCCATGTTCTCTTTAAGGAACTGGATAAACTTTGTTCTCATCACAGGACTTAGTGTCGTCCATATTTTTGTCGTCTTCGTCGCGTCTCCTTCGTCCAGTTCCACCGTTTCCAGGGTTTCCATTCTATCTTCCACCTTCTCCTTAATCATCCATGTATGGTTCTCCTTTGCAACCAAGACGGCCTAGTAGCATTCTCTGGCTAGGACTTGGTCTCCTTTTACCTCGCCTACACCGTTATCTATTGGGAACTTTACCTTCAAGCAATAAGTAGATGTGGCTGCTTTCCAGTTGTTGAGTGTAGGCCTTCCAATAATTACATTATATGATGAGGGACAATCTACCACTAAGAAATCTAACTGACGAGTCAACTGCGTCGGGTAGGTCCCCACTGTCACTGTCAACGTCACTATACCCTTGGGATAGACTCCGTCTCCACTAAAACTGATGAATGGAGAATTAAATGAGCGCAATCTTCTTTGATCTAGCTTCAGCTGCTGAAAAGCAGGAAGGTATATTATATCCGCGGAACTGCCATTGTCCACGAGGATCCTTTTAGTGTTGAATCCCTCTATAGTCAGCATTATGACCAAAGGGTCGTTGTGGGGCCGCTTCACTCCTCTGGCATCCGTCTCGTTGAAAGACATGTCTTGGTCTGTCTGTCTCTGCTTAAACGGGGTTATCATGTGGACGCTATTCATCTATCCCTAGCACGCTTTTTTGAGGGATATTAATGATCCTCCCCTGAAGGGTCCCCCTGCAATCGTCTTTATTTCCCGAATCACATCTTGTGGAAGTGGGGATGGACAACCTTCATTCCTGGACCTGTCTCTGGACTTACTATACTCCCCTTTTTTCACATATTTCTGTAGCTTCTCTTTTCGAATCAACTCTTCTATCTGCTCCTTTAAGTCCCGACAATCTTCTGTGTAGTGACCATGATCCTTGTGAAACCAACAATACTTATTCTTGTCACGAACATGGGGGGAGGAATGTAATGGTCTTGGCCATTTGAGGTAGTGTTCGTCCGTGATTTGCATTAGAATTTTGTCAACAGGCATAACTAAAGGAGTAAATTTTACCGTTCGAGGATTCTTATCGTCTTTCCTTCTGTTCCCATCATCGATCCGACGATCTGGGCACTCTCGCTTTGGCCCCTACGCTCGTCGTCCTTCCTTCCTTTGTCTCCTGGCTTCTCTACATCCTTGATGGCTGCTAATGCGTCCTCAACATTCATGTACTTTTGTGCTTTCAAGAGCATCTCGCCCATCGTTTTTGGAGGACTCTTCGCTAGCGAAGCCACGAAATCTCTGAATCTTAGCCCTGCTTTGAAAGTTGTCAGCTGCACCTTATCGTCAGCTTCGTCTACTTCCGAAGTCTCCCGAGTGAAGCGTTTTACATATGATCTCAGGGTTTCCTTCTCTCCCTGTTTAATAGTGAGTAAATGGTCTGCTGGCCTTTTCGGACGTTGCCTCCCGATGAAGTGACGTAAGAAGGCGTTGCTCAACTACTCGAAGTTATCGATGGACGATGTTGGCAACTTTGTAAACCATTCCCTTGCAGCCCCTTTGAGAGTAGTGGGGAAGGAACGGCAAAATATCTCGTCAGGGGGCTGTTGAAGACCCAGCGTCGTTTTGAAGGTATTAAGATGGTCTTGGGAGTCCTTAAGTCCGTCAAATGGCTCAGATTGAGGCAAGCGAAATTTTGACGGTACTGGACACTATAGGATTGTTGTAGTGAAGGGCGAATCTGTGGCTTTTACCAGTCTATCAACGCTCCGGTCCGTTTTCTCCTTAATAGCATTTCTCAGTTCATCCATCTCTTTCCTCATCTCCCTAAGGAGATCTGAATTTTGTTCGTCTGGAGTAGTAAGTCTTCGATGGTTACTTCTTCTATGACTGTCTCCCTCATCTTCCAAGTTGTCTTTAGATTGATTCTCCTCCTGTTGAAGCCGCAGCTTCATTTCTTGGTTTTGCCTGGTAAGTTCTTCAATAATGGCCGCGAGAGCCTGGACTTGCTGAGCCAAAGTTGCGGAATCTGGGTTAGACTCCATCTGAATATAGAAGTTTATGGAAACTACGTTTTCGAACATAAACACGAAAATGTTCCCCACAGACAGCACCAAACTGATGAAGCATAAGTTCGTCAGTCAAAGTGGGCAGATGGAGTCAATCCCCAGCTTATGTAAGTGTATCCTCAGAGATGGTCACCAGTGTGGTGCCTACCATAACGCCTCCGATGCCAAAGTCAATACAAAGAAATCTTTTTGTAAGTTAAAACAGAGTTGCAGAATGGTAGTAAAATTGTCTCAGTATATTCGTACCTTCTGTTGATATTGTGAGGGCTTTATATATGTTTTTGCAACTCCTGACCGTTGGAGTAGTTATGGTGGCCTTAATGTTCCTCTTAGTAACGTTTTATGCTTTGTTATGTGGCTTCAATGTACTCCAACGGCTCATACAGCTGGTTCTGTAACCGCTCTGGGTATAATTGGCCATATTGAATGGCAGAGTTGTTCTCGTCAATAACGTGGGTATTCATTTGGCTCGTCAGACGATATCCTCGTCTGTATTGATGAGATCGTTATCGGGAGACGGATTTGTTGGTCCCATCAGTGACAACTATTGAGTTTTCAAGAGAGGATCAATCTAAAATTTATTTTTTAGTTACTTTTATACACTCACAAATCAAACAAAATGTACATATTATTATCTGTTATTCGTAGAATCTGAATAATAGTATTTTTGAATTGTTATATTCACTGCATAACATGAATAAATGTAATCAATTCTATATTTCTCATTAACCAATTAAAAAGCTCATGATATTTAAATTTAATTTTAATTAAAGTGATGGTTAAGAATTTGTACATTTAATTGTAATTGGGCAGATCTGCTATCACAAAACTTAAGAGTAAAAACAAAAGAAAAAGAAAAACAAACTGTGACATTTCTTTTGCCAAAGGATTTACGTATAGTCACTATATCAAGAAAATTGTCACTAATTTTGAAGTCACTTTATCCTTTTAAAAAAATAGATTTGAATTTAATCTATGATGGAGGATGTTGTTTATAAAATGCATAACAACAATTTGGTATGTATAATTAGAGAATGTGGTATACAATTCTGAATGTCTATTGTAAAACAAGATTGGCTTGTTAAGAATGAATTGGATCCGAATAGGTTAGCCTGCCCAAACCCAAAGGAATTTTTTTTCTTATTTATTTATTTATTTTTGTTTTGTTAGAGCACTCACATCAGTTGTAGTAAAATGACATAAGGGCCAAATCTTGCTATATCAATTCCAAAATTACCCACATCAACTTACGCATTCATCGTACAAAATGCATTTTTGCTACAGTATTTGTGCAAATATACACAAGCAGTATTGTTGTGCATTTCAATTTTTTTTTCTTTTTTCTTTTTATTTTTGAGGATTAAAGAATAGAGTGGATGACAGTTGTGATGTGTCAAGAGAGAGAAGCAATTAAAAAATCAAGAAAAATTAATATTTTGAATAAAATATAGTTTGGAATAAATAATCTGATGTAAATGTTTTGAAAAGTACGTAGTTTGGTAAAATAAAATAAAATATTTTTTTATGCTAAAATAAACTAGAATTTTTGCATGTGTGAATCATGCAATATTGTCATTGTGTTAACGTGTTTGGTTTCTTTATTTCCTTCTTAAGGGCTTAAAAAAATAAAAACTTTCTCAGTTCTCAAAGCATAGTTTCATTTAAATATTTCTCCAAAAAAAAAAGTTTCATTTAAATATTAAAATATTTTATATGTTTTCTTTTATTTAATATTAAACAGTTCTCACATATTTTTTTTATTCCTTAGTTTTCAATTCATATTAAATAGTATTTAATTATTTTTCCTTAACTAATATGTTATGTCAACTTGTTAGCCTCTCGTGGTGTTTCCAATGGAAACATTATAGGTTCAAATTCTCCTACCTCATTGAAATTATCATATTATCAAAAAAAAAAAAAATGTTGTTTCTTATTTAAACTTTATTTATTTATTTTCTTTGTAGGTAATTCAAATTTATTATTATTTCACATGCAGCGGGTGGACCAAAGGAGGTTGATAACTTGATATAGTTCATAGCATCTAGTATTTTATTTTATTTGTTCTTTTGTAAATTTGATTACTGAACTTTAAATATTTTATTATTATGTATTAGTTAACTTTTGTTTTTGAATATTTTATTATTTGATCTCTTATTTGTATTAAAAACAAGATAAAGGTAATAAATATGATCACATTTTAATTATATTATTATTATTTTCATGTGTAAAACTATGGGTCAACTTGATATTGACTTAACCTTGAAAAGTCCAAGTTAGGGTTATAGGTTTTGCAAGACTCGAGCTAACATAGCCAAGGTAAACTCGAATTTGATTGATTCGACCTGTTTGCCAGGTCTAAAAAATATCTACCAATTACCAAAAAATGATGTTAAGAATATTACAAATTTTACTACATTTATACTACTATTTAAGGGGCTTCCCCTGTTTAGGATCTTTTTTTTTTTGGTTAAAAAATGTCCATACACCCATATGTTTAAGTAGAGACAAAGTTAAAGGACAATCTAGTAAAAATACAACTCTAACTCCCACTAAAATATTGCCTAAAAAATTGGGTCACTCTCTTGTTAATTTTCAAATTGCTTTATCCACTTATAAATTAGAATCTCAAAATAAAAATGATATATATATATATATATATAAAATAAAAACAAAGGTTTTTTTTTTTTTTTTTGCTACGAAATAAATGTGTAATATTTGTTCATTTTTTGAAGCTAGCCTTAGGACACTCCTGGTTGTATTAGTAGTTCCAAATGCGTAATATTAATGAGAAAACATGTAAACCTCAAATTAGAATGAATGAAAAATTATGACACTATAAAAAAAATTAAAATAAAAAAAAGCCTCATTGCACACGCAAAGTGCGTGTGATAAGGCTAGTAACTTTTACAAACTAATGTGTTACTAATAACAAAAAAAAGTAATTCAAACATTTATTTATGAAAATTGTTAAAACTACTAAAATTTTTACTACAACAAGTTTACAATCTGAAAATGCTAGAGCAACTACAAAAATCTTACAAACTGATTTTGCAAGTCTATGATTGGTGTCACTTAAACAATATAATAAATTGATATTTAAATTACTATTTTTTGAGTGGTAACACGTCAATTTGTAAGATTTATATAATAAAATTTGTAGTATCCCTAGTATTACTCTTTACAAAATAACTAGTAGAGAGCCCACGCGATGCGCGGATATTGTTGTAAGCTATTATATGAAAAAGTTAAGTAGAATGTTGAACATACGTTAAAAGTAATAACATTAAGTAACACCATTTTATCAATTCATAAAAATATTGTAGTTAAATTTTCAATAAGAATTTCTCAATATACCAAAGACATTCAGTAATTAAAGAATTTCTCAATATATCAAAGAGATTTAGTAATCAATTATGTGTTGCATCAATACAATTTTTCATTAACATAACATTTAACCTTTGGGTGAGCAAAAGGCTAATCAAACATGGGGCTGAGCTGGAAAAGGTTCATGACTTTTTAGGTTTAGAGTCTATGTAGGTCCTGGTGAATAATGCAAGAGAACATGAGAAAATGAGAGATGTACAGAGAAAGAATAGAGAAGTATCGGAGAATGGGTTTTGAAAAGAAAGGTTTAAAACTTAATTAAAAAATAAAAGCGTGCAGTACATGTTGAACCTTTTTATTCACTTACCAGTATCACCACCACGGAGTGTCCATGGATGGAATTATTTTGAAGCAAAACTTCTCTTCTTCTCTATAGCCTATTTCATATTGCTTAATTACCACCTACAAACTCCTTGATAAATTTCAACTTAGACATTTTTTTTTTTTTTTTTTTTTGCTAAGATTTTGTTGAAGCCTTTGACATAAGGAAAATTAGATGTATTTAAATTCCAATTTCTCAAGAGAAAAATACAATATAAATACAAAACAAAACAATGAAGGGAAAAAAAAAGTATTTCACTAAAATAAAAGTCAAAGGAGAATAGCTCTCATCTTCCTTCCCAATCTAAAGCAACAACACTTTTTTTGACACAGATTTTAGGAATATCCGGCTTAGAGCTTCCAAAATATTAATTTTCCTTGAAAACAAATAAAAGGAAATCTTCAGTGTTTGTTTTGCTAAATATCTGGAAGTTATATAGACTTCTTGATATATTGCAAATGGAGCAACATTTATATCATTTCAACTGGGCAAAGTAGGGTGCATTCATCTCTTGAAAACATTTTTAACAAACAATCTAAGCATTAACATACCAAAAATCTAGTGAATCTCACTCTAATATAGAACATCATAACATTGAGCAAGTTAGCATGTAACTAACAATACCTGTCCAGACACTTATATGCATCCATGTCAAAGTTATCCTGTAGGACCAAATTAAATCGAGCCTATCAATTTGCACAACTATTGGATCTACTTTTACATTATTCTCCAATGGCAACTACAAAAGCACCACAAATCAAAAACCAATTTTAAAAAAGAAAAAAATAACCACCATTAAAAAAATCTAAAGAAAGTCAAAATTGTTGGTGTTTTTTTTTCTTTTCTTTCTATTTGAAGAGTGAAAATTCAAATGGATCTAAACCTTATGCTCTAGGTTAGCTAACTCAATTTCATATTCAAATACTATCAATCTTCATAATAATGCACAGTGAACAATGAGAAATGTATTGTAATGGAAGACTATTAACAGAATGAAGGTTTCCATTGATTATTTATCAACTTCATCTTCAAGTTTATAAATCGAAGACTGGATATCAATATTTATAATTACTCTTCATAACCGATTGCTACCTATACAATAGATTAATTAAAAAGATGAATCTTACCTTAAACACTGGCTAAATTAAGAAAACAATGAAAATCCACTGCTTTCCTAATCACTCCTAAGAGTCGATTCGTAGATATGATATATGAGAGGGACTACCATAAAGAGGAATTGTATAGACAAAAGTTGATGCTAGTGATGTATAGATCATTTTGTTCAAGTATCCTTCTTGACTGTTTTAGAAAACTGAATGTTAGCTGTGAAAATTCCAAGGGACAATTGAAGGTCAAGAAGAGAATAAAGTGGGGAAGATAGTAGTAAATTTAGTAATAGTGAAATGAATTAACTTGGAAAGTCCAAGACATTGAGAAGAAGCATTGAACGTGAGTAATTGGTTATTAATTCCAAGCTAGTGACAATAATGTTAGCCAATTAGATTTGATGGGGAAGATGAAGAGTTGAGAGAAGGTGGGAAGGAAAGTCAATAGAAAGACTATTGCAAAGGATGTGCCACTTGGCAGAACCTCATGCACTCCTGCATGAGGTCTCTACTTTTATATATATATTGATGTGGCAATAAATATGGTTAGTGGATCTTAACAACAAAAAAAACGAATTTCAAATTTTTTGTTTTTGTTTTTTTTTGTTTTTTGTGATTGGTAAGAACATTAATTTTTAAAGTTTATGTAGTAAAATTTGTAGTATGCTTAATATTGAGAATATTTGGTTGACCTAACAACACAACCAAGCCAGTTTTTGGAAAACAATTTTGACTTTGAAAGCCCAAATTCCATCAAAAGAAAAGAAGTATTATTACTCGCTATTTGGAAGCAACAATATAGAACATGGGAAAAATTAATAAATGTACTAAGGGTATTAGTTTAGGAAATATTTTTCGAAATTTTTTATGAAAAAGAAAAAAGTAACTAACCTTTTTAACAACTGTTTATATTGAGATTAAATTCTATAAGGACTTTCTAATAAGGACATGTCACTATAATATCTCAACAAATATCATATTTTAGGTTTAGGATAATTATAGATTACCCACCTGTGGTTTTGCCCAAATTTAACTTATCAACCTGTGGTTTCATTTTTGACACTTTATCCACCTAAGATTACTTCCGTTTAGTCTCTGTTACCCACCTCTATTAAAAAAGAGGGGTAAATAAGTCTTTTTACACTCATTTTATGTCTCTTTCCTCCCAAAAAAAAAAAAAAGATTAAAATATGGTATTAGTTTCTCACAATTCACAAACATGAAGAACATACGCCCAAAAAACTAATACAAATCAAATCAAGCAATACCACCAAAGTACAAACCACAGATCTATCAAAATACAACCCCAAAACCCAAGTCAAAATACAAACATCAACACACCCACACACATCCAAACCCACGGATCCATTAGTAACCATGCCTCAAATCCCATTTTTCAAACCCCAACAATCAAAAGAAACCAAATCCCTAAATCAAATAAACAAAGATGAAGAAAAATATAGCAAAAAATAGCGGGTCAGTGCCATAGCCATTGTAGCAACCGTAATATATCATCTGGTGAAAAGAGAAAGGAAGGTCATGGCTGAGGACACAGTTGCAGATGTGTTGCTAGCAATTTGTTACATGTTAATTTTCAATGTGTTGCTAGCAATTTGTGACTCTTTTTTGTGTGCAATCTGTGTGGCAGGTTGCTACTAAGTACCCAGCAAATGCCTCACTTACAATTTCTGTAGCTAGAGACGAATTTGAACATGCTTTGCTTGGTGTTTTTTTTTTTTTTTTTTTTTTTTTTTTTTTTTTTTTTGTGATTTTGGTATGGGTTTCACGGTGGTTTGTGTGTTTGGATTTGAGTTTTTGGCTGGGTTTAGATCTCATTATTGCTGGTGTTGGGTATGTTGTGGTGGATTTGCTGGGTTTGTGTGTTTAAACATGCAAGACATCAATTGAAAAAGAAAAAGCATATTCCTTGAGTGAAGAATCAATCAAATCAAACTCCACACAACATTTTCACTCAACACAAAACCCACTTTGATTACGCCAAAAAAAAAAAAAAAAAAAAAAAAGCAATCACATTCACCATTCCAAACACACCCATTTGCCCGGAAAAAAAAAAAGAATTATCACAGAAAAGTACAACAATTAAACAAAACCCAGATGAGAAAATTAAAGAAAATACATATATTCAAAAACCCTAGATGAGAATTCACCTTATCTGATTCTATTCTTCTCTCTCACAGAGCCAGACCTTAGCAAAGAGAGAGAGAGAGTTTTGTGAAACAAAGAGAGCAGTGAGAAAGTTATCTGAATACTGATTCTGATGGTGTACCCCTGCCGCACTAGATCTTTGCCCTTGTCTCCTAACTCCATTCATCTTTCCAATCCCAACTCCAATTTGAACTTCTGGGATGACCCTTTTGATTATAATAGACCTCCGATTGAAGTTTGAATTATCTGTAATTATCCCTTTGTTTTTTGTGTTTTTTTACTGAAACTTTAAAGTATCTAAGCACAGTAATTTGTCAAACACAATAATATCTGTAATAAATCGTAGTTTAAATACTTTAAAATTTTCACTAAGTGATCTCTGTAAGGTTGAATTTATTCAATCATTTGTTGGCTTTATTCCATACCAAATTTGCTTGTAATTTAGCAATTAGATACCCTGTATTTAGGTGGGATTCATGTAAAGATAGTGTATGAAAGAGTATGAAGAAATTTCAGAAGTGTGCAATTCAAGGGAGTCTCGCGACTAGATCTCGTGACTGGCAAGTCGCCAAAATGGCACACGTGTGAAGCATGCAGGGGGAGCTGAAGAGTCACGCTAGCTGTTGCACTACAGGACAAAACTTCTAGTTTGGCTAAGCAGTTAGCTCGCAACTCAAACTCACGACTCGTTCCAGTTGCGAGCTCGAGTCACCAGAATGCCCTGTTTGGTTGTAACTGACTCTTCGCATTCCTCATACACCCTACTATATATACCCTTATACCCACGAAATGTGAAGAGCTTCCAAAGAGAATTTTGAGAGAGAAATCCTAGAGAAAAACAAGATTGACTCATCCATAATCTTCATCATTTGCTTCTCCAAATTCCTCTACTCTCACCCTCTCCATTGATATATCCTTGAGAGGTACGTTAGTCAAATCCTTATCTCACCATACCCATATCTATGAGAAGGTTTTTTGGTGCTTGGGAAGCAATTCAGAAGGGACCAATTCATTTTGATTGATGTAATGGGCTATTATGAGATCTGGTAAGCTAGAGAAGACAAGGTTCGACGTAATCCTGTTGGAGCAAGAAGCTTGGAGGGCTTAGGTGCACTAGGTAGATTAGGCTTGGAGGGTCTTCTGCTATTCATGTATCCCAACTTCATTCTCTAATGGATTATTGACTGCTTGGAAGGCGGCGGAGAGGTTTTACGCCGAGTACTTCGGATTCCTCTTCGATAACACATCGCCTTGTTATCTTTGTGTTTGCATCTTTCTTCCCTTTCTCTTTACCTTTTAATTACTGCTGTGATTGTGAATAATTATGGTTTAGAGTGTGTTACCTGTTTGGGTTTAGCTTATATTCATATTCCGCACATATATTGTTTGACTATAAGCTTGTGTTGGTAATTTGTAAATTGGGGGTCTAAACGTTCATTTGTGTTTTACACACTAATTGAACTTTCAATCTCTTCTTGGAATGATTGATCTGTTTGATTTTAAGTTTGTAACAAGCTTAAAATGCTGAAAATATGTACGCGTGAATGGGAGTGTGTTTTGGGAGAGAGATGAGTGTTTGATCTGTTTTGGGTTTCGTTTTTGATAATAGAGTAATTTCTAAAAGGGATGTGGGTTACGGAGTAGTAATGGAGAGAAGCACAAGTGGGTAAAGTATCAAAAATGAAATCATGGGTGGGTAAGTTAAATTCGGGCTAAACCACACGTGGGTAATCTGTAATTATCCCTTTAGGTTTTAAGTAAAAGACTGATTTTATATTATTAGATGTGGTAGGATGTATTGAGTTTTACAAAAATGCTAATATGACAATCTATTATTAGATAGTGTAAAATATGGGTTTTAGAGCATCCGTATTAGTGAATGTAAAACTTTGCAAAATACAAAAAGCAACAAATTTTACACATTTTGCCCCAAAAATCTTCCACATCAATCTTTCTAAAACTATGTATATTTACACATTTGCTACAGTATGTATACCATTATTTTATTAATTTCACATTTTGCACCCTTTTTTTTCTCTCTCTTCTCTGTGCAAAATGAACTTAGTCTCAGACTTCTCCTCCCCTCATCTTCATTTTCCTCAGATACACACAAACACACCCATACACAAACACATTCACACAAACAAATCAACACAAAGATACACAAACACACCCACACGAACAAACCAATAGAGAGACAGATCAGTGCTGGTGTTGGCCGCTTGTGGATCAGTGGATCGGTGCTAGTGCCACTAGATTAGAGTTCATGGGTCTATAGAAATAGGTCTGGATGCTTGTGGATCGGTGTTGGCGGTGGAGATCAGTGCTTGTGGGTCGATAGGAATGGGTTTTGATGCTTGTGGATCGGTGCTAGTGGCAAAGATCGGTGCTTGTGGGTCGACGAAGTCCGTGCTTGTGGGTTTTGATTCTTGTGGTGCTTATGGTGGAGATTGTTGCTTGTGGGGCCGTGGGGGATAAGTGATTTGACCATGAGAGGAAAAAGAAGAAGAAGATGCTTGTGAAGGGAGGTATTTGACCGTGACCTTGAAATGAAGAAGGAGAAGTTACCATAGAAGGAAGAAGAAGTAGAAGAGGGACAAAAGATTGGTGTGAGAGATGAGATAAGGACAAAGAAAAAAAAAATATTAGTACAAAAGAAAAGACAAAAAGATAGGGACAAAATAAAATTAAAAAATTAAAAAAATATATTATTATTTAAATAGAGGAGATTGTAAAATAGATGATCTGATGTAAGTACTTTAAAAAAGTGGCAGCGTAAAATAGAAAAAGTAAGTTTTTAATATTAAATAAATGGAAAATTTTGGCCGGACTGATGCAATTGCTTACTTCTCACTCTTACCAAATTCGAACTCTTTTATATTTCCTATGAAAGTGAGTATTAAAACTTTTCTAGAATAGTCCAATTAACAAAAGTTTTAAGTACACCCATTAATAGTACCCATTACCCATAAAACACTTAAAAATGAGAAGCAGGATATGGATATTTTTAATTTTGAGACTTTTCAGCTTGGTTGTGAGATGTGAATTATGATAATATCCAGCATTTGTTTTCTTCTTTTCAGGAAAACAAAGCAACACTGTACCAGTAGAAAGTTAAGACATTATTTGTTAGAAAATAATTAAGATCATATGAATGTTCTTGTTCAACTTTTCCCTCTATGCATTCTATTCATTTCTTAGTTCCTAGTTTCAAAATTATGATTTGTAACTCCAATTCCCCTCTATCTCTCTCTTAATTGTCTTAAATGTGTATTCTAAGCTGTGTATACATCCTCTTATTCCTTATAGCTTTTATTCAAATTCT